>BSQW01000008.1:45633374-46233374 GCA_030161315.1 Eutrema japonicum | reverse complement strand
TGGAAGAGCTGTTGGAAAAGGGATTTATCAGACCGAGTAGTTCACCTTGGGGTGCACCGGTTCTGTTTGTCAAAAAGAAGGACGGGAGCTTCAGGCTGTGCATTGATTATCGGGGATTGAACCGGGTGACTGTTAAGAACAAGTACCCTTTACCCCGGATAGATGAATTGCTAGATCAGCTAAAAGGAGCTACCTGGTTCTCGAAAGTGGACTTGGCTTCGGGATATCACCAGATTCCAATAGAGCCTTCGGATGTGCAGAAAACGGCCTTCCGCACCAGATACGGCCACTTTGAATTCGTGGTGATGCCATTTGGCTTAACGAATGCACCTGCGGCCTTTATGAAAATGATGAACGGGATATTCCGTGATTGTTTGGATGAGTATGTAATCATCTTCATAGATGATATACTTGTCTACTCAAAAGACCGGGAATCGCATCAAGATCATTTGTGGGCAGTGTTGCAACGGCTAAGGGACCAAAGGTTATACGCCAAGTTAAGCAAGTGTAGCTTTTGGAAAAGGAGCATCGGATTCTTGGGACACATTGTATCGGACCAAGGAGTTTCGGTGGATCCAGGAAAGATAAAGGCCATAGAGGAATGGCCAAAACCAAGGAACGCTTCCGAGATAAGGAGTTTTCTCGGGTTAGCGGGTTACTACCGGAAATTTGTAAACGGGTTTTCGAGCTTGGCTCAGCCAATGACTCGGTTAACCGGCAAGGACGTGAAGTTCGCATGGACGGAGGAATGTGAAAAAAGTTTCTCCGGGTTAAAGAACATGCTCACGAGTGCACCAGTCTTGGCCTTACCAGAAACGGATGAGCCTTATGTTATCTATACGGACGCATCAATAACTGGACTTGGGTGTGTTCTGATGCAAAAGGAAAAGGTGATCGCATATGCTTCACGGCAATTGCTTAAGCACGAAGGGAATTATCCTACTCACGATTTAGAGATGGCGGCGGTAGTATTTGCACTTAAGATATGTAGATCTTACCTTTACGGGGCAAGGGTGCAAATTTTTACCGACCATAAGAGTTTGAAGTATATCTTCACTCAGCCGGAACTAAACTTGAGGCAAAGGAGATGGATGGAACTTGTGGCGGACTACGACTTAGATATTGCCTATCATCCGGGAAAGGCAAATCTGGTCGCGGATGCCTTAAGTCGACGCAGATCCGAAGTGGCTGCAGAAAGGGACATTGAGATGATGGCAAACATGATTGGGACATTGCACCTAAGGGCCTTGTCAACAAACATGGAGCCATTGGGCTTAGGGGCGGCAGACCAAGCCGACCTGCTTAGCCGAATTCGGATTGCTCAGGAAAGCGATGAGAATCTGAAAAAGGCGGTTCAGAATGATAAGACCGAGTACCATACCTCGAATAATGGCACGATAGTGGTCAATGGGCGGGTCTGTGTGCCGGGAGTAAAGGAGCTTAAAGAGGAAATCCTAAAGGAGGCGCATCAGTCCAAGTTCTCGATTCATCCAGGACTTAACAAGATGTATCGTGATCTCAAACGGTACTACCATTGGGCCGGGATGAAGAGATCAGTGGCTGAATGGGTGGCGAAGTGTCCTACGTGCCAATTGATCAAAGCTGAGCACCAAGTTCCGAGTGGGTTGCTACAGAGCTTACCTATCCCGGAATGGAAGTGGGATCATATAACGATGGACTTCGTGACTGGACTACCACGATCAAAGTCGGGGAAGGATGCGGCTTGGGTTGTGGTAGATCGGTTAACCAAATCAGCACACTTCATCGCGATCAAAAAGACCGACGGGGTGGAGCAAATTGTGGCAAAATACCTTGACGAGATTGTCCGACTACATGGAGTGCCAGCAAGTATAGTTTCGGATAGGGATTCGCGGTTCACGTCACACTTCTGGAGGGCTTTCCAAAAAGCCTTAGGAACGAGGGTGAACATGAGCACGGCGTACCATCCGCAGACTGATGGGCAATCAGAACGGACAATACAAACGCTCGAGAACATGTTGCGGGCTTGCATACTGGATTGGGGCGGCAATTGGGAAAGGTATTTACCCTTGGCCGAATTTGCCTACAATAACAGTTTTTAGGCTAGCATCGGGATGTTCCCATACGAAGCGCTTTACGGACGGCCATCTCGGACACCGTTATGCTGGACCCAGGTGGGAGAGCGTAGCATGATTGGTCCGGACATAGTGGAAGAAACCACGGAAAGGATTAAGTTCCTAAGGGTGAAAATGAAGGAAGCCCAAGATAGACAGAAAAGCTATGCGAACAAGCGTCGAAAGGACATAGAATTCGCGGTGAATGATCTAGTCTATCTAAAAATGATCACGTTCAAAGGGCGGGCCAGAACTTCCAATAAAGGCAAGTTAGATCCGAGGTATATAGGGCCTTTCCGGGTTGTGGAACGTGTCGGGGCAGTCGCATACAAATTGGACTTGCCTCCGAATATGGATGCGTTTCACAACGTGTTCCACGTATCCCAACTACGGAAGTGCCTTACCAAGAAAGACAAGGTCTTAAATGGAGTACCTTCGGATCTAAGAGAAAACTTGACGGTGGAAGAAAGACCTGTCGAAGTACTTGATCGAATGGGAAATGCAACAAGGAAAAGCATAATTTCGATGATCAAAGTTGCTTGGGAAAGCAATGGTTCGCGGGAAATAACTTGGGAAACAGAAAATCGGATGAAGGCTGATTTTCCCAAGTGGTACGAGGAATGGAACAAGGATCTAGCATGTGGGGGAGACTTGTAACGTCCCCGTTCCGCAATAGATACACCAGGACGGATCATGGCTAAGAGTTGAGCTGAATAGCTGGAATAAGTTAAACGGAAACTATGCCATGGTCCGAAGGTATCGGCTAAGTCTTATGGTCTAAGGAATTTAGCCGGAGAAAAGGTGAAAAGACCAAGGAGATGAGGAAAGGAGCTCATATCATTCTAGATGAGCTAAAACGAGCTGGATGGCGGACCTAGCTCAGCTGGATCAGTTCATGGGAAGCTCGATTCAGCTAAGCTAATTGTCCGACAGTTGGGACCAGTTGACCAGCTGGTAAGCTAGCTAGTTGGCTGAAACAATAGCTGGGTGAAGGTAGCTCACTAGTCTCGGCTAAAAAGGGACCGCATGTGCCGAGCATGTGCGGGGTCGGTTAAAAGCGGTTTTAGCCGAAGGGTTGCAACCCGTTCGGCTAAAAGTTGCATCGTTTCGTTTGGGTAGGCGGTTTTTGAGGATTTTTGACCAAGGGCTTATAAATAAGACCCTTAGTCATTTCTTCTCGACACACGCAACCTGGAGGAGTTTTTAGCCGACAGAACTAAGAATCCTCGAAACAGACAGAATGTTAGCCGAGAGAGAGAGAGTTCCGATCGATAAGAAAGAAAGTTAGCCGAGAGAATTTTTAATCCGATCGGCAAAGAAGCCGAGGGACTTACGATCGGAAGGAAGAGAAAGGAAGTAGCCGGAAGGGCTAAGGATCCCAGGGCGATCGCGGAGATCGTGTCGAGGGGAATCAAATCGCGGGATTGAGGGACTGGCGGACAAGTGCCAATCCGATCACGCGACAAAGGTGAGTGCATTACCGGCGGCATAGTTCGGGTCTAGACTACCGGGTTCCCCGGGGAAGTCGTATGATCGTTCTGTATGTCCGCGGGATCTAATTATAATCGCACACTTGATATTGCTATTCATGAATCTGTATACAGCCGGGATTACATAATCCTAGTCGATGGTACACTATAAGTTCATGCGGATTGATATTTAGCCGAATGGGGATCTATTTAGCCGAAGGGAGAATTCCACCGTGGGTCGTAGGTGAGTGACTTGGGGATCGGGAGAATCCGCCAAGGCTCGGCTAGACTTGAACGGGGAGATTCGGGTCGGCTAAGATATCTTTCCCGGGGAGATTTCTGTCTCGGCTAAGTTGACTTACCGAGGGAAATCCGGTTCGGTTAAAATCACTAAGCGTGGGGGAAAACATGAATTCGGGAAACTATGCATGAATTAGCCGAGCGACATGCATCATATTATTTAATCGCATTCACTAAGTAATTATCGAGTTACTTATGCCTCTTTGGCTTTCAGGTAACGATAAGACTTCCGAGAAGAAGTGGGCATATGCGCGAGATACGCTTTAGCCGGAGAAGATGGGTGGTGTTGGTCTGGTTTGTTAGGATCGATTAACATTGTAATAGCTTATATGCAGACTCTAAAATGTATCGAATCCTTATCGTATTAATAAAATAGCCAGGCCGTTTCTTTTACTAATCGTTTAGACTCTAATATATATGAATCTCAGAATACATAATATCGAATTTGAATATCGTTAAGGAATGGGCCCTAAAATGGATTGATTGGCTCGGATGCACTTAGTGATCCGAACGGGAACAACCTCCGCGGACTTAGAGTCCGGGACAGGGTGTTTCATCGTCTATAGTAAATCGAGCTCTACCAGGGTGGTTACTTGAAAGTAATTATGAATACTCGGATTTGGGAAAGATTTGGCTAGTATGGCACCTTTCGGTTAGTGTCTCTATCATCTCTAAATCGCTGCAGCTTATAAACTGCACTGTCAAACTCCCTTTTTTCCCAGTAGAAATTGCTGTATCGATGGTATACGGCTCTAACTGTAGAAATGAAAGAAAGTCTCTTTGGGCAGAACTTGAATATTTGTCCACCTCTCCCAAGATTGCGGGTAAGCCATGGACTATCTTTGGAGACTTCAATGAGACCGTTCATGCATCTGAACACTCCTCAGCAGCTCAGTTCACATCTTCTGGAGATATGAGAGAGTTCAGTCAATGCTTAGAAAGGTGCTTTGTATCTGACCTCCCTTTTTGTGGTAACACTTTCACTTGGTCAAATAAGCACAGTCCTGGGAATATAGCTAAGAAACTGGACAGAATCTTAGTGAATGATGATTGGTTGTTCACTACAAAAAAAATGAATATTGTTACAAAATAATTGTGACTACTTTATTTGGTAATAATTTTGTGACGAAATTCATACGAATTCGTGATGAAATTATTTAGTCATAAAAGCGTTATCATTTCGTCATAAAATTGTGACCAAATTGAAGGTAATAAACTTCTGTCACTAATGGAGACATAACTGTTACAAAATATATTGTCATAAATATTGTTACGAATTTGCGACCAAATCGAGTAACTAAATTATATTTTTTTGTGACTAAACTGAAGTCACTTATAGCTACACATATTTTGTAAATAAATCGTCACATTTTACCACCGTTTTAGTGGCATTTGAATTTGGTCATAGAATGTGACATAGTTGTTACGAATTTGTGACAAGAGTAAAATCACATATGAATTTTTTTTTTAAAAAAATCGCTTCAATTCTGAAAAAACATCCAAAAATACATGATAACTAAAAAGAGTATAAATGACATAATATGTTAAAACAAAAAAATTGTGAACGTGACACTAGCTCTTGATATGAATGTGACCTACATAAAATAAACAAAAAAAAGAATTAATTAATCAGAATTTCCAAACAAAAAAACACAACAGCGATCTAAAAAACATGTATCCAAGATCTGAAAACAATACAAGATGATTAACATATTACAAATCAATCACAAAAACTGAAATATAAAGCCAAGTAAACAATTTATCATAAGGAATAAAATTAAAGCAAAAATATAGAGAGCTTACAAGGACTGAGTGGCGATAGAAAGGAGATCGGAGACAACACTAAGAATCAGATTCTTCACTAGACATTGGCCAACAAATAACTTTAACAATTGGACCATGAATGAGAGACAACAACCACTGTGGATATGAATTTTCCTTCCAAGTATCCTCCACCTATTTTAAAAATTGCATGTATACAATACATATTATAATATAAGATTATCAAAGATTTACCAAAAGATTACTTAAAAAAAACTTACATGTTTTTTTAACCAGCTTGAATATTTCTTATCTTTAAGCTCATTGAGATTGTTTTCGCTTATTCATGGATAAGCCGTAAGCATGTTCTGCTCGAACAACCTATATATAAAAAATTCATGAAGAGTAAATATGATATCTTATATTCACCCTATCAAAATATAAATTAAAGTATACATGTGCATATTAAGATTTTATACCTTTCAAATGGTCTTAACTGATCGCAGTTTTGCAAAATATATGTATGTACGATATGATGATCATCATCTTGGAGCCATATTTCCTTTTCTTTACCACTGTCCCTCCCTGGTTGAGAAAATATATCTGGAATTTCATCAAATTTATGTGTCTTTTCTTGATTAACTCCATCATAGTGTCGATCTCCTCTTCGGTTTTTTGTCTTTATGTGTGGCTCAAAGTAATAACTACAAAAAGTAGAAATTTCTTCATTGATGTATTGTTCAACAATCAATTTATTTTTCACTTTTTTCTTTAGATGAGCCGTGTGTTGTTCAAAAGGATACTATAGTATAGAAAAAAATGTTGGCATTTTTCACACACGTATATATTATTATATACTGTAGAATGGAAATGGGATTTGATCAAAAAATAATAATAAATAAATAAATGGCCATGAGCGTTGGATCATCTACACGTGTCTTTGTGTCCCACGTCCAATTAAATCTCAACCCTTGACTCTCATAATCTCAATCTTCGTTTACAATTAAAAAAAAGACAAACAAAAAAACTGAAAAAAGGGACAACGAAACAAAAAAGACGGAGAACACGAAGAGTCACAAGTTTTCAAGTCTCCTCCCTGAGATCGAAGGTGGAAGATTAGAAGCTAACCGGAAGAGAATGCAGCGAATTTAAGCGACATCGGAGATTTGAAGAAGTCTCTGTCCGGTATTGTCGGAAATCAAGTCGAGGAGATGACGAGATCCTTCTCCTTTCCCTCTCTCTCCTTCACACTCCGTGACACAGTCCGGTCTCGTCGTCCCTTCTTAATTGCCTCCGCCGCTAAGACTCTGGGGGAGACGGAGCAGCTTCCGATTGCTGAGGCTGAGTCGATTCCGGCTGATTCCGGCGTCTACGCTGTCTACGACAAGAGCGACGAGCTTCAGTTCGTCGGAATATCGCGGAACATCGCCGCGAGTGTCTCTGCACACCTGAAATCGGTGCCGGAGCTTTGTGGCTCCGTCAAGGTAATCTCGCCTCCCGATTCTATAGAGTAGCAAGAAACTGGAATCAATTCACACGTTTCTGTGAATCTTTGATTGATTGGAAGATACTAAATAGGATTCACTGTTTCGTGGTTGACTTTTTCTTTTGTTTATTACCGTTCAGAGATCGAGTCATCGAGATGTCTCTTGGTATTTATATCATTAGGATTACAGAATAGTTTGATTCCCTTTTTCTTTTAGATCCTGACGGTATTTGAGGACTAAAGGGTTTTTGTGGTTTGGATCTGATTTGGATGATAGGGATTAGTGAGTTATTCCTCTATTCTTAGTGGGCCATTGATTAATCTCTATTGATGAATCTCTGTGACTTGCGTTCCGGGTTTTTCGATTGCACTGTTAGTAGGGTTTCTAAGTTCTATGAGTCCCTGTATGATAGCTTGGATTGTTTGGGTATGAGAGCATCTCCAACTGATTGTTGTGAGGTTTGAAGCTCTCATGCTCTCATTTTTTGTTTATTTTGCAACCGTTCTGTAGATTTGATGTGCTAAGGATAGCTTTAAGTTGAAATTAGGAGGGTAATCTAGCTTGAAGCTTCTCTCTGTTCAATGTCATAGCCATGGATATTGTTTCCATCGATAGAATGCTTTCTCGACTCTGTAAAACAGCAAAGGAAAGCATACGATGAGTTTTGTGTCGAGCTAGAAGGGTGAAGGGTTATCAATGGTTATGCATTTCTGGTTCATGAATTGCATTTGTAATATTGAGTTGGTTTAAAGTTGTTCTCTTAGTCTCTTCTGGCTGATGAGATTTCCTGGAGTACTAATGTAACTAGGTGGTTTTTCAGATGCACTTTCAATATGAGACAAATTTAATCTGAAACGCAGTTAGGCATCCTGAGTATTTATAATTAATTAAATATAATTATTTGCCAACTCAGATTTTATTAAGCGCGTTAAGTAGTTTGCCAAAATTTCTCTCACTCATTGAGAAACCCTAAAAAAGTGTCAAAATTATTTACTCATCTCCCCCACTGTCTATCAAAACCGTTCTTTTCTTTTTTTCCTTTTAATAGAAGCAATTGGTTTCACGTCAAGTTCAGAGGTGTCATTGGAAGGTATTTCATCTCTTGAATTTGTATCCCTCTCTTGAATCCATATTTCTCTCTTGAATCCATATTGGTTGCTCTATTGATTTTCAATACAAAAATCAATTATGAGCTGTACACTCTGAGATACTGATTTTCATGTGTTTTATAGTGCAGATATAGAAGAACCATTTGTGGATCGTTCAACTTTACCCTTGTTGCATCCTGGTCGTCAAAATGGAGCTAAATGGTATGGATTTTTTCCTAAATACCATTGATTATTTTCACAGACTTATAAATCAGTAAGTAATTTTATTTTATTTCAATGGAACAGGTTTATACACCACACTCAAGTATCAACCGATGTGAGAAAGATCATTCAAAGTTGTTTTAGAGGACCATGGTATTCCTGGAAAAGAGTACCACCCTTCTACAAACAAACATGGTTTAATTTGTTTAAGGTATTCATACAGGAAATATCAATACAGTTATTGTTTTGTCTGATGTGATGGATTACCATCTTGATGAGGTGGTTTGCTCTCAGGAACACTAGAATTGGTTCCTATGTGAATCGTTCTCTTAACTTGAAAATCTGGTACATACTCTTGGTTTAAACCTGTTGGCTTTTGTTTTTTCAACTCTTTTTTATTGCTGTCATTCTTTGGACATGTCCAAGTTGTTTGTTAATTTCACCGTGACATATTTCCTGGTAATGACAATTTCAGTTGTTTACAATAGCTATTTGACAATGTTTCTCAGCTTGGTCATCTCTAATTAACCCATGCTTCTTTTGGTTGTATACGTTGTTTAATTTAAGATGAGTATGACTGTATGAGCACAACTTATTAAAGAGCTTATTAAAGCTTTGTTTTTCAGTTATCGGGCTCAGGTTCATAACTGTATGAGGTCATCCAACAATTGATCAATCTAGGCAATAACTGTATTGATATTTTGTTTTTGATACTTTGTTTTTCAGAAAAAATTTAACTGGCATCCTTCTATCAACAATCAAGTTTGAAAGCGAGTTTAATAAGCTTGATGCTTATCGCCTTAGAGGAATGATAAGCCATGCCAAGAAAAAAGGAAAAAACTAGAATGGATTTTGTCTGAGTATTGGACCATTATGCTAGCATATTGAGCAACACCAAAAGCAACAGCAACTACTGAGAAGGCTCGTGTTTCTCGAATGTCTGATCGCAATGGTTTGGATCCACATTCTCACCGAGCCGGTTCACGTTTTTGTGCCAAAGTTCAAAATGCTTTGGTAATGTATATATTTTTTTCATTGCTAATTTCAGTGGTGAGTTTTTTTTTTTAATTGTTTCACTTTGTTTTATTATTTTGTTTACAGGAAGCAAACAATGAAGACTACTCTTTTATTGCTGTGATGAAGAAAGTACATCAGAAGCCTGATGGGACATATGTGGATCTACGAGCTCGATTGGTTGCAGAAATTTATGAGAAGCATGTTCAAGAACGCTTGGGACAGCTCGATTACTTTTAATGTTTTATTGCATATTATTTAAATTTAAGAAAATAGGGGTACAATTAAAATAGAAATATTTGGTTAACATTTGTGACTAAATTTTAATGGTTTTCACATTTCCAATTTTGTAACAATTTGTAACGGTTAGGTAAGAAAAAACGTCATAATATAAATCAAATAATGACAATTATTTGTTATAATGTAGTCACTAATCGTGATGGAGTTTGTTATATTATTGTTATCACAATTTGTAATGGATCATTGACATAAATATTGTAATAATTTGTAGTATAAATGTGACTATTTTTTGTCACATTTTGTAACTTAATTGTGATAGTATCGTTTGTCACGAATTGTGTCGTTTCTATAACTATAAATTAGTCACGAATTGTGATGAGATTTGTGACATTATTTTGGTCATGATTTATGACGAATCAATGACAAAAATATAGTAACAATTGGTGACAAATATGTGACAATATTTTTCGACACAAATTGTGTCGTTTTTGTAACTATTTTAATGTCGTCACAAGTGGTGACAAAATGTTACGTTATTATTCGTAACAAAATTTTGTTACGTTTTTTGAGACGAAATTGATTTGTGACGGTTTTATTGTGATGTTTTAAAATTATGACATTTTCGTCACAATATAAATTTTGTGACAAAATAATTATATATTGTGACATAAAAAATTGTAACAATATTTACTTTTTTTTGTAGTGGTTAGCTTTCCTTGATTCTCTAGGTGTCTTTGGAGAACCTGGCATATCGGATCACAGTCCATGTTGTGTGTTTCTTGATGCTGAGAAGCCCAAGCAGAAACGTCCTTTCAAATATTTCTCGATGCTGAACCAGAATCAGAATTTGAAGTTCTGATAAAAGCCTACTGGGATTCTCTAACCTTTTCTGGTTCGAAAATGCTATGCTTCTCCAAGAAACTAAAGGAATTAAAAGGTATCATAAGAACTTTTAGTCGTGAGAACTACTCCTGCTTGGAACAGAAAGTTGCTGAAGCGTTCTCCCATCTATTAGAGTGTCAGAAGTTGCTGCTCTCCTCTCCAACAGACTCCCTAGCACAAGCAGAGAAATATGCCCACAAAAAATGGCAAACACTAGCCACTGCAGAAGAATCCTTTCTTATGCAGAGATCTCGGATCCAATGGCTTGATGTTGGTGATTCAAACTCAGTTTTCTTCCATCGCGTAATCAAGACAAGATTTTCACAAAATCAGATTCTATTTTTCCTTGATGATGATGACAATGTTATAGATTCCTGGGAGGGTATAAAGGAGCACGCGGTAAATTATTATCAAAAGATGTTAGGTGGTCCAGCGTCTACTACTTCTTCAACCCCCTAGGATATTGTGGCTTTGGTTCCATTCAGATGCTATTCTTCAATGTCTGAGATTCTATTAGCTAGTTTTTCTGCAACAGAAATACAGCAAGCTTTCTTTGCTCTCCCAAAGAACACGGCTCCGGGACCAGACGAATATCCAGCAAAGTTCTTCACTGCCCAATGGAAAACAGTTGGTTCAGACATGATTGCGGCAGTGAGTGAATTCTTTAATTCTGGGCAGATCCTCAAACAGTGGAACTCAACTATCCTGACTTTGATCCCAAAAAAGGCAAACGCTTCTAAAATCAAAGACTTCCGCCCCATAGCTTGTTGTAATACAATGTACAAAGTGATTTCAAAGTTGCTGGCAAACAGGCTTAAGAAAGCACTCCCAGGTATGATATCAAACTCTCAATCTGCTTTCATACCTGGAAGACTGCTAGTTGAAAACGTCTTGTTAGCTACGGAGCTTATACAAGGTTATAACTGGAAATCGATATCTAAAAGGTCTATGCTGAAGGTTGATCTCCAAAAGGCATTTGACACTGTAAACTGGGATTTTGTTATCAACACTCTTGTCGCACTAGATTTTCCAGAGCGCTTCATCAACATGATCTGACAATGCTTGACAACAACAAGATTCTCGGTCTCTGTAAATGGTGAACTTTGTGGCTATTTCTAGGGTACTAAAGGATTGAGACAGGGAGATCCTCTATCTCCATACATGTTTGTTTTAGTGATGGAAGTTTTCTCTCAGATGCTTCACTCAAAATATTTATCGGGTTCAATTGGTTTCCACCCCCAATGGTACGAATCCCCAGGTATCTCACTTATCTTTTGCCGACGATATAATGGTTTTCTTCGACGGTGAAAACATTCTCTTGAAAACATTACAGCAACTCTTGAGGCTTTCTCTCATTGGTCTGGTCTTCAAATGAATATGAGCAAGACAGACCTTTTTGTTGCAGGCATGAATTTGCAAGAAAGAAATGACATCTCTACTCTCGGGTACTCTCTCGGTTCATTGCCAATTCGATACCTTGGCCTGCCTTTGATGCATAGGAAGCTCAGGATCAGTGACTACAGGCCGCTCTTAGATAAGCTAACCAGCAGATTTAGTTCTTGGAGTTCTAGAGCCTTATCTTTTGTTGGAAGAAAGCAATTGATATCCTCGGTTATATATGGAACAATAAATTTTTGGATATCTGCTTTCACTTTGCCAAAGGGTTGCTTGAAGAAAATTGAAACTCTATGCTCTAGATTTCTATGGAGTGGTGACATTAATAAACAAGCTATGGTTAAGGTTTCATGGGAGAGAGTTTGTTTGCCTAAAGAGGAAGGAGGTTTGGGGCTAAGAAATTTTCAGATATGGAACAAAACTCTTTGTCTAAAACTAATTTGGTTATTGTTTGCGAATGGAAATTCTCTTTGGGTGCAGTGGATTAAAGCAAAAAAGATTAAGGATGAATCATTTTGGTGTCTCGACGAAAATAGACACTCATCATGGACCTTCAAAGCTCTTCTCTCTCTGCGCTCCCTAGCATCACGTTTTTTGCGTTGTATTGTTGGAAATGGAGAGATAACAAGTTTTTGGATGGACAATTGGACACCTTTAAGACCACTCATTAATCTGTTTGGAGTTAATGGTCCCCGTGATTTGTGTATTCCTTTAAACGCTACAGTTGCAAGGGCTTGCAACGCAAATGGCTGTAATTTATGAGGGGCTCGATCACAGGCTGCGGAGGCTCTTCAAATTCACCTAACCAAAATTGACCTTCCTTCTCTCTCGCAGGTGGAAGACTCTCACATCTGGTTTGCTAATGACATAGCTCTTTCTAACTTCTCAACCAAACACACATGGGAGGTTCTTCGATCATGAGCGCCACTACAAAGATGGACCAAACTGGTTTGGTTCAAAGGAGCAATTCCTCGTCACGCGTTCAATTTTTTGGTGGCAATTCAGAACAGGCTTCCAACAAGGGCTCGGCTAGTGAGTTGGGGACTTCAGATTTCTTCAACTTGCTGCCTTTGTGATGTTTTTGAGGAGAATCAAGACCATCTTTTCCTAAAATGTGAAGTGAATGAACAATTGTGGAACTTGATCCTCCAAAGGTTAGGCTACAACTCCTTCAGTTTCCACACTTGGATTGCTTTTACAAACTGGCTTTCAATTAAAGACAACATTTCCAAAAGAACTTTGTGATTACTGGTGGTTCAAGCGACTATATATGCAATATGGAAAGAGAGAAACAACAGGCTATTCAACAAAATCTCTTTTACACCCGAGACTATCTTCAAAGGTTTGAACTGTCAAGTTCGTGATGCAATCCTTGCCAAAAGAAAAAGAAAATCTTTTAAGGAGCTAATGCAATCGTGGCTCGCTTATGAGTAATGTTTTATAAAATTGTGTTCTCAAATTTATCTAGGATCTGCCTTGTTTTTTTATTCTTTTTTGCTTTGGCTTTTCCTACCTTGTTTATCTCCTTTGTAACTTTTACAAACCTTCTCATTTTTAATGAAATTCAAATGCTTAGCAAAAAAAAATAGTAATACACACTAGAAGTCTAAAAACGCATTCTATTAATAAGGGTTTCATCTTCCACATTATTTTTTAACAAGTCTAAAATCTCAAGCAAACAAAATGTCGGTATGTCATATGTGGAAAGTTGAGAGGCAAAGTAATACATATTCAGTAAGTTACACTATAAAATAGGTATAAAACTCAGAAATACGGTATATAAGAATAAATCGAGTAAATCCAAATCTTTAATTATAAACGAATTACAAGTTTGAGAAATTAGTCAGAAGGGTTAGCTTTTAAACAAAATTTGGGCACTTTCTAATCTTATTTTAGTACCCATAAAACCCTAACCCTCGAGGACTCTGTTAACCGCCGTCTACAAATTCATCATCGTCGCCGTCAAAAGAAAAGAAAAAAAACCTAAATCCTCTGCTAATCAAGAAGACTCCATGCCGAACCTATTGCTTGCGAAACAAGAAAATAACAGTTATTATTCAGAACGTACCGTACCTCGCAAGAAACACAGAAAAATAAACCTTTTATTCATTCCACATTGTGAAAACACCTCCTGGATTCGACCCCTGAACAGACTCTCCAGTATTCCATCCTCCATACCCTGTGGCTTCACCTGAAGGAGGCATATCGTAATCGACTTTAACCACCGGAAACTCTTCCTCAGCCGATGTTCCAACGGTCGAGCTTGACCCAATACCAATCCCATTGTTTCCAAGAAACCCTGAAGTGTTGTTGTTATTATCAGAGAGAAATCCGTGAAGCAAACCAGGGTTGCTCTGAAGATAAGCATTGTAGAGCTGCGAGCTGTGACTAGAAGACTGCAAGTAATTGTTGGTCTGTTGTTGGTGAAGATGAAGCTGCGTCTGAATGTAACTATAGGAATCATGAGCGTTGGTATTATACTGAGAGATATCGTTGTTGTTTTGTAGAGTAAGTAAAGGCTGATGATGAAGATGCTCAAAAGGTTGTTGAATGCTTAGTGGGTAAGGTTGAAGCTGAAGCCTAGAGCTCGAGGCAACAGAGCTGGAGCCATTAGCTGCACCATACTGATGAAAATTTGAGCCGAGGGCTATCATTTCCTGGCGTTTTCTTGATGATTCTAGTGCTTGAGCTTCTTTGAGCCGTTTAGCTGCACCACCTCCTATAGGAAGTGTGTTGCTCTCTAGTATGGCTTTCACGTCATAGCGGTTTATCTCAAAGTTTGTAACCGCGTTTAGACCTCGAAACTTTATTGCAGCTATGTCGTATGCTTCTGCTGCTTCTTCCTCCGTGCCTAGCAAAACATATGAATATATATAAGCATGACCATCTTATTCAGGCGTGTAAATAATTTGAGACGGTCTTGTAAATAATCAGTATAAAGATAGTATTAATTTGAGAGTTAGTATATACTTACTGAAAGTTCCCAAGTAGAGATCTTTGTTTCCGGCAACTCGGCCAATCCTTGCTTGCCATCTTCCATGTTGATGATGCCTTGTTACTCCGCGATACATCGATGCACCACGCGAGAATCCGCTACTTTTCCTGCCATCGATTACGAGGTTCTTTTGATTATAAAACTGACATTTCTATGCGAAGATCAGTACGTTCCAGATACCTCTTGAAGAACAGATGGAAAAGAACCTTCTTATAGCAGCCACAAACTCTTGTCTCGTCATGTTTTTCATCTCCTCCACTTCCTTCTCGTAGTTAGTAATCTAAAATATGCGACAAATAACGATATTATAAACCATTATTACGATTAGAAACATGCATACGCATATATGTCCATGAGAATTTGAAATAACGTACAGGAAAATTGGTAGTAGTAGAGGGGCCCCAATATTTCAGTGCAGCTAAATCATATGATCTTGCTGCTTTCTCTTCTTTGTCATACCCACCTGAGATTAATTATAACCCGATTAAACAAAACATTCTTATGTTTTTAAATCAAAGTATAATCGAAGAACAAGAATGATGTATATACTCACCTAAGTAGACTGTAGAGATTTCGAAGAAGTCCAAGATTCAAGCATCAAGAATATAATAATGATGAGGAACATAATTAGTCCAATATTAAGATTTCGATCGAGACAAGACCAAAAAGAGGAAACTAATTAATCAAATAAATGACTACGCTTACCTTGTCTTCCTTTCCGTGATTGTCCTTCTCTTCTACAACTATTATCCCAAAGATGGGCTTCATATCTACCGGTCCATCTATGTCTATTACACCCCCCAAAAAAACAAAAATTATATACCCATTTAGTTACTAGACTAGGAAAAAAATTGAATTTTTTTGAAATAGTCGATCTCATTAAGACCTTGTAACGCCGCGATAGATTGAGGTTCGTTGTCCAAAAGTTTCCAAGGTCCGTCTCGGTGTAGCTTCAACGATGGCTCCTCCACTTGTGTTAGTAGTGCTACTACTATTATCAGCGCTAGTACCACCCGGCGAGGCTTTCACGGTGGCGGCTGCTGCGGCGGGGGATCCGGTACTTCCCATGGAGAGGGTGAGAGATTGCAAATTGTGGGCACTCTCTTGAAGCTCATAGTTATTAGGAGTGTTGGAGGCACATGTGACGACTGTAGGTAACAAGCTGTTGGTTTGGAAGTAGTAATCTGAGTCGTTGGTTTGGTGAATGTCGTTGTAAGGTAAGAGGTTGTGGTCGGGTTGATGATTCTCCGATTTGCTAACTCCTAAAAAATCAGCCACTTTTGGAACGTGTCCTTCTTCGCCGCCTCCACCGTGTGTATTGATCATATTCCATTCTAAGAAAACATTTAATATTTTTTTGTGAAAACAAAAACAAGAATCTGAAAAATCCTAGACATAATGAAATGTGCAACTAGCTAGCACATTCGAATATGGTTTCGATTTACGAAAAATTACTATAATTTTTTTTCAAAGGGTATATAAATTTGGACCGTCATAACAAATATATGTTTAATAAAAGAATTTCACATATATATATATATATATACATACGTGTGTGTGCATGCATATACCTTGGTTTTGAAACGGGATGTCGATATTGTCGTCGTTGACCAACCCAAGATTGAAATGAGAGCTTTGTGAAGAGTGGATGTGAGGAGGCAGAGAAGAGTGAGTTGGTGATAGAGGAAAGGCAAGCCAGTTGTTAGAATTCATTTTCTTTTCTTCTTTTAGGAATCAAATCTTAAATCGGTTATGATCTGCAATGAGACGAATTGAGAAGAAACAGTAATTGATTAGAGACGTATTACAAGATAAAGAGAGAGATTTAAGAATTGCAACTTTAGTGAAGAGAAATGTTATGATGAAGAGAGATTACTTATCAAGGATGGAGGAGAGGAAGAGATCTTGTTTTGCTCTCGAAGTATTGGCTGCAACACAATCTCTACCTTATAGTTTCTCTCTCTCCTCGATAACTTGAGGGGTTTAAACAAAGGAGACGAAGATATGAGTAAAAGTCTTTAAAATAATTTTTAGGAAGCTAAACAGGTTTTAAAGTTAAACCTATTACATGGCTCGCTTTAAATGACATTTTTTAAATCTCTTTAAGGATTACCGTAATTAATTATCAACCATAAACATGTTGAAAGTATATATATATATATATATATATATATATATATATATAGGTATTAGATTGAAATATAGTAGAGTTTTATTAAGGGCTTGATTGAAATGAGTTTTAGAAGCTGCACACAGCCATATTTATTTATATAGCTAATTTTTGTTTTCAATCATGATTTTTACAGATTTTTAAACTTACAACCCTTTGTATTCTTTTTTGGCTGTAGAGAGCTATATTTCCACAGCCCAAATTTGGGCTCTGCAAGTTTGGAAAATATATTTTCATCTAAATTTATTAAAGAAATATATTTTTTGGCGCATTTTTTTTATTGGTCCATTTTTTTGGGCGCAATTTTTTTGGGGCTATTGAGAAAACAAAAAAAAGTCCTAATTCTAAACCTATAAATTATATTTTGTAAGTTATATTTTTTGTTAATATTTTAATATTTTCTAATAAAAACTTTAAACTATGAATTTTAAAACATACAGCTGATATTTACCAATCAGACTTCTATTTTTTTAAAAATCATAGCCAAAATCTTATAGCTAAAAAATCACAAAATAAAACCAAAAACTATAGCTGTCACCAATCAGGCCCTAAATATTATGCACAACCACATAATATTATATCAAAATAATACATTGAAGTGACTTTAAGTTAATTATGTTGGCGATAGAGTAAATAATATTGCACTTCATATGTTTGACTGTATCTGGATATGATATTGCAATAAATAGGGACACGAGTGTCGTAAATAAGACAAATCTACGCTTCCAAGTGGAAAAAATCCAAACCCTAAAAAGCAAATTTATCACTTATACTATTAAAAACCAAACAAAATTAAAATCTCTCTCTCTCTAAATTACCCCACTTGGATTATTGGAACTCACGTCCCTCGTTTAATGCGATTAATGACTCCCCAAAGCCCAGCATTCCCACACTCTGCAAATCATCTCTCACTCTCTTACCATTGACCATTCTCTCTCTCTCATCTTTACTTACAATACACATGTACTTACATATCCATATACATGTGTAAGCGCATGGCTACGTATTCGTATACTTCTATGTGTACACATACATGCAATCACATTGATATGAATCAAAGATAATACATATATACACATAACAACAATTGGATCGATCCTCTTAAACTATATATTTGTAGATCCCCGAGTTCACTCATCTTCTGCATGTGTGTACGGACATGCAGTATTAAATGAAGTGACTATTAAACCAAAGTATAATAACTTTGTATTTCTCATTAATTGTAAATGTATCTGTACATCCAGATATATATACTCGTATTCTTCTCTATACAATATATTCAATATACCCCCCTCAAGCCGTTGAAGTGGAACGATCTTGTGGAATGAAAAGGCTTGAAATGGACATACGGTTGAGGATGGAGTGAAAAGGACCGGGGTGTAGGGGTTTTGTCAAGATATCAGCATGTTGATTAGCACTAGAGACATGCATTAAATTCAAGAAACCATTCTTGACTTGATCCCTAACTGTGTGGCAATCGATTTCAACATGTTTCGTCCTCTCATGGAAAACCGGATTTGTGGCAATATGCATCGCAGACTTGTTATCACAGAATAGTTTAGCATTAGTTATTACCGTGATCTTCAAATCTGTGAGGAGTTGTTGTAACCAGAGTAGTTCACATGTGGCATGGGCCATGCTCCTGTATTCAGCCTCAGTGCTGCTACGGCTAACCACATCCTGCTTCTTTGATTTCCATGTGATAAGAGAGTCACCTAGGTAGACGCAATATCCAGTAATGGATCTCCTAGTGTCGGGGCAAGTAGCCCAATCTGCATCAGAGAAGGCATTAAGACATATCTCGGATTTGGCTGAGTAGAATAAACCTTGTCCAGGATTGTTCTTGATGTACTTCAGGATTTTGTGAGCAGCTTGAAGATGCATATCAGTAGGAGCTGACATGAATTGACTGAGACAGTGGACGGCAAATGTGACATCTGGCCGTGTGATGGTCAAATAGAGAAGGCGACCAATAAGTGCTCTGTATGGTGTAGGGTCAGATAGAAGAGTCCCTGTTGTCTTGCTCAGCTTGATAGTAGGATCCATAGGAACAGTGCTTGGTTTGCATCCTAATAAGCCTGCATCAGCTAAGAGATTCAGAGCATATTTCCTCTGACATACTGATATACCTGCAGCACTTCTAGCAATTTCCAGACCTAAGAAGAATCGTAATTCTCCTAAGTCTTTGATCTTGAATTTAGAGTTGAGGACATCCTTGAGAGCTCGGATTGAAGTATCACTATTGCTGGCAATCATAATATCATCAACGTAAACTAACACAGCAGTGAACTGAGAACCAGATTGTTTTATAAACAATGTGTTATCAGCCTGTGATTGAGCAAACCCAGCAGATTTCAAAACAGCAGAGAGACAGTGATACCATTGTCTTGATGCTTGTTTTAAGCCATACAAGGACTTATGCAGTCTACACACAGGATTAGGAGGAAGAGTACCTGAAGATGGTGTGTAGCCCTGAGGCAGACTCATGTAAATTTCCTCATCAAGATCACTGTGCAAGAATGCATTGGAGACATCCATTTGGGAAAGACTCCAGCCAGTAGTAGCTGCCAAACTAAGAAGCAACTTCACACTCGCAAGTTTAGCAACTGGGGAAAATGTGTCAGTAAAGTCAACACCTTCTTGCTGTGTGAAACCCTTGGCAACTAGTCTGGCTTTGTATCGCTCAATGCTACCATCAGCATTGTACTTAATAGTATACACCCATTTACAACCCACAACATTCTTTCCCGTAGGCAGAGATTCAATACTCCATGTTTTAGTGAACTCCATAGCCTGAAGTTCCTCATTCATTGCTTTAGTGAAATGAGGTGATAATATGGCTTGTCTAAAAGATGTTGGTTCTGTTTCAAGAGAATATGAGAGAATATAGGACTGATAGAGGGGTTTGAGATTAGTATAAGAGAGAACAGAAGAGAGAGGGTTTGGAGTAGTGAGTTTGGTGAAAGGAGTAGAAATTTTGGTGAGAGAACAATGGAAATCAGATAAGTAACCTGGAGCTTTGACCGTACGTTTTGGCCTAGCATTGAGAAGTTGAGCCTGACCCGTGCCTAGTGAGACAGTCTCATGTGATATTGGTGTGGCATTAGAGTGTGATGCAGATGCGTGAGGTGATGATGTATATGCACTAGATGGTGGAGAAGCAGGTGATGGTGAAAAAGATGATGAATGAGTTGTAGTATCATGCTGAACACGAATGATAGAATCCAAAACAGATGGAATGGGCAATGGAAGAATGATGTTAGAAAAAGGATCAATAGGTGGATTACCGGTGATATCAGTTTTAAAAGGAAATACAGTCTCATGAAAAACTACATTCCTAGATACAGAGACAATGTTATTATCGAGATGTAGAACCTTATAGCCCTTATATCCTGAAGAATATCCTAGGAACACACATGATTCAGCCCTAGGAGTAAATTTTGTTCTATCTTTAGACAATGTAGACACATAACACAAGCAACCAAATGATCTTAGAAAGGAATAGTCTGGTGGTTTATGATTGAGGATTTCAAAAGGAGATAACTTGCCAAGGAGCAAAGATGGAGTTCTGTTAATAAGAAAGACAGCAATACGAATGCAGTCACTCCAATATATCAATGGTATGTTTGATTGAAATAACAATGCTCTTGCAACATTTAACAAATGTTGATGTTTACGCTCCACAACAGAATTCTGTTGTGGTGTATATGCGCATGAGAATTGATGAATCATGCCCTGATCTTGAACAAGTTTGGTAAATGCAAGTTCAGGTGCATTGTCACTTCTAATTGACTTGATGGTTTTGTCATATTGAGTCTTTACATGTTGAATAAAAGCTGGAAAAACCTTTGAAACATCACTTTTATTCTTTAGCATATAAATCCAGGTTACACGAGTACAATCATCTACTAAAGTAAGAAAGTACTTGTAACCCTCTATAGACTCAACAGAGAATGGACCCCAAATGTCTAAGTGAATAAGATCAAATGGTGATTTAGACAGATTGTTGTGTGAAATGAATGGTAAACGTTTTTGTTTAGCTAAGGGACACACATGGCAAGGAACAGATGAAGACAAACTAGACTTAGGTAGAGATATAATACCAGAAAGATGTTGTAACTTGGCAGATGAAGGATGTCCAAGGCGTTGATGCCAAAGATGTCCATCAGCTGACAAGGATCCACAGAAGTTAGTAGAGGTAGACGTGACATCAGTCTCTAGTATATAGAGATCGTGTATAAGACGTCCTCTACCAATCATCAAGTCCTGAATAGATGCCTGAATCAAGCAATGATCAGTATAGAAGTGAGCAGAACAATTATTATCCTTAAGCAACCGACTAACACTAATGAGATTAAATTTGAAAGATGGAACATGCAGAACATTATGCAAGACAAGTGATGATGAAACGTGAATTGTGCCTGTGTGAGTGATTGGTTCTCTAATGCCATTTGGTAGAGAGACCGTAACACCAGTCATAGGTAAGGTTCCACTAAACATTGCCAAGTCAGAACATACATGTGTAGTGGCTCCAGTATCAATTATCCAAGCACCACTAGGTAGTGTGTTGGAAAGAGAAGAGAGACACTGATGGTGGAGAGTGAGACAGTTATTCTCAAAACGAAGAGAAGTAGAAGGGAATGAAACATTACCAGAAGTAGATGAGGAAGCCATATGACCATTCTCAGTTATGGAAGCTAGAGGGACCGCAGGCTCTGAAGTTCTTACATGAGTTTGAAGTTGCTCTATGAGGATCTGAATTTGATTCTGGTCCAGTCTACTAAAATCAGGATTGACAACATTGGTTACCGGTGGAGGCATGTAAAGCTGAGATCCAGTCATTACATTTGCTACTGCATTAGACCTCTGAAATTGTTGTTGTTGTTGTTGTTGTGCAGGCTGGAATTGAGCCGGTGACTGGAAAGAATATCGAGGAGTGAAATTGTTTTGTCCTCTTGGAACAAACCCATTTGGAGTAGCGCCTCTGAAATTACTAGTCCCTGAAGTTGAGGTGTTGAATTTGTGTCCAGGAGGATATCCATGGATTTTGAAACATTTTTGAACAATATGTCCAAGCTGGCCACAGTAAGTACATAGAGGTCTCTGTTTAGGCCGATAGTTGTTGTTGTTCATAGCAAAAGCAGAATGTTCAGTTTGACTGATGATCTCAGCATTTGCAGAATTCTGAAAGACCACATTGTCAGATGTTGAACTTGGTTTGATTGATTTCCGTCTTTCATCTTGTGTGAGCATGTTGAAAACCTCTTCTATGGAAGGAATCGGTTTCAACATCAAGATGTGCCTCCTGCTGGATTCATATGCTTCATTCAATCCCATCAAGAATTTAGTCACACGACTACGTTGCTGCAATATTTCCCAAAGACCAGCGGCATTGCACTCACATTTACCACAAGTACATACTGGAAGCTCCACAAAATTCTTGTATTCTTCCCAGAGAGTAATGAGTTCTGTATAATACGTACTTATATCCATAACACCTTGTTGGATACTACTCAACCTTTGTTCAATCTCATAAATCCTAGGTGCATCGTTCTGCTTAAACCGAGACAGCAGATTTTTCCAAATCTGTTCAGCAGTAGATAAGAAAAGCAGACTCTGACTAATCTTCTTAGAAACTGAATTCATTAACCAAGTCGCTACCATATCGTTGCATCGGGACCAAGAACCAGCATCTCTATGAGATTCAAGAGGTTTAGTGATGGTACCGTCGATAAATCCAAGCTTGTTGCGGACGTTGAGAGCCATACGGATGGATCGCCGCCAAGAGTGAAACTCTGATCCAGTTGTGAGGCGATCGGAAACCAAAACAAGGCCGGCGTGATCTGAACTATGCAAGAAATACGGATTCTCATATTGATCCATATACTGATGTTGATTTGAAGCCAT
Organism: Eutrema japonicum; assembly: GCA_030161315.1. NCBI lineage: Eukaryota > Viridiplantae > Streptophyta > Magnoliopsida > Brassicales > Brassicaceae > Eutrema > Eutrema japonicum. The sequence goes on along the minus strand of BSQW01000008.1, from coordinate 46,210,351 downwards.
CGTGAATTGAGACGAGGAAGAAGATGAATCGTCAAAAAAGAATGTCAAAGAAACGAAATCAAAAGTGAGAAGATGAAAGAAACAATCTCGATGTGCAGAGAGAGCAAGTGAATGATGAAATTGAATATCAATTGATGATATGAAACACTCATTGCAGCTGAATCGAAGCTTGACGAAGAAAAAAAATCTCAAATCGCCATGGAAATGAAAAGTTTGTTAGCGGAAGAGAGAGAGTTTGTTATTCTCTGATACCATATTAAACCAAAGTATAATAACTTTGTATTTCTCATTAATTGTAAATGTATCTGTACATCCAGATATATATACTCGTATTCTTCTCTATACAATATATTCAATAGTGACGTTATTAATTAAATAGTAACAAAGCACATTTGGAAAGAGTAAAAGTCACTCTTCATTCAAAATAATTTGAATACAAGGGAGAGAAGAGGAACAAAATATCTTCGTATTATAATTCTTTCAAAACAAATATCTATTTATATACTAGTATATATATTTCTCCTGTAAAAATGAAATTAGAAAATGAAAAAAGAATTGGGGTGGGATTTGGTTTTGGTTTTCCCGAGTTAAAATCTGTTGACCGATTAATCGGACTTCGCACCCGTCAAAGAGAGATAATTGTTTAGTAATTTAAAATTAAATAAAAACAAAATTAACATAATAGTACTATTTAAGTGTTAAAGCTAATTACTAGTGTCTTATGCACACTAGAAGCGTGTGAGCCAGCCCTTTGTTTAGTGTCTGTCATCCATAACACCGTTTCTATTATTGTATGTGTTCTATATAATTATTAATTCTAATGTACATTCACCGTAATTAATAGAGAATCAGTCAATATTTAACAATAAACACTAGTATTAGAGTATATCCTTTCAACAAGAAGAGAAAAGAAAACGAGTTCCCATGCGAAGACATTATAGTATCCGTTGGTACTAAATTTATAATCTTAGCTTTAATATTCTACTTTATACATACATTAGTATATATTTTGTAAAAAATATCTCAACACAAAAAACAATTTAAAAAAAAACAATTTATGCCAAACAATGTGACTTAACTAAATTTGTTATTTGTAGATTTAATTTGTTATTTGTAGATTTAATCTCGCTAACAATATATATCGAGAAAGTTCTTGTTTCCTTTCTAAGATCCATATATGAAGAAATCTTTCTCTCTTTTTACATTTATTTAAGTGTATCTTGTATATGTATGAAAAAGGGTCGTTTTTTAGGTAACGATGTGACGAAGTTCTATATTATAAATTTTCTTTAGAAAAAAAAAGGTTTCCTTTTTTCGCTTTCTTCCAAACTGAACTTACTCAGAGTTCAGACTGCTGCGTCTCAGATAATTAATGCTCCTACAATCTAAAGAATAATAATCAAATAACGAAATAATGTAACAGTGATCTGATCATATGATTGTATATGCAAGGAAACAGTAATCTGATTCATTCATATTATTTTAGAAGATTTTAGTAAAATAATGGACAAACAAAAAAGGAATCACCAGTTGCCATTTTACGACATTTTCCCGCCAAATTAATAGCCTTTTTTCCTAAATTTAAAATATAAATAACGGTAAGTTTGACTGAGAAAAGGTAGCAAGACAAAGTGCATGTTTAGCGATTTGAAGATTCAGAAAATTAATTTACACATTAATTATCGTAAGAAATTTTGGCAAATTACAACTGAAGTTAACTGAAAATATCCAAAATATTTTTGAATCATGCACAAGACACAACTGTCAATTAAAAAAATCCAAGAGCATTGACGCTTTATTATCTTGAAAGGTTAAGTTGTAAATTTAAATTAATTTGTAAAGTAATTACCAAACCAAGTTCAGATCTTTTTGAAGTTAATTTCTCTTATTCAAACACACACAAAAATAAAGTAAAGGCGATAATAGGAATCAGACAAAAGAAGAGAAGAAAGTGAAAAACAAAAAGGAAAAAGGTTTATGATAGATATATGTAAATTGAGTGATTAGGAAAAGAGTAACTCGATCCAATTGAAATAAACCTAAAAAAATTATAAAATTATTACAAAAGATCAAAGCGAGTTCTAAAAGGAATTCTTCAGGTTTTGTCTGGAAAAAGAAAAACTTACAGAAATGGGGAAGATTGGAAGAATCTAAGGAGTTGAAATGTGTGTCGAGAAGAGTGAAGAGAGGGTGCAATTTGCTAACTTCAGTCACCGGTTATGACTTCTTTTATTATTCGCGACGTTTCAGATTTTGCTGCCTTATTCTTATGATATCTCCACTGTCACGTGTCGATTTATTTCATCAAATATTGTCGATTCCTATTTCCAATCAGTCGGCTTTGCATGCGCGCGGTCTACAAAATGAAGAGAATTGAACAAAGAAAATGCATAGAGAAATTGAAAATTCTTTCGGTAAAGGCATTTTAAAAATTAAAATGCATGAAAAACAGAAGAAAAAAAAATATATATATATATATATACAATCCCAATTCATTTTTTTTTTCACACAATCTAACAGATGGTGCAAAATCAGAATATCGTAGTATTGAACTTAAAACGGATCTGATAGTGCTGAAAGAATAGTTCTTTAAACCATAATTCTGTAAACCATAGTTCTTCCTTAAAACAATAGTTCTTTAAACCATAATTCTGTAAACCATAGTTCTTCCTTAAAACAATATATTTCACATCTTATACGTACCTGATAGATACTTTGAACCATTTCTACACATATATATATATATATATATATATATATATATTCTTACATACACTATATATACTGTATGCATGCATGCATCTTATATATATACATGCATCAAAGGATGTGCAAAACCTAATATATATTTGAGTTTATGTGGATGATAGAATGATATACATTGAATCACTGTCAAAGTCACGTACATATGAACATATATTGTGAGTGTACACCATTTTTGTTTCCTTTTTATTTTATCTGTCTATTATATATGTCATTTTATTATCTGTATATTAAATATTCTAATTAAAAAGACCTTTTTATTTAAAAAGAAACACACCAAAACCCAACTCAAATAAATAAACTATATAAAGTGGAGAAAATAATTTAGAATCTAGGAAATAAATGCTATTCTTGCATCATTTTATCCAAAATTATAAGCAGTCTTGGGAAGCTAGCATATTTAGAATAAAGAGGTTAATTAATCAACTTGGGTTACTGAATAATGAAACACTATAGAATTCCAACATTTATGTTCGTGTTTTTTCTTATTTGGCGAGTATACAGTTATGTCCTCTTGATGAATTTCATGCTTGAAACCTTGTGCTAAGAAACCACTTAATTTTAGCCACCATCACAAAGTCGAGATTAACGATACGCAAGTGTTGTTATGCAGTTTTAGTAAGTAGGTATTAGAATGCCATGTATTGAAATCATCGTCTTTATTCGAACAAATCCTTTTTGTAAGTCCTGTAAAACTATACCAGTACTAGATTATCATTATCTACATGGGGTAGCCCATGAATAAAATTAATGATAAAATTTCAGCTACGAAGAAAATTAATGATAAAATTTCAGCATGTTATGTCTTTATTTATATATATAAATAGAGCAACACAGCAGTTGAAATATAGAACACTAGAAATACTACACAAATTGGAAACGAGATAAAGGATGATTATTTCTTAATATCATTTCGAACAATTTACTAAGATTTGAATTTTTCCACCGCTTTGTTTAATTTTGATTGATTATACTATGAATGTTTTAAACGGTAAGAATATCTACCGTATATCTTCACAATTTCTAGGATTTAGTTTGGGATTGACACACCTTAATTTTACCTGCGGTAAGATCCAACTAAGATCGCGAAGTTTCCAATTTTATAACCTTCTAATAAAACCACAAGTGCATTGATCACCTCAATAGTATTTGAGGGTCGATCCCAAGATAAATAAAGATTGCATATACAAACTAATATAGAGCAATTGTTTTGTTTTGTTTTTAAGTTTACAAACTAAAAAAATAAAAATGCAAGAATTAAAACAAGATAAAACATTAGATTATGAATTTAACTATCATAAGAATGAGCTAATAATAAAAAAATAATGCCAAAAATTGAATTAAACTTCATCCTAGAACATGAAATTCACAAATATGACTAATCCACTTCAATGACACTAATCACTATTTCACTGATTGCATAATCAACATAATTTTTTTTTTGCAATTAGATAATCAATGAGTATTAAGAAACAATTCCAATAGTTCACTAAACACCATAATCATCAACTCATGTTGGTTAGGTATGTAAAGCTCATAAAATGTTTAGTTCAAACATATTACCGGCATGAAATGCCTGAGTTATAGATTTTGAGAGATCATGTCAAAACTACCATTAAGAACAATTTAAATGAAGGATCTATCAATAACCCACCTAAATCATCATCATCTAACATATTAAATCATCCTAATCTATCCTAATCCATGATCCAATTAAAAATTACTTCTTAAACATAAAGAAAAAGGACAAAAGAAAATACATAAACATAAAAATAAAAGATAGAGGTTGAAAAATCTTTCACTATAGTGGCATGATAGGGTGAAGATCAATCCAAATACATCAAGAGAAGAGTTTGGATCTAAATCTAATTCTAAGGAAAAAAAAACTTGCTAAAAAATTAGGTCTCAAGACTTTAAATAGTGAAAAATGTCAAATCGGGTCAACCCGGATTTGAACCGGTTATTTTTGGCTTCGGGGGAGGCTGCATCGGCCTCAGTAAACCATTGCAGCTGGACGCTGCAAGTCAATGGAGATTCGTCTGCGCGATAGACGGATATGTGCTTGATAAACTTGATGTATCTCTTGAAACACTGCTCAGAATAACTTGAAAGAAGCGCCAAACGAAATCTAACTCGATTATCTATGACTTTCATCAAGATATCCGAAGTTAAATCCAAATAGAAAGCATCCATCTGGCACGATCTTTCAGTCACTTCGTATGATCTCTACATTTTTCTTCTACACTTTTCATCTAAAAACATGTCCTTCATCATTTTTCAAGCTCCATACATTCCCAAATATCAAAATTAACACCTAAAGAGAACATAAAAGAATATGCAAATGCATGATATGAATGAAAATGCAACATAAAGCTCTAGAATGCAAAACAATGCAAAAGTGTAGCCAAAATGCATATATATATATAACTCTTAAATGATATAAAGTGAGATCAAATTTATGAAAATATGAATTAGAAACGTGTAAAAATCATGAATATAAGATCTTCATCTCAAAGTCTTATCTAAGAAAAAGTACAGAATACAATTATTACTAAATATTTGTACATAGTAAAAATAAAATAAAAACTACATATTACTAAATATTTAAATAAACTCTGGAATACAATTATTTATGTGATTTTTTTCTAGTTCAAACATAATCACTTATAAAGTTCGGTGTGTTGTTTTATAAACATGGTTATGTTTTAAGCCTATTCTAGTAATAGGATTTAATTTTTATTAAATCACTAATTAATTAGATAGTTATAAAAAGTGGGATGCCATGATAGTATATCAAATTTTGACAATTTTATCACTTCATATTCAGTTGTAACTAATTTCTTAATATATATACAAGCGAATAACACGAAAACCGGTGGAAATTTCTTGGGGGGCAAAAGAGAGAGAGAGAGGGAGAGGTTCACGGGAATCCAAAGAAAAACTTTGGAGAGTTTCAATGGTGTGTAGTGTGCATGGTGGGAGGAATCGCCGGAAAAGTGCTCGTGTCGCCTCGAGATGACCCTCTCTTTCTTTCTTTTTCTATAATATTCTTACAATTTAATAATACGAAGTCTCAACTTTAGTTATTTATTTTTGTTTTTGTTCCTGCAATTGTTTTGGAACTTTGAATATTGAAAACAATAGGGTTTATAGGGTTTGTCTTTGTATGAACATGATGTCGCATCATTGTTGTCAATTGTCATAGACTATTAGTATTAGATGTGTGATGTGTCTATCTGTTGCGTCTACTATATTTCAATGATCCCCAAAAAAAATGACCAATGTTGCTAAGTTGTTTGTGTTTGATTTAAGGTTCTTATTTGCTTAATTTAAATATTGGTGGGGTTGTGTTTTGTAATCGATTTCAGATAAAAACTTATCAGTTATGTTAGATTGTAGAAAACTTTAGTGTAATATGTTAACCAATTGTGTGAAACTGTGAAAACGTGTACATAGCTTAAAACACAATTAATTTCTCCATAACGGTAATCCGCTCACTCGGCAAGTGATCTTCAACCAGCTTGATAGGTGCATCAAGGACTTCACCGCAAGCATTTCACAAATCTCTTGTCACTCTGATTTTTTTTTTAATAATTGTACTTAGTGATTTAGATGATCTTCACCTTGTTTCGATTAGGTTTTTTATTCTTTTTTGAACCTCTTAAAACATTATAGCTTCGCTAAACTTTTGTGACAGAAATTATTCCTTTGATATATATATATTAACATTTTATCAAAAAAAATATATAATTTTCACCAGTAGCCCAACACTTGATGAAATACCCTCACTCATTAGAGTGTGTCCAAGATTTAGGACTTAATTAACTCAGTTTGAGCTTCCACTTTTTTCTTGAATCAAAATCAAAACAACAGTCATTATTTCAAAAATCTGAAGACTTTTTTATCATGTTAATTATTATTATTATTGTGAAACTGCGATTTAATTTATTTTATATATTTAAAAACATATGTATCATTCTGCAAATTTTGTGTTTTCTTCGCTTGTTAGGTGTTCCATACACGATGACACCTAATGTCAGATTATAGATATTTTTTTTATTGGATCGTTTACTACTGATCACACATTTTTTTGATCTTCCGAATAAAACGATTCACATGACTCAGGACGTGACTCACGTGAGTAGACTCGTAGATTTTGAGCCCAAATCGTCCACACATTGGAGTCAATCCAGCTTTTTCTCAGGCCCATGAAGTCCACACATTGGAGTCAATGTCACGTGAGTAGACTCGTAGATTTTGAACCCAAATTGTCCACACATTGGAGTCAATCCTGCTTTTTCTCAGGCCCATGAAGTCCACCATCAAGTGGGCTCGTGTAGATTTTTGTACGGGCTTATTCTTAATTTGTTTTATTTGAGCCCAAATGGGAAGGCAAAGTTTCAGAGTTTAAAGTTATTTTTCGTAAAAATTCTCTGATGGTTTTTTTAGGGCTGAGCATATTTACCGAACCGAACAAAACCGAATAACTTTATTTGGTTCGGATACGGATAGTCTGAATAACCCAAACGGACACATTTCTAAATTTATTCGGTTTGGTTCGGTTTATTAACCGAATATCAAACCGATTGGATAACCGAATTAAAACCAAACTCATATAATACTATATATGTTTTGAACTTAGTCTTTAGTAATTTTTATAAGGTATGTTTATAAACCATATAGTTTGCTGTCATAGAACCAAGTTATTTTATATTGTTTATTTTATGGTGGATAACTTTTAACCTCGAACGTGAGTTGAATTACTAAGCCGTTTGTTTATTTTTTGGAGACAATTTTCACAACTGTAGTAATTTGGACAATATTTCTTTTTCGTTCTTTGTTCATTTTTGTTAGATAAATATTTTTTTCATATTGGTCAAACTCTTCGTTTTATCTAAAAATATATGTATTATCCAAAATAATCAAAATTATTCTAAAGTGATTTTAGTTTGATTACTAATTGTAAAAACCAAAAAACCCGAAAACCGAACCGAAATAGAATTTAATCCCGAATAAGACCTAAAATTTTGAAACCAAAAAACCCAAACCGAACCCAATTAATTAACCGAATGCCTATCCCTAGTTTTTTTTGTTTGCATATGTTTCTCACTCTGGCCCTACCTTTAATGCAAATGAAAATACAACAACTTAAGAAATTAGTATATTATCCCCTTCGTATTAAATGAAGTGTTATCTTACCATTGTCTTTCTGTTTTTTTTTGTCATCTAAATTTTATTATTAAAATGAATCACACAATGGAATACAAAGTGGAATACAATACCGAAAAGAAACATAATTAAAACATAAAGATATAACAATGATCAAATCCGAACCTACAATACATAGAATCGATGATAGTTTTTCGATGACACATTGGTGATATCATACAATTTTGTTACCAGCCTTTCACTTGAACACCATTAGGAATTCCCGCACAACAAAATGAAGACGGGCAGCAAACACTTTTTATGATAACACGAATACAAAACCAAGCATTCTCCGAAATTGATAAGTATCCTTCTATGCATTATATTTGTCAAGTTTATCTTGGATGAGCTAGTTTTTCTGAAAAAACAGCAGCCAACCAAATCTATATGGGATTCGCTAAACCTCACCAACTATAGATTTAAACTTTGGTTATCTTCTTTGGAAAAGCAGATCTGGAAACGGGATTCCCAACTTTGTTTTCTACCAAACCCTAGAGGCTCTGCCGTGGCATATCTGGATTTAGCATAAGCCTCCACCGTAAAACACTCCATTTTGAAAAGAACATGTTGACAAAAAATTGTCCCATCACTAAAACCTCCTCTCCAGCCGATTGATAGATGAGAAGGTAGGAGGATTGAATCGAGCACATCTTTGACGGATCGAGGAGCAAAGACAAGGAAAATAAACAAACAAAAGAAAGCAGACAAAAAACGAGGCATGGCGCCGGAGAGAACCTACACCGGTCGAATTGTGTTTATGTTCTAACTTGTTTTATTAAAAAACAAAAATTATTGCTAAACAAAAATAAATATGCATAATTGGAACACATAAAATTTATGTGAACCCTCACTCAAAATATGGAAGAACATAAATAATATAAAAATCAAATCGCTCTCACTCCAAACCACATGTAGAAGAGCTTTTTAAACTTGTGGGATGAATATATTGGCTCATATGTTTTATATATTTTGTAAGTCTCATCTCATTTTTAATGTGTGAAAATATCAAAATAACATTTATTGTAAAACAAGAAATATAAATTAATATTTTATTTTTTTAACATCTGATTCATTCATTGATTTCAAATCGGATACAAAAATTGAAATATATAAGAGTACATCAATAATAAGCAAAAATAAGTACACATCAACACATTTAAAATTTATACTTAAAAAGAACAATAAAGAAGTGAATTTCCACTATGCTTTCAAAACCAAAGCCTTACTCACCAACATATTATTAAATTTGTTTATTTCCTTGTCCATAGGCAATCCCAATCTGATGAGATCGTTGTTCTTGGTTGTCATCTCTTGGATGAGATTCCATAGTCGTTCTATGTTATTGATGAAACTCGATATCTTCTCTTGCATGGATTCGTCATGTGTATGTAAGCTTGATATTTATAGATCCCATATTCGCTAATAGAGAGACCATAAAGGTCTTCGGATATAATACTCAATCCTTTCATCAGACTGGAATTTTGAATATCTGACATCATGAAGAATCGAAGAACTCTTCATGGAGATAATTGGCATGTCATAGATGCAATCAAAATACCGATACATGCCAAACAAAAAAAAGCATGAACAATTCACCCCCAAAACCAGAAGAAAATACCGCAAATGTAATCGTTTCCACTTGAAATCAATGAAATCTCTAATCGAGACTACATGAGCAATTTGCTTTGACAGATGCACGGTGGTCCCTCTTATTTGCAGATATGCAATCGACCTTTTTTGAAGTGGAAATTACATCGTCGGTTCAAGGACTGTGAAACGATGATCTCCGGTGAAATCCATCATTTTCAGAAGGATAAGAGACAAATTTTCTTCTAAAACATATAACGTAAATAAATGGAGAGAATATATAATTTAAAGAAATGGAGAGGATATATATATGTTAGGTTGAAATATTGTCCACTACATTTTTTTTTTTTGTTACTAGTGAGTAGTGACTAATCAGACACGCTATAACATATTACTATTATACACAGAGTCTGTGGGGTTGATTATGCATACTTTCCCATTACAACCTTAGTGTTCTTCACTTTGTTGTCTCCCTTAAATTGTGCCATTAACATATAAATATTTCAAGCAATAAAGTTTAGGCTATTTTTCATTTTTTCTCATATTTTTTTGTAAATCGTTGTAGAAGAAATCATGGCCGACAAGCGTCATCATGGTATCGAATTCTTTTTTTTTCTTCTTGCCAATAAAATTTGTAAAGTATATTCTTTTCTTACTTTGATAATGTGGGTGGAAGTAGAAGAGGAATGTGATTCATATAATGTCATTATCTCTTTTCTATCTCTCTTTAATTTTCTGATTTTAACTTTCATTCCGTGACCAAAAATCTTTTCTTGTCATCTACTTTTTTTCTAAGTTACAGACTTACAGTACTTTTGGTAGCTTAGGTGGAAACTCTAAACTCTCTTTTTGGAATGATTTGGACTTACACTGCTGAATTTTTAAGAGTTATTTTCTTGAATTATTATAGTTACTCATTTTCATCCTTGAGAGTAATAGCTTGCTTTATATGAGTTTGCAATGAGTTTTGTTTTTCTAGAAATAAAAGTTGAACATACTATATATCAATGCATATAAGAAAAAGATTATAATATAAGACTTTGATTGAGAGTATTAGCAATCACTATAAAAAAATTCAAATATCTGATCACTTCGAAATCCATATAATGAACGGCAAGCTATGCCTGTATATAATACTAACATAAATTTTAACACAGCATAAATCTTGTTAACTTGATTTTCTAACCATGACCTTTTCACAATTCTAAAGTTATGGTTCCTTAAGACTTCTTGTTTTAATTTTTTTTTTTTTTGTAATTAGGTGATTTGTAAACTCCTTTTAAAAGCTCATCAATGGAAGACCTTTAACCGATTGGTTAAACCATTTTTTTTAACATAATTAACAGATCTAATCTAAGAGAAAAAACAAACTTTTTGGTGTGTGTGGGTAATTATGTTTCATAATTGAATATGAGGCCAAAGAAAAAAGGGTGAGAAATAGTAGTGGCAAAAGCACAAGAATGTGTCCTAAAGTTATAACTCTTTTACAATTTATATTAACCTCTCTAAAATCTCAATTATTTGAAAGCACATCATTAGTATTTGTATGGTACGTACGGTGACATCCCACGTGCCCCGACGCTCCTTATCCCTAACATCTTATATAAAACGAAAGCAATTACGAAACCATATATAGAGAACGATTCAACTTGAGAAAATAATAATAATAATTAAGAAGAGATGTTAATTAGGTGGTGCGATAAGAACAAGAGAATCTTGCGTGTCTCGTGGACTTTAAATTGGTTGATTAATCTGATGTACGGAAGGAGGCAATCTTGCATACTAGGAAGTTTACATCTTCTAATTTCTTGGTTTTCTTTAGATCTTATAACCAATTTATTTTTCTATATTTTAAGATCTTTAATCTCTATAATATTATTTAAGAAGACATTTTTGAAAATGAACTTTGTTTTGTAAGTTATTACATGAAATGTCATTATAAATAAGAAAATATAATTGAAATAGGAAATGATATAATTATCTTTTAAATTTTTTAATAAGAATATGGAAAGTATTTATTTCTCATTAAAGAGACTATTTACTATTTAGTTTTTTAATTATTATAATATTATTAAATAATAATTAATTTATACATATTCAAAAAAAAATATTCAAAATTTTGCAATATTTTTCACTATAATTAATATAAAATATTTTACTAATTTTATAAAGCGTTAGACACGAGAAAAATTATATTTTAAGAGTTTGTGTATTTGCCATAAAAATCATAGTCATTAAGCGGTACATATTAGAGTTATGTTTTCAAGAGTATAGGTTTTTCGGATTACTCTGGATAATATTTTAGTTTATTACAAAACGGATTAAGTAGACAAGTTAGTTCGGGTTGATAGTTCTATTTATAATCATTAGTTGAACATATTTTAAAATTCAGATAAAACATTTTTTCTTAAATTTCAAAACAATTTTTAAATAAAAATGACTCCGCGTTATATAGGTAGCGCGGATTGAATCCTAGTTAGATCTTACGATCGTTGACAAAAAAAAAATATATATATATATATATATATATATATATATATATGTGGATCCAATAAAACTGACTGAGCTCTAGCTTCTACGTGTAATAGATATGGGTTGCCCTTGTGAATTGTTACAATCAAAAACTTAAATGTAATTTTGTATGCATATTCCTGCCTGGAGGATTCTTTTAAGTCAGAGTAAACATTTTAACTAAATGTAATTGGTAAAACTGGATTAGATTTATACTAGTTTGTAACCAGTATTGCTAATTCAAGTATTCAACATGTTATTCGAAATACAGATAAACATCTATATAAGTACATTTGAATTCGGGTTTTATTAATCATTAAAATTAACAAGGCGGGTCGCTAATTTCTAAAAGATAATCAAATGGACTTGAAGTTACTAGTCATAAAAATACTTGACCGTGTATATTTTATTTGCCATCAAATTTTTAAAACTACGTGAGATCTGTAAAAAAATACCTCTTAATTTAAAAAATAGAATAGCCTTTTTATTAAAAAAAATCACAAGAAATTTATCATTAAGTTTTGGGCCCCATATATCTCGTCATATAACAAACACTAACCTCTAGTATTATTATTTCAATAAATTTAAGTGTCAAAATGATATATATGTGAGAGAGAGAGAGAGAGAGAGAGAGAGAGAGAGAGAGAGAGAGAGAGAGAGAGAGAGAGAGAGAGAGAGAGAGAGAGAGAGCTTTTCCCACAAATATTGGTTGATACATAACTTGGTATAAGGCTCCGGTTTCACTGATTCGGTCAGTGAGATAGATATCATAGATTAACCATCTGTCAAAATTACCATATTGTTCTTCTTTCGATTTAGTGCATTAAAATCCTTTTAACAAAATAAAATAAAATAAAAAAGCTGCGTATGACTGAATATGTGTGTTCGAAAGGTCGATCGCCAATCTTTCAAGTGCCAGCCTTTCATTTCAGTCGAGTTATGTACACTTGTTTACATATAAACTTGAAATTATGCTTTGACCGTTTGAGAGACAATAGTTTCCTTTTAAGTTTTAATGCTAGCATGTTAGTGTTAAGTGACTACCGGAACCAAGTGGTGGTGGTGGGGTGATTCATGTTTACATGAATGAATTGTCATGTTGGTTTAGGTCAGAGATCGACTCTCTGCAAACGCGGATTTATCAAATCTTTACCATTTGGCCAGTAGGCTAAATTAGGCCCATAAAAAAACTTGAAAATATGTTTTCGTCGGTATCACTTTCCAAGGAGATTAGTCGGTTGTTAAAAGTCCGTTTGACCCTTTGTTAAAAATAAAAAAAAAGTAAGTACCGGATCTACCTACACCATCATCGATCATAAAAGCTATACTAAATATATATACTGTAATTGTTGGTTAGCTTAGTTAGGTTAGGTCTATCTAACTAGTAATTAATTTTTCTAATAAAACACCTATAGAAAATTACATTTGATTAAGAAAAAGTACATCCATCAATCATGTATATAACACTATATTATCAATAATACAATAGAAAACAACTCACTATGTGAAAGTGAGTTAGAAAACATTCGTTAGAAGATGTATATATAGCAAAGAATAATTAATAATTGAAATAATTCACACAAAATAATGAAAGTAGGTTAATAATTTTTTGGTTAAAGAAAGTAGGTTAATAATTGCAAGAGAGTAACACTTTGTAGGTTTACAAAGAATTAATACAGCTTGTAAAAATATAAATGTGGTGGTTGCGACTGTCCAGTTTGGCCTGTCGACATATTGCTCTCTTTTGCATTATGATACCGCACGTGTTCCATTTTTATTTATTTTTTATCAAAGTGTTCCATTTCATTTAAATGTGTATATCTAGAGTGTAAGAAAAAAATGGAGTATACTGAATTACTGATCATTATTCACTTTTGTCGTCCTCGAGAGGAAAAAGTTTTATAAATAAAAATTACATAAGATGGAAATTAAATATAAAATTTGTGAAAATAATTATCATAATAGAACCATAAATGATGATATCAATATAGAAGTTTTTTGCAATTTATCATCTAAATAATTTTGTTTGTATATCATCAAAAATCAAAATCTTAAAAGGAAAACTGGAAACACAAAAATTCGAAGGTGTTAATGTACATTTTGCTCCAATCACACTGTCATAGTTAGAAAGATATTATGGACATCTTATTACATTTCCCAATTATGCCATTGGTCAAAAAACTGATACCACCAAACTACCACACGCTGGTTATATATATTTTAAAGACTATTTTTTCTTCTTTTAACATCAATTAACTAATTATAAAGTTGCAAGAGATGCAAAATATTCCATAGATTCAAAATTGTTATTAAAAAAAAAATTAAAAGCGTTTTGTTATGATTAAGAGCGAATAGAATAAGAAAAAAAACAAAAACCTATAGAAAAATCGTAAATTAAAGTAAACATCGGTTTAGGTTTTTTTTATTAATCATGTGAATAATTATTTACAAACTCTATAACTTTATATTTATAAACCCCCCAAAACCCTGATTCATAATCCTACTTAGTAAATGTTTCCTTCGACCCATTACATTTATATACTCGCTCAAACAAATTTTTTTTTTTCTACAACTGTAAATACCATTGATAATAAATGTTTAGATTTTACAAAAGAACAATCTAATTTCTGTACAACCTTGGCAAAAAGAAATAAAAAACAAGGGAGTACTACTTTGGGTAATATATAATAGCAGTCATCTAATCCATAGAGACATTAAATTTCGAAATTGTCTTCTATGCCTCCTTGCCGTTATCGTGTTACGAATTTATCGATCAATGGCCTTGTAGATAAAAAGAGTAGGGAGCGAAACCTGGTTATTTCTCTATTTCCAAAGATGAAAAATTGTAATTTGGATCACTAACTTCCTTAAAAGAGATAGGGCCAAAGTGAAACTTTCCTTTATCCAAGACAACAGCTCAAACAAACCTTATCATAACATACTTCTAATTATTTGTCATCTAGAAACAACACACGTTTGTTTTTCTTCCCTTGCCTCAACTATAGATGGTAACTTAAAAGAAAGAAAAACGAACAACAATTACTGCATTAAATCAGTTACAAAAAAAAAACAAAACAATTACAGTATTATTGAATTGAGAAAAGAAAGAAAAAAAAAGCGAAACAATCGAAAATATTATAGTATATATATATATAAATGGACACACGGAGACAGAAACGCAACGTACCAGACCCACTCGTCTCCTTCCTTTTACCTCACAGCTCTCTCTCTCTTTCTCTCTATTAATGGAGACACGACCATCGTCATCCTCAATTTCACCGGCGATGGATCTCGACCTCGACAAAATTAGAGCTCTCAAACTCCTCGGAAAAGGCGCCACCGGAACAGTTTTCCTAGTCCACGACTCTGTTTCCGACCCCTCTGCTTCTTCTCCATTCGCTCTGAAACTCGTCGAAAAATCCTCCGCCTCTTCTCTCCGCCGTGCCAATTGGGAAATTCAGATCCTCCGGCGTCTCTCCGATGACCCAGACCCGAACCCTTTTCTCCCACGTCTCTTATCTCACTCAGAATCTCCCGAATTCTTCGCTTGGGCCATACCTTATTGCTCAGGCGGCGATCTTAACGTCCTCCGTCACCGTCAAAACGACGGCGTGTTCAGCTCCTCCGTTATTAAATTCTACTTAGCTGAGATCCTCTGTGCGCTTGACCACCTTCATTCCATGGGGATCGCTTACAGAGATTTGAAACCAGAGAATATCCTCCTT
Organism: Eutrema japonicum; assembly: GCA_030161315.1. Classification (NCBI taxonomy): domain Eukaryota; kingdom Viridiplantae; phylum Streptophyta; class Magnoliopsida; order Brassicales; family Brassicaceae; genus Eutrema; species Eutrema japonicum. The sequence goes on along the minus strand of BSQW01000008.1, from coordinate 46,194,557 downwards.
CAGGGTTCAGGTCACGTGACTTTAACCGATTTTGACCTCTCGTGTAGCCTCAATAAACCCACCCGACCCGAATTCTATCCATCCGACCCGGAACCGGATTCGAAGCTCAGTCGTAAAAGAATTCTGAGGTTTTCCCGGCAGAAGAAGAAGACGAAATCCGCTCGGGTTAACCCGATTACCCGACGGAGAACGAGTTTTTCCGGCGGAGATCGGGCGAATTCGTTCGTCGGAACCGACGAATACATATCGCCGGAGGTAATTCGCGGCGACGGGCACGATTTCGCCGTCGATTGGTGGGCTCTCGGCGTTTTGACGTACGAGATGATGTACGGAGAGACACCGTTCAAGGGTAGAAGCAAAAAGGAGACTTTTCGTAACGTGTTGACGAAGGAACCTGAATTCGCCGGGAAACCGTCTGATCTAACCGATCTGATCCGTCGATTGCTTGAGAAAGATCCGACGAGGCGGTTAGGTTACCGGCGTGGCGCAGCGGAAATAAAGGAGCACGCTTTCTTCAGGGGAGTGAAGTGGGACCTGTTAACGGAGGTGTTAAGACCTCCGTTTATTCCGTTGAGAGATGACGGAGAATCGAATGGAAACGTAACGGCAAGTGGGTTTGGTATAAAGGAATATTTCGAGAAACTGAGAACGCCGCCGTTACCGTTACCGCACGAGTGCTCCTGAAAACAATCCGTTTGTTGATTTCAGACCCACGCGTGGGAGAATCTAACACTCATAATAATATTTTTAGATTTTCCTTTTCTTCGGTGTCTTTTTAGCTTTTCTGATTTTGATGTGTATAAAAAAATGTTACAATTCATAAATAATAAGTATAGAGTTTCTGAATCTTTCATTAATTAATGTAAATACATAAGGCAAAAAATGAGAGTTGAGTAACAATAAAAGGGGAATGTTGAATCATGACATCTTTCAAAAAAAAAATTGTTGAATCATAACGACGCGGTCTAATTGTTTCGTAAAGCATGATGCATGTTACTTGATAATTACAATGTTTAAACGTCGCTCTTTCTGAAACCGAATGAATAATTTGTTTGTTATTTTAAACTGATAATGATAATATATAATACCTTGAAGTAAAAGTACAAAAAGTATAAAAGTAGAAAGAAGATAACGAGGTTTAATCAAAGCCATGATGAAGCAACTGGTTTCTCAGTCGTCTATAACATTGAATATATTTTCGATCATATATATACAAGTTGATGACTTGCATATATGTCCATCTATATCCGGATTGTGATCAATTTCTTAGCATATATATATATATATATATTTTGGCACCATATATTTTTTCTAATAAAGAGAATAGAAACGTCCGATATGTTCACGGGTAGAGTGGGACATATTATCCGGGATCCGAAATTCAATCTGGGATCCGTTGAGATCCGATCCGAAAAAACGGATATCCAGAGGGGTCGGATCCGGATCCGGATAGTAAAATCTCGGATCCGGTGAATCCGGATATCCTGATTTTAAGGTCAGGATATCCGGTTCCTTTAAATATACTTTATTAAAATAATATTTTATTAATAAAATATTAAATATATTGAGATTTTATATATTAAAAATTAAATTTTTTTTTTAAATCAAAATTTATTTATTTTCTTTAAAAATTATATATAATTTTTTTTAATTTATCTTTATTTTAATATTTTATTCTAATTTGATTTTTTTTTTCGGATCCGTATCCGGATCCAGATATCCGGGAACAACGGATCTAGATCCGGATCCGGATATCCGGGAACAACGGATCTGGATTCGGATATCCGGATCCGGCCGACCCCTATTCACGGGAAATACAAATTTTAATTTAGACACAAGAAAATTAAAAATTGTTCACAAGTTGAAGTATATATTTTCGTCTAGTGATTGGTTAATAGTTTTAAGAGATTTTTATTTTAAAAAAAAATTAAGAGAATTTCTAAATTAATTTGTGGTTCAATTAAAATAATAAAATATGTAAGTTATTTTTGTTAAAAAAAAATATGTAAGTTGTTCTAGAATATGTGAAATATATTTTTGAGTTGGATCGTCCTTTATTTTTATGAGATGTTAAATGATGGATAGTTGCTGTAATAGATTGAAACATTTTCATAACAAAATTTTGCATATACTAGAACAATACGGTTTAGTGTCTAGGCAGCAAATTAATTTCGGTAAATCTTCTTTACAATTCGGTCACACGGTAAATGAGACAGTACAAAATGAGGTTAAACATATACTAGAAATTTCTAGCATCGGCGGCATAAGTGATATATCATGGTTTCTACCCTATTTAGGCCATGATATAAGTCCTTTTATAGAGTCTTTTCTTGTGTTTTGGAGTCTTTTAGAGTCTTTTACAGGTTATAGCACGTCTGGAGCTTAATTGGAATTATTGGAGCTTTTCTGGAGTATTCTGGAGCGAGACTGAAGTCTGATGACTAAGAGCCCGATCTGAGCACCGAGCATCGATCGATACCCCCTGGTATCGATCGACACTCATCGAGATTTCATGGGCCGCGACTAATTATGAAGTCTTGGAGAATTGCAAAAGTGCCCAGAAGTCTTTAATAATTACAAGAAGACCCCAGATCGTGTTTTAGGTTATAAATAGGAGTTTTCAGCCACCTGTTTAGGCTATGCCTTTTTATGCTTTTATTTTCTGTGTTTGATTTTACTTTGGTTTTAGAGAGACAAGTCTGAATCTCCCTTCGTCCGAGATCAGATCTCTAAACCCTTCTTCCTATTCTATTGATGATTTATTCAAACATGTCTTTTGATTCAATTGCCATGTCTGAGTAGATCCACTTTAGGTTTAGGGTTTTCTCATAAAGGATTTCTTTGAATGCTAGGTTAATTATCTGTTTAGGATTCACCATCTGAATTAGTTCTTCACCTTAGGTTGTGTTCATAGCTAATTCTAGGTTGACGAATCTGGAACTTAGATCTTAGGATAATTGATTAGGCACGAGAGTGCGATTAATTACCTGATAGAACCTAGGTGAGCAAATTGATTATTCGCAAAGAGATTTGGTTTAATTGATTTGTGAACATATCAAACCTGATATTAAAGCTGATTTAGAATTTAGGATTCGCAAAGAGATTTGGAATTCCTAGGATTTAGATTTAGATAGTTTTCGCAACGAGAGTTGGTTAGCTATATTTTAGTGATTTGAGTTCAAGAACTGCGCTAAATCTGAATCATGTTAGTTAGTTTATCTGCATTCATTGATTTCCTGAGAAAAACCCTGAGCCTATATTTCTCAATTGATTTACAACTCCTTTAATTTCTGCACTGTTTTTAATTACAACTGTTTGGCTTAGCGTAATTCGACACTATAGAATCTATTGTGCGTTTCTGTGAGTCTTCTGTGGTTCGACCCCTAGCTATACTATTACAACTGCTTTAGTACTTTAGGGTATTAAATTGAGCATATCAATTTTGGCGCCGTTGCCGGGGACTCAATTCGCCATTAGATTTTAGTTTAGAATTTCGACTAAGTTCGTCGGTATCGATCGATACTCTGTAGTATCGGTCGATACTCGTCGTCTTCTTTTGTTGGTATCGATCGACACCACTTGGTATCGATCGATACTCAACGTATTTTTCTGGTTACTTACGTGCTTTGCCTAGTGTTTTGTTTGCAGGTGTATGCCTGTTCGTGAAACCAGAAGCAACAAGAGCACACAGCTAGTTGAACTGTCATTGGAACAGCTAGCGTTTGTGGAACGCACAAACAGAAAGACCAAGCAAACATCAGGGATGAACAACCCAGTGGTTTTAAGAGCTGATGAAGCTGGAATTCTGAGAGACCAAGAGGGTCACGTGTGTAATGAGAGAGGGCAGCGACTTGATGAAGCTGGTAACATCGTTGTCCCTGCTGCGGTTGTTGAGATTATCGCGCCAGCTGGGCGCGCCAACGCAGGGAATGCTGTGGTTAATCGTGGAAGGACGATTGGTGAGTACAACAGGCCAGAGCAGTTTTTCGCCAATCGGTCAGCGATTCGTCCTCCTGCTTATGAGAGGAATGACTTCGAGCTGAAACCTGCTTACTACACTCTAGTAGGACAACATCTCTTCCATGGTCTTCCTCATGAACATCCAATGGACCATGTAGAGAAGTTCGAGGACTTGGTCACTAGCATCAAGAGCAATGGAGTGTCCTACGACTACCTCTTCTGCAAGCTCTTCCCCTACTCTCTGGGTGGAGAAGCTACTTACTGGCTGAGGCAGCTATCTCCTGGATCGCTAACTAATTGGGAGGACACCAAGAGAGCCTTCCTGATTAACTTCTACGATGATGGAAGATCTGAAGATCTGAGAAATAAAATCTCCCAATTTTCTCAAGGACCTACTGAGGCGTTCAAGGCTGCTTGGACAAGATTCAGATCGTATCAGAGAGATTGTCCACATCATGGATACTCTGATGTGCAGCTGCTGGGTATCTTCTTCAGAGGAGTAGATTGGAGATATCAGATGGGTCTGGACTCTTCGAGCAATGGTAATTTCAACACCAGATATCCTGAGGATGCTATTGTGTTGATTGAGAACTTTGCCTCTAGCAGTAGCACCAAGAGCGCAGATTTCGAGCGCAAGAGGCTGGCTGGTAACATGGATGGGTCACAGATTGCTGAAGTGAAAGCTCAGCTGGATTCTATGCACAGTCTTCTGCTGGGAAGGACAACAAAGGCCGTCCACTTTGCTACTGAGAATGAGGTGGAAGATGTTAACTACATAGGTGGTTCTGGTTTTCAGGGTCAGCGATTTGGGTACAACACCAATCGAAACTATGGTCACCAAGGAGGGTACCAATCCCCACCACCCAAAACTCCTGAGAGTAAGATTGAGGCTATGCTTGAACACCTGGTTCAAGGGCAGGAGAAGATGACGGTCACCTTCAATGGTAAGATGGATGATTTGTACACCGATTTGAGTGGAAGGATCGAAGCTCTAAAGACGAGCCACAGGATGCTGGAAACGCAAGCAGCTCAGACTGCAGCAAATTCTAAGGGAAAGACGGTTCATTCACACGTCAATGCAATCTCCTCAAGTGCAGAAAATCTCGAAGATAATCCTGAAATCGCACAAGCATCGATCGATACTCCCCAGTATCGATCGATACCCGCCCAGACATCTGCTCGAATGGATTCGAAAACCCGTGTATCGATCGATACCCCATTGGTATCGGTCGATACCGGGGCGATTTCTGAGGAAACAGTTGAAACTTCGACTGTGGTGCCTAAGGTCGTTGCAGAACGAGTGTATGTAACCAGGATGCCTTATCCTATGGTTCCTAAGCTGACAAGGGAGGAATGGGAGATTGCTAGACTACAGTATATGCTGGATAACCCGAACGTGGAGCTTCTTTCTGATGAAGATGTACCTGTCAGAAACGATTCAAATCGCATGGCGTCGATCGATACCCTACCTGGTATCGATCGATACCCCTCGCAGAAAGAACCAGAAGTTATGAAAACACCTGAGGTGATCGGAGAAAGAGTTCGCAATTCACTACAACCACGGAAATTGACACAGAGGGAAGACCCAGGGAAATTCGCAGTACCAAGCTCCATCTCAGGAGTTGATTTCAAAGAGTCTCTTGTCGACTCAGGGGCTAGTGTCAATGTCATCTCAAAGGCAATTGCAGAGCAGTTGGGGGCTACTATTCTATCTCCTAAGACATCTATCACGTTTGCAAACGATTCCACCTCACTTCCATATGGTGAAATTGCTGGTTTGCTAGTCCAAGTAGGAGACTGTCTGGTGCCTACTGATTTTCAGGTTGTGGAGATGGGTGCGGTATCTCGTATGCCTATACTCCTGGGACGACCGTTCATGGCTACTGCAGGCGCGATCATAGACACACCTAATAAGAGACTATCTTTCTCTTACATTGACGGTGATGTCTACTATGATGTCATTCCACCTAGGAGTATTTCCACACGTGCCTCTAGCATCAAGGTTATCACAGGAGAGTCGCTAGCAATTGATCTTCTGGAAGAGCCTCCTGATGAGCCTACTGTCACAGACGTTCCAGCTGAACCGCCCAACATCCCCAAGAAGAAGACTAAGGCAACAAAGAAGAAGAAGGCCAAGAACAAAAAGGTCGAGAATCCCCATGTCACTCTGATTCCTCAGAAGTGTGATGGGAATTCGATTGATTACAAGGTCAAATGCAAGGGAGCCTTGAAGCCATTCTCCAAGGCCAGAGTCCTTCTTACTTCTGAGCTGAAAGAGAAAGGGCAGGAATTTGTGGACAGCATGCTAAGCAGAACTCTGAAGCTAGTAATATCAAGTGATGGAGCCTGTTTTTGTGCAAGCTCTCACTCTTATCCAGCCTGAAGGGCGTTACAGTCAAGCTATTGACGTTAAACGAGCGCTTGGTGGGAGGCAACCCACTGGTGAGTCTGTTTTTGATTCGTTTTTATTTTTATTTTCGTTTGTTTTGAGTCTGTGTCAGGATGAACAAGGAGCAACTCGAAATCGCCTAAGCATCGATCGATACCCCTATGGTATCGATCGACACCAATCGCGGATGAAAATTCACAAAGTCGATCTAAGCATGGTATCGATCGATACCATGCCGTGTGTCGATCGACACCGACTGTTCCAGAATGGTAATTTCTTGTTTCTCTTCGTTCTATCCTTTTTCTTTGTTTCTTTCACTGACTCTAGGCTAGATAACACTGAGGACAGTGTTGTTCAAGTCTGGGGGAGGTGTCTGCTGACATTGTTTTCGTTTTTCTTAGAGTCAGTCGTTTTATCGAGTCAAAACTGTTTTATTGAGTCAAAAGTTGTTGGAGATGATGATCATGTGCTTGAACCTATTGATTTGATTTTGTTTTTGAGTGCACAGTGTTACAGGATCAGTTCTAGATCGACTAATGAAAAATCCAAAGGCTGACCAGTTGACTAGAAAACATCCATGTCTCCAGCAGAGTTCTTCTGAAGCCTGAGCCAAATTTTTGCACTTCATCAATGTGGTTAGTGTTCATAGAGCTTGATTCATCATTCATATCTGATAAAGGAACCCGTGTGTTTAGAATTATGGTATCTCTCTCCCCTGAAATAAGTTGATAGATTAAGAGCATAAAAGATTGAAATGATTTTCTTCTGAGTAGAGGGTTAGGAAAATTTCCAGCGATCCCATTATTTTACTTAAGAGGGGATGATCACACAAAGGATTGGAAGCGAGGCTAGGATTTTCCTATGATGCCATTATTCGCCTACATCCTTTGATACATAGAGAGGGAAGAACCGGGGATTTGGTGGCAAACACCATCAATACTCGCGTCTCCTACCTTGATATGTATATGCTAAGCTGAAAATAAAAAATAATAATAAGGATATAATAAGAAATAAGTCTGGAGGAGAGAAATTGATACAAAAAGTGTGAAAAAGGGTGGTTCCTTTGTCAAGATATTGTCTGGTAAAGAGTCTAGAAGGTTCTTAAATATTAGCTGCAGAGATGAAACTGGCGATGAGGGCTTTACTTGAACAATGCTGTGGGATTTTGTGTGGAGTCTGGAAAAGCTGCAAATGTCTACGGAGAAGTACATGGTGGTTAGATCGAAAGCTGATCAGGTGACATTTGGGTACTTGGGAAAAGGGTCTTTTCGATGGTTCAGGAATAGGTGAGTCTCTACGTTTTCAAACCTCTTTTTCTGGTTTAGTCTTCTATTTGCTTGAGGGCAAGCAAAAGGCTAAGTCTGGGGGAGTTGATATATCATGGTTTCTACCCTATTTAGGCCATGATATAAGTCCTTTTATAGAGTCTTTTCTTGTGTTTTGGAGTCTTTTAGAGTCTTTTACAGGTTATAGCACGTCTGGAGCTTAATTGGAATTATTGGAGCTTTTCTGGAGTATTCTGGAGCGAGACTGAAGTCTGATGACTAAGAGCCCGATCTGAGCACCGAGCATCGATCGATACCCCCTGGTATCGATCGACACTCATCGAGATTTCATGGGCCGCGACTAATTATGAAGTCTTGGAGAATTGCAAAAGTGCCCAGAAGTCTTTAATAATTACAAGAAGACCCCAGATCGTGTTTTAGGTTATAAATAGGAGTTTTCAGCCACCTGTTTAGGCTATGCCTTTTTATGCTTTTATTTTCTGTGTTTGATTTTACTTTGGTTTTAGAGAGACAAGTCTGAATCTCCCTTCGTCCGAGATCAGATCTCTAAACCCTTCTTCCTATTCTATTGATGATTTATTCAAACATGTCTTTTGATTCAATTGCCATGTCTGAGTAGATCCACTTTAGGTTTAGGGTTTTCTCATAAAGGATTTCTTTGAATGCTAGGTTAATTATCTGTTTAGGATTCACCATCTGAATTAGTTCTTCACCTTAGGTTGTGTTCATAGCTAATTCTAGGTTGACGAATCTGGAACTTAGATCTTAGGATAATTGATTAGGCACGAGAGTGCGATTAATTACCTGATAGAACCTAGGTGAGCAAATTGATTATTCGCAAAGAGATTTGGTTTAATTGATTTGTGAACATATCAAACCTGATATTAAAGCTGATTTAGAATTTAGGATTCGCAAAGAGATTTGGAATTCCTAGGATTTAGATTTAGATAGTTTTCGCAACGAGAGTTGGTTAGCTATATTTTAGTGATTTGAGTTCAAGAACTGCGCTAAATCTGAATCATGTTAGTTAGTTTATCTGCATTCATTGATTTCCTGAGAAAAACCCTGAGCCTATATTTCTCAATTGATTTACAACTCCTTTAATTTCTGCACTGTTTTTAATTACAACTGTTTGGCTTAGCGTAATTCGACACTATAGAATCTATTGTGCGTTTCTGTGAGTCTTCTGTGGTTCGACCCCTAGCTATACTATTACAACTGCTTTAGTACTTTAGGGTATTAAATTGAGCATATCAATAAGTTCATATCTAGGCCTTCCGGAAAATCTCGGCGGAGCCAAAAATAAGATCTTTAATTTTGTCGCAGAGAGACAACACAATCGAATTAATGGATGGACTTTAAAGTTTTTATCTAAAGGGGGAAATGAGGTTTTAATTAAATCAGTGGTATCAGCAATGCCAACATTCGTTATGTCGTGTTTTCGATTACCCAAATCCATAACCACAAAACTAACTAGTGCGGCGGCACGGTTCTGGTAGAGTTCAAATGGAGAATCCAAAGGAATCCAAAGGAATGCATTGGATAACATGGAAGAAATTATGTCGAAGTAAATCGGAGGGGGGCATGGATTTTCGGGCAGTCGAGGATTTTAACACAGCATTATTGGCCAAACAATTATGGAGATTAATGGATAAACCGGATTCTTTGTTTGCGCGGGTTTTCAAGTGTCAATATTCTCGGAACACGGACCCTTTAGACCCTATACGATCTTACTCCCCATCATACGGATGGGGGAGTATAATCTCAGCTAGACCTCTGCTCAACAAAGGGCTGATTAAAAGAGTTGGATCAGGCTGTTCTATCTCAGTATGGAACGACCCGTGGATACCATCTTCTCAGTCGAGGTCAGCAACATGTAAGGGGTACAACTATTACCAGAATTTAAAGGTCAATCACCTGATTGACCCAGTGACACAGACGTGGAATACGGCGTTGTTGAACGCGATTATTGATCCGACAGATGTGACGATTATTCGGGGTCTGCCTATAAGTAGCACATACAAACCAGACATTATTGGATGACACTACACAAAATCGGGAAGGTATACAGTGAAGTCGGGTTATCAAATTGAACAAACAAGCCCAAATATCGGTCCCACTAGATCATATGGTCCGGATGTGACGAAGCTACAAGCTCACACATGGAAGCTTAAGTGTTCTCCGAAATTACGATATTTTATCTGGCAAGCTTTATCGGGATGTCTTGCGGTCTCATCCAATTTGCGAAGTAGAGGAATTGACTGTGATACACAATGTGCGAGGTGTGAATCGGAAAATGAAACTATCAATCACGTCCTTTTCGAATGTCCTCTGGCATTACAAACATGGGCACTTTCTAAGATACCAACGCCTCCGGGTGTTTTTCCAATGTCATCGGTCTTTGCTAATTTTGATCATCTTTTTTTGGAGACTTCCTCCAGATAATTCGGATACTAGCTTTCCTTGGATTGCGTGGTATATTTGGAAAGCGAGAAATGATAAGGTTTTTTCAAATGTGGCAGAGATCCACAAGAAATACTGAAGCAGGCGGAAACTGAGGCAATAATCTGGGAAACGGCATAGAGTAGTGATCCTGATGTGATAATCCAAAAATTTGTCCCTACTCAGGTGACTCCGACTTACGAAGACTGGCGGTGCAATATTGATGGCTCTTGGAAGGAGACCGATATCTTCTCCGGAATAGGTTGGTATTGCTTTCAGGAAAGCGTCGAAGGGACTATAATGGGAGCAAGAAATATGCGAAGAAGCATCTCCCCCCTACATGCAGAATTGGAAGCACTCATTTGAGCCATGCATTGTTTGATTGCAAACCAGAAGACGACAATAGCTTTTGCAACAGACTGGTCCGAGTTGGTGAAGATGGTGTCTACACCCGAGGATTGGCCGACTTTTGCATTGCACTTGGAGGAATTCGTGAAGAGTAAGGAGAAGTTTTTTTTTTCTCAATCTCTCTCATTCCACGCGCGAACAACACAAATGCAGACAAGCTAGCAAAAAATGCTCGTGTCTACCCAGTGGATATTACTTTTGTAAACTCAGTAAACCGTTATAGGTATTTAGGCTATTGACAAAAAAAAAAAAAAAAAAAAAAAACAAAATTTTAAAAGTAAACAATTTCATTACAATTCTTTTTTGGGGTTTTTATGTACTTCGTAAATGAACAAGTCTTGCGTGATGACGATTCTAATCCCCGAATTAATATCTTAAATTTTCGGCATTTTTTGTTTTTCCGATCGAATACTTTTCATTAAAGACGCTAAAATTGCATGGGAGGATTATTTGACATGTTCATGTGTGGCTAGAATGGATCAATTATTTTACTTTGAAATATGGGCTAAAAATGTTTAGGCGCATATGAGCAAGTCACGGGTAAGATGAACATTTGGCGATAATAAGAACACACCTAGAAGCTAAACCCTTTTCCAAGGTTTTGCAAATAATGTTGTCCTTTTATAAGGTGTTCGGCCAATTTTGGATAGAAGTGATATAAATTTCAAGAGCTAGATAAAATCGAATATTACGGAACACATCCATCAAATGAAGATATATATATAATAAACTTCGATTAAAAAAAAATATATATATATATATATATAATAAACTTAGGATATAGTTATACCGACCCGTAGGTTAGTCACAAAAGTATATAATTTCATCAGGAATAATTAATTGATCGACAAGAATTGATTAGAATAAATTATTTAAAGTTTTTTTAACAAAAAGAATGGATTAGAATAATTTCTCCTTTTTCTTTTCGGGGTTTACTTGATTATTTAGATATTAGACAGTGCATCCACCATTGACTTGATGCTTTTGAGTAGTGAGACAAGACAACAAAAAAAAAGGAGAGGGAGGGGACAAAGATTGACATTTACAAAAAAATGACAAAATTAATATTTGATTTTGAAATGAAAAATCCTTCATAAAATAATCAAATAAATAAAATAATTAGAGGAAGCAAAAGAAATACAAAAAGGGTTTAATGCTTAGAAGATAACCTCACGTGTTGTGTTCGACCCAACCCATCACAGCCTTCCAAGTGCGTATGTTTTGCCATTGAGGAATTGAATATTATTATTGACTATAAATATACTAATATAGTTTTCAATTTCATTTAGACTAAATCAATTTTCAATAGTTAATGTTATGCACCAGACTTTCGAGAGTTGCTCGTCTGAAATTGAAAAACAGAGCACAATTACCCGAGACGTTGCGAAGAGTGTCACACGAGATGGTCGCTTTCAGTTTTATTTTGCTCGAGGAGGACCGTCATTGCTCCACGACAGTATACTCCGTGAACCCTATCTCTAGTATCTTTTTATCCTTCCTTTGGGTGTTTGATGCTTTGGGTTATGTTTAGTTACTAAACTTTGGTTTGATACTCTGTCTTTATGGTCCACTTATGAATGAAATTTCCAGATGGAAACAAAAAAAAAACCTTAAAACGATGTCACAACGTGTACAAGGGTTTTTTGTTTGCCTTTTACATGACGTAATTACGCTTTCTTGCTCATATGGCATTTCAAGATTTTTGAGTAAACCGTAAACATCTTTGATAACAAGCCAATACAGTGAGTTAAGAAAGTTTCAACAAAACATACATATGCCGAGCAAACAGTCTGACTCGAGATTGATCTCTCTACTGCAATTCCCTCTTCTCTATAGAGATTGTTCAGAAGAATGTTCTGTGAAGCAAGAGAAGTTCCAATGGCCAAATCTGTAATGCACACACTATGAGATGCTCCTTACATATTGGTCAAGTGCAGTGTTGAACAACTCCGACCTAAAGACCAATGAAACATAGTCAGGGTTTAAGGATTTGCTGAAAATAACAGGGTTTAACCGATGCAATAAGATGTTATTCATGATTCGATGGAGGGATATCTGTGTGAAGCTTACTTGATTGGAGATCCTGGGTTGTATATAGGATTTTTTACCACATATTCAACGTATAAACCGTAGATGTACTTAAGGGATTCGCGTAAATCTCCCGTCTTTGGATGAGTTACTAAGATAATCTGTACAGAATAGAAACATGTTGTGGATGTTTCTAAATTGAGTAACCCACCAAGAAGCTAAGCATGTGGATGTTTAATTAGCAATTGTGATCAAACGACTTTGGAATCTAATCCCCATGTCCTGTAAATAAGCTAATATCTAATCTCGAAGACTCCCAAGACTTCATCTATCTATATGATTAGTGCCCTAAAAGAAACATAGGCACCCAATCTCAGCTTCAACCATATAATTCTTTCTACGCTTTTTGTCTTATAGTTGACACAAGTGACTAAACCCTAATGTTAACTTTTTCAGCTGAACATAGTTAACAGATGATAGACAATCTAATATGAAAGCCAGTGACCATTCTCCTAGAGCTTTTTCAAACATATCAATCTCTTTTGAGACACAACTCAGCTCAGATTTTTTTTACCAATATGCTTGACATTTGTCTGAATACCTTTTCAGAAAGTAAACAGCCAAACCATTCCGGTTTCATACTCATCTCCCTAGTTCCCATATTCTTCATGTTCTTTAGGTAGACACCAAGATAATGACTTTGGGGTTAAAATTCTAAAGGAGACAAATCTTTTCATTCATTAAAACTCCCTAAACAACAAGCCAGGTTCCAGATTATCTGTACTTAATCCTATTGATGTGAAAATCTGAAGCACAACGAAGCTGACCTTAATACCAGAGGGAGTCTCCATGAAGCTTAGCTTGTAAGTGTTCGTACGGAAACTGTGAAAAGAGCATCCTTGTCCCGGCAACTGTGGAACCCCTAGATTCCCCTTATCCGCACTGCAAGAAAATCAAAAACTGATTTAGCATGAGATCTAGCAAATCAAAGAAATCAACCCAACACAGATCACACAAATCCATCGAAATCACAGAGATCCAAAATCCAAATCGAGCGAAATTGATCAGATTTCAAATCCATCAACGGATCAAAAAAAAAATTAAAAAAAAGGGAAAAGGAGAAATCTAACTTGACGGGATCCATCTTGGCGGTGAGGGATTTGAGGGAGAAGAGAAGACCGAACATGAGCTTGTGATCTTGCTGAGGATTGAGCGTGTGAAGCGGCCGATTCCATTCTTTGTAGAGAAGACACACACCGTTACGGTTGAAAACGTACATCATGTGCGCGTTGTTACCACTCGCCGTCGGAACAGGAGGCGACGGACTTATCTCGGATCCACCGAAGAACTGCATTCTTTCGTCGTCGAAGGCGATTGACGAGAGAGAATCAGAGATCAGAGCAAATGCGAGAAACTTCGAATTTGGTTCTTCTGTGAATTTCAGTCGATAGGGAAGGAAACAAGTTCATGTCTTTACTATATTGGGCTTTAATTGGGCTTTATATAATAAATCCTGGAAGAGTATTCTCTGAATGGGCCAGATGCACTATTCAAATGTAGCATCCAAATGCATCATATCATATGAATGCTTCATCCAAATATTGTTTGTTTGTTTCTACATCTAGAATTATATTTGGATGTAATTTTGTTCATTTGTTAGTCGTCTATAATAGCATCCAGATGTACGTAATAAAAAAAAAGAGAAATTCTGTTAACAATATTTGTAATGATCAGATTAGTTTATTTTAATGAATTTAACTTGGAAAAAAATTAATAAAAATAAAATTATTACAATTAAATATCATTTTCTTCAAAATATTGTTTTCTCGCCAAAATAACATCTTCTTTGAAATAGCATTTTTTCATCTAAATAGCGTTTTTCACAAAAAAAAACTAAAAATAAAATCAAATAATAACTATACAGTAAAAAAAGATTTCAGTCAATTTTTATCTGTCAAATGATAATTACAGCAATTAGATAATTTTTATATGTTTTTTTTTAAAGAACAACTCGAGTATGGTGACTGAAAACCACTTTACTTATGCCAACTGACCAATAAAACTTTATGAAAAAAGCCTCAAAGGAAAAAAAAAATTTATTTATGGGTAAAAAATAGTTCACTACTTGTTCCTACACCTTTGTTAATTGATAATTTAATGATACTTTCATTTTAAAGCCATTGATTTACCAATGCATAATTTATTTTTCTAGAATAAGGGACTAAAAGCGAGGAAAAAGAGCAAAAACCAAAAAAGACTTCCTAATGCATTTTTGACATAAAAATAAGAAAGTGAGAAAGATTCTAAATAGGTACGTGGCTTGCTATTTCTAGGAAGAGGATCTTCACGCCTAAGTTCCACGTGAGATTGTGCTTCTCTGTTGTATTCCACCTCGATTCTCACATTCTCAAACCTTATCTTATATTTATGGGTATTGTTTACTTTGTTCCAAAGTAACGGGTACTTTCTTGATACCAAAATAGTTTTCTTACAAAAAAAAAATGATAGACAACGATTAGAATATATTTCAATTGTGCTCGGTGATTCTATGGTAAGAAACCCACATCGAAGTCTGATTTAGTACATAAATATATATAACAAGTATTTTTTTCTTTTTTGAGAAAAAAACATCTAACAAGGTACTAAATTAATTGCGAAGTAGTTTGTGATAGGAATTCATAAAACTTTATATGGTTTCAGAGTTCAAGTTAACCGAAATAGATGTATTGTTAATCTAAAAGTAAACTGAGATAATCAAATTTCTGAATTTCCGAAGATAATCAGTATATTAACGATATCAACACCTATTGTTTTCAAATAAAACTCATAAAATTTGACATTTTTCAAAGAGTATAATCAAACTTCTTATTTTGTTTTTGATTGTACTAATTTTTGTTTTGTTTGTTTGTTGGCTTAGAACAACATGATTTAAAAAAAACAGGATTTTAAAACAATTCCATATCATTAGAATAACAATATCTCGAACGATAAATCAAGAAAATATACTAATTCACGAATAATCAGTTTGATTATCGGACCAATGGGCTTTATAAAATAGTTCCTTTTTGTCTCATAAAGCTATATTTTCTCTCCTCTTTTCTCGAAAAAAAAAGATTCGACTTTCCAGGGGCTATATCAAAAGCGATAAAAGCAGATTGTTTTTTCCTCTGATTTTCCAGGGGCCGCCGGCATTTGCCGGTGGTTCTCTAATCATCTAATTAAACTTTCCTTTTTCTTCAATCATTGCAATTAGTGTTACAATCTGAAGGCCATTTGACGATTTGGCGATAAACATAACGGTTTGTCTTTGGTCTTTAACTGCTCCTCTTTTTCTTCGAACTTTTTTCGGTGACCCCTGGCAATGATTTTGTTGATCTCATGTGGTGATCACGTCACTGTTTTGGTGTTGTTATTTGTTTCCTCTTACTCGTGATGTTGATGGTGATTACGATCGCACCATTGACGATGGTTCATCAGGTTTTTAGTTTGCCCAGCCTGATTTTTCATACACATTCACTTTTGTTTATGCGTTTAAATTGGTTCACCGTAACCATTCTTCCTCTCCTCTGTGGAGTCTCCTTCCGGTGCTTATTGCGGTTGTGCTGCCGGCGTTTTATCCCTGAGTGCCCTTCGATTTCTTCTATGAACAAATTTATCCAAATTGGTATGAGATTGATAGGGCGTACTCACTGAATTTCATTATCCTCCGATGTATGGTTCGTAGATGTAATTTGGATTTTCGATCCGGGAATAAGAGATTTTATGATTAATGGAGATGATGGTCGGCAGTTTTGGGATCTAATAATTTCGATTTTTTTTGACGATTTTATTCTGTTGGATATGGCGTTACCATGGAATCATCCACCATGGAAACCGTCATGGAAAGGACGAGGTTTTGGAGCAGAAGATGCAATCTCTTTGTGGTATGGCGACATTCGTACAGTAGTTAAAAATTGGCAATCTTAAGTTTTTTTTCTATCGAAAGAATCAATTGGATTCATTTTCAAAGAATATTTTTTGCTCTTATTTGGGAATGTGTCAACGATATAAAACAGGAGAAAAGATGGATCATAGCCATAGAAAATCGCATAAAATCAAATGCGATTATGAGGACAGAAAGTGTGGACACTCCAGCGAGAAAAACTCGGAGAAAAGAATCGTTAATACTCATTTTCGTTGTTTTATTGCTTTATATGTTTATTTTTATGTATGTTTGTTATTACGTAACTTGATTTTCATATTAATAAAGATAGATGTTAAAAAAAAAATCAGTTTGATTATGGCGAAACCGGTTTAAAAGTTATTATTGTATTTGTATGAATGTTTTTGAATAATTACAAAGGTAAAGTCTATTCACCATTAGTTTTTTTTCTTCCAAACACTCAAATCGACTTAATCATTAATGGTACTGACTAATGACATTTGAATTCGGATATATTAGTATTCGTATGTATTTTATTGAATTGGTTATTTTATAAATAAGTATTAACGTAAAAAAAAGGGCAAAACCATATTGAGATACTATATTAATGAACTAACCACAATTATATATATATATATATTCTACAATTTTTCACCAATTTTCTCCTTCTTCACTTCTTTTACCAAGGAATCATTTCTATTTTCCCTTCAAAAAAAAATAGTATAGCAAGGAACCAATTTAAAAACGGAATAAAATGCTAAAATTATTATATTTAATAAAATAATAAATTAATTGAATAGAATGATCAAAAATTTAATCATTAACCATAAATTTTGAATCTCAATCCTAAAAAGTGAACAATACATTAGAAAAATTAAACTCATATCCGAAATATAGTGGAATTAATGAAATGTATAGTAAATAATATAGTATCATATTATATTCTATGTTTATAGTATAATATGCTCATTTTTTTTTTTTTTCTTTCTCGTTTATCTCCTTTTCCCGCAAAACCACATCTCTATATCCAGGTCCGGCCCATACCTATAGTAATATGAACATTTGTTATGGGTCCAAATTTTTTTTTACCTAAAACTTGTACACAAATAGAGACAGACCTATCTATATCCAATCAATTTCTTCAATTAACCTTTTCTCATTTCTCTCCTATTGTTCTTTTTTTTTTCCAACAACAAAACACTATACTATGTATATAAAATTTATAGAACATAATGATAATTTATTATATTTACCAAAATAATAAATTAACTGAAAAAATGACATAGAGAAACGAAGGTAGATTACGTGTCCTGTTTTTTTAATGCGAAGGTATATACGTGTTTAAGCGTGAATAGTTGGATTTAGTCGCTTGAAAAGTTCCCTAAAATTTGGAGCACTAGATTGGCATATCAACACCTGTCTGATTCTCCAACTATTTTTATTTTATTTTTCTACAATATTCTTCTAGTTTTTTTTTCTTTTAAGTCGTCCGTCATTTCAATATGCGTCATATCGACATCTGTGTGTCCTTTTTCTCAGCCATATTTTTTTTTATAGCTTTTTAAGTCAACAGCTTTATATCCCACAATAATATTAGTCGTCATTTTATCACTATCAATCTCTGTTTTTTCTAAGTTTTCAATCATGTCAATAATTGCGGATTTTAATATCACTTGTTTGATTAAAAATAATATAAAAGTCCACAAAACATAAAAGCTGCTACATTTTCTTTCGCAAAAAAATTAAATTTTCTGCAAATCAATTTCTCACAAAGATTTTTTTTCGAAAGAAAATCTAGATGTTTTTACTATTTATTAACATTTAGATTATATTACGGGTTGAATTACGGGTTGATTTACGAGTAGAAAATCTAGATGTTTTTGCGTAATATAATTAACATCTAGATTAGATTATATTACACAGGAATGTTATATTACGGGTTGAATCAGATTTGGTAGGATTAATCTGTATTTTCTACAACTAGAGGATAGAATTGTAAAAAAAAAAAAAATCCACTTCAAAGATTGATTTGCAAAAAACCCTAATTAAAAAAAAGATAAAAATTTAAAAAGGTAAAAGCAGCTAGATTTTCTTTCGCTTGACTTATTGATCATTACATCGATTGTAAATATTCAACTCGACATAAAATACCATATTCACAAAAATTAAAACAAGAACGTCCTTGTTACAAAATCCATTTATTGGATGCTAGTACTGAAAAAAAAAAAAAAACAGATATATTTGTTTTTAAGAAATTTTTTTTTTTTTGTTCCGAGCAAGAATTTTTTTTTTTACTGCTATTTACTGCTATATATATAAATCAATTTAACGAAAACAATATGCAAACAATAAAATAATGTGGTCCTCACATGGCCCCATACGTGTCAGCGTCACGGTTTCCACTCGTAATAAGAAGACACCACGAAGGGTATTTTTGTCTAAACGTACGTAAATCCCAATCTCTACCTGCCTTCTGTTGTTTTTTTTTCTTCATCTCCTCATCTCTCGCTCTCACATAAGCTTCCCTCACGTTCTCTCTCCGGCGAAACTTCCGGTGTTATATTTTCCAGCAGAGAAAATTACACAGGAGGAGAAGAACACTAAAGCTACTAAGATGGAGTCAGAATTTCAGCAGCACCACTTCCATCTCCACGATCATCAACACCACCAGAGACCGAGAAACTCGGGATTGATTCGGTACCAATCCGCGCCGAGCTCGTTTTTCTCGAGCTTCGGTGACAGAGAATCGATCGAGGAGTTCTTAGATCGACCGACTAGCCCTGAGACGGAGCGAATCTTGTCTGGCTTCTTACAAACCACCGACACAAGCAACAACGTCGATAGTTTCCTCCACCACACTTTCAACAGTGGCGGGACGGAGAAGAAACATCCGGAGGTGAAGACGGAGGAGGTAGATATTCCGGTCGTCTTCGTCGGTGATGAGTTGGCTCCCGATTCAACCGGATATGCTTCAGTGGTGCGGAGTTTAGGTCAGAACAAAAGACCACGAGAGAAAGATGATCCGAATAATCTCGCCCGACATAATAGCTCGCCTGCCGGATTGTTTTCCTCCGTAGATGTCGAAACAGGTTCGAGAAAAATCTTCTTTTGCCCCCACTTTCTAAAAATTTTAAAGTTGATTTCAAATTATTTCCTTTTCTGGTAACTTTTTGAGAATATGCCTTGGATTTGATAGGACTAAAAACACGAATAGATTTGGGATTCAATAATTAGTAGAATCTGCAATTAGTAACACAAAAATGATCTTTATTAATGGCGAAAGTATTCTCTTTTTAACATCTTTGGTTTTCTGTTTTGCAAATGGCAGCATATGCAGCTGTAATGAAAAGTATGGGAGGTTTTGGGGGAGGTAATGTGATGAACACAAGCAAGACTGAAACTTCATCGCTTACTCCTAGAAGCAAGCTACCTCCTTCAGCTTCTATACCGATGAGTTCTATCTCTGAGATTGATGTCAAACCTGGTTTCTCCTCTAGATTGCCTCCTCGTACACTCTCTGGTGGCTTTAACCGTTCGTTTGGGAATGATGGCTCTGCTTCGTCTAAGCTTTCGGCAATTGCAAGGACACAATCTGGTGGTCTAGATCAATACAAAACCAAGGTATGAATGAGCTCATGCTGAGAGATGTTGTTCTGTGTTTTCCAAATTCTGTCGCCATTGAAAACAAAAAGCAATTTTTTGATGTTTCTTGCGGTGATACTTTCCGCTGCTGTTCTTGTTTGGTTGATTGGAGTGATGAAATTAATTAACAGGATGAAGATTCGGCGAGTAGACGTCCTCCTCTGGCGCATCACATGAGTTTGCCCAAGTCTTTATCAGATATTGAACAGTTACTCTCGGATTCTATCCCGTGTAAGATCAGAGCCAAGCGTGGCTGCGCCACTCATCCTCGGAGCATTGCCGAGAGAGTAATTCCTTCTCCTACTATCATGCTCAGTGACTCTAACTCCATGATAATAGAATATTAGTTTCTCGTAAGGTTATACATATTTTCCAAAAATGTTTTGGAACAGGTGAGAAGAACCAAGATCAGTGAAAGAATGAGGAAGCTGCAAGACCTTGTTCCAAACATGGACACGGTGAAATCAATCTTCCTCACTCGTTTCCTTTTTTCATGCTTTCACGTTCTTTGCTCAATGTATTTATATTCTTTAATTGATATGCAGCAAACAAACACAGCAGATATGTTGGATCTTGCGGTTCAGTACATCAAGGACCTGCAAGAACAAGTGAAGGTAATGTTCTCACTAGTATTGCACACTAATCTCTTGCTTTCCTCTTTTCCCTTAAAACATGAAAAATATTGATTTTTTGGTCAGGCGCTCGAAGAGAGTCGGGCAAGATGTAGATGCTCTAGTGCGTGAAACTAGAAGTCTTAAGTATGCGCGCGTGCGTGCCAGGGAGGGATTTGTGCATAGAAGAATGGGTTCGGCCTTTGGAGAAAGTCGAAGATAGCAAAGTAGAGAAGAGGTCATGAACAGAGCTAAAGTTGGTGGCTGATGGTCAAGAGGGTTTTGTAAAGTTCAAACCTTTATTGGTCGGAGAAAAGAAGAAGAAAGTAAGTTTGTGTAATGGTTCGAACTCCGAAGCTATTGTATGTTGTTCTTACAACAAAAAAAAAATGAAAAACAGAACAGAAGTGATGTACTATGATGAAAAGCTTCTTTTAACTCAAGAATAATTCAGGGTAATTAATTATTTTCTTTTGTTAGAACTTATATCATCAACCATGTCTATGGTTCGTTTGCCAAAAATTATAGACATTCATAAATCTTGAAAATAGAATATGATCAGAATCACTGAAAAATTAAACATTGAGAATCAAAGTTAGGAAGACCAACGTTCGAGTCTTTTCACTGCGATTTTAGTTATTCTCATCATTCTTCTTTGTTACACTGCTTGACCCTAAGCTGCATTTGAGACTTTCCTAGAGAAACATCTAACATATTTTGCTAAGCATTGAAGTGTTTTACAAGAGGTGCTAACATGTGAATTTGTAACCAAACTAAAGAAACATTTATATATTTTAAGGTATATAATAATTTGTTTACTCTTATTTTGAATCGGCCCTACGAAGCGTATATATATCACACTCAATAAGTCTTGTCCAAAAGAAAAGAGAAAATAAAAAGATGGGGCAAAATCTTGCCGGCATTATAGTTGGGGTCCTTGGGGACCATGTCTTGTTGTTTTTTCTTTGCTCTTTTGGGGAGTCATGTGAAGGTGCACTAAGTTGTAGGAGTGACACGTGCCAATATATTATAATTGTTTTCTTCTTAAGGTTACAAGTGTTAATCATCAGCTAATAGTAATACCAAAAAGGTTCGTTAGGTTAAAAGGTATTGCTAAATGATTACTTTAGCGATAATACGCATATTAATGTGTTGTTCTAAAATGCTCACACATGTCTATCAAATTTATCATACTCACATACCCTTTACGATTCGTTTTTTTTTAATCCGAATTAAGGATGGAATTAAGATTTTTTTTTTTTTTTATTATTAGTAACACCACATTACCACAACATAATGAGAGAGTAGAAAATAAATAACCACAAAGATTTTCTTGAATTAATAAAAATAAATAGAGATATCAGATAAAAACCACAAAGATTAAAAAAAGAAACAAGACCTAGCACTGGTTACACTTAGGATAGAAACTACGTAGAAGACCAGAACTCAAGAAGAGATGAAGCAATCGCACTATCACTTTAAATTTTCTGGGAAAATCGAACTAGCACTTTAAATCTTCAGGAAAATCGCAGATAATCAACAATATCAATTATAAACCGGACGTGAAATTAAAGATAACCAGACAAACCAGGATTTCTATTTTTTTTTTTGTGGGGGTAAAGTTCTGTTCTATTGTGATTAAGGTTTTTTTTTTTTTTTGCAATTACAAATATAATAAAATAATCATCACATTTTAATTAAATTTAATGAAGTTAACTATTCCGTAAAGGACCATTACTGTTCCGTTACGTTTGATGGGGGCGAATTTTTTTTTTGCCAGATTGAAGATTTAATATGTTAGTATAATTCTCTTGAAGGTTTAAAGTGTTAGTGTAATTCTCTGAAGATTTAAAATGCTATATTTTTCATCCCTAAAAGTTAAAAAGGCGATTTTCCATATCTAATTGGTAGAGATGAATGATTTTTTTTTATTGCAAAATCAATAAAAAAAATTGATTGTTAAAAAAAATAGAACTTATGACATCTCTAACTATAAAAAAAACTAGATTGCACATTCGAGGACTTCATAGGCGGAATTTTATTACCTACAATACTTGGTGTGCAAGATATACATTTTACTTCTTAAGTTATCTCCAATAATCTCTATAATATTATTTAAGAAGACATTTTAAAAAATGCACTTTATTTTGTAAGTTATTACATGAAATGCCATTACAAATAACAAAGAATAATTGAAATAGGAAATGATATAATAGTCTTTTAAAATTATTGATTAGAATATGGAAAGTATATATTTTGTATTAAAGAAGTTATTTATTATTTAATTTCTTAATTATTTTTAATACTATATATTTTAAAATAATAATCAATTCATATATATTCAAAGAAAAAAAATCTATTCAAAATATTGCTATATTTTTCACTATAATTTATTATATTTTATTTGAATATATATCAAAACAAAAATTTAAAAATATTTTACTAATTTTATAAAAAGTTAGACACAAGAAAACTTTTTTGTAAGAGTTCGTAGACTAACCATAAAAACTAGAATCATTTAACGGTGCATATTAGAGTTATGTTTTCAATATTATAAGTTTTTGCGGGTTAGGCCGAATAATATTTTAGTTCACTGCAAAACGGGTTAAATAGATAAATTATTATAAATTGACAGTTTTATATCTATAATCATTAGTTAGTTATATTGTAAAATTAAGATAAAACCAATTTTCTTAAATTTTAAAACATTTTTTTTAAAAATTCTCTGTTCTATAATTAGCGCGGATTAAATCCTAGTGTACATTATGAAGCCGCATATGAGAGAGAAAGAGCTTAACGCATCAGCATGTCTCTCGAGAACACAAGAAAACCAAATTGGTTCTTGGTGAGTGTTTTTCATGGTTTAATGTTTCTTAAGGCATTTCTAATGGTAAAAAAACTAGATTGCATATTCGATTTTACGGATTTTTCGGGTTTTACTTCATAGAGAGAGTTTAATAACCCACAATACCTCATCTACAAAATATATATTGGGCTTAATTGGGCTATCATATATATTATCCTTGTATATTTAGGTTAAGACTTGTATTTACTTTCACTTTGTATATAAGACATTACCTTGACATCACAATCAATAAGAAACCTCTTCATAACTACTATTGTGATGTTTCTTATTGATTGTGATCTCAAGGCAATGCCTTATATGTTGAGCCAAATTTTTCTTCTTCTAGTTTTATATATTATATGAATCATTTTATATATATATATTTAATATTTTTTATTTGATAGTTTTTATTTTCTCTTTCTTTACTTTTTCAATGTTATTAGTTTTCATTATATAAAACACAATTTTTTTTTCCTTTTTTGTTAATTTTATTTGTTTTTTATTTTTTCTGTTAGTTTACTTTTTCAATGTTATGATGATATATTTTGGTTTAGATTTGAGCACGTGATCTAGAACCAGTCTTGCAAGCTTGCAATTTGGTGCCTCATGTTTGGAAACCCTGTTCTGAGGGAGAGAACTACAATCCAAGCACAAGACTATTCTTTCTTTGCAGTAAAAAGTGACGAAATAAGGCTGATTTACGATTACCAAGACTAAAATGGCTTTCACCGCAGATATTAACACCTCGCAAACGAAAATGTAAATCCAAATCTGAGCCAAGAGAAGATAAACTAGCATCAATATCATTGATAAATTGTTCCATGTCTACCATTGTTAATAATGGGACTTTGTTGCCATCCCAAAACATGGTGATAGGTATGCTTCTCTCCGTCGTCATCGAACATGGTGATGGGTATGCTTATATGTTTAGTAAAATATGACGAGATATACACATATTGTGTACACAATATATACACAAGAAAATAAATCCCTATATTGTGTACATATAAATATTAAGGATGGCTCGAAAGAGAAATATTGCTATATGACGAAGAAAATTAAAAATAACTTCGTGTATTTATATGTCGTAGTCTATAGGATGAGTTCAATGTTTCACATGATGAAACAGCTTTGTTGGTTCGTGTACTCGTGGCAGCATTGTCGCCCACCTCCCCAGCTATCGTAAATGGGCCTTCCATAACACTCGTACTGTTGGGCCTCGTAATAAGGTCCACAATGGTATGGTTGCCACATCGGCAACAGTTGAGGAGTCGAAGCCAAGACAAGAGCCGGAGCCGGAGCTGGAGGTGGAGGTGGAGGCTTCTCGGGCTATTTGGGCTTCTGAGAAGGTTGGGCCTGGGCTTGAGGTGGTTTGGGTGGTTCGAGGATCCCAATGGACTTAATAGAGCCGTCTGCTTTGTAGCAGAGTTTGTTCATGAGCTTCTCAGGATTGTAACAAACCACCTTGATGATGATTGTGTTGGACTTCTCATCGAATAATTCGTCTGTGATTTCTTTTTAATTTTTTTGGAAAACAAAAATCGTATCCACTCATCAGATTTCAGACTTTTTTTTCATTCTCAATAAATCAAATGAACAGAAAATCAAAAACTAAAGATGGAGAGAAAAGAAACTCACGAGGGAATTTGCGGAGAGCTTTCTTGACCTTTTTGTAGCATTTGGAACAGTCAAGATCTACCTTCAACTTCATCATCGTTACCTGTTTTAGCATCATATAATTTGATCATTATTACCTTAATAATTAGTTACTATTAATAGTAACTGTCTTTAGCTATAAAAAAAAGAGAACTGATACGATGAAAGTCAGATCCGAAAAAGAAAAATTAGAATAAAGTACCTTCTCAGCCATAGCTTGAGATTCTCGAGTCACAAAACAAGTACAAGAACAAAGGTTTTATGCGTATTTCTTGAATGAGTTTTATGCGTGTTTCTTGAATGAGTTATAATCACTACTATATATAGAAAGGAATATAAAGAGGAGTCTTGAATGAAAGAAGAAAGAATATAAAGTTCAATGTCTTTCAGTCGTATCAAAATATCTTAATTTTGATGACTCTTTTTGTGTCTCATTCAATTTCGAA
Source organism: Eutrema japonicum (assembly GCA_030161315.1). Lineage (NCBI taxonomy): Eukaryota > Viridiplantae > Streptophyta > Magnoliopsida > Brassicales > Brassicaceae > Eutrema > Eutrema japonicum. Next base: position 46,168,922 of record BSQW01000008.1, on the reverse strand, counting down.
GTTTCTGAAAGCATATATTGTATCGTCGTTTAGGATAGAAACCGACATACACAACTGATAATTACTAAAATGGGCTCTCACATTTCCACACGGTTCAAGTTCTTGCAGTGGTCCAATTTGTATAATAATATCAATATATATGCTATGGTGCGAAAAAAAAGAGTACTGTTTGAATTTGATGTTTCCATTAAGAACTCTACCAACAACAACAACAAAAAATGAAAAAAAAAACATAAAAATAATGGAATCAATCATTTATCAAACAAGGAAAAAAGGACCACAAATTGATTGAAGCCAATTTTTAACCTGAAAAAAAAATTTCAAAAGAAAAAGTGAATCAATAGAATTTAGATAATATAGAGAGAGTAGTTTTTAAAAGATTTTAGGGAGTTTACTGAGTTTGTTATTGGTTTAGAAATCTGAACAAAAGCTTATGTTATAAGATAACTGATTTAAAATTACTGTCAAAGCTTGTTTGATTCGATTACTAAACATTAAACAAATCTTTTTTAAAAAAATAGTTGCAACATCACCCAATACGTTGAAATATACATATTTTCATAGTGATTGCAATAAGCGTAAATTAGTTTCTTGTAAATATTCATCGGTTTAAAACAAATGATGTTAACAGGACGTTACAACTCCAAAATAGATCTGTTTGAGTTTAAAGGGCTTAAGAAGTGTAGCGTTTTGGTGTGACATGGTCGTTATTGCACTCATATTTGAAGTATCACTATTCAATACTTCAAAATTTGAAGTATTTTAATCAAAAAAAAATAAAAAAATTTGAAGTATTGAAGTGTCTTTGGAAGACAATATAATTTATATTTGAAGATTTAGAATGTCTCTTGGAGATGCCCTAATAACAGATTCTACGGATTTAAATGAGATGGTTCAGGAGATTTGCTAGCTTTTGATCCTGAGCTTGAGGAGTTGGTGAGGATTAAGACTCATGAGCTATAATTAATCTATGAGAGTAGATCGAAGAATACTAAACCAGCTTCCCTGACCTTAAATGCTCCAAGTAGAAACTCGTTATTTGCTGTTATTAGTACTTCGGGCCATGACTTCAAAGACTAGTTGTTGAGATCATCAAGACGCAGCGTATAAGTCTTCGATTAATAAGAGAATATTACAGTGTGCGAGTAAATCAAACACTTAATTTGTAGGAGGAGACAACAACAATGAGTTTCTCGGTGGTCTTGTTCCACTCTGCAACACCAACATTACCCACTACCATCTTAAATCTCATCATCATCTTTCAGACCAAGAAGATCTCCTTCTTCTTCAACTAATCGCCTCTTCCCCATTAATCAACCTAAACCCTTAATCAAACCAAGAAGATCTCCTTCTTCTTCAACTACCCGAAATTTATCATAATTCTCGAAAAAGTAAAAAAAAAAATGTCTAATCTAAATAAAACTTGGTTAAATTTTGCAAAAATTATTTAAGTTTGACAAATATAACTAAAGATTTTTGAATATTTCGATTATTTTGGTTATTTCGGTCTAAACATAACTTATATATTCGGTTTATAATTGGAATTTTGAGTATTTTGGTTATTTCAAAACTAAATATACATAATATTTTAGATATATAATTGAATTTCGTAGATTTCGGTTTGGATACCCGAAATATTTTATAAAAGGAACCATTCGGGTATTTATAACTCTATGGTTCGGTTCCGGGTATTAAAGCCCCGAAACTAGAGATTTAGCCAGTTTAAAATTCAACAATAACAATGGTTTAACATTACTAACCAAGAAGAAGTCTCAAATCAAATGTTTTATACACCGTTGGATATGGTATCATTTGACAGTAGACAGAAGCAACGGTAGACTACTCAATTGAATTAATTCCAACCCAAAGAATTGTCTGGAGCCAGTTTAGAGATAACAACCTCGAACCAGGCAAAAATTTCAGACTAATTGTTGTTGGGCCCACTCGAAAGCAGGACCCTCCAAAAATAGGCGTATGCCACTTAGCGTGGAGAGCACACGGTATTCTTTAGTAAAAGGCGAAAGAATAGTTCGCTTTGTGCTCACCACATGGCTGCGTGATTTTACTTGAGAAAGAGAGAGCCTCTATTTATAGTACAAGTTCTGCTGCTAATTACACCCAGTCTTCCGATGTGGGACTCTGGAACGAAAAACCAGAATGGCGCTTACTCGTTTAAAACTCTTAGTGGGCTTTAATAAGCTTTGGCCTTTAAACATTGATCTTAAGCCGAATGTAATCATGATTAGTTTAACTTTTTACCTTCTTTTTTGTTGTTGTTAATTCGCCGAAAGTTGTTGTATTAATTTGACAAATCTCTTATTATTATTTAAAAAAGTTACTTAACTCGGATCTAGCTGCGTTTAGTTTTCATTCGGCCCAATTTTCACAATTAAATTGGGCTCGGCGGGAAAATCGTCGAGTTTTCTCTTTCTTTTTCCCTCAAATTATCAAAATCCCCAATTTCTGTCTGCCGTTAGGGTTTTCTATTTTCTCCATTCGTCGGATAATTCTGGAATCATCATGAGGACGACGGTGAAGCGAGAATCGGAAGCAACCGGCGAAGCCCGTGGCAGGAGAGGAGTCGACGAGTCGGAGCGGTTGAGATCTGTGAAGAAGGAGAAAGAGAAGCAGAAGAAGAGCGTAGCTGACTCCGCGCAACCCAACGAGCCGCCGACTCAGGAGGAAGAACAGGGTGTTTCTGATCGGAGGGTTCTCAGATCTCAGTATCTCGCCTTAATTAACAAAATCAGCGGTGCGTACATACGCTTATCTCTAATGTTCATTGAAAAATTTGGGATTTTTCTTTTTCTTTTTACAATGTTTTGTCGATTTCTCTGATGTTTCTTTTGTTTTGCAGATTCTAAAGATGATTTGACGAGGGTTGATTCGGACAAGTTCTCCCGAATTTTTAGTGAATTTGAGAACCTGCACCAGAAAGGTACTCACATGCTTTAACATTGGTGGAAAAAACTTTTAGTTTGGTCTCATTTCACGAATAATGAAAATGCAGCTCTTTTATGAGCCGAAGATGTTCTAGGAACTTGTAATTCTTTGGTTTCATCTCTCAGTATCTGCAGTTTTAACAAAGTTCTTAAGTTAGTTGTATTAGCAATGAAAAATGCCAATTCTGTCTTGCTGAAAATACCTTCTTTTTGGGTTAATTTACAATTTCCACGCAGTTCAGAAGCCTAGGGAGCAAGTTGCAGACGCGGAGGCATTTCTGGATATAGCAAACACCATAATGTCGTCGATGAAGTCTCAGTCTGCTAGTGGGGTCTCTCCGGCTGAGTTTGTTAATGCTTTGGTGAATGGGTTTGGTCAGGCTTCTCTAGGGATTGATGCTGATGAAACTGCCCAAGTATCTCTAAAATGGAAGGATCTTGGGCTTGCTGTCTGTTCTACAGTTTTGGTATCATGTGGTTGTTCCACAATGTGAGTTCTCAAAACAACCACACTTTACATTGCTTTGCTACAGCTGAGGGTTTTCTGTTTTAAAATAAGGGTTGTTTTCCTGTTTCGTGATCAGGTTGGGACCGATGGACACTGAATTGAAGGAAAGGAAAAGGGCAGTCCACAGAAAACGTACAAAGCCTGGTGAAGGCGTTCGTCCAGAGGAGGTAAGAATTGTTTTGCAGACCCTGTTTTGTTTGAGTTTATGACCAATATTGAACTAATATTTAGTATATGTTGTTCATTATATCTTCTAGACTTCACATCTGTAACTTTCTACTCCTCACCTAGATTTGTCGAATGCTTTATATCTGAGCCTGTTCAGTGACATTTAAAAGTCATTTTCAATGTTGTATATGTCGTGGGCACTGTTTAATTGTACAAAGAACAAAGTGAAATTGGAATCTCTCGTCTGTTGATTGATTTGCAATGGTTTTGTTGTGAAATATGATGCACTGCTTCGTCTGGAACTTGTTGATTGTTATGTATTTTGGGTTTAGATAAGAAACAAAAGAGCTGATTTGAGTACTTGTCGTAACCAACAGGTAGATGACACACAATCAGAAGAGAAAACAGATACAGACAAGAATATGGCGATAATGTTTAACATCTTACGGCAAAAGAAGCGCGTGAGGCTTGAGAATTTGGTGCTCAACAGGAGATCATTTGCACAGACCGTAGAGAATTTGTTCGCTCTATCTTTCTTGGCCAAAGACGGACGAGTAGAGATCATTGTCGATAAGAGTGGTTCTCATTTTGCCTGTAAGATCACATTTTCATCCTCTTATGTCTGGTTCTGATATATGATTCGTTTCACTTATATCTAATCTCCGAAATTTATCTTCAGTGCCGAGAAATGCACCCGCTGCAAACCTGGTGATGTCAGGGGAAGTCATTTATAATCATTTTGTGTTTAGATTAGATTTCAAAGATTGGAAGGTAATAAAATAGAATCTCGCTCATTTCGAACTCTCGATTGGTATAGTATGTCCTGAAGATTCCTGATTTTTTTGTGGTAATGATATGTGTCAACAGCTGATGTCTGAAATGGTGCCAATGGGCGAAGAGTTAATGCCACACAGAGAAACTGCAATCGCTTCATCTTCTTGCCCCTCCGCATCAGCAGACTTCACACAAGATTCTCAGACTACGCCGATAAGAAAACTATCGAGAAACCGAGGTTTGGTTGTACAAGAAGAAACTGTTGTAGAAGATTCTCCTGACATGGATGGCGATGGAACTCGAAGGAGTTGTAAGCGGAGACTCACTTGAGAAGATGAGTCTCACTGTACGGAGTATATAGAGTGGATTGAGTCAACACTTCTTGTGGCTATTTGATTTTGTGACATTAACTTAATGTCTTCTTTAGGATTGTTTTGTTCATGGTAGGTTTTAGCATTTAGGTGGCTTTGTCTAAACTCTCAAAAAGAACCATTGAAGCCTTTTTGGCTTTTCCTCTTCTTCTTTTATCTAATCAAGAGAGACATTTATTCTAATTAATGTTATATATCAAAACTGAAACACAAGTTTGTAAATCAAGAGGCTACGTAGTACAAATCAAAACCAAACTCTAATTAAGCTATTAAATATCCCTAGTATCAAAGTAGCTATTGGATCATAACCCCAAACAGCATAAACCCTACTTTCTTCACCTCTGATTTGGTTTCTTCATCTTCTAACTTCGGGCTAAAGACGTTTCCTGTTTTCATTTCTTCATCAGAACTGTCATGAACCGTCTTGTTTACTCCCTTGGGAACCACGAAACCATTGTCTGAAAAGTATTGAACATCGATCATCAAGAAGTTCTTACTCTGACCTTCTAATGTCCTGACATTGCTGGGGACATCGCAAGTGTAAAAGACGATAACATCGTTCTCCTTGAGATTTTTCTCCTTCACAAAACCGTTCCATCCTCTGGTGAAGACAAAGCTCTGGCTACTTTTCCAGTAACAATACCTAAACTTCCATTGTCTCATTGCCCTGTCATAAAACACAACCTCGACATCATCAACAGATCCTCCCATTTCTCCCTCTTCTCTCTCGTTTTGATCATCGCTTATGAAAGGTAAATGCTTCACTGCATACTTCTTAGGTATCACAAGCCTATTCAGTTTTCCAACATCGCTTGGTGTCAATTGCTTCTGAAAAAGCAGCTTGCACGTGAAACACTTGTTTGATTCTTGTTCTCCTCCTCCTCCTCGGCTCTGTTTTGATCCCACGATGTTGATGTTGGCGACCAACTGAGATTTTACTCTGATATAATCTCTGAACTTGTGTTGGTAAGAACCGTCTTTGATCATGTTCAACACAGCTTCTGTTGTGTGGGGACCTTGAAAGTCCGGTTCGTGGACTGTGAAATCAGACCAAGGGAAGTTTCGGTGCGAGTTAGCGTCGAAGCTTCGGAGCTTGATGGATGCGCTATCGTAAGCCGCTGCGGCTTCAGCAGCGGATTTGAAAGTACCGAGCCAAATCCTTTGGTGGTTTTTGTATATCTGAGCCCCCCAATGACCGTTCGGCTGTTGAACCACACCTTTGTATTTTGTTGTCGCATTAGGTTTCACGTGTTTCGTGAGAAACAAGACAGAGTCGCTTGAACCGGAAGTCTCCATCGTTTTGTATTCATTACCTGTCTGGTCGATATCCATCACTACAAATTGAAGAGACAGAAAAAAAAGAAAAAGACAGACGGAGAGATTTACGGCTAATAGCGAAAGAAAAATAGAGGAAAAGAAAGAGTATTTGAAGGAGAAATTTGAGAGAGTAAATCCTGGAAAATCAGTATTATGTTTCTCTATATCATTTTCGATGATTCTTTAGAATGTTACAGTTTCCATTTTGTTGTTGTTGTTATGTTACAGTTTCCATTTTTTGTTGTTGTTTCTAATTTTCTCTAGGAAAAAAATGGTAATTTGACAGAGTAATTAATTACACCGGAAGCTGTTAGTGGCAAGTTGCCTTGTCAATGAGATTCTTTTCAGATTTAATTTCTCGGTGGAAAATCAAATATTCCGTGAGGATTAAGACAAGCTGGAGAAAAATATTCAACTAAAAACTTTTTATGTTTTTCTTTTGTCTTAATTTAGACATTAGTACCGAAATTTTTATCGTCATCTCAGGTCCTGTGGTTTCTTGTTTTTTCTGATTATTGTTAGAATCTAAAAAACTATTGATCAGAGAATTTTAACAATCATCTACCATTGTTGTAAAACATTTGATAGTTTTTTTTTATATAAAAAGAGACAAGCAATTTTTGTGGATGTAGACACATTAGATTTCATGTGTTTCGTGAAACGCAAGACATAGTCACTTGAACCTGAAGTCTCCATCGTTTTGGCTTCATTGCTTGTTCAGACGATCTCCTTAACGCAACTAAATGTCCCGAATGTGCACAAAAATAATATTATCAAATCCTCGACTTATTCTCATCTTCTCATCTGTGTAGCTGCAAACATTAAAGTAAGAATTTCTGTATTAGCATTTAGCATGAGCCAACATTCGGTTATTCGATTTGGTTCGGTGGATTTTGTCCAATTTCTCTAAACTTTTATAGAGAAACTAAAACCAAATGTTTTAATTTTTAATTCATTTTGATTTGTCAAATGTTTGTGTGGTTTTAGGTTCAGGTTCGAATTCAGTTTTCTTTTTGATAAAAATAACTTAGAAAAACACATTTGATCAATGGATCATATGTATCTTGTATATATGATTTACATGTAAATAGAAAATATGATTTTTTTTTTTTGGTTTATCGGTTAGGTTACACTAAAATCAGTTCCAATTTGGTTTCGATTCGGTTTGTTCATTATAAAGATAAAAACAAAGTGGGTAATATACCAATTTTGGTCCGGTTACCTTTGTTAAAAATTCTCATGTGAATGTAGAAGAAGGAGATAGAGATCTTACATAATTTGAAGCTCGATGTTGTTTGTCAATTCGATCGGATATCCAAATGGACCGCCTATAATTGCTGCGTCGTTCATCTTCAGTTCATAGGTACTGCCACTTGATTTCCTGCAGATCATGAAACCAATCAAGAAACAAGATCACTAAGATTAGTAAAATGACTTTCTGAAAGACAAAAAGACTTACAAGAATTTGCCTTTCATGGAGAATCTAAATGCCGGAATGATGTTAACTTCAAACTTTATTCTTCCATCGTTCTCGATGATCTGAATCAAATCCTCATTTTTGCTAAACGAAACAAGGCGAAGCAACAATATACTATATACTACTAAAGACATTTAATAAAGTGTTTACCTGTCTCCCCATAAGACCATTTGCTGCATTTTCAAGCCAACTATCTGTATACATCTGCAACACAAAAACCGGAAAATTTGCTTATCAAAATAAATAAATTTGTTGTTCAGACAAAAGGTGAAGTTATCAGAAAATTCACCTGTGAACTCCAAATCATTTGCCAGCTTCCCTCTAGAAGTTCGTAATCATCTTTTGCGGAATTAGAATTCGACGCAAGAAACTCATCGATAGCCTGTGGTTATACTAAATGATCCATTAATTCCATTTCAAATCCAAATACCGTTCGTCATTTTCAGGTTTGTTGAATGCATTACACATTACCTCTGCTACTCCTTTGTCTCGAGATATGGTGGCTAACAATTTCTGCCTAGGCACGGTTTCTTTTTGCAGAACGAACGTTGTTCCCTGTGCTAGATATATCGCCTTATGGATTAAAAAACGCTAAAGAGCTTTTAGTCTTCTTTATCAGAATCAAGAAACTCATTTACCTTGTTTCCCCTTGAGATCCTAAGGTTTCCAGAAGGTGACAAATACGTTATGTCTAACCAACCTTTTGCTTCATCACCAAGAAATCTAAAAGGAACGGGATATGGAACTTTGAAAGGAAGGAACTTTAAAGCGAAAGCTGCTCTATCGAAACGAAATAAAACCCGTTTCTCATCTTTGATCGACGCAACTGCCTGTTAAAAAGAACAAAGAAGTATAAATTCTCTGAGTCTCTTCATGCAGAGATTTAAAAACAATAATCTCACCTCAACTTTCAGCTCTCCAATGATGTCCGAAAATTTAACAATGTTTGAAACACGAGGATCGTTTGTTGTCTTCAAGTATACATCTTGAAACACAGTGAAAACATCTACTCCTGTAAACGTTCTCTGCAGAAACACATCATTCCATTGTTCTTCTTCGTCCATACACAATCATCAAGAAGATATAATATTAGTGATGAATGTGTGAGAAGAACTGACCTGGATTGGAGATGCAGTTCCAGGTCTTGTGGTGAACATTAATTGCCAACGACCTTCGATTAATTCAGACTCTGACTAAACATTTTGAATTATTCCCAAAGAAAAAAAAAACCAAAAATGATCAAAGAACAAAACACAAGAGAATATTGTAATGTGAAGATGCAAGGGTTAGTAAGAAAACATTCATACAGGATTTTGAATGCCTTCTAAACCTTCAAGAACCTTCACAGCAGATTCAACATCCTAGAACAGAAATGTTTCAAATCAGACATAAATCAAGAAACATGCCGGAAATTAAGAATTAATTTTTTTTACATACACTGAGCTGTTTCGGAGAGGCGGATTTGCCACGGCCTTGAATTCCGATCAAAGCGTCAATGAGTTTCATCTCAGCGTCGTTGAAAGTCGATTGTTGTGTCTGGTCAGTGACAGTAGAGGAAGATGAACAACTGATTCGCAACGTTCTGCAACTTCTTGATGAATATGGTCTCTTGTTTGTCGTTTTGAGAAGATGGTATCTCGGAGAAGATGATGAAAGAGATATCAGCGACGATGGGCATGGAGACAAACATGGTAGCGACATCTCTACGGCGTAGAATCTGAGAACCGCCATTGTTGCTGTCTTCAGAAAAAGCTTGACGCTGCCTGAGAAGCTTTTGTTGAATGATTAAAGCTTTCATTTTTATTGTGTGGTGTACAACAAAGCATGGGAATTGGTAAAAATATCTACTCAAACGAAATTAGTGGATGCATTTAACTCCTTAGGAAAAAAAAGAGTATTTTCTTCCCAAACCCATTTTATGTTCTTTACAAATTGCAATTCAAAAATCATGATTCTCTGTTTTCATTCTTCATTCCAAAGTTCTTTTTTTTTTAAAGTTCAAATTTTCAATCCCTAATCCACTTGTAGTTCTTCACATTCTTCAATCCTTCTTCTAAATGATCCCGAGATGAATACAGAACAAAAAGTTAAGATCTTTTACAGAGGAGAGAGCTTCGTGTGACTATAAACAAATCCATATACTTGACTCAATTTGTAGGAATAAAAAGATGAAGAATTGTGAAACCAAATTGTCTCAGAAAGAATTAGCAACAAGAATAGCTTGTCTACATCTGGCTCTAGCTTGTTCAATCCTCTCACTCAAAGTTTCTTCTTTCACCGAAGCTTTAACCATAGCTAAATCCATCTCCATCAGTTTCAAAACCCTAAAAAGTTCAGTCACCATTCTCTCTTCAACTTTCCCTTCATCTCTCAAAATCTCAGCTTCCTCTCTCGCTCTCTCCGCGACTATCTCCCCAGCTTTAGCCAGAAGCTCCTTAGACCCAAACTCTCTCGCCATTAACCCTTCAAATTTCTCTAAGAAATCCATTATCACATACCCTTTAGGCTTCTCCAAGTTTATCTCTTTCGTTCTCTTCCAACCAATCTCGAAATTCGGAGGTTCAGGCTTCACGATCCCTCTTTGTTTTCTGTCGCGAATGATCTCGGATCTTCTCCGTTTCTCAATTGGGAACTTCTCGGCGCTCGTCGTGTTGATCGATTCAGGTGCAGGTGTGAGATCGAGAAATTGATCCTTTGGCTCTGGACTCGAAAAGCATTTCATTGTTCGACGATTGTTCTGTACATTGAAGCTATAGGTTCTTGGGACTGCGACGTTGAGATTCGTAGAAGAAGAGAGAAACTGAAGAAGTAGTGTGGAAGCCATTGATTTAGAGGTTAAACGAAGGAGGATTGGAGAAAGATAAGGCCTTCCTTCTTCTTAAGAACGTCACGTCGTGTGGTGAAGTACCTAAACGACTGCTTCTTCTCCTTGATGATAATGTTAATATGTATGTCATCTTAAAATATGAAAGATATAAGAATCTTTATAATATTACTAGATAAGTACCCGCATATATGCGGGTTTATAATTTAATATTTTATAACCCGTAAAAAAAAATTAAAGACGATAAAATGGGAAAAAAAATTAGATCACCCATGAAAATATCTTATACATATATTTAGAAACAAAATTTACGATGAAATAAATATATACCTTAAAAAAATAATTTGGTGAATAGATGCAGTAAATATCTTTGGATACGATTATTGGACTTTTAATGTTTTTGGGTGTAATTGACATACTACCAAATTATGGTTTATATAGAGGTGAAAAATTAGAATTTTTTTTCTTTTATGATTAATTTCTGTAATCTAAATGAAAAAACCAAGTAATGTTTTTTCCTTTCTATATTAATTTTGCTCTTTAAGATAAATTTAATTATTTAACTTTTTAATTTTATTTTTATTAACTTTATCTTTTAAGATTATAATTAAGAATTTTTAAGTTTTTTTATTAATCAATTTTAAATATTTCCAACTTTGGCTTGACACATATCGCGATCAGGTGAATTAGCAACATTGAAACATTCAGTTTTATATGATAATTTTTTTACTAATTCTAAAATGAAATATATATTTTTTTTGCTTTTATTTTTTAAAAAACTTTAGAGATGTGTAGATTATTATATAGAGTTTGGTCGTTGTTGTATATTAATAATTTTCCTTTTTGAAGTTTCCTTTTGTCATAATGGAAAGAATTATAAACTTTTAAGTTTGGTCGTATATTAATAATTTTCCTTTTAAGTTTATAGTATATTTATAATTTTTCTTTTTTAAGTTTGGTCGTGGTTGTAAATTATAAACTTGTAAATTTCATTTTGTCATTTTCCTGTATTATAAGTTTTCCTTACTTATTCTTCTTTTTTCTTTTTTAAAGATTGTTTTTTTAGTATAATTTTTTTAATATTAACTTTAATTAATTTTTACTTTTTTAGATTGCCTTTTTTTAGTTTAAATCTATTTAATATTTACTGTAATTTATTTTTACTTTTTAATTAAATTGACACATGTCAAGATCAAAATTAACTATGACAAATGTCACGATCTCGTGAGTAAGAATTATCTTAATAATTATCTTTTTTTAAGTTTGGTCATGGTTGTAGATTATAATCTCTTAAGTTTCATTTTGTCACTTTCCTTTAGTATAAGTTTTTCTGATTTATTCTTGTTTTTTTTTCTTTTTAAGATTGCCTTTTTAGTTTATTTTTTTTCAATATTTAATTTAATTCATTTGTTTTTAAATTAAATTGACACATGTCAAGATCTAAATTAAGCAAATGTCACGATCTCGTGAGTGAGAATTATTCTACGTGTCACACTCACATTGAGAGATCCAGCTTTACATAATAAGATATATATATATATATATATATATATATATATATATATAAAGTAACTTCATATTTTACAATTATGAATGTGAAATTGAGAAACTATCAATTTGGTTCTCTAATGGTGGAGAATTAGAATTTTTTTTTCTTTTTAGAATTGTATTCCATTTTATGTTTGTGGTTTTTTGTAAGAATTGCTAATTGTTCTTTTTTTTTAAAAAAACTTTTGATTTTTAGGATTTTAATCTATTGTTTAATTTCTTTATTCTAAACTGAAATATGTTTTTTTAAAATAAAATTTGGCTTTTATTCCTTTTATTTTTAGGATTGTAATCTATTGTTTAATTTCTTTGTTCTAAACTAAAATATGTTTTTTTTTTAACTTTGGATTTTATTTATCTAAACATAACTACTTTTTTCGATTTACTTTTTAGGATTAGGAATCGATTTTAAATCGTATATTAATAATTTTCCTTTTAAGTTTAGAGTATAATTATAATTTTCTTTTTTTAAGTTTGATCGTGGCTTTTATTCATTTTCTTTTTAGGATTGTAATCTATTGTTTAATTTTTTATTCTAAACTAAAATATGTTTTTTTAACTTTGGCTTTTATTTATAATTTTTGTTTAATTTTTATTTATCTAAACATAACTACTTTTTTTAATTTACTTTTTAGGATTAGGAATCGATTTTAAATCGTATATTAATAATTTTCCTTTTAAGTTTAGAGTATATTTATAATTTTCTTTTTTTAAGTTTGATCGTGGTTGTAAATTATAAACTTTGAAGTTTCTTTTTGTCAGTTTCCTTTATTATAAGTTTTTCTTACCTATTATAGACCTATTATAAGTTTGAATCTTAAAGTAGATATTAATAATTTTATTAAAATCGTGAGTTAATCCTTTTTTTGGTATACAATTTTTTTTATAAGTTTCCTTTTTTCCTTATTTTTATCTAATTTTATTAAAATCCAAATTTTGTTTTTACTTTTTTTAAAATTGCCTTTTTAAGTTAAACATTTTTAATATTTACTTTAATTCTAAGTTTTTTTTTATTATAAGTTTTCTTTAGTTATTCTTGTTTTTCTTTTCTTAAGATTGCCTTTTTTTAAGTTAAACATTTTTAATTGTTACTTTATTTCTTTTTTTTTTGTTAATTAAATTGACACATGTCAAGATCTAAACTAACAACCGTGAAAAATGTCACAATCTCGTGAGTTATAATTATCCTACGTGTCGCGCTCACGTCGAGGGATCCTGCTTTATATAATAAGATTTAAGAAATATTTTTAAAAATGATTTTTATTTTTTAGGTTATTAAATATTATGCCATTATAAATAAAAATAATAATTAAAATAGAAAATGATATAATTATCTTTAAAAATTATTAATGAGAATATGAAAAGTATTTATTTCTCATTACAGAATTGATTTACTATTTAGTTTCTTAATTATTATGATAATATTAAATAATAATCAATCCATACATATTCAAAAAAAATATTCGAGATCTTGCAATATTTTTCACTATGTTTATTATATTTTATTTGAATATATATCAAAATAATAATTTGAAAAATATTTTACTAATTTTATAAAGAGTTAGACACGAGAAAATTAAATTTTGAGAGTTTGTGGATTAACCACAAAACCCATTGTCACTAAGCCGTGCATATTAATTAGAGTTATGTTTTCAAAGTTATAGGTTTTTGCGGGTTGATCCGAATAATATTTTAGTTTATTGCAAATTGGGTTAAGTAATCAGGTTAGTCCGGGTCTATTTCTCCTTTTCTTTCTATTTCTTCTTCTTTTCTCCTTCTCCTTTTCAAGAGAAAAAGAGTGTGGTGAGAGAGAGAGAAAAAAAATGATGACTATAATAAAAATTGATACTAATACACACAAAGTAAAATTTTAAGTTAGTTGAAAAGGTTAAAGCAAAAATTGAACCCAATAGCTTTTGCTTTTAAATTTGGATAAATTGTTCATTTTTATATTTAATCACCATTGAAAGAAGAATAAATATAGAATATGCCCTAATTTTTTTTTTATCATATTGGGCTTTAGAGTATTATAAGCGCAAGATTATATATCTATATTAGACTGTTTTGTAGATTATAGTATTTATCCATGAATTACGTTTAGTAATTCGTATTTAATTTAAGAAAATTTAATTTTGTTTCATAGTATCCATAAATTTGATAAACAATCATTTTAAATGAATGAGAAAGTTCCAGAAATACCAAACACACAATAACAAATTTGTCTTCTTCTATTTTTATGAATCATATATTTTTATATATATTTAATATTTTTTATTTGATAGTTTTAATTTTCTCTTTCTTTACCTTTTCAATGTTATTAGTTTCCATTATATAAAACATAATTCTTTTTTTTTTTGGTTAATTTTATTAGGAAACGACGTATTTCTCCCTCAGAAGTATGATATAGGTGTAGATCCACTCGAAGTTTAGACCTTGACATAGATCCCCCCAATTCGAAAGTTTAAACCATATTTCTCCCCCAATTGAAACATCGAAACCTATTTACACACATATGTTGGTTTTCTCAGTTTATAACCTAAACCAAAACCAAACTAGCTAAACCCGATAGTAAACCGAGATTTATGATTTTGCAGATTAGCCCCTCGAGTTTATGAATTACAAATATTTCAAAACATATTTATGATTTTACAAATCTCTTCTTCGTCTTCTTCATAAATTATTACAGATGGATCTTACAAATTTATGATTTGGCAAATTAGCACCTCTCGTTTTTCCTCTTTTTTAATTTTTTTTTTGGGGTAAAACTCTCTTTATTGATTGAATATAGACATATTCTGTTACTATTGTTTAGAATATATAGTTAATATCTCACTTGTATTCTGTTGGGATATCTGATTTTGTGTAACCTTTTTGGCTTTATATAGCCTAGTACATACAAGTATCCCATCAAGGGGAATTCATAATCTTTCATGGTATCAGAGCTCCCTCCTGCACCTATTCTCTAATTTTCTTCCTTCTCTTAACTCTTTCTCTCTTCTTCTTTCTCGTTCCTTTTATTCCCTTCCAATGGCTGCTCAACCTGCAGCAATTGAACGAGCTTTTGGGGTTACTACCATCAAATCCTATATCCCTATCATATGCGTGAAGAGAGCTCTTCCTCACCCATTGCCTGACTTTTGATGTTCTAGGACATGTAGACGGCACCTTGCTCCCTACAAATGACAACGATACGGCCTGGGTTAAGCGTGACGGGCTGGTAAAACTGTGGATCTATGGAACACTTGCCCCACCTCTGTTCAGATCCTCATTCAAAACTGGTGGAACCGCGAGAGACATCTGGCTCCGTATCGAAAACCAGTTCCGCAACAAAAAAGAAGCCCGTGCTATTCAACTCGACGATGAGCTGCGTAATTCAGAGATCGGATATCAAACGATTAAGGAGTATTCTCAGAAACTTAAATCTCTGTCCGACCTCCTCACCAATGTCGATGCTCCTGTCAATGAGAGAACACTTGTGATGTATCTCCTCAACGGTCTTAATGAAAAATATGATAGTATTATCAATGTTATCAAACACAAGGACCCACTCCCGAGTTTTGATAGCGCCAAAAACATGCTGGAGATAAAGGAATCACGCCTTAAGAAAATACGCAGAAACTCGACAACACACACGGAGCATTCTTCCTCTTCAACAGCCCTCATCGTCTCCAACCAATCGGCGAAGATTGAACACACACTTAGCCGATTCGAACCCAACAAATACAAAAATTCAACAACAACAGAGGAAGGGGAAGAAACAACTTTCGATCACGAGGAAGGAGCAATTTTTCGTACAGACCTAATTACCCAAATTGGGCCTCACCAAATGGATGGCTTGGTCCATTTCCGTCACGGCCCAATCAATATCCGAACTGGAATTCATACAATCAGATAAACTCAATCCGTGGATCACCTGCATCATATGCCTTTCGACCGTAAGCTCATTCACCTGATCAGGCTCATCTGATGCAAACTCAGCCAACAAAAGACAACAACAAAATCTACAGTGGCGAAACACTACCTGATCCAGGATCATCTGATTGGTACATGGACTCAGGGGCTTCTGCTCATCTCTCTTCATCAGCAGGTATCCTCGATTCTAATTTCTCTCATAACATCAATCATTCGGTCATCGTTGGAAATGGTTCAAAAATTCATGTCACTTCTATTGGCTCTTCCTCAATAAATACCCACTCTCGCCCCTTGTCTCTTCCTAATGTCCTTGTTGCTCCTCAAATTGTGAAAAACCTGATTTCTGTTCGTAAATTCACGACAGATAATTGGTATAGTGTTGATTTTGATCCTTTTGGTTTTTCTGTGAAGGACCTTCAAACTCAGCACATTCTGCTCCGATGTGAAAGATCCGGAGATCTTTACTCTCTTCCAGCCTCTTTCAAAAAGATTTCAACTTCTCCTTCGATAGCTCTTTTGGCCTCCACTCAAACGCTTTGGCACAAGCGGCTCGGCCACACAAATACTGTTGCTCTTCGTTCAATTCTTTTTTCAAATTCGATTTAATGTAATAAAGACAATTTACCCTCCTCTTGTGAACCTTGTCAATTGGGAAAGCAAATAAAAATTCATTTTCAGCCTTCAAAGACAGAAATTTTTAAACCCTTTCAAATTGTTCATTCATATGTTTGGACCTCCCCAATTCAATGCATTAGTGGGATACAATATTATGTGTTGTTTCTTGATCACTTTACTCAATTCCTTTGGGTTTATCCATTACGGCGTAAAAGTGATGTTTTCTCAAAATTCTTAAACTTCACTTCTTACATCAAAAATCAATTCGGCACTCAAATTCAATCTTTCCAATGCGACAATGGCGGAGAATTCAACAACAAATAATTCCACGAGTATTTCGATACAAATGGGATTCAAGTTTGATTCTCATGCCCTCACACTTCTCAACAAAATGGGAAGTCTGAGCGGATGATACGAACAATTAATAACACGGTGCGAGCTCTCCTCTTTCAAGCTCAATTGTCTCCGAGTTATTGGGTTGAAACTCTCCATGTCGCTCTCCACCTTTTGAACATCCTTCCTTCCTCTGCCATCCACAATCAAATCCCCTTCACTATGCTTTACAAACAAAATCCGATCTATGATCATTTAAGAGTTTTTGGTTGTTTATGCTTTCCCAATTTAAATCACTCAAATATTCACAAATTGTCTCTAAGATCAACACCAAGTTTGTTTCCTGGTTATCCTTTGCAACATCGTGGCTATAGATGTCTTGATCTAAAAACCAATAAGATCATCATATCTCGCCATGTCCATTTCGATGAGGATAAATTCCCTGCAGCTGAAAAATATCAAAATCAAGAGAAAGCTTATCACTTTCTCGAAATTTCAGATCCTTCTCCTCAATTTCGTGCAATTCTTCAAACACCAATTCCTGTTCTTACACCAACCACGCTTTTATCACATGATTTACCCTCGATTCCTGATATTCAGCTACAACAAACTTCTCTTGAAAACTCTAGTCACACAATGACGACTCGTGCCAAATATGGAATTCGAAAACCCAAAAAGATCATGTCTCTTCTCACCACAACAAAATCTCCACTTCCAAAAAGCCATCTTCAAGCTCTTTCTGATCCAAATTGGACACCAGCGATGAAAGATGAACATGGTGCTATGATTGAAACTAGAACTTGTGATCTTGTTCCAAGGCCTCCAAATGTCAATATTGTTAAATCCATGTGGTTGTTAAAACATAAATATGATGCAGATGGAACTCTAACACGACATAAAGCCAGGTTGGTGGCTAATGGAAAATCACAAGAGGCTGGTATTGATTTCACGGAGACGTTCAGTCCTGTCGTTAAACCTGCGACGATCTGTACAGTTCTGAATATCGGAGTTTCTTGTGACTGGCCGATTCATCAGTTAGATGTCAAAAACGCTTTTTTGCAGGGAGATCTTGAAGAAACGGTGTACATGCATCAACCACCAGGATTCAAAGATCCAAACTTTCCCAATCATGTCTGCAAACTCATAAAAGCCATATATGGCTTAAAACAAGCGCCTAGGGTTTGGAACTCCAGATTTGCGAAGTTTATCACTACAATTGGCTTTACCACAAGCAAGGCAGGCGTTTATTTGTTTGTTTCAGGAAAGCGAAAGAATTGGCCTACCTTCTGCTCTATGTCGACGATATCATATTAACTGCCTCCTCTACAACTTTTTCTGCAGCACAATACTGCATTACTCAAGGCAGAATTTCCGATGACAGACATGGGCAAAATCCGACACTTCCTCAGGGTCAAAGCAGATCACAAGGACAATGGAATGTTCTTGTGACAGAATGTAAATCGTGTGCTACGCTTGTCGATTTGAAGTCGAAACTTTCTGCAGATATTGGTGATCCTGTAGCAGATCAGACAGGGTATCGAAGCCTAGCTGGAGCTCTTCAGTACTTGACTTTTACAAGACCATATATATCATATGCCGTACATCAAATATGCTTGTATATGCATAATCCGCGCCAGCCACATATACACGCACTGAAGCGAATAATTCGATACATCAAGGGAACTTTGTCTCATGGCATTCATCTGTTTAAAGGACCAATTGACAGCCTCGCTGCGTATTCAGACGCTGACTGGGTAGGCTGTCCGTATACACGACGTTCAACATCTGGTTACTATGTTTTCCTGGGCCACAATCTGATTTCCTGGTCAGCTAAGCGTCAACCGACCGTCTCGAGATCGAGTTCAGAAGCAGAGTACAAAGGAGTTGCAAACACTATTGCTGAGTTTTGCTGGTGCGAAACCTAGTGCTGGAACTTCATTTCAACATCACCAAAGCTTCAGTTGTTTACTGTGATAATATCAACTCAGTCTACTTGGCTACCAATCCCGTTAAGCATCAAAGAACGAAACATATCGAGCTTGACATACACTTTGTTCGTGAGAAGGTTGCTATTGGCAAAGTGAAAGTTATTCATGTTCCATCATCTCTACAATATGCTGATATTTTCACCAAGGGCCTCCCAACATCCCTGTTCCAAGAATTTCGAACCAGTTTAACCGTACTGCAATCCGACGCTTCAACTAAGGGAGGGTGATAGAATATAGACATATTATGTTACTATTGTTTAGAATATCTAGATAATATCTCACTTGTATTCTGTTGGGATCCCTGATTTTGTGTAACCTCTTTGGCTTTATATAGCCTAGTACATACAAGTATCCCATCAAGGGGAATTCATAATCTTTCATTTATTTCTTCACGCCGGAGACCAATCCTCACCGTCTTCGACCACCACAACCCGTCTCTTGTCTCTCCCATCTCGCGCTCTCATCTTCTTCTTCGTCCTCGTCTATGTCGCTTGCAACTTCTCCACCATCAACGGCTTCCCTTCTCTAAGCCACGATTCCGTCCGCCGCCGCAAAACCAACGGAGGAGACAATCATGGAGTCGTCCCCAATCAACGGCCTCTTGAACTCTCAGTGCTTCATCGAGATCATTTCCACTCGTCCGCAGCTGAATCTACTCGCTTTCCGGCCTCCGCATCACCACATCCATCGCTGAATCTTACGACAACGTGTCATCTCAATTTCCTCCCTTTTCGATTGCCGCAGTCTGTAGTGTCTTCTGGGGAGATTCGATCGACTCAGCCGAGTCTAGCAAATCCCTCGTCGCCTGCAATCCGCTGACTCGTCAGTTCAAGGTGTTTCCTCAGCTAGGCTCGGCTTGGACTCACGGCACGACACTGTTCTGATCGATTCGGTTAATCGAGTGATGTTGCTCACCGAGCTCGCGGCGCTGTATTACTCAGGTACAGTGATGGCTAACCAGTGGCTCAAATTTCCCCCCTTTTTCCTGTTCCTTAAGCTCTTTGTCAAAACTTTTGCTCACATTTTTAAGAAACCCATTGATCAATTTCAAACCATCACTCGATTTGGTCGTAGGGTTCTTCAGAGTTTGGTTACGCGCCACTTCCAGAAGTAGGGAACGTGTCTGATTTCTCGCTGTTGGCGGATCCGGTGGCCGAATCTGGACACTTCGATTACTCTTCTACCACAGCGGTGATTGGGTTTTGCTACCATGCTCGTGTCCGCCGGATTGGTGTTGTGTCCGGCTCGCATGTAACCTCTTTCCGAACCTCAGATTTGTAAATCTGGTTTTCGATGTCGTGATTTTGCCTAGTCTAATTTCATATGTACTGCTCTTTTGTTCACTTTCATCGTCGATTGTAACTTTCCGATGGGGAAGATTAATAAAATATATTTAATTAAAAAAGTGGTATATTTTTTTAATCGGATCAATAAACCAGTTTAGTTCCGATTTTAAGTGGCTAAGTGTCATTCGGTAAACAGTAAATCGATCTAAATCATGGTTTAGGTGATTTTACGTTTCGAACTTCTATCATATGTGTAAATAGGTTTTGATGTTTCAAATGAGGGGGAAATACGATTTAAACTTTCAAATTAAGGAGATCTGTGTCGAGGTCCAAACTTCGGATGGATATACACCTATATCATAATTCTGAGGAGGAAATACATTGTTTTCCATATATAATACGAAAAATAGTGGTTTAAAGTTTCAAAAAAAAAAAAAAAAAATTGTTTATGGATATCACAATAGACGAAAAATAAAAGAAAAAGGACGTTTAATCGTTCGACCAAAAAAAAACAAATGACGTTTAATATAAAAATAATAATTAAAAAGTCTCCAGAACGGATTTTGTTCTGAATTGGTCCAAAATCAGACCCAATGGGCTTAATGAACTTCAACTCACTTACACTTTAGGCCCAATTGGCCTACCAAGTAATATCCCAAGTTTGATAATCTTTCTCGGCGAGAACTTACGCCCCCGGCGGCAAATGTACGGTGGTGTATTAAGACGCCACATACAGAGTATATCAAAATCAAACATTTTTTATAGCTTTACCAAACATCAGCTACTGTTACTTTACGTCACATTTACTAACGATTAAACGGAGGAAAGTCACAGAACAGAGAGAGTTTTACTTGGGTTCTTCTGTCCATCGTCTCTTCACTTCAGATTTGGATCTAACTTCTTTAAGATTCCCATCCAAACCATAATCCCTCTCCATCACAAGATTGATGCATTCATCTGAATACCATCCAACTCCAACGCACAGGACTCCATCTTTCTTCACATCCACGTAAGCACTCACACCACCTGGGAGCCACATCACAGACACATCTTGCATATCTATCATCTCTTCCTCTCCAAATGAAGCCGAACTTTCCGGTAAGTTCCTTCTCTTCAGAGCTTCTGTGCACAGGTACACGTACGGAGTGATTTCACTGCTTTCACCTGGCAGCTCTTCTTCTCCATAGATTGGAGTTGCACTTACTTCAAATACTTTCCATGATCCTGTTAGTTCTGATGGTTGAGTGCGTTTCCTCTGTGAGAATGGTTTTAACTCCAGTGGTGCGTCATTGTTACTGAGACATACATCATGAATCGCTAGGATCAGAGAGAGTGACATACCATAGAGATTGATAAATCACAGGTCGGAGTTACCTTTGGTCTTCATAATTCGAAGGACTAACCCACTGTTCTTCATAAACACCAACTCTCATTATCTGTATATCTGCACCACCATTGGCAAATTCTATGGTGTGGACTACTCTCAGTCTCTTATGGCAACCCTTCACCAGACACTGCCCGAGAAGAAAGAGCAATGAGCCATTTATTTTCTCTTAAAATGTGGAAAAGGACAAAACGTGATAAATTAAAATAGCGAAAAAAGGCATACCTGCTCAAACTTGAAAGTTGGTGTGAGGTAATAGTTTGATTCACTGATCTCCCCAACAGGGATTGCCACTGGACCTCTGGAATAGGATCCATCCTGTGTATCAAGTAAATGAAAAACATTTAAGGAATGAAACCTAGAGACATTACACGAAAACCGATGCTCATCAACTACAAAGACAATAACAACATCCATTATGAGAACCAAGTAGCTTCTTCAATGAATTGTAAAAGAGGATCAAACAAGGATTCCAGAATAAGAACACTGAGCCATACATACCTCAAAGTAAACGAGGCCAGGCTCGTCTCCCATGGAATCCTCTTCCATGACATCACTTGCTTTCAAGTTAAAAGATTCCAACTTAGGCAAACGGCTATCTACACCAGTCTGGTCAATCATAATCTCCTCTTTAATCTCAGCATTCTGGAACAACTCTCCATGAGGATTCAAAGTAACCCAATTGATTTTCCTCTGTATGATGTAAAAGATCCTCCAGAAGAAGATGGCAACGCTTCGATCCGAGAAAGAGTATAGCAATCATAAAGATTCTCGTTCTTCTTCCCGATTTCGATCGGCTCCATCTCTCCTGTTATTGGCGAGAACACAGCTCCTACACCTTTCCATATCCCACTAACACTGCTCGCAAATGTTCTCCAAACTGGCTTTATCACAGGTTCCTAATTTCATAGATTCCGATTAGAATCGCTAATTTCGGAGACGAATTTGAGAAATTGAATAGACGTAGATCGATCGAAACCTGGGTTTGGAGAAGAGTCTCAGTCTCGATTAACATCGTCCCTGAAACCAAAACCCTACCACATATGCCATTCCTTCCTCGAGCTAATCTCTTCCCTCCTCTCCTTCCTTTTGGCTTCCCCTTACGCTTCTCTTTCTCCGCCATCTCGTTATCTACGTTCCATACATTCTCTTTACTACCCTTCAGGGTCGCTTTCCCTTTGTTTCCCGGACGGCTATATCCGTCGTTTGGTTTGGAGCTCTGCGCGACTATTCTTCTCCCGTCGCCATGGTTGGGTCGCCGGAAATCGCAGCTGGAAGGGACTAAAAGAGCATTGTGAAACCAAAAGCATAGGTTGTGGTTATGGCATGAAGGTAGAGAAGAAGTGAAGCTTTTGCAGAGATGGAAAAATGGCGTTTGCATCTTCTTCTTCTAGAGAATCATATACCAGACTTGGGAGAATCAGGCAACATCGGCAAATGCGACTACAATTAATTTAATGGAATCTACCATGGAGCCATACCGTACATATTTTAGTTAGATTCAATGTGTTTTTAAAACCGGACCGGTAACTGAACCGGGAAAACCCTTGGATCATGGGTTAATATGATTGGACCGGATTCAACCGGATTTGATAATATTTGTAAAATAATTATATATATACTCAACATATATAACCTCTAAATAATTAAATATTAAATAAAATCTTCAATAATTTAAATCTAAAACAAAACTGAAATAAAATAGAGTAGCAATGATTAAAAAAAAACATAATATACAATATCTTGACTTTGAATTGATGTGCGGCGATGATTTGCATAGAGACTCAGAAAAGAAAAAAAAAAGAATCGTAAAAGACTAAAAATTATATTATAATAGAAACTTTATTATATTGTTTTAAAAAGATAAAATAATTAAAAATATCGAATATTGGCTTAAACTGTAAGAACTAAATACAAAAAAAAATGTTTTAAGTTTTTATATAATTGAACCCGGTTTAGTACGGTTCGATGAGTCATCGGTTTCCGAATTTTGGCGGTCTAATCCGGTTTTTTAGTTGGTCCAACTACTCTTGGGTTTTATAGTCAACCCAATTCGGGAATACTTCCAGTTCGTGGTTCAACCCGGTCGGACCGTCAGTCCAGTCCGGTTTTGAAAATACTGGTTAGATTACATTTATGCAACAATCAGTTCACCTGATAGTAGACCTGTCAAGATGAGTCATTACCCGCGGGCTCCGCCCAGTTTGACCCGCCGCGGGATGGGTACGGGTCGAATTTTTTTTTTTTTTTAAACGGGTCGGGTGAAGGTCGAATATGTTAAAATACGGGTCGGTGCGGGTTTAAAGTTTTGCAAAAAAAAATAAAAATAAAACCTAGATCTACTTTTTTTTTCTTTCTCACTTCTCTCTATCTTCTTCTCGTGACTGTCTTCTTCCTCTCACCTCCCTCTCTCTTCCTCTCTCTCCCTCTCTCTCCCTCTTCCTCTCCCTCTCTCACCTCACGGTCACCTCCCTCGCCTCCCTCTCTCTCTCCCTTGCCTCACGCTCACCTCCCTCTCTCTCTTTCTGGATCTCTCGCCTCTCTCTCTATCTCTTTTTTTTTTTTTCATAACCCGCGGGTTACCCGCCAGATCCGCTTGACTAATGCGGGGCAGGTGCAGGTTAAGAAAATGGTGATTCGCGGGTCTAGCGGGTAAAAAAAAAAAACTCGAACCCGCGGCGGGGCGTGTCGGATCCGCCCCGCCTGACCCGCTTGACAGGCCTACCTGATAGCTCCAACTGTTGCTTTGTGAAAATATAGGAATGAGTGCAATCGGCCATGAGAACTTAAGCATTTCAACATATGAACGCAAAGTCATCTTTCTTAAGTAATATGAGTGCAAGTCAAATTAATCTTCAAAAATGTCATAATAGTGCTTCTCCACAGCCAAAAAGTTATCCAGTGCACGTCCAAGATCACATTTCCTTTATCTACGAATGCCAGATCATATCTTTTACAAAATAAGATCACATGCAAGACAGTCATTAGAAGATATGGAATTGTCAATTTTACATAAGCAAGAATACTCAAGTTTAAACATAGCCGTACCACATGCACTGCATGTCATGAAGATTCTTGAATCACATATTTCCCCTCTTTTGTGAGTGAAACATCAATTTTCTCGGTTAGCATTTTAAACTTAAGGATTAGTATTGCTTGAGTAATTAGACATTATAAATTAGTTATAAGGTCACACATAATCAATAACCTTATCTTTGGATTCGCTTTTTAATATTGTCTTATATCGTAATTAGCGTTGTAGATTAATTTCTTGTCACTTCCTAGTTTAAATTTGAGTTTAGTGCTTAAGTTGCTAGTTGTTTGGTTAAGTATTGTTTGCTTTCAATATCATTAGCTTAGATTAATTATGAAGTTTTTTACATTCTTATAGTGTTTAATCTTAACCCCTAATAGATTGATTCTTAAGTATTGTAATGACATGAGTATATTTGGGTAATTGATACTTGAAAATATCTTTTATCAGTAATAGCATTGTACTTACTTACTCTAAATATATTCACATAAGAATTTGTGGCTGATATTTTGAGGTATAATTAGTGATGTTTGAAACTTCTCATTCTCATCTGATGAGATCATAACACCAAAATGAATTCATCATATGCCCAATACTTGCACTCAAAGATGAGAAAATTGAAGTTGTATGAATGTTGTTTGTTTTGTTTGCTAAATTTGTTGTTTGTACTTGATTTTGAGTCACTCTATGTATTTTGACTCGTCTTCACTCCACATGAAATTGTTAAGGTTCTCATAGACTTTATTGTTCTCGTAAAAAGTTTGTAAATCTCTTATTTATCTTCTCTTTTTTTTTGGAAATCTCTTATATCTTCTAATATCGTTTTTTCGTTCTTCTGCAAGCCTTCATCTCTTCTCACAAGGTTAGAGCCTTGGCCACATTCGTCTTTGTCTTTGTCATGTGTGGACTCTGTCATGGAGGAAGCTTAAAGTGTGTCTCCGGTTTAACATTCCTCAACTTCATATATGCCTAATTTATATCACTTCTTCATATTTAAACACAACCACTTTAGCACTGGAAATTCGGTAGGCCCATCCCCTCACTATATTGATTATCCAATTGCAGCCTTTGGATCAGCCATCACGTCTTTGCTTGTCCTCGTTACCATCACAGGCTCCTCCGCTTCTTCTTCATGAGGGATTTTTATTTTTTTGTTTTAGTTTACTTTTTCAATGTTATTAGGATATATTCTGGTTTAAACTTGAGCACGTGATCTAGAACCAGTCTTGCAAGCTTGCTATTTGGTGCCTCATGTTTGTAAACCCGATTCTGAGGGAGAGAACTACAATCCGAGCACAAGACTATCCTTTCTTTGCAGTAGAAATGACGAAATAAGGTTGACTTACGATGAACAAGACCAAAATAGCTTTCACCGCAGATATTAACACCTCGCAAACGAAAACGTAAATCCAAATCTGAGCCAAGAGAAGATAAACTAGCCTCAATATCGCTGATAAATTGTTCCATGTCTACCATTGCTGGTAATGGGATTTTGTTGCCGTCCAAAAACATGGTGATAGGTATGCTTCTCTCCGTCGTCATCGAACGCACGATCTTCTCTCTCGGTGCCGCTGCTTTTACTACCGCTTAGGTTAAATATTTTTAGAACCATGGTAACGATTGATCAAAAGTTATTAATTTATTTGTTTAGTAAAATATGACGATTAATAAAAATTTCATGTTCAAATTTTGTTGTTGTTTCTAACCTTTTAAATTTCATGAATTAATCGTAGATTTCGAAAAAATACATTGATGAACACGTGGGTCCACGAAAACGATAACATTTATTATTACAACACATATTTAGATAAAAACTCATAACCGAATCAATACCAAACTGTTATTTGTAAAACTGAAAAAATCTAAAAATCGAAGAGAGATGTTGTCTATCTTATCCTTCTGTATTACATATACATATATAATAAAGCTATGTGTCTTTTAGCAAAACATATTAATTTACATGTTTTTTTTCATCAAAAAATAAATGAAAAATACATATACACATACACAATTTAGCAACAAGAATAGCTTGTCTACATCTTGCTTTAGCTTGTTCAATCCTCTAACTCAAAGTTTCTTCTGTCACCGAAGCTTTAACTATGGCCAAATCCAGCTCCATCAATTTCAAAACCCTATAAAGCTCAGTCACCATTCTCTCTTCAAGTTTCCCTTCGTCTCTCAAAACCTCAGATTCCTCTATCACTCTCTCCGCAACTATCTTCCCAGATTTAGCCAGAAGCTCCTTAGACCCAAACTCTCTTGCCATTAATCTTTCGATTTTCTCTAAGAAATCCATTATCACATACCCTTTAAGTTTCTCCAAGTTTATCTCTTTCATTCTATTCCAACCAATCTCAAAATTCGGAAGCTCATGCTTCACGATTCCTCTTTGTTTTCTATCCCGAATGATCTCAGATCAAAATTTATTAATTTATATGTTTAGTAAAATATGACGATTGATCAAAATTTCATGGTCAAATTTTGTTGTTGTTTCTAACTTTTAAATTTCAAGATTGGCTTTGCCTATGTCAAGGTTTATTCATTTTCATTCTTTCATGTTATTGTTTTTTTTTTTGGTAAAAGAAACTATAATATAACGCAAAAAATCTCTATTATATTCCTACCAAGAACGAAAGTCGAGCAAATCAAAAGTTACATATCATATGTTATAACAAAAAAACGAGATATACACAAGAAAACAAATCCCTATATTGTGTACATATATATATTAAGGATGGCTCGAAAGAGAAATATTGCTATAAGACGAAGAAAATTAAAAATAACTTCGTGTATTTATATGTTTGGTATATATATATTTTTTTTTTGAAATTTCAAATATAATAAAATAATCACCACATTTTAATTAAATTTAATGGAGTTAACTATTCCGTAACGGACCATCACTGTTCCGTTACGTTTGATGGTGGCGAAATTGTTTTTGCCAGATTAAAGGTTTAATATGTTAGTATAATTCTCTTGAAGGTTTAAAGTGCTAGTATAATTCTCTCAAGATTTAAAATGCTATATTTTTCTTCTCTAAAGGTTAAAAATGCGATTTGGTAGAGATGAGTGATTATTTTTTATTGAAAATTCAATATAAAAAAATTGATTGTTAAAAAAAAAATAGAACTTATGACATCTCTAACTATAAAAAACCTAGATTGCACATTCGAAGACTTCATAGACGGAATTTGATTACCTACAATACTTGGTGTGTAAGATATACATTTTACTTCTTAAGTTATCTCCAATAATGTACATTATGAAAACCAAATTGGTTCTTGGTGAGTGTTTTTCATGGTTTAATGTTTCTCAAGGCATTTCTAATGGTAACTCGGGTTTTACTTCATAGACGGAGTTTAATAACCCACAATACCTCATCTACATAATATATATTGGACCTAATTGGGCCATCGTATATAGTAGCCTTGTGTATTTAGGTTAAGACTTGTATATAAGGCATTGCCTTGACATCACAATCAATAAGAAACCTCTTCATAACTACAATTGTTGAGCCAAAATTTTCTTCTTCTAGTTTTATATATTATATGAATCATATATTTTTTATATATTTAATACTTTTTATTTGATAGTTTTTATTTT
Source organism: Eutrema japonicum (assembly GCA_030161315.1). Taxonomy (NCBI): domain Eukaryota; kingdom Viridiplantae; phylum Streptophyta; class Magnoliopsida; order Brassicales; family Brassicaceae; genus Eutrema; species Eutrema japonicum. The sequence continues at coordinate 46,140,838 of BSQW01000008.1, read as the reverse complement.
CTCTTCCTTTAATTTTTCAATGTTATTAGTTTCCATTATATAAAACACAATTCTTTTTTTTTTTTGTTAATTTTTTTTGGTGTTTTTTATTTTTTCTTGTAGTTTACTTTTTCAATGTTATTAGGATATATTCTGGTTTAGACTTGAGCACGTGATCTAGAACCAGTCTTGCAAACTTGCAATTTGGTGCCTCATGTTTGGAAACCCGGTTCTAAGGGAGAGAACTACAATCCGAGCACAAGACTATCTTTTCTTTGCAGTGGAAATGACGAAATAAGGTTGACTTACGATGAACAAGACCAAAATAGTTTTCACCGCAGATATTAACACATCGCAAACGAAAACGTAAATCCAAATTTAAGCCAAGAGAAGATAAACTAGCCTCAATATCACTGATAAATTGTTCCATGTCTACCATTGCTGGTAATGGGACTTTGTTGCCGTCCTAAAACATGGTGATAGGTATGCTTATATGTTTAGTAAAATATGACGATTAGTCAAAATTTCATGTTCAAAATTTGTGCACCATCAAATTTTGTTGTTGCTTCTAACCTTTTAAATTTCATGAATTAATCGTAGATTTCGAAGAAACACATTGATAAACACGTGGGTCCACGAAAACGATAACATTTATTATTACAACACATATTTAGATAAAAACTCATAACCGAATCAATACTAAACTGTTATTTGTAAAACTGAAAAAATCTAAAAATTGAACAAAGATGTTGTCTATCTTATCCTTATGTATTACATATACATATATAATAAAGCTAGGTGCCTTCTAGCAAAACATTTGTTTTGAACATCTCGTGCTCCAAATAGTAATTTACATGTTTTTTTCATCAAAAAATAAATGAAAAATACATATACACATACACAATTTAGCAACAAGAATAGGATTGTCTACATCTTGCTTTAGCTTGTTCAATCCTCTCACTCAAAGTTTCTTCTTTTATTGAAGCTTTAACCATAGCCAAATCCATTTCCATCAATTTCAAAACACTAAAAAGCTCAGTCACCATTCTCTTTTCAAGTTTCCCTTCGTCTCTCAAAACCTCAGCTTCCTCTCTTGCTCTCTCCGCAACTATCTTCCCAGCTTTAGCCAGAAGCTCCTTAGACCCAAACTCTCTTGCCATTAATCCTTCGAATTTCTCTAAGAAATCCATTATCACATACTTTTTAGGCTTCTCCAAGTTTATCTCTTTCATTCTACTCCAACCAATCTCAAAATTCGGAAGCTCAGGCTTCACGATCCCTCTTTGTTTTCTATCGCGAATGATCTCATATAAGAATTTATTAATTTATATGTTTAGTAAAATATAACGATTGATCAAAATTTCATGGTCAAATTTTGTTGTTGCTTCTAACTTTTAAATTTCATGATTGGCTTTGCCTATGTTTTTTATTTTTTTTGGTAGAAAAAACTATAATATAACGCAAAAAAATCTTTATTATATTCCTACCAAGAACGAAAGTCGAACAAATCAAAAATTACATATTTATAACCCAAAAAAAACGAGATATACACAAGAAAACAAAATCCCTATATTGTGTACATATATTAAGGATGGCTCGAAAGAAAAATATTGCTATAAGACGAAGAAAATTAACTTCGTGTATTTATATGTTTGGTATATATCGTAGTCTATAGGATGAGTTAAATGTTTCACATGATGAAACAGCTTTGTTGGTTCGTGTATTCGTGGCAGCATTGTCGCCCACCTCCCCAGCTATCGTAAATGGGCCTTCCATAACACTCGTACTGTTGGGCCTCGTAATAAGGTCCACAATGGTATGGTTGCCACATCGGCAACAGTTGAGGAGTCGAAGCCAAGACAAGAGCCGGAGCCGGAGCCGGAGCCGGAGGTGGAGGTGGAGGCTTCTCGGGCTCTTTGGGCTTCTGAGAAGGTTGGGCCTGGGCTTGAGGTGGTTTGGGTGGTTCGAGGATCCCAATGGACTTAATAGAGCCGTCTGCTTTGTAGCAGAGTTTGTTCATGAGCTTCTCAGGATTGTAACAAACCACCTTGATGATGATTGTGTTGGACTTCTCATCGAATAATTCGTCTGTGATTTCTTTTTAATTTTTTTAGAAAACAAAAATCGTATCCACTCATCAAGTTTCAGACTTTTTTTCATTCTCAATAAATCAAATGAACAGAAAATCAAAAACTAAAGATGGAGAGAAAAGAAACTCACGAGGGAATTTGCGGAGAGCATTCTTGACCTTTTTGTAGCATTTGGAACAGTCAAGATCTACCTTCAACTTCATCATCGTTACCTGTTTTAGCATCATATAATTTGATCATTATTACCTTAATAATTAGTTACTATTAATAGTAACTGTCTTTAGCTATAAAAAAAAGAGAACTGATACGATGAAAGTCAGATCCGAAAAAGAAAAATTAGAATAAAGTACCTTCTCAGCCATAGCTTGAGATTCTCGAGTCACAAAACAAGTACAAGAACAAAGGTTTTATGCGTATTTCTTGAATGAGTTTTATGCGTGTTTCTTGAATGAGTTATAATCACTACTATATATAGAAAGGAATATAAAGAGGAGTCTTGAATGAAAGAAGAAAGAATATAAAGTTCAATGTCTTTCAGTCGTATCAAAATATCTTAATTTTGATGACTCTTTTTGTGTCTCATTCAATTTCGAAGTTTCTGAAAGCATATATTGTATCGTCGTTTAGGATAGAAACCGACATACACAACTGATAATTACTAAAATGGGCTCTCACATTTCCACACGGTTCAAGTTCTTGCAGTGGTCCAATTTGTATAATAATATCAATATATATATTCTATGGTGCGAAAAAATATACCGACATCGATGAAATAGTTGTACAAACCAATAACAAAATGAGAAAGAAAAAAAATGGAATCATTTATCAAATAAGAAAAAAGGACAAAAAATTGATAGCCTGAAAATTTAAAAAGAGAAAGTGAATCAATAGAATTAGATAATGAGATCGTCGTTGATAATTTCTGGATTCTTAAAGCCCTAATCCATCATTTATACTCGTCTTTTCTAACCAGATATTTCATTGGTTGTGAGAATTAGCACTTGATCCGTGAATATATATATAGAGAGAGTAGTTTTTAAAAGAATTTAGGGAGTTTACTGAATTTGTTATTGGTTTAGAAATCTAAACAAAAACTTATGTTATAAGATAACTTATTTAAAATTACTGTCAAAGCTTGTTTGATTCGATTACTAAACATTAAACAAATCTTTTTTTTTAATTAGTTGCAACATCACCCAACACGTTGAAATATACATATTTTCATAGTGATTGCAATAAGCGTAAATATTCATCGGTTTAAAACAAGTGGTGTTGACATGATGTTACAACTCCAAGAATAGACTTATTTGAGTTTAAAGGGCTTAAGAAGTGTAGCGTTTTGGTGAGACATGGTCGTTATTGGACTCATATTTGAAGTATCACTATTTAATACTTCAAAGACAATATATTTTATATTTGAAGATTTAGAGTGTTTCTTGGATATGCCCTAATAACGGATTCTACGGATTTGGATGAGATGGTTAAGGAGATTTGCTAGCTTTTGATCCGGAGCTTGAGGAGTTGGTAAGGATTAAGACTCATGAGCTATAATTAATCTATGAGAATACTAAACCAGTTTTCCTGACCTTAAATGCTCCAAGTAGATTGTTTGCTTTTATTAGTACTTAATAATGTTCCGATTTGGGCCATGACTTCAAAGACTAATTATTGAGATCATCAAGACGCAGCGTATAAGTCTTCTATTAATAAGAGAATATTGAAACACTTAATTTGTAGGAGGAGACAACAACAATGAGTTTCTCGGTGGTCTTGTTCCACTCTGCAACACCAACATTACCCACTACCATCTTCACAATCTCTTCATCATCTTTCAGACCAAGAAGAATTCCTTCTTCAGCTAATCGCATCTTCCCCATTAATCAACCTAAACTCTTAATCAAAAAGCTTGCAATCGAAACCCTTGCCGCCAGAGACACAATCATAGATTTCGGCAAGCACAAAGGCAAAATGCTCGGTTCTTTGCCTTCTTCTTACCTCAAATGGGTCTCTAAGAATCTACGCGCAGGAGATTCTGAGTATTGGGCAAAGCTTGCGGACCAAGTGCTCGAGGACCAAGTTTATAAAGATAGGACTGAGTGGGAATTTGCAGAGAAAATACTCCATGGAAGTGATGAGAGCATGAGGGCTTTGACCTCTGTGAAGAAGAAGATCAGAGAAGAGGCAAACTCTGTCTCGATGTTGTTGGAGATTAGTGAGAGATTTGGTTGGGATAATGAAGATAAGATTGGTTGGAGCAAAATCAATTTCGAGCTTTTGGGGACAAGCAAAGGTGGTCGGATTCCTAGGTTAAGGAAGACTAGAGAAGAAGACGAAGAGAGAGGCGAGATGGTCAGAACAAGAAGAGAGATTAAGGAGAAAGAGGAAGAGGAAGATGGTAATGGATGGAGGAGAAGAGAGAGGAGAGAGAGGATGAGGCAGAGTTTGGGGAGAGAAAAGGAGGAGGGCGTTGATGGCAAAACGGTGAATAAGAGTGAGCAGAAGGGTATTTTGGGGAAGTTAGAAAATATAGAGAAGCAACTTGAGCCAAAGATTCGCAGTCCTTTTCCAGGTCGTGAGAGTCTGTTGAAGAAAGTGATGAACAAGAGGGGGATTCAATGACAATTTCAAAATCTGTTAATCTTATTACATTTCACAGATTCACTAAAATAAATTTCCAAAATCAGAATCCACAACAATGATTTCCAAAGTTTCCAACTTTTTGCACAATGAGATTTGATTATAAAAACCAAGGCTTTTAGTGCATGCTTATTTTCATTTACATGCAAATAGCCACATGATAATCATAGTTTCATGTTGCATAGGATTGTGTTTCCAATCACAAGATGTTGAGAATCACTACATCAGAAAAAAGCGAGTAAGAAGAAACTTCAACCGTCAAATAGTAGAGAGGCAGCTTTAAGCAACCGGAGGACGAAGGACATGGTCCTGTGAGGTATCAACTGCAGCAGGAGGCATAAATTGCCACATTGCAAAGCCGGGGTAAGTTGTGAAAGGGACAAGCTTGCTTCCAGGGGCTTGAGCTTGAGAGAAAAGAGGCTGAGGCTGAGGTTGTGTCTTAATCGCTTTCAGTTGCTGCTCGATTCTCTCCTTCTCAATCTTCAGCTTCTGTTTCTCATTACGCAACTCGTTCTTCTCATCCTACACATTGGCGGCATATATCATCAGATCAATGGGGGAAGCTAAAGATCTTGCATGGCATTAAGTAACAGTGCCGAGTTTTTAGCTTTTTTACCTTCAGCTCCTTGACTTTCTCCTGTAGGCTTGAATTCAGGTCCTTCAATTTCTGTGCTTCGTCTCTTACTTGATTCACCATGCGAATTGCGTCATTGATAATAGCAACCTTGTCTGTTTTTGGAATTCTCCCAGGTTCCAATATGGAACTCAATTCCGTAAACCTGTTGTTAATGCACGATACTAAAAGATTAAGAACTCAAATGAGAAAAGATAGATGAGAACGAAGAGAAAGCAAGAAAATACTTCTCATTTAGCTTATCACGTCTTTGTTTCTCCCTGCAGGCTTTCGAGCTAGAGCCCCCACAAGACTCAGATTTGATCCTGAAGTAATGAGAACATTGGCAAACAAAACAATAAACTTTATAGGTTCAAAATCAATCTTATATTGAATAGTAAGAACCACAACTAAAGGCTATAGATGGTTCGACCAAATATCGTTTGATACCTCTTCCTTGAGCCTGGTTCTTTGATCACATCTGAATCACAAAGGAAGTCATCAACTTCAACACTGTGAAACAGATCACATCAACATAAAAGGAAGGATTTAATATCATAGATGAACATAGAAGACGACATCACACCTATCCCAATTTGTAGAAAATCTAGAGTACAAGTAGAGATCTAGATTCGTCAACTTCTTTAGGAAACAGAATTAATGCAAAAACAGAAACAGAAGCTTCATTTATGCAGGATACAGACTCCAATTTCTTTCACAACCAAAAAAAAAAAAAAAAATGAGTGATCAACAGGATGAAGCTACATAAGAACTTTCTCCAGATACAACTAACCCTAAAACATCCAACGCCGAGAAACAAAAACAATCGATGGTGAAGAAACAAAACAAAAAACTAATCCGACACGATTCAAAAGATACCTGACACTAGCTGAGCCATCGATTTGGTCAATCGGCCAAGGGAAAGTGTGATTCTGATCAGAGAAAGCACCATCGATCAAAGGGTAATCACTGAGCCAGTTAGTGTTCTCCGGAGAGACCATTCTCCTAATTCACCAGACACAAATCAACCCAAAACGCGGCGGCTGCTGCTAAAATTCTGAAAATCTGAAAAGGCAACGGAGAGAGAGACAATGTGTGGAAAAAGGGAAGAAAAGGAGAGATATGGTGGTGGTAGAGACTCTTTCTCAATCGGTTTCTATTATATATTTCATCTCTTTTTCATGGATGTCGTACACCATTGGCCCACCAATCATCGTCTATCCTTCAAAATCCTTATTATATGTCAATAGTTGCTCAATTATACACATCTTGTGATGTCATTCACATTGGTTTCAAAGTTTTTAAATCGAAAAATCCAATCTTTACGCAAATCTTCGTCATTCAAACAAACCCTTTTTTAAAACCAAGATCTGGGTTAACTTAACTCGAAACCCTAGATTTTTTTTGAAGAAGAAACAACTTTTAATTGCATTAAATAGAGATCTACTGTGGGATTAAAAGGATGAGAATTTAGCAATTCTGGGTTTAACATTACTCGAGAATTGAAGAAATAAATAATCGTCTGAATTTTTTTATACTTCATCGGAAATTGAAGCGTATGAACATTCAATTAAAACCGTTAAAGGAATACATTGATGAAGAAACAAAACCTATTCTAAATCTAATAAAAGCCCCCCCACAAAAAAAAAACGACATGGAAAAGAAATTGATTAATCGTCATCACCAGATGGCTTCGAAGAAGCACCAGGCTTCTTGCCGGGGAGAAGAGTACTGTGGATGTTCGGCATCACACCTCCACTAGCAATGGTCACATCGCCGAGTAATTTGCTCAGTTCCTCGTCGTTCCTCACCGCGAGTTGAATGTGCCTCGGAACAATCCTAGTCTTCTTGTTGTCTCTCGCAGCGTTTCCGGCCAATTCCAAAACCTAATTTCAATTTCCACCCAAAACAAGAAAAAAACACATCCGTCAAGATTAGGGTTACAGGATTTAACTACGAGATCGAGATTCAGGGAGGATAAATGGATGATTACCTCGGCGGCGAGGTATTCGAGAACGGCGGCTAAGTAAACCGGAGCTCCGGCACCGACACGTTCGGCGTACTTGCCTTTCTTCAGAAAACGAGCGATACGACCCACCGGGAATTGAAGACCGGCTTTGCTACTCCTTGATGTAGCCTTCTTCACAGCGCCAGATCCAAGAGTTTTACCGCGACCCGCCATTGAAATAGATTTCGAATTTCTCTGTGAAAAAAAGATGAGAGGGAAAATATATGAATCGCTCAATGGAACTTCGGTCTTCTCTTGATTTTATATATATAGTGCTCGCCTGAACAAAAGTATACCAATAGGAAGAAAGTACGCGGATCACTATTTATCACCGTTAGATTAGTTTCTAATCAACGGTACGGGGTTCGAGTTTAAGGATCCGCATAGAAGGAAATACCGGGAATACCCCTTACTGACTTCTTACAGTTTTTCCTTTTTCCGAGCCAAAGAGCCCAATGAACTAACCGTAGACACGGATTTAGAAAATCTGCATTGATGGAAATACCGGGAATACCCTCACTGACTTCTTAAAGTTTGTTGATTTTTCTTTTTCGGCCCAAACTTTTACAATTGAGCCAAAGAGCCCAATGAACTAACCGTAGACAGATTTTAGAAGGAAAAACAAAACAAAAACTGAATCAGGGTTCTTCGCTTCGTAACGTAAACATTATTCAGCGAATTTTCGCAGACATCTCGCTTCTCTACTAGTTACAAAGTTCTGTAATCAGACAGGACATAGTTCCTGAATTGTCTGGTTTCAATCTAATACTCGGATTTTGTTATGAAACGAGGACATCCCGAATCTCCTTCAACTTCTGATCTTCCTTCATCATCAAGATTCAAACTAAATCCAGAAGGTTTTGTTCCCGCTTCACTCTCATCTTCTCAATTCTCTAACTTAAACTTTCTTTACCTTGCTTATCAGTCTCTTCACTAGTAAAGTTTGTATTTTTTTCAAAATTAGAAGAGAATTTTGTATTTTGCTTTCTCATTCGAATTAAAAGTTTCAATTTTTATCTGAGTTCTTTGAATTTTTGTTTTAGCTGTCCCTCGATATTATGGATACTCTCAGACGTTCTTTGGTTTCTCATCAGATGATTCTCAGTTTTTAGAGGATGATAACACCAATAATTTTGCTCGTGAGGTCGCTGATCATTACAGTCGAAGAACAAATCAAACTCTACAAGAGCGAGAAGCAAGTCCCATCATTCATTTAAAAAAACTTAATAACTGGGTTAGTTAGTCAGTGAGTGTGACTCATCCTAATCTAATCTCCTCTAATGAAATTAGTTAGTGACTCATTCAAGTCTTTAAATTTTTGTTTTTTGTCCAGATTAAAAGTGTGTTGATCCAGCTTTATGCTCGTCGTGATGATGCTGTTTTGGACCTTGCTTGTGGAAAGGTTATTTTTTTGTCTTAAAAAGACTCTGTATTGATTACTTCAGACCAGATGTTGTTTTCTTACTATATATGCTTTATTATATATATATAAGGGTGGTGATTTAGCCAAGTGGGATAAGGCAAGGATAGGGTACTATGTTGGTATCGATATTGATGAAGGATCGGTAAGTTGATTGACTAAATGAATGAATAGTTCAACTTCTGCATTTTTTGTGTGAGATTTTTCTGTGTTTTTTTTAATGACATGTTAGATTGAAGATTGTCGCACGCGTTATAATGGTGATGCGGACCATCATCAACGCCGTAAGAAGTTTAGTTTCCCAGCCCATTTATTGTGTGGGGATTGTTTTAAGGTAAATGAGCAACTCTGAATATGATATCTCCGGATGCATAATACAAACACGAATTAAAGATCTGTTATGTTCTACATACGAACATCATTTATCTGATTTTTCAGATTGAGCTGGACAAGATTCTTGAAGAGGATGCGCCTTTCGATATCTGCAGTTGCCAGGTTTCGTATGCTTGTTTTCAGTCACTACTTTTTGTTCAAGATTCTGAATACTAACTTGTTTCCCCTAATTACTGGCTCCCACATAAACCAAAATTGTCTAACTAGCTCGGCCAAAAGTAGTTAGTATGTTTTTTTTTTCCCCAACATACTGTATATGAAGTTAGTGTTATCTAAGTAGCTTTTGGTGAATTGAGGTTCATGGTGAAGTTATTATATATTATAAATTTACTAAAAGTCATCAATTTTTATTTTTGTAGTTTGCTATGCATTACTCTTGGACTACTGAGACACGTGCAAGACGAGCCTTGGCAAATGTTTCAGCTTTACTTCGTCCTGGAGGCGTCTTTATCGGAACAATGCCAGATGCTAATGTTATTATAAAAAAACTCAGAGAAGGTTCCTTTCTCTCCCCCACAAGCTCTTGCAAAGAAACCATCATCTTGCAAAATTTATTCTTCTGTGCTTTGATAGATAGGAACCTTTTCTTGGTCTGAATATTCAGCTGAAGGTCTGGAGATTGGTAACAGTGTATACTGGATTCGTTTTGGTGAAGAGTATTCTCAAAAGGTTACGATTTTTTTTAATTCTCATACCTTGAGAATTAGAAGAATACAATGTCCTTTTAGCGGAAGTTTCCCCTGTACCTGTTTTTGATGAAGATTCTTGTTATATGATTCAGAAGTTTAAAGCTATCTGCCCTTTTGGTATCAAGTATGTATTTCATCTTGAGGTACTAAAATTAATATACTATGCTAAAGTTCCCATATCTTCTGCCTTATTCAAGAGGTTTATTTTTCTTAAGGTGACACAACATTTTGTAGTGCAGGATGCTGTCGATTGTCCCGAATGGATTGTGCCTTTTCACGTCTTCAAATCCTTAGCAGAAGAGGTATCTTGTACCTTTGTACAGTCTAGTTCTATGAAAATAATGATAGATTTGTGCTCCAATTGTAGACAAAAAGTCTTGTAAATAGGAAACCATTAGATACTTGAAGATAATCGCGATGACTTGTCTCGTTACTTACTCCTATGAAACTTTGGCAGTATGATTTAGAGCTGATATTCGTGAAGAACTCTCATGAGTTTTTGCACGAGTACATGAAAAAGCCTGAGTTTGTAGAGCTCATGCGAAAGCTTTGTGCTTTAGGTGATGGTAATCAAGATCAAAGTAAGTCTTGTTCAAATTCTAGTTCTTCTTCTGTATACCATCATCTCCAGTTTGTTGCTAGGAAAGAAATATTAATAACCTTTTTCTCAGGCACACTATCAGCAGATGAATGGGAAGCTGCGTATCTCTACCTCTCTTTTGTCTTGAGAAAGGTTTGTGTTCTCATCTCACCATTCTTCATTTTCTATTTGTGTCTGCACATACTAATCTTTCATTCATTATTCATTCGGTTTTTTTTTTTTTTTTTTGGATTGGGCGAATTTAAAGAGAGGGCAGTCTGATGGGGCTGGAACAAGAGGTGTGCGAAGGAATAACAACGCGAAAATGAACATATCGAAAGACGATATTTTGTATATCAGCAACGAGGTCTAAGCCTAGAATGTCCACAACAATGCCCCTTTTGGGTTTGTCTTGTTTTGTTTCAGTGAGGAGTCTTGGAACATATACTTCCTTTCTTGTAATGTAAAAATGTTTTTTCATGGAAATTGTGAGACTGTTATGAAGATATATGAATATAGTAAACTCTTTTATGCTTTAACTGTTTCCTCTATTAAAATCGAATAAAGTTTAACTATCATTTGTAAATCAATCAATAATAACATTGATCTCTTAAATTTTATAATAAGCTTACTGTTTCCTTGTGCATTCATGTTCTGTAAATGTTTACTTTCATAAAGCACAAAAAGAGCTTTGGTCAGGGTTTAATAGATTATAACAGAAAAAACCAAACCACAAAGTTGCATAGATTAAAATTCTAAAAAAGAGAAACAAAAGAAAGCAAGAAGAAGAAAAAAACAAAGAGAAAACAATTACAAAGACATGAGTGTTGATCCCGGGGATCACTAAGTATGTTTAAAGAGTGATTAGGAGATGAGAGGTGAGATTTTCGTTAATTAGAGCAGTTTAACCACTATTGAAGCAGGTCGCAGAGAGAGATGAGTAGGTCGGGGGCCGTGTTTCCTTTTATTGATGGTGAGAGAGATGAACACTTTAGAATTACGAACTGGTTCCGAAGGACGTCCAGTTCGGCGTTCTAAAATGTTGTCTTGTTACAAAGAGAGAAAGAGAGAGGTCGGGTAGCTAGTTACAGGTCGGAAATTGCCCAAATCAAAAGTCCTCCTCATTAATGACATCGAGGGGTATATATAGCCGAGGTTGGCTTCCTGCTCCCCGGAACCTCGGGGCCACGTGGCGTCTTCGGCCTCTTTTGCGGGTAAGGTGGCCTAGGTGGCGTGTTCCGGCTTTCGAGGATAGAGGTCATGATGAGCTCGGCGTGGCGTGTTGCAGAGCAGCGTACTGTTTGACCAACTCCTCCACGTGTCTTCTTCTCCTTTGTCGAGTCTGCAGGGTTGGTGAGATGTCGAGGTCAGCCCATACTCCTGCTCAGACAATATACTGTTCGACCAACTCCCACTTGCCTTCTGCTCTTCTGACATTCCTGCCTTGAAGTGTCAGACCGGGCCCGAGGTGCGTCGCTTTCAGGTCGGCGACCGAGCTGAAGAGGGGTCTTGCGGGTCGGTGCTTTCAGGCCGGCGACCGGGCTGAAGAGGGGTTTTTCCTAAGATGGGCCTAACTAATTGGGGGTGCTAGGCCCACCTCCAACAATAGGCCCTCCCCCAGTTCGGTATCGCGAGGCGAAGTGAGCATGCCGAAGTTGATCTGATGTTAGTTCGGCACATCTTAGGACGGGGAGTCCGTGCTCGTACGTGTTGATCTTCCCGAGAATCCGTAGACGGTTGGCGCGTGCCCATCGCGTGGGAGAGTGAAAGGTTGCCTCGTTTTTCGCGTGGGACGCCCACGCGCGTCGTGCGATAGACGCTTCACGTTTACCGAGGCGTCCTTCGCTTTTTTGGCGTGGGGATAGCGAAGAGGCGTCATCATTAGGTTCCTGGGCGGCCGTGTATTTTTCGACACGTGTCCAGGCGTCGCTTCACTGTCCCCCTTCTTCTATTTAAACCCTTCTTCTTCCTCCTGTTAAAACCTTCTGCGCATAACCCTAAGGTAACCTCTTCTCTCCGATTTCCTCATTTCCCTTCTTGCTTTCTCTGTATTTTTCGATCTCCTCCTCTCCGTGCAATGGCGCCGGTGTTAGACGGTATTAGGGCTGAGTCGAGCGAAGAGTCGGCGTCCCGTGGTGGCGGTAGCGATTCTCCGAGTTCTTCCTCCGGTGGTTCCGACCGTGCCTCCTCTCCGTGTCGAGGCGCAGACAGTGGGGGACAGTCTGCTCCTTCGACTTCGGGGGCCGCCCCGAAGCTCCCGGGGACCCATCTCCGGAAGAAGACGGTGGTTAGGTCTTCCTCTGGCGGTCGCGGCGTTGGCCAAGCTGGGGGTAGAACCGGGCATCTGGGCGACCGCGGTGGTCGTCAGGGCGGCCGCGGCGGCGGAGTACGAGTGGCCAGGGTGAGGTCTCCCCTGGTTCCTTACGAGCAGGGAGGGTCACCGACCTGGAGCACAGAGGAATCGGTGACTCTGCTGAGGGATTTGTGCGACTTCCCTGCTGGCGTCGAGCTCCGGCTTCCTAGGGCGGAGGAGCGCCCGTGGACTCCTCGGCCGGGCTTCGTCTGCCTGTATGAGTCGTTCTTCCAGAAGTGCGGCTTGCGCCTTCCTCTCCCCGAGCTGTTCGTCCAGTATTGCCGGGCGCGGGGCTTGGCCTTCTCGCAGGTCTGCCCGTCCACGATCCAGGGGATGATCGTGCTGCTGACCTTGGGGCACGAATGCGACGTGCAGGTGACGGTGCCTATGTTCGAGGCGCTCACCCAGCAGAAGGCAAACCCTGGGATTCCTGGGACCTTCTATGCCGCTTTCAAGCCCGCGGCGAACGTCCTGGAGGCACCCAGCTCGGGGTCTAAGGCGAGCAAGCTGTCGAAGGTCGAGGACTGGTCTCGCAGCTACTTCTACATCCGGGCTACTGACGTGGTTGGGCTCGACCCGTCGGTGAGATACACCCGGGATTGGAACTTTTCCCCGGGTAGGGATTTGCAGGTCGAGCTGACTTCTCTTCTTCGGTTTTGTCTGACTGATGCTGTTGGCTTTGTTTTCAGGTCCTCACTCTTCCAGATTTAAGCTGCCGGACTACGCGGGCATCGTTGCTGTGCTTAGGTCGGTGCACGACAGAGAGTGGAAGTCATTCACCTCGGGGAGAATCGAAGCCGCGATGGCCGGAGGTCGGTCCTCGTTTTTTTTTTTTTTTTTTTTTTTTTTTTTTTTGCCGAGCTGATGGTTGCCACCAATGTAGGTCGAGCACGGTTTGCCAATCCGCTGTACGCGGACTCCTTTGTGGCGCCGCCGCCGCCGATACTTGAGGTGCCGGTCCGGCGAGACCCGGTGCCGCGGACTGGGGGGGAGGCCTCCGAGGCGGCTCTCTCGAAGAAGAGGGGGGCCGACGCTGCCAGTGCTAGGGCTGGCAGGAAGAAGAAGAGGACCAAAGTTGGGGCTGATAGAGATGCCACAGGAACGCAGGTGGGGTCTTCGACTTCAGGTCGGGAGTCTGGCCTGCCTGAAGAGGCTGGTTGCGAGCCCGAGGGCTCCCGAGGCGCTCTTGCCGGGGAGGCCGAGGCACCTGCGGCCGAGGTGCCTGCGGGGGAGGTCGAAGGGGACCGGACCCTTGTGGTTGAAGATGTCGCTGGTCGGGCGACGGAGGGCGGCGATGCAGCCGTCGTTGTGGAAGAAGGGCGGGAGGCCGCCGGTGACCGGAGTGGTGGGGCTTCGGAGGGTTCCGAGGACGGGCCTCGGGACTACAGCTTCTATTTCTGCCACGAAGATGGCAATTCCCAGATCATCGTGGACCAGGACGAGTGCGCCGAGCTGGCGCAGGCCATGATGTTCGGGCAGAAGCACCCGCACTTCGTCCCGCTGGAGATGGCGGAGGGCGATACCTTTCGCCAGGTGGCGCGATCCGCAGCGCGGGTAAGTTTTTGTTCCGATCTCACTGTTTTTAGCTGGATTTGTCGTGCGTCTTTGCTAACAACTGTTTCGATGCAGACGATGGCCCTTAGTGCCTTTCTGGCGGAGGCCTATGAGAAGCGACTCGCCGAGAAGGACGCGTCGCTTGGCTTTCTCAAGGCGACCCGGGAAGCCAGTTCGCAGGGCCAGTCCCTTCTCCTCCGCGGGCTCGAGAAGGAGCTGAAGAATGAGAGGGCCCGGGCAGCGGGGCTGGAGGAGGAAGCGGCGCGGGCACGGGCTGGAGAGGTGGGCAGGCTTCAGGCCGAGGTGGAGGCTGAGAGGTCCCGGTCTGCCGCTGAGCGGGCCCGGTCGGCTGCTCTGGAGGAGGAGGTCGGGCTCCTGAAGGGGGAGAGGGAGACGCTCCGCTCCAAGGTCAAGGGGCTGGAGGAGGAGGAGGCGCGGGCGCGGGCCCGGGCTGACGAGGTGGGCAGGCTTCAGGCCGAGCTGGAGGCTGAGAGGGCCCGGTCTGCCGCTGAGCGGGCCCGGCCGGCTGTTCTGGAGGAGGAGGTCGGGCTCCTGAAGGGGGAGAGGGAGACGCTCCGCTCCAGGGTCAAGGGGCTGGAGTCCGCTATAGGCCGGGCGAAGGTGGCCGTGGCCGCGGAAAGCGAGCGGGTAACGGCCCGGTGGGATGCGCGGAACCGGAAGTGGTCCGCCAAGATGGAGAAAATCCGCGCTCACCTCGATGGGCGCCAGAGGGCCTTAGAGCCTCACCTTATGTACAATCAGGTGATCGGCATGAAGGCATGCCTCAGGAGGATGGAGGCCGAGGACAGTCTGGTGGTGCCGTGGTACCGGTACCAGAAGCTGGACGAGGACGAGGAGGCATTCGGTGCCGTGCTGGATGGGATGGATTTTCCGGACTTGACCCCGGAGGATATGGACATCCCTCTCGATCGCGCTCATGGCGTCCAGCTCGAGCGGCTCATGCCCGTCGCTTCTTCGCAGGCACCCTATGTGGATCTGACTGAGGACGCTCCCTCGGCTGCTGAGACCATCCAAGCAGATCCCTCGGTCCTGTTTGCTGATGAGGCCGGGACCGACGCGCCATCCGGTGAGACCGGAACCGAAGCGCCATCTGGTGAGGCCGGTACCGAGGCGCCAGCCGGTGAGGCCCGTACCGAGGCGCCAGCCGGGGAGGCCGGTACTGAAGCGCCGTCCGGGGAGGCCGTGGTTGGGGAAGAGGGGGCTGAGCAGCCCTTCCTTGGTGAGTACGGCACCAATGCGAGGATGGTGGGCTCGGTGATTTAAATGGTACCCGTGCTGACGGGGGCGAAGACCGACCGGCCGATGTGGCCTTGTAACAACTTCTTTTTGCAGTTTTTTCCTTTTTGTTTTCTTCTCTCTTTGTAAAGACCGGGCCGTAGGCCGTTTATGTAAGGACCAGGCCGTTGGCCCCTCTTTTTATGATAGCAAGGCCGTTGGCCCCTTTTCTCTTCTCTTTTTTTTTTTTTTTTTTTTGTAAGTGCCGTTTCGAGGCTTTTGTAATGACTAGGCCGTGGGCCCTTTTGTATAATCGAGGCCGTTGGCCCTTGCCGTTTCGAGGCTTTTGTAATGACTAGGCCGTGGGCCCTTTTGTATAATCGAGGCCGTTGGCCCTTGCCGTTTCGAGGCTTTTGTAATGACTAGGCCGTGGGCCCTTTTGTATAATCGAGGCCGTTGGCCCTTGCCGTTTCGAGGCTTTTGTAATGACTAGGCCGTGGGCCCTTTTGTATAGTCGAGGCCGTTGGCCCTTGCCGTTTCGAGGCTCTTGTAATGACTAGGCCGTGGGCCCTTTTGTGATAATCGAGGCCGTTTCGAGGCTTTTTTTTGTAAGTGCCGTTTCGAGGCTTTTTTGATTGGTAGGGTAGGTCGTAGACCGTACCCTGTCATGTATGCAGGTCGTGGACCGTGCTCTTGTATTGGGTGCGAGGTACGACTCGGCTTGAGATACTTATTGCTTGTGTATCTTTAATATTTTTAGTGGGTGCGAGGTGATCTCGGCTTAAGGTACTTATTGCTTGTGTACCTTGTTTTTTTGGTGCGGGTAGCGAGCCCGGCTTAGAGACACTTAATGCTTGTGTGTCTAGTAGAGGTGCGAGCCCTGGGGCCCGGCTTTAGTACTTATTGCTTGTGTACTATGGGGGTGCGAGCATTGGAACTCGGCTTTGGCACTTATAACTTGTGTGCCGGGGAGAGCGAGCACCGGAGCTCGGTCCCCTTTTTTTTGTAGTGCGAGCATTTGGAGCTCGGCTTTTTTTTTTTTTTTTTGTAGTGCGAGCGTTTGGAGCTCGGCTTTCCTCTTTTTTTTTTTTGTAGTGCGAGCGTTTGGAGCTCGGCTTTTTCTTCTTTTTTTTTTTTTTTGTAGTGCGAGCGTTTGGAGCTCGGCTTTTTTTTTTTTTTTTTGTAGTGCGAGGGTTTGGAGCTCGGCTTTTTCTTCTCTTTTTTTTTTTTTTTTGTAGTGCGAGCGTTTGGAGCTCGGCTTTTTTTTTTTGTAGTGCGAGCGTTTGGAGCTCGGCTTTTTTTTTTTTTTTTTTTTTTTGTAGTGCGAGCGTTTGGAGCTCGGTTTTTTTTTTTTTTTTTTTTTTTTGTAGTGCGAGCGTTTGGAGCTCGGCTTTTGTGCACAGGTCGGGGACCTTATTCCTTTGTCAAAAAGGTTTTATTAGATTAATAGCTGAGCCCTGGTTAGGGGTTGCCTACGTACCCTTTAGTAGAGGGGATCAAGCCAATCGTAGTTCGTTTGTTTACAAAGGCGGAGAGCGGAATGGAGCCCGGGGGCTTAGTAATAGAACCGTTTGAGGTTGATCGAATTCCATGAGCGCGGGATTGCGTTGCCGGTCATCGTGACAAGCTCGTAGACGCCGGGCTTCACGACCTTGGAGATAAGGTAAGGGCCCTCCCAATGTGCGCCGAGCTTGCCTGCGTTTAGCTCGGCGGTGTTTTCGAAGACTTTGCGGAGGACCAGGTCGCCTTCGGTAAAGAACCTACCTCGAACCCTCTTGTTGTAGTACTTGGAGGCGAGCTGCTGGTAGTTCTGGATTCGGAGGAGGGAGTTGTCCCGTTGTTCCTCAAGGAAATCTAGCTCGCTGAGTAGGACGGTGTCGTTAAGGTCGGGCTGCTGGGTGAGCATAGCGCGGCGAGGAGTGGGGAGCCCGACCTCGGAGGGGGCCATTGCTTCCATTCCGTGAGAGAGGCTGAACGGTGTGCGCCCTGTCGACGTCTTCGGCGTTGTGCGATGGGACCAGAGGACACCATCGAGCTCGTCGGCCCAGGACCCCTTCTTGTCGTCTAGTCGCTTTTTGAGGCCGTCGAGGATGGTTTTGTTGGTGGCCTCGGCTTGTCCGTTCCCTTGTGGATATCTCGGGGTCGACTTACTCAGCCTGATTTTCCACTTCGCACAGAAGTCTTCGAAGAGGGCCGACGTGAATTGGGCACCGTTGTCAGTTACGATCTCGTAGGGCAGCCCGTGCCGGCAGATGATGAACTTCCAGACGAATTTTCGGACGTCCTCTGCCGTGATCTTGGCGTAAGCTTCGGCCTCGACCCATTTGGTGAAGTAGTCGGTCATGACCAAGAGGAAGCGCTTTTGGCGAGATCGGGGAAGGGGCCCGACTATGTCCATGGCCCATCGCATAAAGGGGTAGGGCGCGACCGCAGTGGTAAGGAGCTCGGTAGGACAGTGAATGCGCGGGCCGTGACGCTGGCACTTCTCGCACCGGGCTGCGAATCTTTCGCAGTCTTGCAGCATCGTTGGCCAGTAGTGTCCCTGGTTCCGTATTCTCAGGGCGAGAGCCCGGCCGCTGGAGTGGTTTCCGTCAGCGCCCTCGTGCATTTCCTTCATCACGTCAATGGTTTCCTGCCCGTGGAGGCAGCCGAGCAGGGTTCCCGAGGCGCTCCACCGGAATAGATTGCCGTCCAGCATCGTGTACCGGGCATACTTCTTTCTTAGCCGTCGGGCGGCCCACCGTTCTGGGGGATGAACGCCGTCTGCGATGTACAGCAGTATGTCGATTCGCCAGTCCGGCAGTTCGGGCTCGGCCGGGGGTGGCGGCAGGACTTCGGGAGGTGGCGCCTCTTCGCCAGGATCCGCGGCCTGGGGGTTGATCAAGTAGGCCCCCTTCGGCAGCTCGATGCTAGGGAAGTCGATGCTCTCGACCGGGATCACCCGTCGTTGGGCTGGGGCCGAGGTGGAGGCCAGCGCGGCGAGGGCGTCTGCGGAAGTGTTATCGCCGCGGGGGATCTTCGTCAGGGTGAATTCGGAGAATTCTGCGGCCAAGCCTTGGGTTACCTTGAGGTAGGCGTCCATGCGATCATTCTTGGCCTCGTACTCCCCGCTGAATTGATTGGCGACGAGCTGGGAGTCGCAGTAAGCTCGGATTTTCTTCGCGCCGACCTCCCTTGCCAGACGCAGGCCGGCAATCAGAGCTTCGTACTCTGCCTCGTTATTTGACGCCGGGAAGGCTAGACAGAAAGACTGCTCGAGGATCTCCTTGGTCGGGGACTCGAGGCGTATGCCGACGCCGGACCCGTGCTTGGAGGCCGATCCGTCGACATGCAGGCTCCATACTTCGGGGACCTCGCTGACTACCAGCTCGGGCGCCAACTCAACTAGGAAATCAGCTAGGGCCTGAGATTTGATCGCGGTCCGTCCTCGGTACTCGATCTCGTACTCGCTCAGCTCAACAGCCCATTTCATTATCCGGCCCGATCGGCTCGGGCTGTGGAGGATGGTTCTGAGGGGGTAGGTGCTTAGGACGGCAATCGCATGGGATTGAAAGTAAGGCCGGAGCTTTCTAGCTGCGACGACCACCGCCAAGGCGAGCTTCTCCAGGGTCAGGTACCTGCTCTCCGCGTCGTCGAGGGATTTGCTGATGTAGGAGATGGGTTTTTGGTCACCCCGGTCTTCCCGTACCAGCACTCCGCTGACCGCGGACGCGGAGATGGCGACGTAGAGGTAGAGGATTTCGCCTTCTTCTGGCTTGGACAGGACGGGAGGAGTGGATATGTACTCCTTCAGCTGTCGGAGGGCGTCTTCGCATTTGTCGTCCCATTCGAACCGCTTGTTGGCTCGGAGCAGCTGGTAGAACGGGAGGCACTTGTCGGTAGAGCGGGAGATAAATCGGTTCAGTGCGGCGATTCTCCCGGTGAGTCGTTGTACTTGGCGCGTGCTCTCTGGGGATTTGAGCTCGATGATGGCCCATATCTGTTTGGGGTCGGCTTCGATCCCGCGCTGGGTGATGATGTACCCGAGGAATTCGCCCGACGTGACGCCGAAGGAACACTTGGCCGGGTTCAGCTTCATGTTGTATTCGTTCAACGTCCGGAAGCAGGACCGGAGGTGAGTGACGTGGTCGGCCGCCACTAGAGACTTCACCAACATGTCATCTATGTATACCTCCATGGTGCGGCCTATTTGGTCGGCGAACATCCGGTTGACGAGGCGCTGGTAGGTGGCCCCGGCGTTCTTGAGTCCGAAGGGCATTACCTTATAGCAGTAAATGCCTCGGTCCGTGATGAACGCGGTTTTCTCCTGATCATCGGGGTGCATGGGGATCTGATTATACCCCGAGAAAGCATCCATGAAGGAGAGTAGCTCGTTCCCCGCGGTGGCTTCGACGACCTGGTCGATTCGAGGGAGGGGAAAGCTGTCCTTTGGGCACGCTTTATTGAGGTCGGTGAAATCCACACAGACCCTCCATTTCCCGCTCTTCTTCTTGACCACCACCGGGTTAGCCAACCAGTCCGGGTATTGGACCTCGGTGATCGAACCGGCCGCGGTGAGCCTTTCGACCTCGTCGTTGACTGCCTGGGCGCGCTCCGGACCCAGCTTTCGCCGTTTTTGCTTGACCGGTCTGCAGGTCGGATCCACGTTGAGCTCGTGGCTGCACGTGGCCGGATCAATGCCGGGCATGTCGCCGGTTGACCAGGCGAAGGTGGAGACGTTCTGCCCAAGGAACTCAACCAGCTCTCGCTTGATGCCCTCGTCGAGATCGGTACCGATGCCAACGCAGCGGGCGGGGTCGCGCGGATCGATGTTGACCTGGGCGACAAGGTCCCGGCCTGGGAGGTCCTGAGCGTCGGGCTCGCCGGGCTGAAGCGCATTGATGTCCAAGCAGGCCGGCGCGGCGCGGCGCAGCTTATGCTCGATGGCGAAGCAGGCGCGGGAGACCCTCTGGTTACTCCTAAGAGTATACGTACCGGCCTGGTTGGGGAACTTGAGGCATTGGTGGTACGTCGACGTGACTACCTTCATCGAGTGCAGCCAAGGGGTTCCAAGGATGATATTGTAGATCGGGGTGGTATCGAAGACCACGAACTTGACGATTTTCGTCACCCGACCTACGTAGACCGGCAATTCGATGGTGCCGATTCCGTTGACGGTGTCCCCGGCGAAGCCGGTCAGCGGGATGGAGTGCGGCTTGATTTCGACCCCGTTTAGGTTCATCCTGGCCAGGGTATCCTTGAATATGAGATCGACCGAGCTGCCCGTATCGACGAGGACTCGGTTAACGTCGCAGTCGGCTACGCGGACTTGTACGACGAAGGGGTCGTTGTGGGGCTGGTGGACCCTGACCGCGTCGGCCTCGGTGAAACATATCCCCCTCTTGCTCGTGTCCTGGGCGTCGATCTCCGGCCCGGAGTGCCACTTCAGGGAGGCGTCGGTCTTCCTCTCATGACGCTTGATGGACCGCACCGAGTCGTTGCACGAGAGGAGGCCTCCCATGATCATCCCTATCAGAGTCCGGGCCGGGGGAGGCGATCTGCCCGTATCCCGGTCTCGCGAGGGAGATCGTCGCCGCCGGTCGTCGTTTTGGGCGCGGTTTTAAGGCCTAGCTCGGTTATCCTCGCGACCTCGGTTGTCGCCGGGCTGCACCCGATCGCCATCCCGGGCATGCGGACGCAGCCGCTCCGGCACGCTGATTTCCCCCCGTTGAAATTGGTGCAGCAATACCTCTTGGAGCGCGCGGCAGTGCGAGGTCGGGTGCCCCTTTCGCCGGTGGAAGTCGCAGAAGGCCGTCCTGTCATAAGGCTCGTCTGGTCGGGGTTCCCTATCGCTCGGCTCGTCGGGACGCCGATCCTGCTGGCGGGGATCCCGTACGTACTTGTTCCAAGGCAACCCTGGCGCGGGGTTGGGGGGAAGTACGGGATCGTGCAGACGGAGGCCGGAGGGCGGTCCGTTGACAAGGAATGCAGCGGCCTGCTTTCCCTTGCTGCGCTGGTACTCGTCGTCGTAGTGTTGACGAGGCTCCTGATACCTTTCTTGGGGCCGCTCCTTCGGGACCGGGGCCTTGTGAGAGGCGCTGTTTCTCGATTCAGCCGCCTTCTCTTCCTCGAGCTCGACGAAGAGTCCAGCGCGGTGCAAGGCGTCTTCCAGCGAGCGCGGCCTGTTGAGCTTCATATCGTCCTTGAAGGCCGAATCGGCCCGCAGTCCTTTTCTCAGAGCGGGGAGCGCTGACTCGTCGGTCACGTTGCTTTGGGAGGCCGTGGCCTTGAAGCGCTCTATGAATGACCTGAGCGACTCCTTCGCTCCTTGGTTCATCGCCCAGAGGTCCGCGCTGGATGCGGACTGCCGGATGTAGATGGAGTAGTGCTCGAGGAAGGTGGTCGACAGGTCTCTGAAGCTGTCTATGGAGTGCGTCTTCTGCCGAGAGAACCACGTGAGAGCCGGGCCGGTGAGGTTCTCTATGAAGAGCTGGCAGTGGGCAGCTTCGCGCTCATCCGGTGAGAAGTGGGCGCGGCCCATGGCGATGGTGAACGCCGTAAGATACTGGGCCGGGTCGGTGGTGCCCGCGTAGGGCTGGAGCTTGAGCTTCCCGAGGTGCTGGAGCGGGACGGAGGCGATCCGGGGGGTGAACGGCGTGTTTTGCGTCTCTCTGAGGACGCGATCGATTTCCGCGGCCGCGCTGGTGGCCTGATGGATTTTGGAGGACATCGCGCGGATAGTCTCCTTCATAGCTTCGAACTCGGCGTCCCTCGAGCGCTCCGCGCTGGATCGGAGGTGGTGGGCTTCGTCGCCCGGGTGGCTTCCTACGGCCGGGGAGAAACGTCCGCCCATCCCTTCTGACCCTGACGGTGAGTCGCCAGGTCGGCTTGTCCGGATACGGGGGGTTTCTTCCCGAGAGGCCGGCTCCCTGAGATGGACGTCGGGGGACCCGGTGTTGTCCGACCGGTCACGGGAGGCCCCTAGCGTGGCGAACCGTTGGTCGGTGGCTCGCGTCAGCTCGTCTATTCGGGCGAGCAGGGTCTGCATCACGGCGGACAGCGTGGGCTGATCCTCCGATGCTCGGGGCGCGTTGTGAGCGGCGGAGCCGTCGGGATGAGCAGGTGCCGAAGCCGGGGGCGGGGCCCTGAAGAACTGCTCTCGAGGAATCGTCTGGTTGGCAGCTGCTTGGGCTGACGACGGGATGGTCGCCGTCGTTTGAGTCGTTTGCGGGGCCGTTGTCGGGGCCTGGGCCGTTGTTTGGGCCGGGGTCTCGTGGTCTGACAACACTCTTGGGGGCGGAATTGCCATCGTTGCTGCGGTTGCGGTGGTGGTTGAACTGCTCCTTGCGTATAGAAGAATCTCCCCCCTCCTTCTAGCGCCAATTGTTGATCCCGGGGATCACTAAGTATGTTTAAAGAGTGATTAGGAGATGAGAGGTGAGATTTTCGTTAATTAGAGCAGTTTAACCACTATTGAAGCAGGTCGCAGAGAGAGATGAGTAGGCCGGGGGCCGTGTTTCCTTTTATTGATGGTGAGAGAGATGAACACTTTAGAATTACGAACTGGTTCCGAAGGACGTCCAGTTCGGCGTTCTAAAATGTTGTCTTGTTACAAAGAGAGAAAGAGAGAGGTCGGGTAGCTAGTTACAGGTCGGAAATTGCCCAAATCAAAAGTCCTCCTCATTAATGACATCGAGGGGTATATATAGCCGAGGTTGGCTTCCTGCTCCCCGGAACCTCGGGGCCACGTGGCGTCTTCGGCCTCTTTTGCGGGTAAGGTGGCCTAGGTGGCGTGTTCCGGCTTTCGAGGATAGAGGTCATGATGAGCTCGGCGTGGCGTGTTGCAGAGCAGCGTACTGTTTGACCAACTCCTCCACGTGTCTTCTTCTCCTTTGTCGAGTCTGCAGGGTTGGTGAGATGTCGAGGTCAGCCCATACTCCTGCTCAGACAATATACTGTTCGACCAACTCCCACTTGCCTTCTGCTCTTCTGACATTCCTGCCTTGAAGTGTCAGACCGGGCCCGAGGTGCGTCGCTTTCAGGTCGGCGACCGAGCTGAAGAGGAGTCTTGCGGGTCGGTGCTTTCAGGCCGGCGACCGGGCTGAAGAGGGGTTTTTCCTAAGATGGGCCTAACTAATTGGGGGTGCTAGGCCCACCTCCAACAATGAGAGTATCAAATGTGATTGTGGAAAATTTGGAGCTCACCGAGAGGTCTGTCTCCAAGTCCGTTGCGTTGTATAAAATCATCATCCACAACTCCTCTGTATTCGACTCTTCTGAACGTCTGTCTCTTTGGATCAATGTATATAATATCCAAATATTCGAGTAACTCTTTTCGTACATATATCAACTCACCATCATCAGTGGCACCACTTAGTTTGAATTGGTTGTTTTGCAAACCTTGTCCCCGACCATAGTGAGAAAGAGGTAAAAAATGATGATTGGACCATTCGTGTTTCGTTGCATCCTCCAAAACCCACATTGAAATTCGATCCCCAATGTTACTACAACGAACACAAGCTAACTTTCCTTGATAAGATATCATCATCATCCGCCAAGAGGACCGAAACTTACCCCATGGTAATGTTATCACACCAAACTTTTATAACCCGATCAGAACCAAGTTTGGCATGATAATATACAACACCGCTGATGCATCGTCCGTAAAAATTAGCAATGCTCTTTCCAGTTGTAGGGAGATGCTTATGGTTGGTTTCGACACTTGTCCATTGTTCTTGATCTGATCCCAATGTTAAAACCCGACTCACGTCGATGGTTTTATCAAAAGGCATGCAAACTACTTTGTGTTTACGTTCGATTGGATCGCATCCTTAAAAGACTGTTATATTCTTCCAGTTCCACTCTTTTCCTGGTTTGGGTAAAGTTGAAAACTTTCTTATGCTAGGGTTCCAGACTATGGGGTTTCGTGATTTTTGAAAGCAGATCAAGCCGTGGACTGAATCTATTTTAAGGGTGAAGGGACAATGATGTTCTGGGTATGTCATACGGTAACTATCAATAGGTTGAGATATGGAATACGAATAAGACTCGTTCCGATTCTGATTCTGTTGAGAAATCGAGAAAACAAAGAGCTCGTCACCTTCTCTTGAAGCAGACTAAAAGCCTCGGACGTGTTGAGGAAATGAGTTTTGTTGATGAAATATGGATCGGTGGTGATTGATTCTGATGACGATGACGAGGGTTGTCTTCTATTTCTTCTTATTCTTCTTTTTTTCTAGATCTTTCTCCTCATCACTTCTCGATTTTTCATCAGTGTTTAAACCCTCTTTCTTTCTTTCTTTTTTTTTTTTTTTTTTTTTTTTTTTTTGACACCAAATCTATCTATCTATATAAAAGATAATGATTCAAAGTTAGTAACTTGCAAGATTGTGACACGTGTTGAGTTAATCTATTAGATTTTAACACTTATAAACAAAATTACCAATTAGATTTTGACACATAATATTAACAATAAAAAAAAATACAATCTAGTCTTAATCCTAAAATTAAAGTTAGTACAAAAAAAATTGCTTTTAAATTAATGAAATTTATTCTAAAGTTTTTTTATTTAATAATAAAGGAAAAAATAGAATCTAGACTTAATTCTAAAAGTAAAGTTAGCAACAACAAAAAAGTTGATTTTAGATTAAGGAAATTTATCTTAATTTTTTTTAAAAATGAAAAAAAATTCATATTTATAATAAAACAATTAAACAATAGATTAACATCCTAAAAATGAAAGTAAACAAAGAAAAATTAAACCAACAAATATCATAAAAACTAAAGTTTAAAAAAAAAACTGAAGTTTAAAAAAATGAGATACAAAATTTAAAGCTATCTGCCCTTTTGGTATCAAGTATGTATTTCATCTTGAGGTACTAAAATTAATATACTATGCTAAAGTTCCCATATCTTCTGCCTTATTCAAGAGGTTTATTTTTCTTAAGGTGACACAACATTTTGTAGTGCAGGATGCTGTCGATTGTCCCGAATGGATTGTGCCTTTTCACGTCTTCAAATCCTTAGCAGAAGAGGTATCTTGTACCTTTGTACAGTCTAGTTCTATGAAAATAATGATAGATTTGTGCTCCAATTGTAGACAAAAAGTCTTGTAAATAGGAAACCATTAGATACTTGAAGATAATCGCGATGACTTGTCTCGTTACTTACTCCTATGAAACTTTGGCAGTATGATTTAGAGCTGATATTCGTGAAGAACTCTCATGAGTTTTTGCACGAGTACATGAAAAAGCCTGAGTTTGTAGAGCTCATGCGAAAGCTTTGTGCTTTAGGTGATGGTAATCAAGATCAAAGTAAGTCTTGTTCAAATTCTAGTTCTTCTTCTGTATACCATCATCTCCAGTTTGTTGCTAGGAAAGAAATATTAATAACCTTTTTCTCAGGCACACTATCAGCAGATGAATGGGAAGCTGCGTATCTCTACCTCTCTTTTGTCTTGAGAAAGGTTTGTGTTCTCATCTCACCATTCTTCATTTTCTCTTTGTGTCTGCACATACTAATCTTTCATTCATTATTCATTCGGTTTTTTTTTTTTTTTTGGATTGGGCGAATTTAAAGAGAGGGCAGTCTGATGGGGCTGGAACAAGAGGTGTGCGAAGGAATAACAACGCGAAAATGAACATATCGAAAGACGATATTTTGTATATCAGCAACGAGGTCTAAGCCTAGAGTGTCCACAACAATGCCCCTTTTGGGTTTGTCTTGTTTTGTTTCAGTGAGGAGTCTTGGAACATATACTTCCTTTCTTGTAATGTAAAAATGTTATTTCATGGAAATTGTGAGACTGTTATGAAGATATATGAATATAGTAAACTCTTTTATGCTTTAACTGTTTCCTCTATTAAAATCGAATAAAGTTTAACTATCATTTGTAAATCAATCAATAATAACATTGATCTCTTAAATTTTATAATAAGCTTACTGTTTCCTTGTGCATTCATGTTCTGTAAATGTTTACTTTCATAAAGCACAAAAAGAGCTTTGGTCAGGGTTTAATAGATTATAACAGAAAAAACCAAACCACAAAGTTGCATAGATTAAAATTCTAAAAAAGAGAAACAAAAGAAAGCAAGAAGAAGAAAAAAACAAAGAGAAAACAATTACAAAGACATGAGAGTATCAAATGTGATTGTGGAAAATTTGGAGCTCACCGAGAGGTCTGTCTCCAAGTCCGTTGCGTTGTATAAAATCATCATCCACAACTCCTCTGTATTCGACTCTTCTGAACGTCTGTCTCTTTGGATCAATGTATATAATATCCAAATATTCGAGTAACTCTTTTCGTACATATATCAACTCACCATCATCAGTGGCACCACTTAGTTTGAATTGGTTGTTTTGCAAACCTTGTCCCCGACCATAGTGAGAAAGAGGTAAAAAATGATGATTGGACCATTCGTGTTTCGTTGCATCCTCCAAAACCCACATTGAAATTCGATCCCCAATGTTACTACAACGAACACAAGCTAACTTTCCTTGATAAGATATCATCATCATCCGCCAAGAGGACCGAAACTTACCCCATGGTAATGTTATCACACCAAACTTTTATAACCCGATCAGAACCAAGTTTGGCATGATAATATACAACACCGCTGATGCATCGTCCGTAAAAATTAGCAATGCTCTTTCCAGTTGTAGGGAGATGCTTATGGTTGGTTTCGACACTTGTCCATTGTTCTTGATCTGATCCCAATGTTAAAACCCGACTCACGTCGATGGTTTTATCAAAAGGCATGCAAACTACTTTGTGTTTACGTTCGATTGGATCGCATCCTTAAAAGACTGTTATATTCTTCCAGTTCCACTCTTTTCCTGGTTTGGGTAAAGTTGAAAACTTTCTTATGCTAGGGTTCCAGACTATGGGGTTTCGTGATTTTTGAAAGCAGATCAAGCCGTGGACTGAATCTATTTTAAGGGTGAAGGGACAATGATGTTCTGGGTATGTCATACGGTAACTATCAATAGGTTGAGATATGGAATACGAATAAGACTCGTTCCGATTCTGATTCTGTTGAGAAATCGAGAAAGCAAAGAGCTCGTCACCTTCTCTTGAAGCAGACTAAAAGCCTCGGACGTGTTGAGGAAATGAGTTTTGTTGATGAAATATGGATCGGTGGTGATTGATTCTGATGACGATGACGAGGTTGTCTTTTTTTTTTTTTTTTTTTTTTTTGACACCAAATCTATCTATCTATATAAAATAGAATATATATAAAAGAGAATGATTCAAAGTTAGTAACTTGCAAGATTGTGACACGTGTTGAGTTAATCTATTAGATTTTAACACTTATAAACAAAATTACCAATTAGATTTTGACACATAATATTAACAATAATAAAAAAAAAATACAATCTAGTCTTAATCCTAAAATTAAAGTTAGTACAAAAAAAATTGCTTTTAAATTAATGAAATTTATTCTAAAGTTTTTTTATTTAATAATAAAGGAAAAAATAGAATCTAAACTTAATTCTAAAAGTAAAGTTAGCAACCAAAAAAAAAGTTGATTTTAGATTAAGAAAATTTATCTTAAAATTTTTTTAAAAATGAAAAAAAAATTCATATTTATAATAAAACAATTAAACAATAGATTAACATCCTAAAAATGAAAGTAAACAAAGAAAAATTAAACCAACAAATATCATAAAAACTAAAGTTTTAAAAAAAAAAACTGAAGTTTTAAAAAATGAGATACAAAATTTTCCATTTTGATTAAGGAAATTAAAAAGAGGAATACAATATAGAATTGTGATTAAGGAAATTAAAAAAAGGAAATTAAGCTAGAATTGTAATTAACAAATATAAAAAAAACCTAGACTCGTGTAATCCCTATATATATGATTGTATCTCTCTCTCTTAATAATTGTATGATTCATAAATCGTCTTCCTCTATTTTTAAGTTTTAACCTATCGTCTTCCTCTGTTAATTCCATAAGTTCCGATCTCTCTCACTACCGAGAAAATATGGGGATCATATCGTCAAGGGATATGAAACCGGAGAGTTCCGAGCACAAATCTGAAAACAACCATGTCCTGTCGCCGGAGAAAGTAGGAGATTGCGTGAAAGAAAGATACCAAGTTTTCATGAAAGGAGCTGCTTGCAAAGAAGCAAAAAAAAAAAAAAAAAAAAGCATTTATGGGTTGTCAAGATTGCATGGATAAAGCTATAAAGAAGGGGGAATCCTATCTTATTGGATGTATTATTTGTACAAATTATTTGAAATCGATTAGTCATTTGTAAAAATCCATTAAAATCCCACCTTATTGAAAAAATAAGATTTCATTAACAAATCACATAAAATATTATTTTGGATGATTTGAGAAACAATTTATAGTGTTAAAATCAATGGTTAGAAATACCACCTCATATGGTGGTATTTGAGAATATTTAAAATGAATTATCTTCTCTACGAAGCCTTTGATCCGATCTCGTTACCTGCTTCTTCTTCCGTGGAATTCTTGAATTTGCAGGGGAAATCTCCATACTTCCTTCTGTTTCAGTGGGTCTCTCCCTTTAGTATCCATTGATTTGGGTGGAGAAGTTTGTTAGGTTTGTGATTAATCGGTTCAGAATGTCAGAAAATATTTTGTAATTTTGGGCACCGTGACAAGCAAGGATCTATGGAAATATTTACAGAGGCTCTCTATTGAAGAATATTTCGATATCAGTTAGCAGATCTATGAAAGGATGATTTACAGAGGCTCTTTTCTTTTTGTTTCAATACATCATGGCAGATTAATTTTGATATAAGAGATGTAAAATTATTCAGAGATTCAAACTCAGATCCATCCTAATTGATTGTAACGAAATGTTCCAAGCTTAAAACTTGTTCGAACAATTTACTTATCATCATCGACCATATTAACGATTATAATACATCAATCAAAAGCTTGAAGAAAATGGAAGTGAGAGGATCAAGTCAAAATTTGGAACTTGCCTTCTTCTTTAGACCTTTAGATTATAATCTGTGATTTGTTGTATTTTTAATTTTAGAAATTGAAAAGAAGTGGTGTACGTGTTAATTGGAAAAAATTAAAATCTCATTTTTAGGATCTCAAATGCTCTGAAATTTTGTCTAATTACCCTAACAACTCTGCAAATCTCAAATCCCTTTAAAACTTAGTAGATATATCCAAATACATAGATACAATATTAATTATAAAACGTATTCCACAAAAAAAGAGATTAATTGTTTTACTCCAAATGGACCTACAAATTTAATTTTTGGGCCTTTGGGTTAAGATCTGTTCCGCCAACGTCGGATGATGGTTGACGCATATTCTTCTCAATCTTTTTCCGGAGCGTCCGAGAACGTGGTGTTGTCGACGACGGTACGGGCCTAATGGTCGATCCTCCTCGCGGTCAAACCTGAACCTCGGACGACGGAGCTTTGTACGTAACTGTGCTCGGGATTCGTGGGTCTTCGGTCTGGTTTCGGTATTTGAAATACACTCTAATTAAAAAATCCACAACATGCCTGCCGAATGTCTTCGTTGTAATCCTTGTAAAAATCCCCACGCCATATAGGTTCTGAACAATCCCAATTGACCCAGGAGGAGGAGGAGACTACATCATGTGCACATCATGTGCATTGTGAAATAATTTCTAATTCAAATCAGGATAAAAATGTCTTATCACACATAAAAATGTTAGTTTTAAAAAAAAATCATACATTTAAAGAGACATCGTTGCCAATTCACTCATTTTCCGTACATTCACCAAAATATGTTTGTGATAAAATTACTTTTATGAAAATTAAACTTGATTTGATTAAAATTGTAAAATTTCGAAGTCGTGTATTACTTAAAAATAGATTATTCAATATTTAAGCTCTCGGGCCAAACATTTAACCGACCACAGCTATGGTTTTTTTAAATCGGTCTCCTAATTAAGTCCAACGGGTCAAATAATGGTCAAAACTCGGTTAATACCGGTTTAGTTTTTATTAGTCATCGATCCAGTAATATACATCTTCTTCTTTTTAACATACCAATTTTTTTTTGGTGCGAACTATTCCTTATCATTAACCAAAGTTGAAGACATACAAGTTGAGAGCTTGTTTGGCGATGGCATCAGCCGTTCCATTGTGAACTCGCGAAATAAACTGAATTGGCGAAAGGAAGAGCTGTGGAATGGTGAGAGATGCGATTTGTGTTATGCGCAGAGAAACCCCAGCCTAATCCCGCCACTTTGATGTCGGCTCGCCACGCCGCATCTGTGCAGCATCTCACGGAGTCTTCCGAGAGCCCTGAAGCAAGGGCACTATGACATGGTATAAGGAGCTGGTCCCCCGCCTGGGGAGTCTTCGGTTGAGCTTTGGTCCAATCCTTAGCATCAATCAACAGAGTGGGACATAGAGAAGATAGATAATGTCTTACCACTCCATAAGGAGGAGATTTTGGTATGGAAACCTAGCATCCTGGATGCTCCAGACAAGCTGATTTGGTTACGACACCCCTCTGGAGAGTACACAATAACATACCAATTTACCTTTAGTTCCTCCAAGTAAATACAAAATGCACGCGGTTGTAGCCAATGAGCTATCGACGCGTAAGAAAGAAGTCGTGGTTGTTTCAAGCAACAGTAATGTTGTGGTGAGATGTGATTGTGACAAACCTGAGTCTATTGTAGAAGATAAATCTCATTCGTCTCATCGTAGATCCACATTCAACTTACATCAAAGAATCTCAAATGCTTCCAAGTCAATAAAAGGTTTGAATCTTCCTCTACACAGAATATAAGAATCTATAGATGACGACTCTGTTTTTGTATTTTTTGTGTGTGAATACACAAAAAGTATTTTGTGATGATTAAGTTTGACCGTAAATTAATCAAAGAATTTTCAGAGTTTTAACGTATTCTTAATTTTGAAATGTTTGAATATATGAATTACTGGTTGTAGAAACAAAAATACAAACTTTAGAGAGATATACATATGTTACTGGATGGAAAGAAAAATCCAATTTCAAAATTTATGATTATTATTTGCTCCCCATTCAAGTCAACTATTCAACATATATATATATATTCCCTAAATTATATTTCAAGTCATGAAAAGGTTTATAAATCTCAACTGCGACGAAGTAATTATTATTGACCAAATCAAGTATTTAAATACATTTAAATACGTATGATATGATTTTTGCTCTCTAAAAGACAAAAAGAAGAGCCATATGATATCACACTTGACTTTAATTACACAATTAACAAACCCACTAAACAAATTCTGTAAACATATGATCGATCCACCGTAAATTCAAAAGTCCAGTAAATTACATCTTTGTTAAATTTCATCATCAAAATTATGGACATCCTTACAACACATATATTTACAGTTTTACCATAATTTTGATGACTTAACAAATTAAAACTTAGTTACGGTGGACAAGAAGTACATATTGTACAAATAATAGACAATTATCACAATATATCATCAGTCCCTACGTGCGTTTGGTGATGTTCCTAGTGGGAACACGAGACGGCGGAGACGGCGTCGTTTCGAGTAATTTTGAGAATTATGAGGCCAAAGACAATTTAATAAAAATTTTATTAACTCGTAAAATTTGGGGACTAGAGACCAATGTTTCATCAGACTATCCCCAAAACCGACCCTCTCTACCGAAGGGATACCAATGTCAACAAACACTTTGAGGAATCAGGTTGACATTGGTACTCCTCACTTCATGTTATATATACTGTCAACAACTGTTTGATTGTTGAGCGCAGGGAAAATCGAATTTTAAAGACTTATATTCAACTGTTTGTTGTATTTTCTAGGGAAATTAAGTGGGATAACATAAAATTGGATCCAAATTAAGTAAATAAAAAAACATTATTTTATTCAAAAATAAGAGTAGTGAAAATACACTATAACCCCTCAGTCATTTTACACAATAAAAATTCAACTCATCTCTAACATCTCTGTTTTTTCATCTCTTCTGACATTTTCTCTTTCTTCCATATTCTAATCGTTTTCTTTGTCTTCCATATTCAAATCTTTTTATTTTTCTTCCATATGAACATATATGCAAAACGATTCCTGCATTTTATTCTCTCTCTTCTCTCTCCATTGTCATCGAGAGGATTTTTGTTTTTAAGCTATTCTCTTAGGTGTTACAATTCTTTCTCACGCTCCTGATTAGCCTTCTCGAAGCCTCAGCACCTCTCTTCTCTGAAGGCAAACCGATTTCGATTTCTGGAAAACTCTTATTCCGGTAAGTGGGTTGGTGGGTTAAAAAAGTTTGGTGGGTTTTGATTAGAGAAGAAAAGGTGGAACATTTAAATTAGATGTCGATGTAGCTCCGATTTGTATGGAATTACACTAGATCTGACTCTGTTTTGAATAGATCTGAATTTCAGACAAAGAAACTAGATCTGAATTTCAGACCCAAAATAGTCGTCTTTCCTTTGTCATATGTTCAATAGTGTGTTCTCTAAAATAGTTGGTGTCTAGTAGTTAAATATTTTATTTCATAGTTATCTATAATAGTTGCTTAAATATAGTTGACTACTACATTTTTATCTATACTTGATTTGCATAAAGGAGTACGATAGTTTAAGTTATTTTATTGTAATACTAGCCCCTTGTTTACCTATATAGGTGGGTAGTCACATTATACTAATTGACTATTTTATTTTGATAGTTACGTTTTCTTTTTGTCGATAATATGTCATTACTTTCGATATTTGCCAGTGACAAATTGTCACCCCACCAATTATTTGATTACTATGTGTACATAGCTGTCTTTTCGTAACATACTATCTTATTCTCATAGTTCCATACTCGTGTTGTGTAGAGTAGGTGATTACCTTATTCTCTTAGGGTCAATATCGATTTGATTATAGTTGTTGATTAATTTTGATACACTAGTAGTTTGGCTATCATGTTATTATATTTGATTACTCTGACTACATAGTTGTCTTTGCGTAATTGACTATTTTATTCTTATAGTTCCAAACTTGGTTTGTTTAGTATATGTGACTACTTTCTATGTTTAGTCACGTTAAAATAATTAACTATCTTTTTCATAGTTAAACTTATTAACTTCCTAATTTTGTAGCAAAATTGAGAATCATCAATGTAATGCCACACCGAAGTCAGAAAATGTGTTTCATCATATACGCGATCTAGTACTCCTTGATGTGATAGTAAGGGTCGGAAGAGGATTTGCAAAGGACGTTTGTCGTTTATGATGTGCATGTAAACTTTTAATCAAACATTGGAGGAACCATTTGTAATGAGTTTTCTATGTGACTACATAGTCTATTAAATTGATAGTTAAGTTTTTCCTTTCAATCTTTGTAAGTAAAAGCTTTGAAAGCACTGTCTTTACCTCAAAACCAGAAAAAGTCATTTACAAATATATTAATTTAGTAGACAACTACACAGAAAAACAAAATAATTAACTATAAGTAGTCAACTTCTTACCATCATATGAAATTTCATCCAGTATTGGCGGTGCATCCCTTCCAAACATAACAGTAGTCAATAGTCAAAACTATTTACTCTATACATAGTTGTCTTTTTGTAACAGACTATCTTATTCTCATAGTTTCATACTCATTTTGTGTAGAGTAGGTGATTACCTTATTCTCTTATGGTCAATATCGGTTTGATTATAGTTGTTGATTAATTTCGATACACTAGTAGTTTGACTACCATATTATTATATTTGATTACTCTGTTTGCATAGCTGTCTTTGCGTAATGGACTATTTTATTCTCATAGTTCCAAACTCGGTTTGTTTAGTATATGTGACTACTTTCTATGTGTAGTCACGTTAGAATAAATAACTATATTCTTTTTCATAGTTAACTTACTAACTAGTAACTACCTAATTTTGTAGCAAAATGGAGGATCACTAATGTAATGCCACTCCGAAATCATAAAATGTGTTTCATCAGATACGCGATCTACTCCTTAATGTGATAGTAAGGGTTGGAAGAGGATTGGTAAATGACGCTTGTAGTTTAGGATGTGCATGTAAACTTCTAAACAAAACATTGTAGAAACTATTTGTAATGAGTTTTCTATGTGATTACATAGTCTATTAAATTGATAGTTAAGTTTTTCTTTTCAATCTTTGTAAGTAAAAACTTTTAAATCACTGTCTTTACCTCAAAACCAGTAATAGTCATTTATAAATATATTAATTTGGTAGACAACTACACAGACAAACAAAATAATTGACTATAAATAGTCAAGTTCTTTCCATCATCCGAAATTTCATCCAGTATTGGCGGAACATTCCTTTCAAACATAGCAGTAGTCAGTAGTCAAAACTATTTACTCTATATAATTAGTCGGCTACTTCAAATAAACATAACCACACAACTATAGAAACATGTGGCTATCATCACAGAGTATATGACTATTCAACAAAAATATATACTCAAATACCAAAAGGTGTTGACCAAATAATAGTTAACTACACAAACATGTAACTACTCAAAATACTCAACTACGTTAACTATAAACACTCATAAAAAATAGATGACTACATTTCAGTAAAAATACACCAACAAATAGATGACTACTTCATATGGATATAACAAACTAACTATACAAACAAATAGACTACTACTCAATACATGCACCCTTATTTCTTCTGAGAAGTAGACAAACCATAATTTGTTTTAAGGATGACCAGCGGCGGTCAATGGGGTTCGTGAACGACTATTTATGTGATCCAAGAAGGGGACCCTCAAAAAAACCCTAGTCCAATACAAACAAGAACAAAATTGCAGTGTAAGAAGGTGAACCGATTGAAAGAGAGTGTGATTCTGTTGGTGGAGAAAGAATCCAATTTGGAGGTAGTAATTGGGATATTGAAATCTGAGAACGATAGATTGGTGTAGGAGAGGAGGATGAGAGAAAAGATGATTGAAAGAGTAAACAAGGAGAAGATTGATCTGGAGAAGACAATTGAGGAGAAGAAGAAGGAGATAGATGTATTGACGACATAAATCGAATTGCTTTTGTGTATTAAGAAAGAGATGGAGATTGTAAAGATTGGGCAAAGGGGAAAAATCGAGGAGTTGGAGAAAAAGGTAGATAAGTTAAAGTTGTTGCTGTTATTGTGCAAAACTTGAAGATAACGTGTCCAACTTTTTTAAAAAGGAGATGTCGCTTTCATGTCAGTGAAAAACATTGTCCAAAATAAGAGAGCAAGAGCTTAGTTGACATTTCTCCTTATTTTAGACAATTGACTACTGCTATTCTCTCAATTGACTGCTTCAATGTGGTAGTTAGCTAATTTTGTGCTCAGAACATAATATTTATGCAAATCACCCTATTTTCTAACCAATAAACCCACACAAAAGATGGATACAAACAAATCCCAATCTCAGGTAGTTTATTGTTACGATAAAACTAAAACTGCAGGAACATGAATGTATCAGAAATTCTAGTCCTTAGTTGCAATATATCGCACGAGTTATCCACTTTGGGCCGTTGCACATATCTGAACCCCAACATGTAGAATATGGCCAACAGAACATGGAGCTTAAATTCCCATAACCAAACAATCAATTGTAATTGAGGAATCCGGTTGGTTCGGTTTAATGTTTCCGTTTATTTAGAACGAAAAAGGAATACAATACAAGTAATCCATTGAGGTACGAAGTTCTCATTATTGTATATGTTTATCAGGAACGCGATGGCTATTGGAAGATGATGCAAAAGTACATAGGGTCTGATGTTACATCTATGGTGACTCTTCCTGTCACTATTTTTGAACCCATGAAAATGCTACATAAAATT
This sequence comes from Eutrema japonicum, assembly GCA_030161315.1. NCBI lineage: Eukaryota > Viridiplantae > Streptophyta > Magnoliopsida > Brassicales > Brassicaceae > Eutrema > Eutrema japonicum. Next base: position 46,104,523 of record BSQW01000008.1, on the reverse strand, counting down.
TGTGTTCTAAGATTATATGAAACATCTCTTAGCTTTTGGTCGCTGAATCTGTATCCTTACCCATTTGTTGATGGAATACTCACATATGCTAGATATGGCTGACAAAACCCAAGACCCTTACATGCGCATGGTATATGCATGTATGTAAGCACATCAGCCATGTGACATTGAAGGCGAACCTCTCACAGGAACCGAACTAAATGAGGTTTTGTCTATTTCACGATGCTCTCCTACGTAAGAGGAATACCAATGTCAACAAACACTTTGATCTCTTTTGTTTCAGCTACCTGAATCTGAGAATTCCGTTTCCATTTCCTCATGTACACGAGCAAGACAACGAGGACGAGAAGCACAAAGACGATGACTGAAGCTGACACGATCGAAGCAATCTCAATAGGGTACAATCCGTTTTTACCAGGAGAATCCTCTGAGCTCGGACTCACTTGGTCTTCTTCATCGTTAAGACTCTTGAGTTTCCTAAGCTCGATTCCATGAACAGCATTGCCTGAGAAACTGGAAAATCGAGAAACACCAACAAATTCGGAAATCTTCAAGGGATCAACCTTCCATGACTTTCCAAAAGACCCTATTATGGTATGAGTTAAAGTATATAACAAAGAAGTTAGGATTGCTTATATATAAGATATTTGTTACGACCTTTAATCAAATATGTAACACCCCGACTCAACCTTCCATTAAAAGGACCAGGGGAGTCGGCAATGCCACCCTCGACTCCGCCTCTTTATCTCCGTAAAAAGGACGTGTCGGACAACGTAAATTAATCAACAACAATCAATCCTGAATAATACTCTCATTAAATCCCAAATAACATCTTACAAATTCCATCTTAAAACATAAACCAACTGAAGCGAATAACTAGTAATTGTCTTTAAATCCAAAGTAACAGAAAGCCAATAAAACCGAAAGAAACTCCCAATTCCCAAAATAGCGCACCACGCTGGAATTACTCGTCCAATACTTCATAGCCAACACAATCATCATAATAATCATCATCACCTAAAAGAAGAGAGAGAGGTGAATAATTTGGATTATCCAGTGAGAACTAAACCTAGAACTCATCCCCATACTCACTTGTATTCAACCAGTACATCAAGAATAGGTATAAACAAGCAATCAAGCATCACGCCCTAGAAGCGCCCACACAACTACCAAACAAGAGATTGTCCAATTCAGAATATATCCCGGGCATTAGCCCACAAGTTGTGAGTACAAGACTCTAGCCACGAATGGCGCCAGGGTTCGCTCCCACCCTCTACTGAGCGTTGGGCTGGCATCATGTTCAACTGTCTCCACCTCGAAGGACGTCTTCCGAACAGAAGCTACCCTCGCCAGGTACCATCAAAGAAGTGAGTCCCGGTGTATTTCCAGTTACACCCGCCTAATCCCTCTAACGAGACTCCGGCGTCTAATGTAACCGCACCGTTCCTCGACACACAGTTCGTACCACAGGTTCCTCGTCACCTGTGATGAATACCTATAGTGCTCTCACACCATCTAGCTACTTTACATCCATTAATCATACGACAGGGTTATCAAACAGTATGCTGGTTCTTCCTCTAATGAATTCCTAATCCATATTCGTTATAAGATGTAGATCAAACAAATTGTGCCCGTACTTCGTAGCACGTAGCATACCTGAGTATACTTAGACTCAATACACCAGAAAAAGACAAGAGAACATAGATAGAAGCCTAGATCTAATCCTCACCTTAGCCACTGATTGACAACACGATTGCAGATGCTCAAATCGGTTATCCTTCAACCGAAAGCTACGTCCACGTGTCCTTAGGATCTCTACAAAGTTTCAGGTCGATCCAGATTGATTTGCCTATCCAAACAACTCAACTCGCTAGACTGGTCTAACCTGTGCGATGCGCAGAACAGTCTCGGTAAAATTAACATAACTTCTAAACCACAAGGTAGAACACTGAGATATTTCACAGAGACTTAGATCTATGGGTAACAAACATCCTTACCAAATATCAGCTTGATCGGATTACTACCGAACCTCCAGATCGGTTTCTCCTCTCACTGGTCGCAGATCCGTACTGCACAGATCAGGCATGGGAAAATATCTATAACTTTCATATCACAACTCCGAATAGCAATCCGCTTTCGGCATTGAATAGATTAGAGAGTCAAGAAAGTACTGACCAAATTTCAGATCGTTTGGATCTGGTTTGACTGTTCGTTCCTTCTTTCTACCAGAACGGATCTGATCTGACTTTCCTAGCCTTCAGGTGGCTATGATGGATTCTTCTTCAAGGTGATTCGACGGTGGTTGCTCAGAGGTGATTTCAACAGGGTTTCGCTGCAAGAACGTTCTGCCTCTTTTTTACCACAAGCTCTCTCTATTTATAGAGGTGAAGGATTCTAGGGTTAGAGTTTTCTATTAGCTTAGTGGGCTTACGGGTTGGGCTTTTTGACTAAAATAATAATTAGGCCCACAATTTGAGATAACCGAAATTAAAACAGACCGGTTTTGAAGACCGAAAATTCGGATGTTACAACTCTCCCCTCCTTGAAAGGAATTCGTCCTCGAATTCTCCTCCACACCTCCGGTTCCGCTCTTGTCCTTAAAGAGCTCGGGGTAATCTATTCGCATTTACTACTCCTGCTCCCATGTACCTTGGGTTAAGCTTTTTCAACTTCCGGTGCTTATCATTTATATCGAGGGTGGGTGGGTGATGCTTTACTTATAGCGTCCATTTCGCGAAAAAGGGTTTACTCTTGCCTTCAGGTTTCCAACTTAGGGTCGAACAGAACACCATCTCTGTCCTTGAGTATGGTTCAAGTCGATGCCTACCCGTATGAACACATGGGGCGTCCAGTGTCATAGTTGTTAACCTCCTAGAGCCTAGATAGAACACTCATCCTTCGAGCAATTCTAATCATGATGGGAATCCTCCACTTCCAAATGGATCTTCCCCAATGGATCTTTTGGTGTTGTGCAATTATGCGATGATTGTTGTGAAAGTAGATATTCTTACCTTACCTTATACCATGTTCAAGAGTGATGATAGCCTGATGCTAAGTCGATTTTGGAGAACCACGAAGCTCTTTGCAGTTGGTCTAACAACTCATCGATTCGTGGCAACAGGTACTTGTTCTTAATCGTCACTTTGTTCAATCCTCGGTAATCGATACAAAGGCGAAAGCTTCCATCTTTTTTTTTCACGAATAGCACCGGTGCTCCCCACGGTAAACTGCTCGGTCGGATGAATCCTTTGTCCGTAAGGATCTCCAATTGCCTTCCTAATTCTTGCCATTTCTGCTGGTGCTGATCGATACGGGGCTTTCGAAACAGGGGCCGTCATCTGTTTCTAGCTCGATGGTGAAATCATCTCCTCGCGTCGGTGGCGGTCCTGTCAGTGGTTCAAATACGTTCGCGTATTCAACAGCCACAAGTATCTCCTCCAACCTCGGAGTTTCTCCTTCTCCGGTTATAGATATCGTAGCTTGGTACGCTTCACATCCTTTCTCCACTAGCTCTACTTCATGAATCATCGAGATTATTGGCACACCGGTGTCAGTTTTCACTCCTTGAAAAACTAGACGTCCTTCCGGTCGTGGAATATAAGCTCGCGTCCGTCGATAATCCAAAAAAACTTGGTAGTGCGTTAACCAATCCATTCCGAGGATAACGTCATATAGTGGTCCAGCTCCATCTCCACTAGAATCCAATGCAACTCTACTCCTTCCAACCGAATAGGTACATTTTCATGTAATCCGATGGATCTCACCTGTTCAGTCCTGGCAGTCTCAATTGTTTTCGACCTCGGGGTGAACTTTCCAGTGAAAGTCCAACACTTAGTCAACCTCGGGGTCACAAAACTATGCGTAGCACCAGTGTCAAATAGTGTGTAAGCTTTCATACCTCCTACTGAAACCGATCCTACCCGATTTGTATTTATGACTAAGTATGCAATTTCCATTTCACACACTAGCATCCCGACCTTATTTACTAGAGGAGGTACTTACCCGCGATCGGTGATGCTCCTTCTGGGTCTCCAACAGTGAACACACGAGGTCCTACAGCTTGCCTCCTAGCTGGTAGCGGCGGTAGCATTCCTTGTGGTGGCTCCGGCATGACTGCCTTGCAATTTCTCCGGATATGTCCTAATTTCCCACAACCAAAACACTTTATGCCCCTTGAGTCGGCTTGACACTCCTTATGCTGGTGGCCTCATTTTCCACATCTAAAGCACTTTGCCAGTCCACACGGTCCGGTGTGTCTCCTTCCACATCGGTTACACGTCTAAACATTGCCGGTAGTCCTTACCGCATTCATGTCATCCCAAGTCCTTTTAGGTGTGTCCTGTCCGCGGGATGCACGAGCTTGAGCACTCTTATTCTTCCTTAGATCCTCCTCAAGTCCGATTTCCTGAGTAGCGGCTGTCTCCACCAGCTCCACCATACTAGGATATCTCCGAATCGAACAACGGTTCCTCAACTGCAATCTCAACCCTTTCATGAATTGACGGATCAAGTCTGTCTCAGTGAAATTCTTCTGTGAGAACCTTCTCAAACGGTTGAACTCTTCCTTGTACTCCCTCACGGTACGGTTATCCTGACGAAGATCCTCAAAAGCACTTTCCATCTGGTCCATAGCTTATGGTGGAAAATATTCTCGGGAAAACTCGTCCTTAAAGTCATCCCAAGTCAGCTCATAGCGTCCACGAATATTTGCTACCACACCTTCCCACCAAGTCAGCGCCTCGTCCCTAAGGTACTGAACAGCTAGCTCCCTACGGTACGCCTCTGGGCACCTCATCGACTCGAAATTCCGTTCAAGCCTCTTCTTCCAATTAACCGCGGAGATCGGATCAGACTTTCCCCCAAATGGATATGTTTCCATGTCCCTCATGAGTCTCATAGCCTCATGGTAAGTCAATCCTGGCACGTTGGCTGGTGCAGGCGGTGGAGGCAGCAGGTGATGCTCCCGAGCATTCACTTGCGGGTTTGGTTCATTCCTTAAACCACCGTACCTTCCTTGGTAACGACGTAACTCATCCAACACAGCAGCATGAGCCGCGGCTGGCACTGGGTAAAGTCCCCCAGCTCGGTTTTCTTCTGGCTGGTTCACCTCCACATGGTGCTTGTCACCTTGGTTCTCATTCACACTCCCGGTAGTTTCGCTGTTCTGCTCTCCCTGAGCTTCACGACGAGCTGCGGATATGGTCTGTCTGGCGTTCTTTGGCGGCATCTGTACAAAACGGTAGCAAGTGAGTCAGTCCGGTCCCGTAAAGACTGATCTCCCTGCAAAGGTAAAACAATAAGAATTGGAAGTCTCATCTAGGTGGTGGTTTTATAACTCTTGAAAAACCCCCATTTGAAAACTTTTAAATCTGATTTTTCCCAATCCCACTAACCTAGACACTACAAGAAAACACCCATTTTGCAACGAACGAAATCGTTGTAAAATCGTTGCAAAAGAGGATTTGCATCGAATTTGCGACGAATTTTAGATCGTCGTTAACTGATCGTCGCAAACCACAAATCGTCGTAAATTCGTCGGGAAAGTGCGAGGGAAACAAATTCGTCGCTAAATCGTCGGTAAATGTTCGTCGCTAAATCGTCGTAAATATTACATTAAAATTACGACGAATATAAATACGTCGTAAAAACGATGGAAATTCGATGGCAAATATTTCATTGTTAATTCGATGGGAAAATATTTTCGTCGTTAATTCGTTGTTAATAAATCGTTATAAAATCGTTGCTAAATAATAGTCGCCAAATCGTTGCTAATGAATCGTCGCAAAATCGTTGCGCATAAATCGTCGTATAATCGTTGCTAATAATTCGTCGCAAAATCGTTGCTAATAATCGTCGTATAGTCGTTGGTAATAAATCGTCGTATACTCGATGTAAATTAGCCACGATTATAGCCATCGAATTAACGACGATTTTTATATATATGATTTTTAAAATGATTTTTAAAATTTTATTAAATTCGAAATTATAAAATAAAAATTATAAAAATAATATATAATAAATATTTTATAAAAAAAAATATTATAATTTGTTACAAAAAAAAAAGCAAAATTAGAAATCGAAATCCTAAATCTATATAATTATATCGTAATCGTCGAGATTTACATCGTCTTCGGGACGTCTCGACGAACTGGATGGTCCTGCCGCTGCCTCTGCCGCTGCCGCTTCATCTGCCTCTGCTCGGAGTCTTCGTTTTTCCTGTAGCATGGCCTGCATTGTCGGGTTTCCTGTTGCCAAGATGTCGAAGAGTTCGTCATTCTGCGTAGCATCCTGTTCAACCCGACGCTGAAGACTCGCAATCCTCGCCTGTTATGCATGAGACTCGGTCTCAATCCGCTCCTGAAGACTCGTAATCGTGGCACGTAACACGACTGGATCATCTTCTGGCGATTGTCGTCACGGAGCATATGAAGAAGCAGCCGAGACATCTCGAATAGATCCCATCCCGACAACCTTCCCCTTTCTGATATGATCATGGAAAGCAAGGAAGCTGAGGAAGCAGAAGCAGACAAGGAGCAGGAGCCAGTTGGAGTGATCACTCGATCCAGAGCTAAGGAGATGGCAAAGGAAGCTCACTCACTCTTAGCTCACTCACTCACTGACTCACTCACTCTACCAAGGATTCAAGTCTTCAACATTTCCACCTTGAAGACTATTCCCGGTCATGAAGACTAAGTAACTTAGGTGAGGAGTCTGTACTCTTTTCCATGTTGGGTTTTATCCCACAGGGTTTTATCAGCATGGTTTTTAACGAGGCAGATGATTCACTACAGCGAGTTACTTAGGAGTTATGACCAATGGGTAATAATGTACAAGTCACACTGACTTAGTATTTAGTTGTTTTGAGGTGCACCGATTAGGAACCTTATGGTTGGGACGCCTCGCTGTTTTATTTAAATTTTAGACGCCTTGTTGTTTTATTTCAGACGCTCTGTAGTTTAGGGCTTTGTCGAGATTGGGTTGATTTATAAAACCCAATCACGCCTCCTTTGTTTTTTTTTTTAGCGAAGATCATTAATGCAATTGCAAGTTTCAGAGTTCTTCTCTCAATCTGGTTCATCGAGATATCTTAGTGAATTCGAGTTTCTAAACACCTGTGTGATCCAGAAACTCTACTATCTGTTCTTCCATTTAATCACTTACAATCTATCCACGAAATCACTCCTAACAAACACCTTATCATCGCAAATCACCGGCCACACTCCTTCACCTTCGTCGCCGATCATTCCCAATCGCAACCAACTTGTTGCAGGTTCGTCTTCATCAGCCTCCCTCCGGAGTTGATCAAGCAGGGACGCATCAAGTGGTATCAGAGCTTGCTCTGGACCAAAGGCTGAGAAAATCCCTAACCCTAAATCTCTTGTTTTCGCGAATTGCAGGTCTTAGACCTAGGGCTTGTTTCGCGAACCACATTCCGATTTGTCTTGTTGATCGAAGCAATCTAGTTTAGTATCATCCTAGGTTGTTGTGTTCTGTGTCTGCATCACATCATATCTAGTCTAGACTATACAGCATCTGTCTAGTTGCGATTAGTCCTGTTCTTAGAACTTAGGTTGTCGCGCGAATTGCAGGTTTTAAGACCTAGGGTTTGTCGCGAATTGCAGGTTTTCTGTGTGGTTTCATTTAGGATCATTGGTCGTTGCTGTTCTGTTTTGTTTTAGGCCTGCATAGCTGCATAGATAAGTGCATAGTCTTAGTCATGTTGCATCGAACCTGCATCACTTCATAACCTGCATCACATCGAACCTGCATCACTCCATTACCTGCATCAAAAATCGAACCTGCATCAATTAGTAGTTGCATCAAATCGATTTTTAGTTCTGTTGCATATCATTCCCTGCATCATACCGAACCTGCATCACTCAATTACCTGCATCAAAATCGAACCTGCATCATTTAGTACCTGCATCAAGTCTGTCTGCGTTTTCATTTACGGCCAGCTACTGCGAGCTGTTGTTTGTGTCTCAGGTACCATGGAGCTTTCAGCTGAGACCATGGCAGCCCTGAACAAAGCTATGGCAGAACAAATCAGAGAATCAAACCAGGCTGTGACAACACAACTCACTCAACAGATTGAACAGCTTAATGCGAAGTTTGAAGCTCAGATTAGTGGTATACTCAAGGAACAGAGTGCAAGTGGAGATGAGTCGTCAGTTACACCAACTCCCTCAGAGGCAATACGTATCACTAGGGGCAAAGGACACATTGGGGCCTCCTCTCAAGGACCTAAACGTGATACCAAACCTAAAGCCAAGAGTCACCGAGGTCAACTTGGGGACAGGGATACTCGGTCTAGAAAACGAGGTGATGACAGAGCTGAAGCACATCCAGCACCACGATATCGTACGGGAGAGTACATAGCTGGGCACAGAGTCTTTAGGGGAACTGATCCAGAATACTCTGAAGAGGAAGAAGCTTCTGATCATAGCCTAGAAACCGTGAGAAGAAGAGATGAGAATAGAGGTAATGGCAGAGATTATGATCCTCTAAGACAGCAGTTAAACCATATCAAGGTTCAATACCCTTCCTTCTATGGCACCAACGACCCAGAAATTTATCTTGATTGGGAAAGGAAGATGGAATCGAATTTTTCGGTTCAAGGCACCTATGAGCTTAACAAGGTGAAGATAGCTGTCTCTGAATTCAGTGGTTACGCTCTCTTGTGGTGGGAACAGTTGGGAATTACTAGACAACGACACAGAGAGCCTCCGGTTACTACCTGGACTCAACTAGTCATGCAGATGAGAAAGAGATTCGTGCCTGCATACTATCAAAGAGAGCTCCTACACAAGCTTAGGCGACTCAATCAGGGCCCAAAGTCAGTTAGAGACTACTTCCAGGAGCTGGAAACGTTGATGATCAGGGCTGACCTGAATGAGAGTGACGACATGGTACTGTCACGATTCCTTGGAGGATTAAACAGAGAGATTCAAGACAAGGTGGAACTGCAGAGTTATGGAGATTTACAAGAACTGGTGCATAAGGCAGAATTGATTGAATCGCAGATTAAGAGAAGGATTGGGAGAACAACATTCACTCATAACATCCCAAAGCCTAGAGAAACCAGCAAACCTGCATACACCAGAGACACTAAGCCAGCAACACCTGCTGTTAAAGAAGAAGCCAGGGCCGATTTTAAACCCAGAAATGGCGCATCAACAAGCCATATAAGGTGTTTTAAGTGCCAAGGCATGGGGCATTACTCTAGAGACTGTCCTAACAAGAAGATGTTCCTGCTGCAAGAAGGAGGACAGATTGTCCCTCAAGATAGTTCAGAAGGCGAGACAGACACTGAATCAGTAGAAGGAGGAGAAGAAGAACCAGCAGCAGTTGGTGAAATGCTTGTAGCACGCAGAACACTAAGTGTTCAGGTTCACCCAGATGACAGAGAGCAGCGTGAGAACCTTTTTCATACTAGATGTGTAGTTCAAGACAAGGTCTGTACCTTGATTGTAGATGGAGGGAGTTGCACCAATGCTGCTAGTGAAGAAATGGTACAGAAACTCAATCTGAAGACTACGCCACATCCTAGGCCATATTAGCTACAATGGTTGAACAACAAGGGCGCTTTAACTGTCTCACAGCAAGTGTTAGTGAAGCTAGCAATTGGGAAGTATGAAGATGAGTTGCTGTGTGATGTAATCCCAATGAAATCTAGTCATGTTCTCCTGGGCAGACCGTGGCAATTCGACAGAAGAGTTCTGCATGATGGCTACACCAATAAGCAGTCCTTTGAGTTCAAGGGGCGCAAAGTCACTCTCCTGCCACTAACACCGAGTGAAATCTACAAGGACCAGCTGCATATGAGTCGCCAGGATAAGGAGAAGGTGTCAAACAGCCTATACATCAATCACAGTGAATTCTCTGAACTTTTCGATCCTGAATTAACTACTTTTATGTTTGTGTACAAGGACATCCTTGTTAGTACTAACCAATCACAGGAGCTTCCTAGTGCTATGACAGAGATTTTGCAGGAATACAGGGATGTTTTTCCAGAAGAGATACCACCAGGCTTGCCTCCAATTCGAGGAATAGAGCATCAGATCGATTTTGTACCAGGTTCTGCCTTGCCTAACAGACCAGCATATCGAACTAATCCAGTAGAGACCAAGGAGCTGCAGAAACAAGTGGAAGAGTTGATGAGTAAAGGACATATACGAGAGAGTTTGAGTCCTTGTGCAGTACCTGTTCTGTTAGTTCCTAAGAAAGACGGGACTTGGAGGATGTGTGTGGACTGCCGAGCTATCAACAACATAACGGTGAAGTATAGGCATCCAATCCCAAGACTAGATGACATGCTGGACGAGCTGTGTGGGTCTACAATCTTCTCCAAAATCGACTTGAAGAGTGGGTATCACCAGATCAGAATGAAGGAAGGAGACGAGTGGAAAACAGCATTCAAGACCAAACAGGGGCTATACGAATGGCTGGTTATGCCGTTTGGTCTTACCAACGCTCCTAGCACCTTCATGAGGCTGATGAATCACGCCGTGAGACCCTTCATTGGCGTGTTCGTAGTGGTCTACTTCGACGATATACTCATATACAGTAAAGGTTTGGAGGAACATCTAAACCACATCAGATCGGTTCTAGATGTTCTTCGCTCTCAATCTCTCTTTGCTAACTTCTCAAAATGTTCTTTCTGCACTAATGAAGTTGTCTTTTTAGGCTTTGTAGTAAGTGCAGAAGGAGTTAAAGTAGATGAAGAAAAGATCAAAGCTATCAAGGAATGGCCGACTCCTAAGAGTGTAGGAGAGGTCCGAAGTTTTCATGGCTTAGCAGGATTCTACAGACGTTTTGTTCGCAACTTCAGCTCCATAGCTGCACCATTGACAGAAGTTATCAAGAAAGAAGTGGGATTCAAGTGGGGAGACGCACAAGAGCAGGCTTTTACAGCCCTTAAAGAGAAGCTTATCAATTCACCTCTTTTAGTACTTCCAGATTTTTTGAAAACGTTTGAAGTAGAATGTGATGCATCTGGAATTGGTATTGGCGCTGTGTTGATGCAGGATAGGAAACCGGTGGCTTACTTCAGTGAGAAGCTGGGAGGATCAACCCTCAACTATCCTACATACGACAAGGAGCTCTATGCATTGGTTCGAGCTCTTCAAACGTGGCAGCACTACCTGTGGCCCAAAGAATTCGTCATTCACACAGACCATGAGTCTCTGAAGTACCTCAAAGGACAGCAGAAGCTCAACAAGAGACATGCCAGGTGGATGGAGTTCATTGAGACATTCCCATACATTGTTAAGTATAAGAAAGGTAAGGATAATGTAGTCGCAGATGCATTATCCAGAAGGTACACTCTTGTCTCTACTTTGTCTTCGAAAATTGATGGATTTGAGCATATAATAGCTCTGTACGAAACTGACCTTGATTTTGCTGAGAACTATGGCAAATGCCATAAGTTTGCTTTTGAGAAATACTTTAGACAGGATGGATACTTGTTCTATAACAACAGGCTGTGCATACCACGAGGGTCAATCAGAGAGCTGCTAGTTCGAGAAGCTCATAGTGGTGGACTAGCTGGACATTTCGGTATATCAAAGACTCTACTTGCACTGCAGGATCGTTTCTACTGGCCTAACATGAAGTCAGACGTCGAGAAGGTTTGTTCTAGGTGTGCTGTTTGCAAGATGGCAAAGAGTAAAGTACAGCCTCACGGTTTGTATACCCCTCTACCTATTCCTTCTCAACCTTGGACTCATATTTCTATGGACTTTGTGCTTGGCTTACCTCGAACCAGAAATGGTAGAGACTCTATTTTTGTAGTTGTTGACAGGTTTAGCAAGATGGCTCATTTCATTGCTGGTCACAAGACAGATGATGCTGTTAGTGTAGCTAACTTGTTTTTCAGGGAAATAGTACGTCTGCACGGCATACCTCAAGTGATAGTGTCAGACAGAGATACAAAGTTTCTAGGGCACTTCTGGAGAACCTTATGGGCGAAACTAGGAACTAAGCTGGCCTTTTCCACTACTTGTCACCCTCAGACTGATGGCCAGACAGAGGTGGTGAATAGGACGTTGTCTACACTCCTCAGGGCGTTGGTGAAAGATAACATCAAGTCATGGGAAGCCTGCTTACCACACGTAGAGTTTGCCTATAATCACGCTAAGCACTCTGCAACTCTATTCTCTCCTTTTGAAATCGTCTATGGTTTTAACCCTCAATCACCTCTAGACTTGATCTCTTTGCCTTTGAGTGTTCAATGTAGTTTAGATGGTACAGCAAAGGCTGCACAGGTCAGGGAGATACACGCAAAAGCCAAGGAGAATATAGAGAAGAAGACTAAGCAGTATGAGAAACAAGCAAACAAGGGCAGGAAGGAGATGGTATTTGAAGAAGGCGACTTGGTGTGGATTCATCTACGCAAGGACAGATTTCCAGAAGAGAGAAAGAGCAAATTGATGCCGCGAGTTGATGGACCCTTTGAAGTCGTCAAGAAGATCAACAACAATGCCTATCAGATCGATCTCCAAGGTAAGTATAACGTATCTTCTTCGTTCAATGTTTCTGACTTACTTCCTTATCTGGCAGATTTCGATTTGAGGACAAATCCTTTTCAAGAGGGAGGGGATGATATGATCATGGAAAGCAAGGAAGCTGAGGAAGCAAAAGCAGACAAGGAGCAGGAGCCAGTTGGAGTGATCACTCGATCCAGAGCTAAGGAGATGGCAAAGGAAGCTCACTCACTCTTAGCTCACTCACTCACTGACTCACTCACTCTACCAAGGATTCAAGTCTTCAACATTTCCACCTTGAAGACTACTCCCGGTCATGAAGACTAAGTAACTTAGGTGAGGAGTCTGTACTCTTTTCCATGTTGGGTTTTATCCCACAGGGTTTTATCAGCATGGTTTTTAACGAGGCAGATGATTCACTACAGCGAGTTACTTAGGAGTTATGACCAATGGGTAATAATGTACAAGTCACACTGACTTAGTATTTAGTTGTTTTGAGGTGCACCGATTAGGAACCTTATGGTTGGGACGCCTCGCTGTTTTATTTAAATTTTAGACGCCTTGTTGTTTTATTTCAGACGCTCTGTAGTTTAGGGCTTTGTCGAGATTGGGGTGATTTATAAAACCCAATCACGCCTCCTTTGTTTTTTTTTTTAGCGAAGATCATTAATGCAATTGCAAGTTTCAGAGTTCTTCTCTCAATCTGGTTCATCGAGATATCTCAGTGAATTCGAGTTTCTAAACACCTGTGTGATCCAGAAACTCTACTATCTGTTCTTCCATTTAATCACTTACAATCTATCCACGAAATCACTCCTAACAAACACCTTATCATCGCAAATCACCGGCCACACTCCTTCACCTTCGTCGCCGATCATTCCCAATCGCAACCAACTTGTTGCAGGCTCGTCTTCATCAGCCTCCCTCCGGAGTTGATCAAGCAGGGACGCATCACTTTCTCTTAGGGGCAACCTATATTTAAATTTACAATTAGAAAACTTTATAAAATCAAAAACTAAAAATTAATAAGTACTAACTATTCTATATACCTGCTAGAAGATCCGGTCAATATCGGGTGTGGTCAACCCTCCAGAAATGACCGACGAACCACCTGGAGATAGCTGTTGAGAGAGCTGTGTCTCTCGTTCGGTGACTTTGGAAGTCACCTCATTGAAGATGTGCTCGGCAGCTTCGGAAACAAAGGAACCATCATTCTTCCGGTGCGTCCGCTCAAAAACCCTTGTCATCGGAGGGAGTACACCTCCGTCTTCGGCGGCCTAAAGAAAAAAACTATGTTATTGACGAAGTAAATTAAATAAATTAATTAATTTAAATAAATTTAATTACCATCTGTAGACGAACACCCGCAAAAGGTGTTTGTCCAGCTGTATGAGGCATAGCCTTGAGTCTCCCGTCCGAATCAACGGTGTTGCGGGAAGCCGAACACTTCTCAGCAGTCGTGATAGACTTCGGATCCATCCAATACCGCACCAAGCCGTCCCAAACGGCTTTATCCATGTGCAGGGGCTTTGCTTCGTCGCCATCCTTCTTCCATGCTTTCTTCCACTCACCAACCACGCCTTGGATACGAAACTTCACCCTGTCGAGAAATAAAGTTTCGATCTCGCCATGAAGCGAAAGATCCCAGTGATATTTTTGCTGCATGAGAAACAAAAATAATTACATATTTTATAAAATTAAATTAAATATATATTTAAATATAATTAAAATAATTAAAGGATAAAAAAATATTTTTTCCATACGTACCGCAAACATCTTGAAGCATGTCTCCTTGACGTGTAGAGGAAGCTGGGTAAAATTGGTATGCGGCTCGATAAAATAAGACTTGATGATGTCGGAAACGGTGCGTCCAACTTTGGATTCAACTCCAAACCTGAAACAAAAAATTGTAAAATTTTGAATTGTTAGAAATAAATGTAAAAATTATATATTTATATATATTACCATTCCGACCCGTCAGTATGATCTGGATCTAATCTTTTAAGCCTATGACGCCCCGGCTGTGCAAGCAAATCATGAACCGTCATATGTGCATACGGAGCCGGGGCATGGCCTCCAGGTTGCGGAATCTGAGGTGGTTGTGGAGGCGGCGGAGGTTGCATCACCGGAACAAAATCCGTCTCTGTAGCCTCAGAAGACGGAGGCAACCCGGTACGCGAAGCATCACCTATATCTCGCAAAAACTGAGCGTAATGTGCACGACGCTGGCCCATCTGCATAAAAATGAAAAACAATTACTATCTATAAACATCCGGGCAGTCTGCTATTTTTTCTAATTTGATACCGTTTCTACCGACCTAAATTGTTTAATTTTTATCTATACTAATTAATTAAAAACATTGGAAAAAAAAATTTACCTTTTTTCGCAAGGAATTCGGAAAGAAGTTATGATCAGTTTTTTTTGATTTGTTTGTAAATGAATTTGCAAGGAACTCGCGTGTATATATAAGATTACGTGTCGTCGCAAAATCGTCGCTACTTAGCGACGATTTTGCGACGAATCGTCGCTGTATCGAGGCAATTAAACCGTAGCTAATTCGTCGCTAACTTTGCAACGATTTTGTGACATTCATACACGCGGGAGTTTAATTGACCGACACGCGGTATATTTTATGACAAATCGTTGCTAAATCGTCGTGAATTGGCATCGATTTTGCGACATTCAGTGTTTGCGACGATTTAGCCACGATTTGTCAATATTCGTTGCTAAATCGTCGCTATTTTGCATCGAATTAGTGAGGATATTTGTAAAATCGGTTTTAGGGTATAGGGTATAGGTACGAAATTGTACCGTCGAATACAACGTTCCATAAACAACTTGACATGTTTACTGTAAATCCAAATTCATGAAATTATCAATAAGTTCATCGATATTGAAAAATAAGTAAAACATATAGTTTGCGTATACGTTAGAGATTGTTAATACAATGATTCAGTTTGTGGAAATTATTGAGTTTTCTTTTTCGGCCAATTCTCTGAAATCACGATCAATTTCATTGAAAGATGCATAATACAATGAGATGTTAATACGTTAGGGTTTAGGGTTTAGGGCAAAGGGTTTAGGGTTTAGGGTTTATGACAAATCGTTGCTAAATCGTCGTGAATTGGCATCGATTTTGCGACATTCAGTGTTTGCGACGATTTAGCCACGATTTGTCAATATTCGTTGCTAAATCGTCGCTATTTTGCATCGAATTAGTGAGGATATTTGTAAAATCGGTTTTAGGGTTTAGGGTATAGGTACGAAATTGTACCGTCGAATACAACGTTCCATAAACAACTTGACATGTTTACTGTAAATCCAAATTCATGAAATTATCAATAAGTTCATCGATATTGAAAAATAAGTAAAACATATAGTTTGCGTATACGTTAGAGATTGTTAATACAATGATTCAGTTTGTAGAAATTATTGAGTTTTCTTTTTCGGCCAATTCTCTGAAGTCACGATCAATTTCATTGAAAGATGCATAATACAATGAGATGTTAATACGTTAGGGTTTAGGGTTTAGGGCAAAGGGTTTAGGGTTTAGGGTTTATGACAAATCGTTGCTAAATCGTCGCGAATTGGCATCGAATTTGCAACATTCAGTGTTTGCGACGATTTAGCAACGATTTGTCAATATTCGTTGCAAAATCGTCGCCATTTTGCATCGAATTAGTGACTATCACATTTAGCGACGATTTAGCGACGATGTCTTTGAAATCCCTTAAAACCCAAACTAAATCCCATTTCCGATCACCACTCATTTCCCACCGTTGTTGGGGCAATTAATAAATTACATGACACATATGTCTCGTAATTTATAAATCGCCGCACCTACGGCGGAAAATGAGTGGAGATCGGAGATGGAATATAGTTTGGGGTTTAAGGGATTTCATAGAAATCATATCACTTAAATTTCACAATAACTACTCGATCACAATATTATATTAATACATTAAATTCACAATAATTACTAGATAGCGCGGTCACTATGATTCATTTTCGGACGAATCGTAGTACACATCCGTTTCTTGATCATCTGGTTCATCACTTTCTTCGAACTCATCTTCCTCATCTTCTTCCTCTGTATCGTCTGGGAGATATTCAACTTACCTGTTTTGAGGATCTATCAAAAGGATGTCTTCATTGCTCTCATTTAGTTCTGGCATATCAGAGCAATGATCTTGCTGCATTGGTAGTTCCTCATCAACCCCCACAATTCGACCCCTCGGAGAAACTTTTATAACTGATAACCATGAGATACGGGTGGTGCGAACTCGCGGATATGGAACAAAGCTGACTTGTTCTGCTTGTGATGCTAGGATAAATGGCTCATACTTATTGTAACGTCGTGATTGATTGACATCTACTGCCCCAAATTTGTTCTTACGGACGCCTCGATCAACTGTTGGATCGAACCAGTCGCATTTGAACAGAACGCATTTCAAACCTAAGCAACCAGGGTACTCAACTTCAATTATGTCTTGCAACACTCCATAAAAATCTATTTCGCCCCGCACACATACCCCGTAGTTGGCAGTAGCTCTTTGATTTCCGTATTTGAATGTATGAAATATATATCCGCGTGTGCAATACATGGGTGCACTCGTTATCTTCGATATGGAGCCTTTTATTAACTCATGGAACCAGAGTGGATATGCGGTATCCCCATACTCGACCTATATTTCATTAATTAATTTAATTAAAAAAGTAATCAAATATGTATTAGGTTAATTGTCCAAGTTAGTACTTAAAATTTTACGTACTTGCGTCTTCAACCACGGGGCAAAATGTTGATCTTTACGCTTGTTGATTTCATCGTCTGAGATTCCTTCAATGACTTCTCGGACTTGTCTAAAAAATTCACTGCATACAAAAGTATTTGTAATTGGTATAAAGCTAGCATATATATAATTTAGCCATATATATAAGACGTATGTTTATACACTTACGTCTCAAATTGACTAACTTCTTCGCAATTTAAGAGGATATACGTTTGTGCACTATGATGGTCTTTTTCATTGGCAAACCAAACTGACTTCACTCTTCCACATAATCGACCGATTGAAGAAAAGATATCTGGGACACCTTCATTAGCATATGTTCGGCCTACACCTCCATCATCATATCGCCGTGCTGCCCTTTTCCGTGTGCGAACCTTCGAGCCAAAATAGTACCCCGTGAAGTGAGAAGTTTCTTCTGTTAAACTTCCTGCTACTATTGAGCCTTCAACTTTGGCTAGATTTTTAGCCTTCCGCTTCAAATGTCCCATGAATCGCTCGAATGGGTACATCCATCGATACTGCACAGGTCCCCCAAGTTCTGCTTCGTGAGGTAGATGAATAGGTAGATGTTCCATAACATTAAAAAAGGCTGGGGGAAATATTTTCTCCATGTTGCACAACAAAATAGGAATACTAGCATCAAGTTGTGCAATAACATCTTCTGACAAAGTACGGGTACAAAGATCCCGAAAAAACCCTCCAATGCCTGCAATTGCTTCGTGTACATTTCCTGGTAGAAGTTCAGCAAATGCAAAAGGAAGTAGTCGTTGCATAAAGACGTGACAGTCATGACTCTTCATCCCGGAAAACTTTTGGCCATTCTCAACACATTTAGCTAAATTAGATACGTACCCGTCCGGGAACTTCACATCAGATGTCGCCCATTTGAACAAAGCTGACTTTTCTTCCGCACCCACTCGAAATATGGGGACAGGTGCTTTCCCATTGCTTGTAATATGTAACTCATTCCGACAACAAAGATCAGGCAAGTCTAACCTTGACTTACCGCTGTCTTTAGTCCTTCCACGCACGTTTAACAATGTATGCATGATGTTATCAAAAAAGTTTTTCTCAATGTGCATGACATCCAAATTGTGTCTAAGCAAATGATCCTTCCAATACGGAAGCTTCCAGAATATGCTTTTCTTATGCCAATTGTGATGCTCCCCATATCCATCCGGCATATTAGCTGGAGTGTGCCAATTTCCACCACGATTGACTGTTTCCAATGCACCATAATGATCAATTTCTGCTTCTAGATCTTCCCCGGAAATATAAGTAGGAGGAGGAACACGAACAGTTTTGTTCTTTCTAAACAACCGCTTATTTCTTCGATATGCATGATGAATCGGTAGAAATCGGCGGTGACAATCAAACCAACTTGTTTTCCGACCATGTTTCAATTGAAACGCATCTGTCCGATTGAGACAATATGGACAAGACAATCGCCCATGCGTAATCCAACCTGATAACATCCCGTACGCAGGGAAGTCGCTTATTGTCCACATAAGCACCGCACGCATTGTAAAATTTTTTTTCCTTGCAAAATCATATGTCCGAACCCCGGTATACCACAACTGCTCCAATTCCTGTATCAGAGGCTGCAAAAACACATCAAGGGAACGCTTCGGATGCTTCGGACCTGGTATTAAAATACTCATGAATAAAAATTCCCTTTGCATGCACATATCTGGGGGTAGGTTGTAACGGCGTTAGGATTATTGGCCATAAAGAATATTGTCTACCAGACATACCAAACGGACTAAATCCATCTGTGCAAAGACCAAGATACACATTACGTTTCTCTCTAGCAAAGTCTGGATGTACCGTCTTAAAGTGTTTCCACGCTTTTGCATCTGAAGGATGAGTAACCTCCTCATCTGTTTGCAAATGATCTGCATGCCATCTCATCGATGCAGCTGTCCTCTCAGACTGATACATTCTTTTTAATCTATCAGTTATAGGAAGGTACCACATCCGCTGGAACGGTACCTTACTCCGACCAGTACCTTGCGGCTTATATCTTGGCTTATGGCAAAATCGACATTCCAGCAACTTATCATCATCTTTCCAAAAAAGCATGCAATTGTCAACACAGACATCTATCATCTCAGAAGGCAACCCAAGACTATAAACCAGCTTCTGTATCTCATAGTAAGTTTCAGCAGCTAAATTGTCCTCTGGCAAATACTCTTTAATCAAATCAGCCCAATCATCCATGCAAACCTCAGCTAAGTTATGATCAGTTTTAATAGTCATCATCCTAGCCGCCAACGACAATTTAGAATGTCCTTCTCTACATCCATCGTAGAGTGGCTGATTTGCAGCATCTAGCATATCATAAATTTTTT
This sequence comes from Eutrema japonicum, assembly GCA_030161315.1. Lineage (NCBI taxonomy): Eukaryota > Viridiplantae > Streptophyta > Magnoliopsida > Brassicales > Brassicaceae > Eutrema > Eutrema japonicum. The sequence goes on along the minus strand of BSQW01000008.1, from coordinate 46,084,896 downwards.
TTGCATCTAGATTCGGTTCCTCATCATGATGATCATGTGCAAATGTACTTACGGTTTCATGAAATGCATCCGTAACCATGTCATGAATCCTATCATTATCTTCACCATGCTGCTCCGCATGATCATCAAATTGATTAAAATTATTTGACTCATCAATATTCGATGCTTGATAATTGCTACTACTACTAGCTGCATTTCCCCCATGACCCTCTCCATGATAATACCATATATAGTAATGCGGCATAAACCCTCTATTTAATATATGCGACCACACCTTCGAGATAATGATAAATTTCCTATTCAAGCATCTGGCACAAGGACAGTACATCTTACCACTGATAATCGTATTATGTATACTTCCTGCCTGATGCATGAATCCCTCCACCCCATCACTGAACTCCTTTGTTAGTGATCCCTCTGAATCAAGACGATTATACATCCATCTTCTAATTTCGTATATTGACATTTTTTGTTGGTCAGAAAGAAATAAATGTTTTTGAATATGAAATTTTTATTATGAAGTTGGCCACTATATATAGATTTTTATTTTCATTACCATCGAATTACCTACGATTTTACATCGATTTCACATCGATTTTACAACGAATTTAAAAATGTTTACATCGACTTTACAACGATATTAAACATGTTTACCTAACCGAACACCGTGAGCTTAAAACGTGCTCACCTAACTTATTAATCGTTGGGAAATCGATGTAAAATTTAACTTATAATAATCATTGCTAATTCGTGGGTAATTTTACGACGATATTGCAACGTTTTATACAAACCTCGGTAAATCGTCGCTAAATTACAACGACTTTACGACGATTTTGATTATCGTCGTAAGGTCGTCGGTAATCGTTGTATAATCGTCGCTAATTCGCGACGATTTTACAACGAAACTTTTCGTCCCAAGTTTGAGACGATTTTACGACGTCTTTTAGAATCGTCGTAAATTCGTCGCAAAACCGATGGCAATTTGCAACGAAATAAAATCGTCGCAAAAAATCGTTGCAAATTGCTTGTTTTCTTGTAGTGAGATCATCCTCTCCACTCGAACCTAGGCTCTGATACCATTTGTAACACCCCGACTCAACCTTCCATTAAAAGGACCAGGGGAGTCGGTAATGCCACCCTCGACTCCGCCTCTTTATCTCCGTAAAGAGGATGTGTCGGACAACGTAAATTAATCAACAACAATCAATCTTGAATAATACTCTCATTAAATCTCAAATAACGTCTTACAAATTCCATCTTAAAACATAAACCAACTGAACCAAATAACTAGTAATTGTCTTTAAATCCAAAGTAACATAAAGCCAATAAAACCGAAAGAAACTCCCAATTCCCAAAACAGCGCACCACGCTGGAATTACTCGTCCAATACTTCATAGCCAACACCATCATCATAATTATCATCATCACCTAAAAGAAGAGAGAGGGGTGAGTAATTTGGATTATCCAGTGAGAACTAAACCTAGAACTCATCCCCATACTCACTCGTATTCAATCAATACATCAAGAATAGGTATAAACAAGCAATCAAGCATCACGCCCTAGAAGCGCCCACACAACTACCAAACAAGAGGTTGTCCAATTCAGAATATATCCCAGGCATTAGCCCACAAGTTGTGAGTACAAGACTCTAGCCACGAATGGCGCCAGGGTTCGCTCCCACCCCCTACTGAGCGTTGGGCTGGCATCAGGTTCAACTGTCTCCGACTCGAAGGACGTCTTCCGAACAGAAGCTACCCTCGCCAGGTACCATCAAAGAAGTGAGTCCCGTTGTATTTCCAGTTACACCCGCCTAATCCCTCTAACGAGATTCTGGCGTCTAATGTAACCGCACCGTTCCTCGACACACAGTTCGTACCACAGGTTCCTCGTCACATGTGATGAATACCTATAGTGCTCTCACACCATCTAGCTACTTTACATCCATTAATCATACGACAGGGTTATCAAACAGGTATGCTGGTTCTTCCTCTAATGAATTTCTAATCCATATTCGTTATAAGATGTAGATCAAATAAATCGTGCCCGTACTTCGTAGCACGTAGCATACCTGAGTATACTTAGACTCAATACACCAGAAAAAGACAAGAGAACATAGATAGAAGCCTAGATCTAATCCTCACCTTAGCCACTGATTGACAACACGATTGCAGATGCTCCTGAGGCTCAAATCGGTTATCCTTCAACCGAGAGCTACGTCCACGTGTCCTTAGGATCTCTACAAAGTTTCAGGTCGATCCAGATTGATTTGCCTATCCAAACAACTCAACTCGCTAGACTGGTCTAACCTGTGCGATGCGCAGAACAGTCTCGGTAAAACTAACATAACTTCTAAACCACAAAGTAGAACACTGAGATATTTCATAGAGACTTAGATCTATTGGTAACAAACATCCTTACCAAATATCAGCTTGATCGGATTACTACCGAACCTCCAGATCGATTTCTCCTCTCACTGGTCGCAGATCCATACTGCACAGATCAGGCATGGGAAAATATCTATAACTTTCATATCACAACTCCGAATAACAATCCGCTTTCGGCGTTGGATAGATTAGAGAGTCAAGAAAGTACTGATCAAGTTTCAGATCACTTGGATCTGGTTTGACCGTTCGTTCCTTCTTTCTACCAGAACGGGTCTGATCTGTCTTTCCTTACCTTCAGATAGCTATGATGGATTCTTCTTCAAAGTTATTCGACGGTGGTTGCTCAGAGGTGATTTCAAAAGGGCTTCGCTGCAAGAACGTTCTGCCTTCTCTTTACCACAAGCTCTCTCTATTTATAGAGGTGAAAGATTCTAGGGTTAGGGTTTTCTATTAGCTTAGTAGACTTACGAGTTGGGCTTTTAGACTAAAATAATAATTAGGCCCACAATTTGAGATAACCGAAATTAAAACAGACCGGTTTTGGAGATCGAAAATCGGGATGTTACAAAATAAATGCTAGTATCATTGAAACAACAAGCAAAGTAAAACGTTTCGACATGATAATGCCGGAATCACTAAAAACGATTTGACCTTTTCTGTTTCAGAAAGCAACAAATCACATTCAAATGAAGAAATACCACAAAGAAGACAAGACTTAGAGCAAATTATCTCTAGAATCTTATAAACAAAAAAAGAAGCAAATTTGTATCCCCAAATCCGAATACCAGTAAACGAGAGAAAGAAATTAAGCATAACTAAATCATCTCTTCGAGAAAAGGGCTTCGAACCCCTTATTCAACTGTTCCTCACCAGTTTTCTTCGCCGCGTGAAGCGGCTGATAGTAATCAGAGTGAGCATCAATACACTTGGAAAACGTCGCAGAGACTCCCGCGCACTCAGTGAGAAAATCTTCCGTGTCCTTGTCAGCTTCCTCAATGCAATCATCCAAAGCCGTAAATGATTCTTCGCAACCACCTCCTTTCAGGAATGCTTCAAACCTCTCGGCTTCTTCGTCTGTTGACGGCATAATAGCCTTCATCATCACTTCTAAAGTAGCTTTCTCCACCTCGAGGACTGGCTGATAGTAATCAGAGTGAGCCTCCATACACTTCTGTAGCATCGACTCACACTGACCGGTAGATTCCCCCTTCTTTATAGCTTTATCCATGCAATCTTGACAATCCATAAATGCTTCTTTGCAAGCACCTCCTTTCACGAAAACTTGATATCTTTCTTTCACGCAATCTACTACTTTCTCCGGCGACAGGACATGGTTGTTTTCAGATTTGTGCTCGGAACTCTCCGGTTTCAGATCCCTGGACGATATGATCCCCATATTTTCTCGGCAGTGAGAGAGATCGGAACTTATGGAATTAACAGAGGAAGACGATAGGTTAAAACTTAAAAATAGAGGAATACGATTGAATAATACAATTAAGAGAGAGAGAGATACAATCATATATATAGGGATTACACGAGTCTAGGTTTTTTATATTTGTTAATTACAATTCTCAACACATCCCACAGAGGAATATAGGTCATTCGAAGGGGTCGGGTTTTATATATATGCTCCTCACAAAAACAGAGGGAACGAAAACGTGGAGAGGAAGTAACACATTAGGGTTTTAAAATATTTTACTATATATTTTAACTTTATACAAACACTAGATTAGATCTCGCGTGATACGCATGTAAAAGATAAACTACATTAGACTCTTAAATTGATAATCACGTAAATATGACCAGTGTAATTATATTTTAAATTAAGACTCATGTTTAGTTATCTAGAAATTATATTTTGTTGTTTACATTAAAGAAAATTTGAAATTGATTCATATTACCCATAAAACATGGTAAACATTCCCAATATATGAATGAAAGGGTTCCAAAAATAAATTTCAAAATTTAATTTCTTTTTTTTTGTAATTTTGCCTTATAGAAAAGTTTATATTATTACATTGTTATTTTCCTTTTATTTACACATGTCACGATCTCGTGAGTTATAATCTTAATTTTCGTTTTTATTTTTTCCTTTTATTCAGATTATTACTTTTGAGTTAGAATCTTAATTTTTTTTATTTTATTCAGATTATTACTTTGACACATATCGCAGTCTTAATTAACAACAACACATGTCATGATCTCATAATTGAAAATTATTATACGTGTCACGCTCACGTTGAGAGATCCAACATTATATAATAAGAAGATATATATTAGTAAATTTACCTTTTAGAATTATGAATGTGAAATTGAGAAATTATCAATTTGGTTATATAGAGGTGGGGAATTAGAATTCCTTTTCTTTTTAGGATTGTATTCCATTTTAAGTTTGTGGTTTTTTAAGAATTGCTAATTGTTCTTTCTTTTTTAAAAACTTTAGTTTTTTATGATTGTAATATATTGTTTAATTTCCTTATTCTAAACTGAAATATGTTTTTAAAAAATTGGCTTTTATTCATTTTTTTAGGATTGTAATTTATTGTTTAATTTCTTTATTCTAAACTAAAACATGTTTTTTTCACTACAAGAAAACAGGTGTATTTCCGACGGAAATTCCGACGGCAATAATTCCGTCGGAAATTTCTGACGACTTTCCGACGGATTTCCGACTAACTTTTCATCCGTCGGAAATCCGTCGGAAATCCGTCGGAAATACGTCGGAAATCCGTCGGAAATATTACCCCGTCGGAAAGCCGTCGGAAATTCCGACGGATTTCCGACGGCCATAATCCGTCGGACACTTTTCGACAGATTTCCGACGACTTTTTGACGAATTCTGATGTTGCCGACATACTGCCGACGGATTTCCGACGACGTTCATCCGTCGGACCTTTCCGACGGATTTCCGACGGACTTCCGACGGATTTCCGACGGATTACCGACAGATGCCGACATGGTTGCCGACATGGTTGCCGATATCGATAATATCTACTTTATATCCGTCGGAAATCCGTCGGAAAATGCACAAAATTTTCCTTATAAAAACGTTTCCACGCTTCATTTATAATCACAACAAAAAAAAATCTATGTTATCTAATTCCTTACGAAAATGTCTTCTTCAAATCTTTATAATTATTTTTCGATCATGGATGGACAAGCCTCATCAAATTCCGGACACGGGCCTAGTTACGGAGGAATTCAAAAAAGGTCTACAGGAATTCATGGCATTTGCGGGTATGCAGAAGAAAGCAAAAAAAACCGGTAAAATCTATTGCCCTTGTACCAATTGTGGGAATCGTAGATTTATCGTGATAGATGAAGTATGGTCACACTTGTATTGTCATGGGTTTATGCCGGGTTACAAGATTTGGTATTATCATGGAGAAAATGATACAATGGTGGATAATTATGCTAGTAGTAGTGAACATTATATTGGGGATAACACTAGCTTAGAAGAACCCGCAATGGAAGAACAAAGTACTGTAGGTCATGTTCAGATGGTGAACGATGCATTTCGTGAAAGTATACCATCGGTTGCTGAGTATGGAGATAAGGGAGAAGAACCTAATTTAGAAGCTCGGAGATTCTTTGATATGTTAGACGCTGCTAAACATCCGTTATATGATGGGTGTAGAGGTGAACATTCCCCTTTATCAACTGCAACAAGGATGATGGGTATAAAGACGGATTTCAATTTGAGTGAGGAGTGCGTGGATGCAATCGCTGATTTTGTGGAAGAAATTTTGCCAGAAGATAATCTTGCACCGGCATCATACTATGAGATACAGAAACTTGTTCAAGGTCTAGGATTGCCGTATCAGATGATAGATGTATGCATAAACAACTGTATGCTCTACTGGAGAGAGGACGCAGATCGTACGACATGTCATTTTTGTCGCAAACCTCGGTATAAGGAAACAGGTGGAAGAGTGCCAGTGCCATATAAACGGATGTGGTATTTACCGTTAATAGAGAGATTGAAGAGGTTATATCAGTCAGAGCGCACAGCAGGAGCAATGAGATGGCATGCAGAGCATACAACAGATGGACAAATCGCCCATCCGTCAGATGCAGGAGCATGGAAACATTTTCAATCCATTTATCCCAGCTTTGCGTTTGAGGCAAGGAACGTATACCTTGGATTATGTACCGATGGTTTCAGCCCTTTTGGGAAGCACGGCAGAAAATATTCTTTGTGGCCAGTAATTGTAACACCTTACAATTTGCCGCCATCTTTGTGCATGCGAAGGGAGTTCTTGTTCCTTAGCATTCTCGTTCCTGGACCAGAGCATCCGAAGAGATCACTTGATGTGTTTTTGCAACCATTGATTTATGAGCTGCGAATGTTATGGGACCAAGGTATTGAAGCGTTTGATGTTTCTTGTCACCAAAATTTCATCATGCGGTCGGTACTTTTGTGGACTATTAGCGATTTTCCAGCATATGGCATGTTATCAGGATGGACAACGCACGGAAGGTTATCGTGCCCGTACTGTCAAGATAACACTGATGCGTTCCAATTGAAGCACGGACGAAAAACGTCTTGGTTTGATTGTCATAGGCGATAACTACCTAGCGATCATCCTTATCGTCGGAGCACCACATTGTTTAGGAAGAACCATAAAGTATTTGACGGTCCTCCTCCTGAGTTAGATGGTGAGTATTTGTTGACTCAGTTTAGAGATTTTGGTGCAGAGAGGACCGTTGATTGTGGTGGTAACGGACATCATCCTGTTGATGGTTGTGGCAACGTTCATAATTGGCACAAGAGGAGCATTTTCTGGGATTTGCCTTATTGGAAGAACCATCTTTTGAGGCATAATATGGATGTGATGCACATTGAGAAGAATTTTTTCGACAACATTATGAACACCGTTCTCAATGTCAAAGGGAAGACGAAGGACAATCTGAAGTCTAGATTGGACTTGCCAGACATTTGTTCTCGTAGAGCACTACATGTGACAGGGAACGGGAAGCCTCCGGTCCCGGCTTTTTGTTTCGATGAACCTTCAAAGGCCGAGTTTTTTGACTGGATTACCGAAAGTGTTAGATTCCCGGACGGATACGCATCTAACCTTCGGAACTGCGTTGATCATGGAGAAGGGAAGTTTACTGGGATGAAGAGTCATGATTGTCATGTGGTGATGCAGCGCCTCCTTCCATTTGCCTTTGCATGTCTTCTACCACGTAATGTCCACGAAGCAATTTCAGGTACAATCATGAAATTATTTATTTACTACTTTATACAATATATACTTCATTATTTAATTATTCATTTGTTATCCTTATATTGCAGGGATTGGTGCCTTTTTTCGAGATATATGTTCTCGCTCTCTTACATCCGACGGTATCCGCAATCTTGGGGCTAATATACCTGTAATCCTTTGCAATTTGGAGAAGATATTTCCTCCTTCATTCTTTGATGTTATGGAACATTTAACAATTCATCTCCCTCGAGAAGCAGAGCTTGGGGGCCCGGTTCAGTACCGTTGAATGTATCCTTTCGAACGGTATATGTTACATCTAAAGAAGAAGGTGAAAAATTTGAGTAGAGTGGAGGGTTCTATCGTCGCACAGACCATCAATGAAGAAACCTCACATTTTGCCGAGTCCTACTTTCCATCACAAGTCAAAACAAAGAGTCGTAGAGCAGCTCGACATGATGACGGAGGCGTCCTACCTTTCCATCCGGTCGATGTACCTCATATATTTTTACAGATTGGACGACTTAGTGGAAAAGGCAAGAAGAGGAGACTTTCACCACAAGAGCGAGAGCATTTGCATATGTATATTCTCACAAACTGCGACGGAGTTGATGAATATGAGAGGTATTATATATTGAACTTAATTTTTAATTACTTATTGGGTTCTTGATTATATATATATATGTACTAACGTGATAATTGTTTCAATCTCACAGGATGTATATGGCTTATCAACGTTTTGCATTTCCTGACAAAACAGAGGACGAGCTAATCGAGCTCAAACATGAAGAGTTTGGACGTTGGTTAAGAGATTATGTAAGTCTTTTAATTGCCTTGTTTTTAGCAATCATCATATGTAATGAAAGATTTAATTATTTGAAGTATTTTTATTTTAATTGTGCAGGTGACGACAGAGAAGGCTAACGGACAAACATTTCCCACGTGGTTAGAAGAAATTGTGAGATTTCCACTAGCAACCGTGCAGTCACATGTGATGTATAGCACACGGGGGTAGGCTTTTAAGATTCTTCAGGATGATAGGAGTGCGATAACTTCAGATTACGGTGTATCAACTCAGTCAGGTGATCTTGTATACTATGGTGTCGTACGTGAGATTTTCGATGTTCAGTACCCGGGAATGCTCGGTCTAAGATGTGTTGCATTTTTATGCGGCTGGAACGACCCATTAGTAGGAAGCGGTGTGCGACACGACCAATTTGGTGTTACATCATTACATAGCAGAAGAAAACTCCAGAGATACGAGCCATTTGTACTTGCATCACAAGCAGACCAGGTTTGTATTTCTTTTACGTTAATTTTTAATTTAGTTTTGTTGCATTCCCGTGGTTAAATTTGTACATGGTGTAGGTATGCTACATTCCCTATCCGCGGGTGACAAACAAGCAAGACCCGTGGGTTACAGTCACATCGATAAACCCGAGAGGTAGAGTTCATGGGATGTCTGATCATGAACCCCTCCAACAAAGCTCCGTAGGTTTGGGTTCAATCGAGCATTCCCTTGAGGTCGACCTTGTCGTTGATTTCACCATACAGTCAGACGATCGAGTATTTGAGGATTCAGAAGAAGAATTTGATGAATTTGGGGAACCTTCCGATTCAGGAGAATCAGATTACTCATCATCGGATTGACAGTAGTTTTAATTATAAAATTTGCACCGTAAAATATGTACATATATTTGAACTAGAATTGTAATGTGTAATATATCAGTTATGTCGAAATTTTATAAAGTTAGACATTTGATTAATTGTGTAACAAAATCAGAATTTTGCCACAAAAAAATTTTGGTTACAAGGTTAACCTATATTATAACTTCTATATAAATTCTATATAACACATTTTCTTGATGTATATACAAGGTTAACCTATACCCTATACCCTAAACAAGATTTTTAAATATCCGTCGGAAATTTCCGACGGATTTCCGACGGATAGAGTTGAGGCCGTCGGAAATCCGTCGGAAATTTCCGACGGATTTCCGACGGATTCAGCTGCCTCGGATAAACCCTATTTTAGCCGATGCAGCTGAATCCGTCGGAAATCCGTCAGAAATTTCCGACGGATTTCCGACGGCCTCAGCTCTATCCGTCGGAAATCCGTCGGAAATTTCCGACGGATTTCTGACGGATATTTAAAAATCTTGTTTAGGGTATAGGGTATAGGTTTTTTTTGTGGCAAATGTTTACAAACACTTGTATGATGTATATATAATAGGTTAACCTTGTATATACATCAAGAAAATGTGTTATATAGAATTTATAAATTTTGATGGAAGTGTTTGTATAAGTTATAGTATAAGATATAGTTGATTTATGAGAAATGATATGTTTTGATGTTGTATAATTTTTAAACTAATGCAAAGCCTTTAATATTGATGAACTTAATATATATATTGAATGAAACGTGTAAATAACATGTCCCTAAATCATATAAAGAAACCCTAAACCCTAAACCCCAAATATACCCTAATTCCGTCGGAAATCCGTCGGAAATTTCCGACGGATCTGAAAAATTAGACACGTGCTTGTTGACTGACTAATCGACAAACATGCATGGAATATACCTTATCCGTCGGAAATCCGTCGGAAATTTCCGACGGATTTCCGACGGATCTGAGAAATTAGACACGTGCTTGTTGACTGACTAATCGACAAACATGCATGGAATATGCCTTATCCGTCGGAAATCCGTCGGAAATTTCCGACGGATTTCCGACGGACTTAGATATTTTCGAGACCGCGGGAATATCAACCGCGTAAATGAAATTATTTTTCGAAATCCGACGGAATTCCGACGGATTTCCGACGGACATCGAATTATATCGACGAAACGTAAGTTTTTTTCCTTCTTTCTCTCTTCTTCCTCTCTCTCTTCCGTCGCTTCTTCTCCCCCTTCTCTCTTCTTCTTCCTTACCGAAAATCTCTTCTTCTCCCTCTTCTCTTCTTCTTCTTCACAATTTCAATCTTAATCTTCAATTCATCAACTCCTTTTCATCAATTCCTCAATTCTTCTCCAACAAAACCATGTAAGTTTAATCAATTCCTTTAATTTTTTTTTAGATCATGTTAGTTTTAGGGAATATATTAGTTAGGTTGTTAGAATTTTATTTATGTGAATTGTTAAGTGGTTATAATAGAATTTGTTATTTAGAATAATATTAGTGTTAGGGTTTATGTGTTTAGATTGTTGATTTAGAATTGTTAGATCTAGAAAACAAATTTTTGATCTTGTTTTATTTTCTAAAAATATTAAAATCGTTTTTAGATCTTGTTTTATTTTCTAAAAATATTTTAAAAATGTTTATAGATATTGTTTGAATTTTTAACAATATTGTTTAAGTTATAAAAACGTTTAGACAATATTTGTATATATTAAAAACGTTTTTAATATATTTGTTAAGTAATAAAAACGTTTTCATAATATTTGTATATATTAAAATTGTTTTTAATTTTTTTTATAGTAATAAAAACGTTTTTATAATATTTATATATATTAAAATCGTTTATAATATTTTTTAATTAATAAAAATGTTTTTAAAATATTTCTATATATTTAAGTTGATGTTAAAATATTTTTTTAATAATAAAAACGTTTTTATAATATGTGTATATATTAAAATCGTTTATTATATTTTTTAACTAATAAAAACGTTTTTAAAATATTTCTATATATTTAAGTTGATGTTAAAATATTTTTTAATAATAAAAACCTTTTTCAAATATTATTTTAGAAATAAAATCGTTTTAAATATTTTAGAAATAAAATCGTTAATTTACTAACAATTTTACCGTTTTCCGCAGGGATCACGACGATGTTCTTCAGTTGGGAGGCGGCAACCAAGGACGCCGATCTCGGAGTTCTCGGTGTACGCCTCCTCCGGGACCAACGAGCTCGGGAACTCACATCCCTGATTCCCAGCAATCCGCTGCTCGGAGCCACATTGAGATCGAGGAGCTAGTCCGGCAGCCTAACCGGGGCCATTGCATTCGACTCGACCCGAAGTTTGAGGACGGCACTTGGTAAGAAATGTTTTGTACATTATTTCAACTTATTTAGATTTTTAAACTTAACATATTTATATCTTTTCATAATGTTTTCAGGTTTAAGCTGTCGACTCAGATCACCAAGGCGATATTACGGATGCTCCACAACATGTTGGACAAACCGTACGAGAAGTATTCGGACATGCCTACCGAGGAGAAAGACGTGTGGCACCGGACTTTCGCGGTAAGTTATTTATTGTTATATTATTTATTTTGAATTTCATTTTGTCAATTTTTCTTTTTGATATGTAACATATTTTTTAAAAAAATTGTAGCAAGAGTTCACGTGGGACTCTCATCATACGCGCAAAGTCATTGACACATTCGACAAGTATGCCGCAAACTCGTACTCGAAGCACATGTACGAGTGGAAGCAGAAGTGGAAGCACAACAAAGACAAGCCGAAGGACCTTGACGACGATGTCTGGAAGGGCTTCTGTGAGTACTGGAGTAGGCCTGCGACGAAAAAGACCTCCGAGCAACAGTCGAAGAACCGAAATAGCCAACGAGGCGGGAAAGGGGTCTACATCCACAACGCGGGCGCAAAGACCATCGAACGGGAAGCGATGGAAATGGTAAGTTTAATTTAAATTTTTTATTGTTAATTCTGTTTTTTATATTTATTTAACTTAACAAATTTTCGCAGGCGAGAGAATCTGGTTCCGAACCCGATTATCTTCAACTCATCGAGAATAGACACACCAACAAGAAAACCGGTCAGATACAGGACTTGGGGATGCGGGATGTTGTTGAGAAGAGCAAGAAGACGAAGCTGGACCGTGAACTATCATCGCAGCTCAGTATCGAAGGATCGACGTCCTCGAACTCTTTGTCCCGGAAAGAGATAAACCAGATTGTACTTGAGGTAAGTTTTAATTTTATTTCGTTTTTTTATTTTCGTTATTTATTTATTATCGGTTATAATTATTCGCAGCAAACCCGGCAAGTGAAAGGTCGATTCGCTGGGTTAGGCACCCTTCCGACCCAGGAATCTTCTTCCTCGCTTCCTCGTTATCCTTCGGAGTACCGGGTAGAAATCGAGAGGCTCACCCAAACGGTGAAAGACCGTGACCAGCAGGTTGAAGAGCTACGGACGGAGCAACAGACTACCACCAAGAAGCTCTCCTGCTTGGAGAAGATGATGGAGAAATGCTTCCCGCATATGTTTCGGGATAATAATCCCGACGACGGAGATTCTCCAACCGTTTAAATATTTGCTTTTAATACTTTTTTTTTGAACAATTTATTTTAATGTGTAATGAATTTTTTAATTTTGGTTAATGAATTTATATATTTATTATTTCTATTTTAATTAATATTTCAAATTTATATAATTTTAATATATAAATTTCAAAAAAATAAATAATTAAATAAAATTCAAAATACCAATTCCGTCGGAAAACCGTCGGAATAAGTTACCATCGTAAATCCGTCGGACCCTATTTCCGACGAAGAACCGACGGACTTCTGAGACAACTTCCGATCAAATTATCCGTCGTAACTCCGTCGAAAATAGTTACCGTCGGAAATCCGTCGGAAATATCTTCCGACGAACTTCCGACAAATTCATCCGATCACCATCCGTCGGAAATTCTGTCGGACAAGGGTGGGGCCCACGGGCCGAGAGAGGGCATGGGGCCCACAGGTAGTGGCGGTCGGGGCGTTAGAAGTGGTATCAGAGCCGAACCCAAACACGTGTGTGGAGTCAGGTGGGCTCACACCGTCTAGGGTGACGATCCTGTATATGCGGTGAGTGGGGGTGATTGTAACATCCCGCTTTCTTGTATATGCGGAGAGGCTTATAAGAATTGATTTGGTTACCTATGTCACCAAAGTGCACTTATCTCTTCGGGAACTTGTCCAGAGAGAACTCCAGAGTTAAGCGTGCTTGAGCTGGAGCAATTTAAGGATGGGTGACCTACCGGGAAGTGATTCGCGGTACCGTGTGAGTGAGGACAAAAAAACGGGGAAAGATCACGTGGTGATTGCAGGGTCAGTAAATAAGCCTCCCGGACTAACGCACCGGCCGTCGGACAAGGGTGGGGCCCACGGACCGAGAGAGGGCATGGGGCCCACAGGTAGTGGCGGTCGGGGCGTTATAATTTTAATATATAAATTTCAAAAAAATAAATAATTAAATAAAATTCAAAATACCAATTCCGTCGGAAAACCGTCGGAATAAATTTCCGTCGTAAATCCGTCAGAACCTATTTCCGACGAAGAACCGACGGACTTCCGAAACAACTTCCGATCAAATTATCCTTCCTAACTCTGTCGAAAATAGTTACCGTCGGAAATCTGTCGGAAATATCTTCCGACGGATTTACGACGGACTTCCGACAAATTCATCCGATCACCATCCGTCGGAACTTCTGTCGGTAATATATCCGTCGGAAATCCGTCGGAAATTACCGACGGATTTCCGACGGCATTTCCGACGGCATTTCCGACTGAATATCCGTCGGAGTATCCGTCGGAACGTATGCGGTCGGAAATCCGTCGGAAATGGCTGACGGCTTTCCGACGGCACAAATCCGTCGGAAATTTCCGACGGATTCCGACGGAAACCATATTTCCGACGAACTGTAACCGACAGCTTAAATCCGTCGGAAATCCGTCGGAAATGGCCTTTTCCGACGGATTTCCGACGGATTTGCCCGTCGGAAATATCCCTGTTTTCTTGTAGTGTTTTAACTTTGGTTTTTATTTATAATTTTTGTTTAATTTTTCTCGTGATATGATTTCAAACATTTTGACTTTTTTATAAGTTTAAGAATTAGAAAAAAACATAACTCTAATATTTTGATATAACTTATAATTATACTAGATTAATTTAACTTAAAGTAAGATAACTTATAAATTATTTACATTCATGCGGGTAATATAAGCTAAATGTATAACACATATATGCGGGTTAAAATATTACTCTATGTTTTTAACTTAGAGTAAATTAACACATTTACTAATAAGATTAAAATAACGTATGTTAAAATGTATAAACTTATAAGCCATATATGTTAATATAAGCCATATAACTTATAAGCCATAAACGATATAAGGAAATTATGTGTTATAACTTAATAAGTTATTATGGCTTATGGCTTAATTCACATAACTTATAACTTAAATTAATTTATAAGAATTATGGAATAATTATACAAATATGAATAGTTATTAGCCTACACATATTAACACATATTTGTTAACAAATATGGCTTATTAACTAGGATTATGGCTTAAGTTATAAGAATTGTTAATTCACATAACTTATAACTTTTATTGTAAGTTATAAGTTATAACTAACTTATAACACATGTGTTTTAACTTATAAGCCATAATATTCATATAAAAATGTTAACCTAGGTTAATATTCATAATTATCTTAACATATAATTATGATTCATCTTAAAATGTATAAAACCCGCATATATGCAGGTAGTTATCTACATTTATAACTTATGCGGGTAATATAAGCTAAATTAAAAATAAAAGGTTATTCTAATTTATTTTAGGTTATATAAGCTAATAGAATCGTAATATATATAATCTATATTACGATTTAAAAAATATGTGCATATATGCGTGACATGTAGGATAATTTTAAATATGTTTGGTTTTATAAAGCTGGATCTTTCGACGTGAGCGTGACATGTGGGATAATTATCAATCACAAAATCGTTACATTTGTCACGGATAATTTAGATATTGACATGTGTCAATTTAATTAAAAAGTAAAAAATGAATTAAAGTAAATATTAAAAAAGGTTAAACTAAAAAATGCAATCTTAAGAAAAAAAAACAAGAATAAGTAAAGAAAACTTACAATAAAGGAAAGTGACAAAATGAAACTTAAAAATTTATATCACGACCAAACTTTAAAAAATGTAAGAAGGTTAAACTAAAAAAGGTAATCTTAAGAAAAGAAAAAACAAGAATAAGTAAGGATAACTTACAATAATTAAAGGAAAGTGACAAAAGAAAACTTAAAAGTTTATAGCACGACCGAACTTAAAAAAGGTAAATTATAAATATACTCTAAACTTAAAAGGAAAATTACCAATATACAACCAAACTTAAAAATTTATAATCATTTCCATTATGACAAAAGGAAACTTAACAAAAAAAAATTATTAATACACAACCAAAATCTATATAATAATCTACACCTTTTTAATTTTAAAATGTGTACTTCCATCTTTTAGTTCTCTTATTCAAATTCTAAACAAGCAAAATCATGACTTCTAAAACTCAATTTTAACAAAAAAATGACTTTTAAAACTCAAAAAATCAATCAAAACTATCTTATAAACTACAAAAATAAAATATATTATTTTGTTTACCTAAAATATAAACCGCAGAATATTTTATTCAATTTGAATATGTGTTCTTAAATATTTACAAAAGATAAATATATACTTTGACACATTAAAATTAAAAATCCAATAATCATGTCCAAGGGTATTTACTGCATATGTTTCACCAAAATTTTCCTTCAAAGTATATATTTATTTCATAAGTTTTTGAAATTAATCATAATTTTTTTAAAATTACCCTATTTCTTATATGTTTAGATTTCATATAAAATTTGTATACATTCCCAATTTTATTTATTATATAAAACAGAATTTTTCAAAGTTCGCATGATCACGACGTGTGTTAAGTTAATCGATTAGATTTTGACATGTGTTTAATAAATTTACAATTATATTTTGACACGTGTTTAATAAATTTTCAATTATATTTTAAACGTTTTAAGTTAATCGATTAGATTTTGGCATATGTTTAATAAATTTTCAATTATATTTTTACACGTGTTTAATAAAATTAAAATTATGTTTTAACACATAATATTAACAATAAAATTAAAATTTTAGGAATCTTAAAAGGTATTAGGAAAACATAGACAAAACTATAATCTTAAGGATATTGGAAAAAATAGTAGTTATGTTTTGATTAAGGAATTTAAACAAAAACTATAAATGAAAAACCAAAATTTTTTTAAAATAGAAAAAAAAGAAAACCATATTTTGGATTAGAATAAGGAAATTAAACAATAGATAACAATCATAAAAAGAAAATGAACAAAAGCCAATTTTTTATTTTAAAAATAATATTTCAATTTAGAATAAGAAAACTTATAATATAAAACTGAATGTTTGTTAATTCACCTAATCACGATACGTGTCAAGTTAAAGTTGGAAAAAAATTAAATCGATTAATAAAAAACCTCAAAAATCTGAAAATTCAATAATTGGTTTATAATCTTAAAGGTAAAGTTACTAAAAAAATTATTCTAAAAGGCAAAATTAATATAAAAAAGGAAAAAATAAATATTCCTTAGTTTTTCATTTAGATTAAGAAAATTAATCATATAGGAAAATAATTCTAATTCCTCACATCTATATAAACCACTTTGTAGTATGTCAATTACACACCAAATAATTAAAAATCCAATAATTGTATCAAAAACTATTTACTGCATTTATTCACCAAATTTTTCTTTCAGGATATATATTTATTTCATCGTAAACTTTGTTTTTTAGTTTATGTATTATATATTTTCACGGGTAATCTAATTTTGTTTTTTCGTTTTTAATTGTTTTAACTGGTTATAAAATATTAAATTACAAACTCGCATTTATACGGATACTTATCTAGTAATAAATAAAATTTGACATGTTTATATTTTTTATATGAAATCTAAACATATAAAAAATCAGAGTGTGTTACTCTCTGGGGAGTGAGAACGTACATATGACAGTCGTGTGCGTCTACTTGAGCTTCAAAAGAGACAGAGGCTTTGTCCGTTACATCTTTGTGCTGCCACAAATCTCTTACTGAAACACTTATAATGGTAGATTCAAGACACCTATTGCTCAAAATCTCAAAAGTTTCAGCGGTCATGTTTCTTACATCACAACCAATCAAAAGTGGTGCCTGCAAGAGAACCATTGGGGATGAGATGATGAGATCTAGGATATAAAAGAAAACCATGAAGCTAGTTACATACCTTCATCAACGCCCAAATGTTAAAATGACATACAAGGTTTTTTTAAAAAATCCTACGTTGAAGGTAAGCTGTAGATATCTATTTAATCCTAGCTAAGAAAAGATTATGGTTTTATTTGTGAAAAAATATTTGAGTTTATTGTAATATTATTGCTTAACATATATATGTTATATAGTGGATGGGGAATATGTGGACGAAGGATGGGTGGACAAAACATGTAAGATTTGCAAAAAGGACACACAGGGAGAGGCAAGACAAGTGGATATGTTAGGGAGATACGTTCATGTCTCTTTTCTTCAAAATCCCTCCAAATCTTCTGGAAATTTCTTCACCAGACTCTTGTCGAGATGATCAATTTCCCAAATCATATGAAATGTATTTTTTTCGTAGCTGAATTTTTCTTGCAATTTTGTGTATTTTTTATAAAAAAAAATAGAATTCGAATTTCATTTACATACCAAATCGAAAATCATGCTTAATTGAGATCATATGAAATATATTTAATGTTCAAAAAAAATACTATGATTATTGTGAATGTGATGGCTTTCTCTTTTAACTCTGTTTCGTGTTTCCCTTTGAATTGGACAAACCAATTTTCTATCTTTAAACGGACTACACACTTTGGACGTGCCCATTCCTTGTTTACCAAGTTTCCTTCATCTTCACTTGATTTGTGGGCCTGATTTGTTGCTGGGCCTTTAATTATCGATAACCTATTGGTGACTGCTTTTTGTACCACAACCTTGGGCTTTTTTTTTCTTCCCATTTTAAGATATAACTGATGATAATTGAGTCAGTGACGTGTACAACATTGCGTAGTCATCAATTCTGTTTGCCACATCAGCAAATGCTGCACTTTTCTTTCGCCAATCCGATGTGGATTGGAGATTGTTTTGGTGTTCAGTTTGCAACTTATTTATGTAAATGGGTTGATGGGTCAAATGGGTCATTGATCAAATGGGTCATTGATCAAATGGATTAATTTGTAATGGGTTAGTGGATCAAATGTGTGATTCATTAACCCATTTAATTTGTTTTTTCCAAAACCAAATCGTGATTGTTTTTTGGTCTTTGTAATCCGGTTTGAGAATTTAATGTGGGTTGGTTATTCATTCGACATAAACGTAAACCAATTTTATTTATCCTAGAGAACCGGATCTGATCGATATCTCTCTCGATCCTTTTTTTTTTTTTTTGCTAAACCTCTCTCTCGATCTAAGCTCATTCGCTTCTCCATCATACAGACTCTCGATTTAAGAGTCAGAATCGGTTTCTTCCTCTGACCCAGATTCGGAATCGAAAATTTGCTGCTTCTCTGGTGCAGCAAGAGCAGTTTCTGGCGACGACGGCGAGGGTTTTACAGAGGAGCAGCTTCTCGCTATCGACACCACTTTGCACTACATCTGTGTGTTGATCGACAGTGATCTTGTCGTGATCTTCATCCAGGTACTTCAGCGAGTTTTCGTCCTTTTGGGTATGTTCATTTGATGTTCATTTGGTTAGATAATTGATTGGGTTGGTGTTCTTTCCAAATCAAATTGGGAATTAAGTTTTCTCTGTTCTACGAGCAAAATCTAATCATTAGAGAAACTTAAATCACAGACTGTTCATATATCAGTGTTAGAGGAGATAGTTAGAGCATTAGTTTATCTGTTTTTGAAACTTAACTGCAAAATCAATATCTAGCTTTTGAGTTCCCTTTTTTCTTGACTTCTTCTTATATTTCTTGACTTCTTCTTAAAACTGTTAGCTATGAAGCTAATTATGGTCCTTCTTCAAAGCAAAAGAGAATTGTTTCTAAGAACAATTGAGATGCGTTTCTTTCTTTTTTAATTTTTCTTTCATACTTCATTCCATAATTAACAATGCTTAAATACACAAAGAAATAAACTAACTACTATGGAACGTAAAACGTGGGCAAGAATACATCCCCTAATTAAGGAAACACATTCCCACTAATTAATGAAAAACACTACGTAATTGATTTGGTCTTCTAGGACATGGCCACGTCATCTTCTTCCTCACTCTGTATCTCATCAAAAACACAGTAACAAAGGATCTTGTATCTAGCTTTTTTTTTCTACGTCTTGTCACTCTATGGTTTTTGATGTGATTGGAGTTCTTGCTCATGATATTTTCTTTATATCATTCTTAGACAAATGGACAATGAAGAAGAATATCTTCTTCTTCCTGGTGGTGCTATGCAATCTTCAACAGGTACATCACAATGTAGAAGTCTAGTAAACTCTTCTAGTAATGTGAATAATCTTCTTGGTTATTTGGCTATAAACTTGATGGAGAAGGTATGAGACTAATTTGCTTTGTTTTTTTATATCAAATATCTATTAATATTTTTTTCTTTTGAATTGTAGAGGAGAATGATGCGATGGTTATTATTCGAACGGATCCAAATTCTTTGGAAAAAGAACATGAGTGACGTGTTCTATTCACTTCTCGGTTAGTCTTTCTTTTCTGATTCAGATTTGAGATATTATGTTCAAATCAGTTTTGAAGTATAGAGAAGCATGGTTGTTCGCTAGTTTGATGGTAGAATTTAAACCCTGAAGTTAGAACTATGTTGTTGATATTAACTTGTTAGAGAACTATTTTAATAGCTGAAATCTCATTGGTTTCAACTTGCATAGCACACCAAACTTTTAGTTACGAGAAGACTAGTATCAATGAATGCTTATATTAGTTTGTGAAATTCCTGCAGGCGGTGATTAAATCACAAGGGTGACAAAGGAGATGAAGAGAATGTTGGAACTAATTTTTTATCAAAGCTTGAGGGCTTGATAAAATTGTGTTAGTGTGAAAAGAAATGAGTTAAACTCATTCAAATGAAATGTTTTCATTGGCTATAACGGTTTGTGGGAAGAACAAAAGTCCCACAGTGATAGTTGAGAAATGTTTTCTCTTGTATATATATTTGGAATAGTTGTATCATTGATTAAAATGACTAACAACAAGAGAGAAGAAAAGACCACACGCGCGCATACAATTTGGGCTCGTGGGCTTTTGTAGGTATCGATCGATACTCGACGGGCCGACTTAAAAAATCGCAGCCTCCTAGAATATTCTGAGGAATATTCTATACTGGTCTGGGAAAAACCCTAGCCTCTCTCCTATATATACTAGCCGATTTTCACATTAAAAAGCATCCTCTGAAACACTAAAAACAGATCATAAAAGTTCTAGCAAAAGTTCGTTCAATTCCCTACTGCTTAGAGTAAGTCTTTATTCGAGAGTATCGTAGTTACAATGTTCGACAGATCTGTTATCGAGTGTTGACGATAATAGATACCTTTGGTTGTATCATGGGACTCATGGATCTATTATAAATCGTCGCACTACGGAAGATTCTTTGAGTTAAGGAAAGAGATTCATCTCGCCTCCTTAGATTTATTTATGCTTTATTGTTTTATGAATCTCATGTTTCCTTACCGTTTATTTATGTATTCGTGATTAAATCCGATCCTGTCTATTGTGCGAGTTTTTGGTCCTACAATCTTAACTCAAAGAAGATCCGATTTTTTTATTACTTCAATCGGATCTTTAATCGCGAGTAAATAAACGTTTTCAACCGATTTATAAAACGATTCTTCTACTGCTGATGATACTCAAACGTTATCAAAAGGTTGTTTAGCAACATGAAACGTGTAGTAGAGGCAATTTCTGTTTATTTTTTATAAGAAGATGTTCAACTGCTAGTGATACTCAAACGTTATCAAAAAGCTGTTTAGCAACTTGAAACGTGTAGTAGAAGCAATATTGTTTTTTAAACATCTTATACAACTATCATTAATTGCGATTAATGAACGGTGTAATCAACGAACGCACCATGTGGTTCTTGATAGGTTCGATTGCGATCAAAACCGTGTAAGTATCGATCGACATCCTGTGGTATCTATCGATACTATGCAAAATTTGTATCGGTCGACACTGAGGTGCATCGATCGACACTATGCATCGACCAAAGTTGGGTCTATGTCGATCAATACTGTGTAAAAATTCACATGTATCGATCGACACAGTGGAGCATCGATCGATCCTGTGAAAGATTCACTTGCATCGTTCGATACCTAGAGTGCATCGATCGACATCAGTGTGCATCGATCGACACTGAGTGTGAATCGATCGACACTGAGCAAACTTACTTTGCATCGACCAGTTCGGGTCTGTATCGATCGATACCTAGGGTGTGCATCGATCGATACCAAGGGGTATCGATCGACACCAATGCTATTTGGTTCGATATTAGTATTAGAATTGCGATTCTTAACTATATATATCGGTACTAATGAAAGTTGTGTTTCTTTTATCTTCACAGAATGACAATCGACATCGATAACAATGCTGAGAAGGTGGAAAAAACCAATGACAAGGTTGAAGAAACAGCTGCGAGCCTGATCGAGACGGTCAAAGTTCCATCTAGGAATCATGTCGCTCCTCCAAGCAAGTTTGATGGGACAGCATTTAAGATGTGGAAAAAGAAGATGTTCTTCTACTTGACCACGCTGAATCTGCAGAAATACACTAGCGAAGTGAAACCTCATCTTCCAGAAGATAACACTGATCCACGTGCGCTTGCGAGTGTTCACGCATGGGAACATGCCGACTTCTTGTGTAAGGGCTACATTCAGAATAGCCTGTCGGACTCTCTGTTCGGGGTGTACGAAAATGCTGAAACTTCTAAGGAACTGTGGGATTCCCTTTACAAGAAGTATCGCATTGAAGATTCTGGTACTCAGAAATTCAATGTGGCAAAATTTATGCAGTACCAGATGGTGGATTCAAGACCACTGATGGAACAAGTCGATGAGGTGCAGAGGCTCCTTCACGACATTCATGCTGAGGGAATGCGGTTGTGTGAAACCTATCAGGGATGCTGCATTATTGAGAAGCTTCCTCCTGGTTGGACAGACTTCAAAAATTACCTCAGGCTGAAGAAAAAGAAGATGAGCCTTGAAGATCTGGTTGTTAAGCTTCGCATAGAGTCTACGAATCGAGAACAACAGATTGGTGTATGTGTAAAGATTCGCGAACACAATGCGAATATGGTTGAACACCAAAACAACAATCAAGGCAAGTGGCAGAACAAAGGACGCCTAAACAAAGGCAAAGGGAAGATGCCACCAAAGAACTTCCAGAAGTTCAAGAACAAGAATGGTCAGAATGGTCAGACTTCTCAAAGGTTCTTGGGAATGTGCAACTTATGTGGAAAGCAAGGACACAAATCCTTCGAGTGTCGCAGCAAGAAGGCTCAAGCTAACTTGACTGAAGCTAACATGTGTGCTGTGGTCACTGAGGCAAATGTTGCTGAAAGCCATCCGAAGACTTGGTGGTTCGATACTGGTGCAACCAAACACATATGCATGGATCGAGAGATGTTCTCGACATACACAAAGAACAAGAATGGTGAAAAGCTCTTAATGGGTAATTCCGTCTCGTCGACAATTGATGGTCACGGAAAGGTTGTTCTGAAGCTCACCTCTGGACAGGAACTGATTCTCACGAACGTCGTCCATGTACCAGACATGCGCAAGAATCTGATCTCTGGATCTCTCATAAGCAAGCATGGATTCACTGTGAAGCTAGAACGTGATAAGTTGATCCTAACGAAGAATGTGACGTATTTGGGAAAGGGTTTTGTTTGTGATAATTTGTTTAAGATGTCTGTTGAGGCAGCAATCCGTAAGGATAATGTAACCGAGGCATCCACCTCGAAGAACCCTAAGATGAATGATAAGAAACCAATTGCTTATCTCGCAGAGTCTTTCAATATTTGGCATGAACGTTTAGGACATGTTAATTTCAAGTCCATGAGTAGATTGATGAACATGAATATGATTTCTAAATGCAAAATAAGCAAAGACAAATGTGAAGTTTGTGTCCAAGCCAAAATCACTAAAACGCCATCACCCAGCGTTCAAAGAACAACCGAACCTCTAGGTTTAATTCACACAGACTTATTTGATTTAAAATACATTCAAACTAGAGGTGGTAAGAAATATTTCGTGACCTTCATAGACGATTGCACGAGATATTGCTATATCTATCTACTGCGTAGTAAAGATGAAGCCTTGGAGAAATTTAAAGAATACAAGCTGGAAGTTGAAAACCAACTTGGTAAGACCATAAAAATGGTTAGAAGTGATAGAGGAGGAGAATATAATCAACCATTTGATGCATTCTGTAGAGCACATGGTATTATTCATCAAACGACTGCTCCCTACTCACCGAAATCCAACGGAGTTGCTGAAAGAAAGAACAGAACTCTCAAGGAAATGATGAATGCAATGTTGCAGGAATCTGGGTTAGCCCATAACATGTGGGGGGAAGCTATGCTTACCTCAAATTATATCCTGAACAAAATCCCACACAAAGTCACAGGGAAAACTCCTTATGAACTTTGGAAAGGTAATGTACCTTCGTATAAATACCTGAAAGTGTGGGGGTGCCTGGCAAAAGTTGCAGCTCCTCTTCCGAAAAAGGTCACCATTGGACCTAAAACGTTAGACTGCATTTTCATCGGATATGCGCACAGTAGTAGTGCCTATCGTTTTCTGGTACATAAATCAGATATACCAGACATTCATGTTAACACGATAATGGAGTCAAGGAATGCGTCCTTCTTCGAAAATGTGTTTCCGTGTAAGGATAGAGGAAATCCTAAACGAAATCGTGATGAACGAGATGCTAGCAATGAGGCAAGCACTTCAGGCACTTCTACAAACGAAGAAGCAGAAGAAGAAGAAGCTGAACCTAGACGAAGCAAGAGAGCTCGTAAGGAAAAGACATTCGGCTCTGAGTTCATAATGGCATTCCTCGCGGAAAGTGGTCCAAGAACTTTCATGGAAGCAATGTCTACACCCGATGCACCTTCCTGGAAGGAGGCATCTAACAGTGAAATCAACTCAATTATGCAAAATCATACTTATGAGTTGGTAGATCTACCTCAAGGCTGCAAACCTCTTGGGTGTAAATGGGTCTTCACCACAAAACTAAAAATCGATGGCTCTATAGACAAGTATAAGGCCAGACTTGTGGTACAAGGCATTATGCAGAGATGTGTAAGTCGTTTTGTTATCTATCGATGTGTGTGTATAGAAAGTGGATAGGATGTGTAAGTCAGTTTGTTGAAAGCCATTGTGTATTGATTTGCAAGAGTTAATCAATCGTAGTTTGTATATAGTGAAGAGAGGATCTTTGCTATGTTCTGTTGCTTGTTTTGTTGTGATTTCTTTCGATTCTCAGTAGCTTTTTTTTTTTCAGGAGATTTTTTTTCTAGAAGATTGTAGAGAGGAGATTTTGCTCAGATTTTGAAGTTTGCCGATGAAATGTGAAGATTAAGATACTTATTATAAAACATAAATAATGTTAGCATTTGAATAAATTAGATGGGTCATGGGTTACCATTTACCCATTTGACCCATGTAATTATATGGGTTATAGATCATCCATGACCTATAACAAATGGGGTTATGGGTCATCTATGACCTATTAACACTCAACCCATTAGGATCATGGGTCATGGATCATCTATTTGACCCATTTTGACATCCCTATAAACGATCGATCTTTCCGCAGATCAATCGACTGGTTTCTTGATTATTGACTAATGAAATCTTCGTTTCTTTCCATGAGCTTGATCTGCGTTTTTGTGGACTATACATCCTTTCCTTTTTATAAGAAAAGCAGAATGTATTACATAAAAATAATAAAGAAGCTACGACATAAAAAGTTTTTAAGAAAAATAAATACTCCTAAGAGAAAGGCGTTGTCTTTTGGATTATTTATTGACACGAAACGAGCAAAGCAACCTTTGACACGGCCTAAAGATATGCCACATTTGAGTCAATGCCCCTCACTTAATTATGATTACAAAAACCTTTAATTTTTATATATAACTAGGTGGTGATCCGCATTTCGCGCGGGATTTTGTTTTGGTTTATTACATCTTCTTTGTATTTTGGTTTGACCTTATTTTTTGAGAAACCAATATTTTAGAAGTTTTTTTGTTTTTCTTGCCTTAATGTATGATACTTTAATTTTCGCTTTTTAAAACATAACAAAAAAAATCCTCCATATTTTAATTTTATATTTCAGTCCTGCTATTTTTTGCCTCTCATATTTCTTCATATTTTTTCTTCAGATTTGGCAAACAATGCCGATAAATGATGAGTTGCTTCTGAGGAGTGAATTATAATTGATGACTAAAATTTTTGTGGTTGTAGCTTTAAATTGGTGAATATCATTTTTCTGGTGGCAGTAATTATGGACCAATGATAAGTGTAATCTCAGTGTTAGATTCTTTATGTCAATGGATATATATATATTGGTTTTTAGGATATGTTTTATCCCATTTTCAACAGTGTTTGTGAATTCTCCATTAAATTTGATGGTGTTTTATGACTATTAATAATTATAAAATTGTTATTTTGTTGGGTGGGGGGTGGGGTGGGTTGGGTGTCCTAAAAAATGATTTTATAATGTATTTTTTAGTTTAAAGTTGATCATCCTTGTAGTTCAAAATAACAAAAAAAAAAAGTTCATTATGTGGAATTATGGTTAAATTGATAAAAAGACATTTGAATGAATACATTATGAAAATCTAATCTATTAAAACAGAGACATTTTTTGTGTCCAAACAGAAAAATCTTCAGTTTAGTCTATTCATATCTTGGATAACTATTATTCCCTTCATTTTATTCATGTTGCCAAACATATATTTTTGGTTAAATTTTAAAAATAATTATATTTGTTTCGATTAAAAAGTAGTTTAATTAATTAATCCGATTATATATATATATATATATATATTAATTTTAATTCGTAATTACAAAAATTCAGATTATGCCAAAAATTAAATTAAATATTTAAAATTTTGAATAAAATTGATGATTATAAATTACATATTACAAAATAATTAAAATTTTATAATTATTTTGTTACAAAAATAATATTACTTATTTTGAATTTTTTAATTTATATTATGCCAAATATTTTAATAATCAAATTTTTTTTAATGATACAGATTCAAAATTAGCAATTTGCATTGAACGATAATCTTAAATTTTGAATTTAATTTAGTTTTTATGAGATTTCATCAACAGTTACAAAAAAAAACAAAAAAAAAATTATCGAATGCCCTCATTGTGGATTAAATTTTTAGAAAACTATATAATATATTTTATACCAAAAATAAAATTGTTAACATATCTTACATCCACAAATAAATTTTGTGAAAAAATTAAAACTAAACATCAGAAAACAAAATTTAAAATTTACCCCTGTTCTAGGAGGAGCATATCGACACCCATGAGCTCTCCACTTTTTTTTAACATTACGGGCCTTCCAGAATCGAAAGAGCCTTTTGACGACAGGCTGAACACTTCGGCCAGCTTTCAGTCGTATTAGCAGAATTGGATGATTTCGAAAAGATTGATGATGGCGAATACAATATGAGTAGTGAATTCCTATAATTTGTTATGTAACCCTAAAGCCTAAACCTTAAACCCTAAACGCTAAACCCTTAATATTTTCTTAAACGAAAAATCCATTATTTGCAATGGATTTGCAAGGAAGCCGTAGCAAATCCATTGCAAATCTAGAATTGCAATGGATTTGCGACGGCTCCCTCACAAATCCCTTACAAATTTGCAAGAGATTTGCGACGGATCCTAATTATAATAAAATAAAAATAAAATCTAAAATTTGATAATATGATGATTATTATTTATAATTTGATTTTAAAATAAAATGAAAATATTTAATTTAAATTTATGATTAAATTAAATATTAGATATTCAAATAAAATTATAATACATAATTGTTCTAAAATAAAACAAAAAGAAATTAAAATACATAATTGTTCTAAAATAAAACAAAAAGAAATTAAAATTTATAATTGTTCTAAAATAATTGTTCCAATTCTCGTTCCGTAGAAGGGTTGATTCCATGAATATTTTTTAAACCCTAAACCTTTTATATTTTTTTTAAACAATAAATCCACTATTTGCAACGGATTTTCGAGGGCGCCGTCACAAATCCATTGCATATTTGCGACGGAGCCATCGCAAAATGAATTATTTTGAATTTTTGGCGCAAAATTGAAAATTTTCACGAAAATTTGGCCTAAATTAAACCGCAAAATTTGCTATGGATTTACGAGGGATCCCTTGCAATGCCGTCGCAAATCCATTGCTTATTCTTTTATATAAGAATGATATGCTCAAATTAATACCCTAAAAGTACTAAGCAGTAGTTGCAGTATAGTAGGGGTCGAACACAAGGACTCACAGAGACACACAATAGATTATGAAGACGAGAATTAAGCTAAGCAATCAATAATATTGCAAACAAGACCTAAATTAAAACGGTTGTAAATTCAATTGGAGAAAGATAGGTTCAGGGTTTTTCTCAGGAAATCAATGAATGCAGGTAAACTAACTAACAGGATTCAAATTTAGCGCGGTTCTTGAACTCAAATCACTAAAGTATAGCTAACCAACTCTCGTTGCGAAAACTATCTAAATCTAAATCCTAGGAATTCCAAATCTCTTTGCGAATCCTAAAGTATAAATCAACTTTTAGATGAGGTTTGATTTGTTCACAAAACAACTAAACCAAATCTCTTTGCGAATAGTTATTTTGCTCACCTAAGGTTCTATCAGGTAGTCAATCGCACTCTCGTGCCTAATCAATTATCCTAAGATCTAAGTTCCAGATTCGTCAACCTAGAATTAGCTTTGAACACAACCTAAGGTGAAGAACTAATTCAGATGGTGAATCCTAATAACTAATCAACCTAGCATTCAGAGAAAACCCTTATGAGAACCCTAAACCTAACATGAGATCTACTCAGACATGGAAATTGAAGCAATAAACATGTTTGAATAAATAATCAAATAAAATAGAAAGAGTAACAAAAAGGGCTCGAAATCTTCTCTCCGACAAACAGAGTCTCAGACTTATCTCCCTTCAAAATCTCTCTCACAAAACCAGAATAAAATAAAGCATAGCCATGAAAGTGGCTGTAAAATCCTATTAAATAACCTAAATCACGTTTTGGGGCTTCTTGTAAATAGTAAAGTCTTCTGGGCAATTTTATAATTCTTCAATACTTCATTAAACTTGCGGGTCGTGTCTGCCTCGATGAGTATCGACCGATACTGATGCTTCAAATCGGGTACTCAGCTACACAAACCTCTGCTTCGATCCAAAATGCTCCAAAAAGCTCCAATATCTCCAATAATGCTCCAAACGTGCTAAAACCTGTAAAAGACTCTAAACCACTACGAAATAGTATAAAGACTCTATAAAACAGACTTATATCATGGCTTAAACGGGGTAAAAACCATGATATATCAACTCCCCCAGACTTAGCCTTTGCTTGCCCTCAAGCAAATAGAAGACTAAACCAGAGAAAGAGGTTTGAAAACGTAGAGACTCACCTGTTCATGAAACATCGCAATGACCTTTTTCCTTAGCACCCATATGTCACCTAACCAGCTTTTGATCTAACCACCATGTATTTCTCCGTAGACATTCGCAGTTTCCCAGACTACACACATTATCTCACAGCATCGTTTAATCAAGCCATCCTCGCCAGTTTCATCGCTGTGAATTAATATCAAGAACCTTGTAGATTCTTTCCCATACAATATCATGACAAGGAACCACCATTTTTCACACTTTTTAGTATTATTTCTCTCCCCCAGACTTATTTCTTATTATATATCTTTCATGTGCAAATTAAGGTTCAAGACGCGAGTATTGATGGTGTTTGCCACCGAATCCCCGGTTCTTCCCTCAAAAATAATCAAAGGTGTAGGCGAATAATGGTATCACAAAAAATTTTCCTAACCTCGCTTCCACCTTTGTGTGATCATTTCCTCTGAAGTAGAATAATGGGATCGCAGGAAATTTTCCTAACCCTCTACTCAGAAGAAAATCATTTCATCTTTTAATGCATCTTATTTATTAACTTATAACAGGGAGAGAAATATCATAACTTCAAACACATGGGTTCCTTTGTCAGATACGAATGAGGAATCAAGCTCTTTGAATACTAACCACATCGATGAAGTGCAAAAATTTGGCTCAGGCTTTAAAAAATCTTTGCTGTAAATATGAGTGTCTTCTAGTTAACTGGTCAGCCTTTGGATTTTTTATTAGTCGATCTAGAACTGATTCTGTAACAATGGTCACTTAGAAGTAAGGTCAGATCAATAGATTCAAGAAAAAGATCACAGTCTCCAACAAAATTTTGACTCAATAAAACAACGAATGACTCAAAAACGACTTACTTTAAGAAAAACAAAAACAAAGTCAGCGACTACCTCCCCCAGACTTGAACAACACTGTCTCCAGTGTTATCTAGCCTAAGGTTGGTGAAAGAAAATAAACGAACCAGATGGAAATATGAGAAACAAGAAGTTACCGTGCTGGAACATCGAGTATCGACCGAGACACGGCTTGGTATCGAGCGATACCAAGCTTAAGTCGATATGATGAACTCCTCATCGCGTAGGGTGTCGACCGATAGCAGCATGGTATCGATCGACACTCAGGCGATTTCGTGTTTTCTCCTTGTTTATCTTGACATAGACGCAAAAACGAAAAATAAAAAGAAAAAGACTTAAAGACAAACTCACCAGTGGGTTGTCTCCCAC
Organism: Eutrema japonicum; assembly: GCA_030161315.1. Classification (NCBI taxonomy): domain Eukaryota; kingdom Viridiplantae; phylum Streptophyta; class Magnoliopsida; order Brassicales; family Brassicaceae; genus Eutrema; species Eutrema japonicum. Next base: position 46,054,556 of record BSQW01000008.1, on the reverse strand, counting down.
CAAGCGCTCGTTTAATGTCATTAGCTTGACTGTACGGACGATCAGTCCGGATAAGAATGAGAACTTGTTCCGAAACAAGCTCCACAATTTGACATCGCCAGCCGCAGAGTTCTGCTCATCATGCTCTCCACAACCTCATGTCCCTTCTCTTTCATCTCTGGAGTAAAAAGAACTCTAGCCTTAGAAAATGGTCTTGAGGTCCCTTTGCATTTCACCTTATATTCGATCGAATCTCCATCACACTTCTGAGGGGTTAAGGTTACATGTGTAGCACTCTTGACTCTTCTGTTCTGCACTTCCCTCTTTGCCTTAGTATTTTTGATGACTTTCTTCGTGACGACAGGAGGACGATCCAGAACTTCCATGACAGTCGGCTCGTCAGGAGGCTCTTCCAAAAGATCAACTACCAATGTCTCTCCTGTAACAACGGTGATGCAAGAGATATGTTTGGGAGTTCCTCTAGGGATGGCTTTGTAGTACACCTCCTTGTCAATGTATGAGAACGAGATTTGCTTGTTGGGTGTGTCCATAATGTCACCAACCATAGCCATGAACGGTCTTCCAAGAATCAACTGCGTACGGGATTGTGCACTCATCTCCACAACCTAAAAATCAGTAGGAACCAGGCAATCTCCTACTTTAACCAGCAAATCAGGGATTGTACCATAGGGAAGTGAGGTGGAATAGTCTGCATATGTGATAGATGCCTTTGGAGGTCGAATATCAGCTCCCAATCTTTCTGCAATTGCCCTTGACATGACATTGACGCTAGCCCCTGAGTCAACGAGAGACTCTTTGAATTCAACTCCAGAGATGGATCATGGAACTGAGAATATCCCTGGGTATTCCCTCTTGGTCAACTGCCTCAATGGAGGTGGTGTACCTCTTGCCTTGCTGAAGAGTGCCGTAATCTCTTCCTTAATTTCTCTGCAATATTTGAAGTGACTTAGCAGAGGCCAGCCCTCTAGAGCTTCTTCAAAAGTGAACGAGTGGGGTATCCTTCGTACCATCTTCTCAAAGCCACACAGCTGCTTTGGAGTGATGGGGGCTCAAAGGTGTTGAGGAATAGGATTCAGCTGCTTGGGTTTGCGAAATCTGTCAACACTCATACGCGGCCCCTTCGCAGTATCTGGGTGGGTATCGATCGATACGAGGATGGTGTCGATTGATACAAGAGGGTATCGGTCGATACAGAGGTGATTTCAGAAATCCCTTCGTCATTCTCAGCAAGATTGACGAAAATCTCTGCAATTTGAGTTTCCAGCATCTTCTGATGAATACTGAGAGACTTAATTTTCCCATTGAGGTTTAGTGTCATCTTTTGCTGTCCCTGAAGAATATGTTCAAGAATGGATTCCAACTTACTCTCAGAAGTTCTGGGTGGTGTGGGTGGGCATTGATACATTTGATCTTGAAATCCAACTCCATCAATGTGGTTAACAAATTCCGCTCCATCTTTTTCAGCAAAACGAACAGCATTCTGCCGCTTGTCCATCAACAAATCTAACTTATCATTCACCTCAGCAATCTGACTGCAATCCAAGTTACCAGCTTGCTTTTTGCGCTCCATGTCTGCATTCTTGGTACTATTGCTAGAAACCAAGTTCTCAATAAGCACATAGGCATCGTCAGGATACCTCGTGTAGAAATTTCCATTGCTCGCAGCATCTAGAGCCATCTGATACCTCCAATCGATCCCTCTGTAGAAAGTACCCAGCAGCTGAACCTGAGTGAACCCATGGTGCGGACAATCTCTCTGATATGACCTGAAACGAATCCAAGCAGCCTTGAGTGCCTCTGTCGGACCCTGAGAAAACTAAGAAATCTTGTTCCTCGGATCATCTGATCGTGAATCATCATAGAAGTTGTTCAGGAATGCCTTCTTCGTCTCTTCCCAGGTATTCAGCGACCCAGTAGGTAACTGCTTCAGCCAGTAAGTTGCATCTCCACCAAGAGAGTATGGGAAAATCTTGCAGAAGAGGTAATCATAGGACACTCCATTGCACTTGATGCTTGTAACCAAATCCTCAAACCTCTCAATGTGATCCATGGGGTGTTCATGAGAAAGACCATGAAAAAGATGCTGACCCACAAGAGTGAAGTATGTAGGTTTTAGCTCAAAATCATTCCTCTGATAAGGTGGAGGACGGATCGCTGATCGATTTGCATAAAACTGATCAGGCCTGTTGTACTCACCAATCGTTCTTCCACGATTAACCACATCATTCCCTGCATTCGCAGCAATTGCAGGGACAATGATGTCTCCAGCTTCATCAAGTCGCTGCCCTCTCTCATTGAACAATTGACCCTCTTGGTCTCTCAAAGCTCCAGCAGCATCCTGAATCAAAATCATTGTATTGTTCATCTCTGCTGGCTTCTTTGCTTTCCTGTTTGCACGTTCCAAATTCACACCTGAAACACACTAGGCAAGGCATGTAAGTAACAAAAAACACGTTGAGTATCGACCGACACTGGGTGGTGTCGATCGATATCAACAAAAAGAGAACGACGAGTATCGACCGATACTAGTGAGTATTGATCGATACCGACGAACTTAGTCAAAATTCTCAAACTAAAATCTAATGGCGAATTGAGTCCCCGGCAACGGCGCCAAATTTGATATGCTCAAATTAATACCCTAAAAGTACTAAGCAGTAGTTGCAGTATAGTAGGGGTCGAACACAAGGACTCACAGAGACACACAATAGATTATGAAGACGAGAATTGAGCTAAGCAATCAATAATATTGAAAACAAGACTTAAATTAAAACGGTTGTATAAATTCAATTGGAGAAAGATAGGTTCAGGGTTTTTCTCAGGAAATCAATGAATGCAGGTAAACTAACTAACATGATTCAGATTTAGCGCGGTTCTTGAACTCAAATCACTAAAGTATAGCTAACCAACTCTCGTTGCGAAAACTATCTAAATCTAAATCCTAGGAATTTCAAATCTATTTGTGAATCCTAAAATCTAAATCAGATTTTAGATCAGGTTTGATTTGTTCACAAAATAACTAAACCAAATCTCTTTGCGAATAGTTATTTTGCTCACCTAAGGTTCTATCAGGTAGTCAATCGCACTCTCGTGCCTAATCAATTATCCTAAGATCTAAGTTCCAGATTCGTCAACCTAGAATTAGCTTTGAACACAACCTAAGGTGAAGAACTAATTCAGATGGTGAATCCTAATAACTAATCAACCTAGCATTCAGAGAAAACCCTTATGAGAACCCTAAACCTAACATGAGATCTACTCAGACATGGAAATTGAAGCAATAAACATGTTTGAATAAATCATCAAATAAAATAGAAAGAGTAACAAAAAGGGTTCGAAATCTTCTCTCCGACAAACAGAGTCTCAGACTTGTCTCCCTTCAAAAGCTCTCTCACAATACCAGAATAAAATAAAGCATAGCCATGAAAGTGGCTGTAAAATCGTATTAAATAACCTAAATCATGTTTTGGGGCTTCTTGTAAATATTAAAATCTTCTGGGCCATTTTGCAAATTTTCAATACTTCATTAAACTCCCGGGTCGTGTCTGCCTCGATGAGTATCGACCGATACTAGGCAGTATCGAACGATACTGATGCTTCAAATCGGGTATTCAGCTACACGAACCTCTGCTTCGATCCAAAATGCTCCAGAAAGCTCCAATATCTCCAATAATGCTCCAAACGTGCTAAAACCTGTAAAAGACTCTAAACCACTACGAAATTGTAGAAAGGCTCTATAAAACGGACTTATATCATGGCTTAAACGGGGTAAAAACCATTATATATCAAAGAACGACTTCCTTTCTTCTCCCCTCACTCATATGTGCAAAATCTTCAAAAAATCTGGCGATCCCTCTTCCTCCTCCGGTGACCGGCGACCGGCGACCGGCGACTTCAGGGTTAAACTCCGGCGATCCCTCCTCCTCCTCCTCCTTCCGCGAGCCCGGCAACTCCTCCTCCTCCTTCCGTGACCCCTAGAACTCCTCCTCCTCCTCCTTCTGCGAGCCCGGCGACTCCTCCTCCTCCTCCTCCTCCGGCGAGCCCTCCTCCTCCTTCAGGGTTACGACTCCGGCGACCCTTCTCCTTCTCCTCCTCTAAATTTAGCTTGATGAATTTAGATTAGTTGATTATTTTTTGTGTAAAATGTAAAGATTAAGATTATAATAGATTAGATTAGTTGTTTGATTTTATTGTTTGTGTTAGTATTTTAGTGTTTGTGTTTGATTTTAGAGTGTTTGTATTTTTTTATGTATTTTATAACAATTGTGGATTTTAATTTCTTTTTGTTTTATTTTAGAATAATTTTTTTTTCTTTTTCTTTGAATATCTAATATTTTAATTTCTATATAAATTCTGGATTTTGTTTTATTTTAAAATTAAATTATAAATTAGAATCATAATATTATCAAATTTCAGATTTTATTATTTTATTTTATTATAATTAGGACCGTAGCAATTCCGTCGCAAAATTGCAATGGAATTGAGAGGATTATAATCATAATAGGATCCGTAGCAATTCTGTCGCAAATGTGCAACGGAAATTGTCCCTTGCAAATTTGCGATGGAAAGTTTCCCTTGCAAATTTGCGATGGAAAGTTTCCCTCGCAAATTTGCAATGGAATTGAGAGGATTATAATCATAATAGGATCCGTAGCAATTCCGTCGCAAATCTGCAACGGAAATTGTCCCTTGCAAATTTGCGACGGAAAGTTTCCCTCGCAAATTTATGACGGAAAAATTCTCTCGCAAATTTGCGACGGACTTGCGAGGAGTTTTGATTTGCGACAAGTGATTTGCGACGGATTTGCAACGGATTTTGCCATCGCAAATCGCGTATTTTTTTGTAGTGTAAGAAGTATTAAAAATAATCTTTAAGAAAAACCAAACAACATTAGATTTATATTTTAGTGAAATATTTTAGGTATATATGCATAAGTTTATATAATTATAAATTTATGATATTATTGGGACCATATATTTACATAGGGGTTCTTAAAAAAATATTATCTTATTATCTTATCGAATTTTGGTAATTGTTACTCTGATCCAACTCGGGACCGGTAAAATTTATAATTTTATCGTGATTATTAATTAATCAAGTATTAATTTATAAAGGTTTTACTGTATTAAAGTCTGTTGTAATGCCATGAAAGTATTTAAGTTGGTGGAAACATCCTTAAATATTAAATAGAGATCTTGAAAAATGTTACTAAAGTGTCTTCTCCGGATTTAGGGATGTCAATTAGGGTTAAAGTTTGGAGATCGGCCCGGCCCAGCCCTGTAAATTAACGGGCTCGAGCCTAGAAATATAAGCTCAACAAATATCGGCCCTTTCATGCTAGGGGATTTTTCGGGCTTAGCCTCGCCGCGCTCGAGCCGGCCCGAAAAGCCCAAAAATAAATATTTTAATTGAGTTAAAGGTTTTGTTTAAGAATTTAATATTTTAAAATATGAAATATTTCCTATATATTTTTCATTGATCAAAAATCCTAATTTCCTAGTTGTGCCTTAATATAAATCTCATAGGCTACATTTAGTATTGGTGCATATGTCTTGAACAAGTATATTTTTTTCCCTTCGATATATAATATAAAGACGACAAATGAAAGACAATTGGCTCGAGAATTAATGGGTTAAAATCCTTTAAATATTTTAAGAATTCCAATAGAAATCGTCTTCTACCTAGACACGTTGAAGCATTGATTTGTACACGCAATTGGTTAGATGAGTTTACGTTTCGTAATCTATGTTACATTATCATTCATTCATGTTTACTTCATATTTTTAAAATCATTATCCATAGACTTTCAGTTATTTCTATAAAATTTATACATGTCAAAGAAAAACCCAAAAAACCCAGAATAGCCCTATAGCCATGTTTGGGTCGGGCCGAACTTTAGAATATAAGTCCTATTTTTTTGGATCGGGCCAAGCCAAACTCAAATATATGCGCGATTTGCGAATTTCGGGCCGGACCAACCCGATTGACATTCCTATCTGGATTTTAGCACTTTCATATTTGAGTTAACATTTTTTTATTAACTTCTTAATGCATTCTTTAGAATATGCATATATTCACTGATGAGAAAATAATTATGAAAGAATGAAGAGCACACCATAACAAAAGGCAGCAGCTCTAGAAGTCATACGCAATTCACATAATTAACTATACAATTAACATAATTAACTATACAATCTTACGAACGGTAGGCTTCATTAGTAAAACATTTTCATTCATTTTCTCTTTCAAATCAATAAAAAAAAACATTACTTTTTCCGTAATAAAACAAATGGAGCATATCATTTTTGGCTTGTACTAACTTCTAAAACGTATGGGTGATTTTGTCACCATGGTCAAAATCTATAATTCCACTTTATTATGGCTTTGACTTATAAAAGCCAAAAAATATTATAAAAGAGTTTAAACTTTGAAAGTTGCTTAAGCCGTAAGAGAGGCAATAACAATGTATTTGTTCCTTCCAAAAGATATCTGTTTGGAGTGTCTAAGTATGCATTCCTCCAGTTATATATTTTCTTCTCATTCTCCTCAAGTGACCAATTCTTTTCAATCCCTAACCACCCTACAAATACATAACAATAAAACACTTGAATATTCCTAAAACTACACAAGATAGTTGCAACAATGACCGGCTCTTTTTATTCATTTGGTTGATCAAAATCCACTATTTAAAGAGTTGTATTATAACTTGAATATAACCCACTCTGCAAATGGCCAAAGCACCTTTGGAGACTTGTCAGAAGCATCGTGTTAACAAATATTATAAGCAACAACAAGATGGTATTAAAACCAAACGCAAATAACCATAATATGCATACCAGTTATTCATGAAAATGAATACTGTAAAAGAATGAAAATAAAATGTTGATTTCTTGTAGCAATATCCAGGGCCGTGCCCAATGAAGAAAAAATAAGGCATTTGCCTTAGAGCATTTCCAACACCACTCTATTTTCTACTCTAAACTCTATTTTAGAGTAAATTTCTCTCCAATCCCACTCCATTTTCCACTCCAAAATGGAGTTTCTCCATATTCTACTCCATATTTAGAGTAACTTCATATTCTACTCCATTATGGAGTTGGACATTTTTAATTGCAAATTGATCCTTTAAATATTAAATATTTATATTTTTTATTTTTTATTAATTTAGCAATATATTTGTCGTACATATTATCAACTATCAACATATATGCATGTGACAATATACTAATATTTAAATGCATAAAATATATTTGACTATCATAATTATTTAAAGACTAAAAAAACTATTTAAAAAGATTGCAAAGTAAAATAAATTTAAAAATACATAACAAGTGCTGAAATTAAAGATAAGCAACATAAACAAATTTAACACAACAAATACTATAAATTTAATTTTCTCCTAAACCGCTTTCTGGTCCACCGAGATCACTAAAAAAATTGTCCAAACAAAGTTGATGGAGGAGGAATTTGTTGATCTTGTTGTTGAGCATTCCGCTTTTGTAAAATTTTGGCTTGTTCACCCTGAATATATGCACTAATATTTGGATCCGATATGGAATCCATGTCATAAAATAACATTTTGTTTTCCATCTTCAACTCTTTCACAGAATAGTTCTTATGTTGAATCTCCAAATGGTCTTGTCTTTGTGCGCTTGTCTTCTTTAATTGCTCCAAAAGCTGTTTTATTACTCAAATGAAAATATTATAGAATGATTCTAAGTGTTGGAGAGAATAGAAATTTCTTGGTCGTTTTAGAGCAATCAAAGATAAAGAAGCTCATTTTTCACTTCGAAATGCACTAATTGATCATTTGTGAGAAAAATTTAGTGTCGGTGATGTTTAATGATATTATGTAATTTTCTTTATTTAATAAGTATTAAATTTTATTAAATTCATAATTTAAAAAAGTTTTGCAAAAAATGGGTTAATTTGTAACTTTTAGAAATAAAATGCATTATTAATAAAATACAAAAATAATCTATTTAGAATATTCTTTTTGGAGTAAAAAATGGAGTTACACATTGGAGCAAAACACAACTCCATTTCGGAGTTGCTCCATTTTGGAGTAAAAAATGGAGATATACATTGGAGATGGTCTTATGTCCCTCCCTCGCTCCTTGATATTAAGTAAAAATGTTTTTTGTAATTTTATTTGGTATATTGGTAAAATATGTATTTTTAGTGTTAATTTTTTTAGTTTGAATTTTTATTTCATAATTTAAGAAAATAACATTAATAATATCTAATATTTAATAAAATAATGTTTAAAATTTGAGTTACAACCTACATTTTACTAAAATAATTATATTATATTAAATGTAATATTATTATTTTTTTCCTCTAAGCCCCTAATACTCTAGGCACGGTGCTGGCTATATCCTAGTCAGAACGACAAGAAACTGTTAATTTTTGTGTAGCTATATCCTAATCAGAGCAACAAGAAACTGTTCTCTATACACACGTTGTGATGATGATGATCCACTCAACAAAATTGTTAAATAAGGGACAAACAAGCAAGCAAAAATTATCTTGCAACTTATGAGAGAGTTCTTGTGTTAAGAATAATACAAAAACCGAATACGTTACGATTGAATGATAAGAAAAACAACAAAATAATGAAATGATATCGTGACAGTACTTATAGAAGACATATCAACCTGTGAGAAACACTAACCTCTGAAGCACATGTAGCATCAGCAAGATAGATTTTTATAAGCACCCAGTGAGGAAAACAAATTAAAACAAAGATTTTGAAAGTGAAAGCACTAAGCTTAGGTTTTAGAGAGAAGGCGACTGAAACTTCTTCCTTTTGATTTCTATTCGACTTAATCTTTACAACTTGTTCATCATAGGTATTTATACAAAAAGTGTCGAAAGAGCTAAACCCTAAAGGTGCATTACAGATGTCAAGATCATATTGTATCTAGAGAATCAAGGGCTGAAAATCTATTATTCAAAATCACCTCCGTACGGGCACCTTTGCTCTGATTCTGAGGAGCTGCTCTGCTTTTGTCCTTATGTGCAGAAGCTGCTCTGGTTTTAACAGATGTAGCCGTTGTAATTAATGTTGGAGGTGGGCCTAGCACCCCCAATTAGTTAGGTCCATCTTAGGAAAGGCCCTTCTTCAGCTCGGTCGCCGACCTGAAGGCACCGCGCTCGTCTCACCCGAGCTCCCAAGCTCCCAAGGACGCACCTCGGGTCCGCGCTGACACTTCACCAAAGCAGGATTGTCAGAAGAGCATAAGGCACGTGGGAGCTGGTAGAACAGTGCCCTACCCGCGTAGAGATACGGCTTCGACTCGACGTCCCACCAACCCCGCAGAGTCGACGAAGGAGGAAAGGAAACGTGGAGGAGAGTTGGTGAAACAGTGCGCTGTCCTGCAGAGGTATGGCGCCGAGCTCATCATGACCTCTCGCCTTGAAAGCCGGAACACGCCTCCTAGACCACCTTACCCGCGAAACAGGCCGAAGATGCCACGTAGCCCCGAGATCCCGGGGAGCAGGAAGTCAACTGCCGGTATAAATACCCCTCGATGTCATTAATGATCTGGATCTGGAAATTTTGTATCCCACCTACCACAAGTGACCCGACCTCTCTCTTTCTCTCTCTTTGTAACAAGACAGCAATTTAGAACGCCGAACTGGACGTCCTTCGGAACCAGTTCGTAACTCTAAATTGTTCACTTCCCTCATCATCAATAAAAAGAACACGGCCCACGGCCTGCCCAAAAATATTCCCGACCTGCCTCAAATTGTGGTTGACTCTCTAATTAACGAAAATCTCGCCTCTCTCTCCTTAATCAATCTCTTAATCTTAATTAGTGATCCCCGGGATCAACAATTGGCGCTAGAAGGAGGGGCCAGAGATTCTTCTATACGCAAGGAGCAGTTCAACCACCACCGCAACGATGGCAATTCCGCCCCCAAGAGTGTTGTCAGACCAGGAGACCCCGGCCCAAACAACGGCCCAGGCCCAGACAACGGCCCCGCCGACGACTCAAACAACAGCGACCGCCCCACCGTCAGCCCAGGCGGCTACCAACCGGCCGATTCCCCGAGAGCAGTTCTTCAGGGCTCCGCCCCCGGCTCCGACGCCCGTCCCTTCCGACGGCTCCGCCGCCCACAACGCGCCCCGAGCGTCGGAAGACCAGCCCACGCTGTCCGCCGTAATGCAGACCCTGCTCGCCAGAATAGACGAGCTGACGCGAGCTACCGATCAACGGTTCGCCACGCTAGGAGCCTCCCGTGACCGGTCGGACAACACCGGATCCCCCGACGTCCATCTCAGAGAGCCGGCCTCTCGGGAAGAAACCCCGCGCATCCGGATAAGCCGGCCCGGCGACTCACCGTCAGGATCCGAAGGCCCGGGCGGACGTGTCGCCCCGGCCGTAGGAAGCCACCCGGGCGACGAAGCCCACCATCTTCGATCCAGCTCGGAGCGCTCCAGGGACGCCGAGTTCGAAGCTATGAAGGAGACGATCCGCGCGATGTCCTCCAAAATCCATCAGGCCACCAGCGCGGCCCCGGAAATAGATCGCGTCCTCAGAGAGACGCAAAACACGCCGTTCACCCGCCGGATCGCCTCTGTCCCGCTCCAGCACCTCGGGAAGCTCAAACTCCAGCCCTACGCGGGCACCACCGACCCGGCCCAGTATCTTACGGCGTTCACCATCGCCATGGGCCGCGCCTACTTCTCCCCAGATGAGCGCGAAGCCGCCCACTGCCAGCTCTTCGTAGAGAACCTCACCGGCCCGGCCCTCACATGGTTCTCTCGGCTGAAGACGCACTCCATAGACAGCTTCAGAGATCTGTCGACTACCTTCCTCGAGCACTACTCCATCTACATCAGGCAGTGCGCATCCAGCGCGGACCTCTGGGCGATGAACCAAGGAGCGAAGGAGTCGCTCAGGTCCTTCATAGAGCGCTTCAAGGCCACGGCCTCGCAAAGCAACGTGACCGACGAGTCGGCGCTCCCCGCTCTGCGAAAAGGTCTGCGGGCCGATTCGGCCTTCAAGGACGACATGAAGCTCAACAAGCCGCTCTCGTTGGAAGATGCTTTGCACCGCGCTGGACTCTTCGTCGAGCTCGAGGAGGAAAAAGCGGCTGAGTCCAGGAACAGCGCCTCGCACAAGGTCCCGGCCCCAAAGGGCCGACCCCAAGAAATGTACCAGGAACCTCGCCAGCACTACGATGACGAATATCAGCGTAGTAAAGGAAAGCAGGCCGGGGCGTTCCTCGTCGACGGATCGCTCGCCGCCCTCCATCTGCGCGATCCCGTTCTTCTCCCCAACCCCGCGCCGAGGTTGCCCTGGAACAAGTATGTGCGAGACCCCAACCAGCAGGATCGGCGCCCCGACGAGCCGAACGATAGGGAGCCCCGACCTGACGAGCAGTACGACAGGACGGCCTTCTGCGACTTTCACAAAAGGAAGGGGCATCCGACCTCGCAGTGCCGCGCACTCCAAGAGGTCCTGCTGAAAAAATTCCAGAAGGGGGAAATCCGCGTTCCAGAACGGCTGCGCCCGCGAGTCTGGGACAGCGATCGAGCACAGCCCTGCGATAATCGCGGCCGCGAGGACGGCCGGGCTAGGCCTTACAACCGCGCCCAAAACGACGATCGTCGGCGGCGTCCCCCTCGCGAGACCAGGAAAGGGGCAGGCCGCCTCCACCGGCCCGGACCCTGATAGGAATGATCATGGGAGGTCTCCTCTCGTGCAGCGATTCCATGCGGTCCATCAAGCGTCACGAGAGGAGGACCGACGCGTCCCTGAAATGGCACTCCGGCCCGGAGATCGATGCGCAGGACACGAGCAAAAGGGGGATATGTTTCTCCGAGGCCGAGGCGATCGGGGTCCACCAGCCCCACAACGACCCCCTCGTCGTACAGGTCCGCGTAGCCGACTGCGACGTCAACCGAGTCCTCGTCGACACGGGCAGCTCGGTCGACCTCATCTTCAAGGATACCCTCGCCATGATGAACCTAAACGGGGTCGAAATCAAGCCGCACTCAATCCCGCTAACCGGCTTCGCCGGAGACACCGTCAACGTAATCAGCACCATCGAATTGCCGGTCTACGTAGGTCGGGTCCCGAACAACGTCAAGTTCGTGGTCTTCGATACCACCCCGATCTACAACATCATCCTCGGGACCCCTTGGCTGCATTCGATGAAGGCGGTCACTTCGACGTACCATCAATGCCTCAAATTCCCCAACCAGGCCGGGACGTATACCCTTAGGAGAAACCAGAGGGTCTCGCGCGTCTGCTTCGCCATTGAGCATAACCTGCGCCGCGCCGCGCCGGCCTGCTTAACCGTCAGCGCATATCAGCCCGTTGAGACGATCGCTCGGGATCTCCCGGGAGAAGACCTCATCACCCAGGTCAACATCGATCCGAGCGACCCCGCCCGTTGCGTCGGCATCGGAACCGACCTCGACGAGGACATTAAGAAAGAGCTGGTCGATTTCCTGGGGAAAAACGTCTCCACCTTCGCCTGGTCAACCGGCGGCATGCCCGGCATCGACCCGGCCACGTGCAGCCATGAGCTCAACGTGGACCTGACCTACGGACCTCAACAAGGCGTGCCCAAATGACAGCTTTCCTCTCCCCCGAATCGACCAGGTCGTCGAAGCCACCGCGGGGAACGAGCTGCTCTCCTTCATGGATGCTTTCTCGGGGTACAACCAGATCCCCATGCACCCCGACGACCAGGAGAAGACCGCGTTCATCACGGACCGAGGCATCTACTGCTACAAGGTGATGCCCTTCGGACTCAAAAACGCCGGAGCCACCTACCAACGGCTCGTCAACCGGATGTTCGCCGACCAGATAGGCCGCACTATCGAAATACACATAGATGACATGCTGGTGAAATCCCTGGTAGCGACCGACCACGTCGCTCATCTCCGATCTTGCTTCCGAACGTTGAACGAATACAACATGAAGCTGAACCCAGCCAAGTGTTCTTTCGGCGTCACGTCGGGTGAGTTCCTCGGATATATCATCACCCAGCGTCAAGTACAGCGACTCACCGGAAGAATCGCCGCCCTGAACCGGTTCATCTCCCGCTCTACCGACAGGTGCGTCCCGTTCTACCAACTGCTCCGAGCTAACAAGCGGTTCGAGTGGGACGACGAGTGCGAGGAAGCCCTCCAGCAGCTAAAGGAGTACATATTCACTCCTCCCGTCCTGTCCAAACCAGAAGAACGCGAAACCCTCTACCTCTATATCGCCATCTCTGCATCAGCGGTGAGCGGGGTATTAGTGCGGGAAGACCGGGGCGACCAGAGGCCCATCTCTTACATCAGTAAATCCCTAGACGACGCGGAGAGCAGGTACCCAACTTTGGAGAAGCTCGCCTTGGCGGTAGTCGTCGCAGCCAGAAAGCTCCGGCCTTACTTTCAATCCCACACGATCGCCGTCCTAAGCACCTACCCCCTCAGGACCATCCTCCACAGCCCGAGCCGGTCTGGCCGGATAATGAAGTGGGCTGTTGAGCTGAGCGAGTATGAAATCGATTACCGAGGTCGGACCGCGATCAAATCTCAAGCTTTGGCCGACTTCCTGGTTGAGTTGGTACCCGAGCTAGCAGCCGACGAAGTCCCCGAAGTGTGGAGCCTGCATGTCGACGGATCGGCCTCCAAACACGGGTCCGGCGTCGGTATACGCCTCGAGTCCCCGACCAAAGAGATCCTCGAGCAGTCTTTCCGTCTGGCCTTCCCGGCGTCAAATAACGAAGCCGAGTACGAAGCTCTGATTGCCGGCCTACGCCTGGCCAAGGAGGTCGGCGCGAAGAAAATCCGAGCTTACTGCGACTCTCAGCTCGTCGCCAATCAATTCAGCGGGGAGTATGAGGCCAAGAATGATCGCATGGATGCTTACCTCAAGGTGACCCAAGGCTTGGCCGCAAACTTCTCCGAGTTCACCCTGACAAAGATCCCCCGAGGCGATAATACTTCCGCAGACGCCCTCGCCGCGCTGGCCTCCACCTCGGCCCTAGCCCAACGACGGGTGATCCCGGTCGAGATTATCGACTTCCCCAGCATTGAACTGCCAAAAGGGGCCTACTTGATCAACCCCCAGGCCGCGGACCCTGACGAAGACGTCCCACCTCCCGAAGTTTAGCCGCCACCCCCGGCCGAGCCCGAACTACCAGACTGGCGAGTCGATCTACTGCTGTACATCGCAGACGGCGTTCATCCCCCAGACCTGTGGGCCGCTCGCCGACTAAGGAAGAAGTGCGCCTGATACACGATGCTGGACGGCAATCTGTTCCGGTGGAGCGCCTCGGGGACCCTGCTCGGCTGCCTCCACGGGCAGGAAACCATTGACGTGATGAAGGAAATGCACGAGGGCGCCAACGGAAACCACTCCAGCGGCCGGGCTCTCGCCCTGAGAATACGGAACCAAGGACACTACTGGCCAACAATGCTTCAAGACTGCGAAAAATTCGCAGCCCGGTTCGAGAAGTGCCAGCGTCACGGTCCCCTCATTCACTGTCCCACCGAGCTCCTTACCACTGCGGTAGCACCCTATCCCTTCATGCGATGGGCCATGGACATAGTCGGGCCCCTTCCCCGATCTCCCCAAAAGCGCTTCATCCTGGTCATGACCGACTTCTTCACCAAGTGGGTCGAGGCCTAAGCTTACGCCAAGATCACGGCAGAGGACGTCCGAAAGTTCGTCTGGAAGTTCATCATCTGCCGGCACGGGCTGCCTTACGAGATCGTCACCGACAACGGTGCCCAGTTCACATCGATCCTCTTTGAAGACTTCTGCGCAAAATGGAAAATCAGGCTGAGTAAGTCCACCCCGAGGTATCCACAAGGAAACGGACAAGCCGAGGCCACCAACAAGACAATCCTCGAAGGCCTCAAAAAGCGACTAGACGACAAGAAAGGCTCTTGGGCCGACGAGATTGATGGAGTCCTCTGGTCCCATCGCACAACGCCGAAGACGTCGACAGGTCGCACACCATTCAGCCCCTCTCACGGGATGGAAGCAATGGCCCCATCGGAAGTCGGGCTCCCCACTCCTCGCCGCGCTTTGCTCACCCAGCAACCCGCACTGAACGACGCCGTCCTACTCAGCGAGCTGGATTTCCTTGAGGAACAGCGGGACCATTCCCTCCTCCGAATCCAGAATTACCAGCAGCTCGCCTCCAAGTACTACAACAAGAGGGTTCGAGGCAGGTTCTTTACCGAAGGCGACCTGGTCCTCCGCAAAGTCTTTGAAAACACCGCCGAGCTAAACGGAGGCAAGCTCGGTGCCAATTGGGAAGGCCCCTACCTTATCTCCAAGATCGTGAAGCCCGGTTTCTACGAGCTAGTCACGATGAACGGCGACGCAATCCCGCGCTATTGGAACTCGATCAACCTCAAACGCTTCTACTACTAATCACCCGGGCTTCGCCCCGCCATCTATCTCTGTAAGCAAACGAACTACGATTGGCTTGACCCCTTCTACTAAAGGGTACGTAGGCAACCCCTAACCAGGGCTCAGCTATTAATCTAATAAAACCTTTTTAAAAAAAAAAAAGGGGGGAAGCCGAGCTCCAACGCTCGCACCTCTACAAAAAAAAAAGAGAAGCCGAGCTCCAACGCTCGCACCACACAAAAAAAAGGGGGAAGCCGAGCTCCAACGCTCGCAGCACAAAAAAAAAAAAAAAGGGAAGCCGAGCTCCAACGCTCGCACCTCTACAAAAAAAAAAAAAATCGAGCTCCAACGCTCGCACCACAAAAAAAAAAGGGGGGGGGAAGCCGAGCTCCAACGCTCGCACCTCCACAAAAAAAAATTCGAGCTCTAATTCTCGCACCTCTACAAAAAAAAAAAGGGGGACCGAGCTCCAATGCCCGCTCTCCCCGGCACACAAGTTATAAGTGCCAAAGCCGAGCTCCAATGCTCGCACTCCCATAGTATACAAGCAATAAGTACTAAAGCCGAGCCCAAGGCTCGCACCTCTACTAGACACACAAGCATTAAGTGTCTCAAAGCCGGGCTCGCTACCCGCACCAAAAAAAGGTACACAAGCTTTAAGTACCTTAAGCCGAGATCACCTCGCACCCACGAAAAAATAAAGATACACAAGCATTAAGTATCTAAAGCCGAGTCGTACCTCGCACCCTATACGAAGACACAAGGGCCCGGTCTACGACATGCGCCCACGACATCGATTGACAGAATACGGTTTACGACCTATTCTACCACACATGCGAATTCGGAAATACCATCTTTATTACAAAAAAGAGCCTCGAAACGGCACATACATAAACGGCCCACGGCCCGATCGTTACAAAAAAAAAAAGAGACAGAAAAATGCAACAACAAAATTTTTACAAGGCCACATCGGCCGGTAAATCTTCACCCCCGTCAGCACGGGTACCATCCAGATCAACGGGGCCCCCCGCCTCCACTTCCATGCCGCGCTCACCAAGGATGGGTTGCTCGGCCCGCTCTCCCCCAACAGCGGCCTCAACAGGCGGCTCAGCAGGACTGACTTCATCAGCACCCGGGGCCGGGTCTTCCACAAGCGCATCCGCTTGAACGGCCTCAGCGGCTGGCGGAGCGTCCGAGGTCAGATCCACCACGGGAGTGTCAGAAGGAGCCACGGGCATAAGCCGCTCGAGCTGGACGCCATGAGTGCGGTCCAGAGGAATGTCCAGATCCTCCGGGGTCAGGTCCAGAAAATCTATTCCGTCCAGCTGGGCACCGAATGCCGCTTCATCCTCATCCAGCTTCTGATACCGGTACCACGGTACCGACATCCCGCCCTCGGCCTCCATCCTCTTGAGGCACGCCCTTACACCGATCACCTGGTTGTACAGCAGGTGAGGCACTAAGGCCCGATTGCGACCGTCAAGATGGGCGCGGATCTTCTCCATCTTCGCGGACCACTTCCGGTTCCGCGCGTCCCACCTGGCCGTCACCCGGTCGCTCTCCGCGGCCACAGCCACCTTCGCCCGGCCTATAGTGGCCTCCAGCCCCTTGACCCTAGAGCGGAGTGTTTCCCGCTCCCCCTTCAGAAGCCCGACCTCCTCCTCCAGGGCAGCCGCCCGAGCCCGCTCAGCGGCAGATCGGGCCCTCTCAGCCTCCAGCTCGACCTGAAGACTGCCCACCTCTACAGCCCGGGCCCGTACCCGCGCCGCCTCTTCCTCCAGCCCCGCTGATCGGGTCCTCTCATCCCTCAGCTCTTTCTCAAGCCCGCGGAGGAGAAGGGACTGGGCCTGCGTACCGGCCTCCTGGCGTGTCCGCAAGAAGCTGAGCAACGCATCCTTCTCGGCGAGTCGCTTCTCGTAGGCCTCCGCTACGAAGGCGGTAAGGGCCATCGTCTACAACAAACCGGCTGTTAGCAAAAACGTACAACGAATCCTGATAAAAACAACAAGATCAGCAGGGAAAGCTCACCCGAGTTGCGGACCGCGCAGCTGCGCGAAAGGCATCGGACTCCATCATCTCCATCGGCAAGAAGTGCGGGTGCTTCTCCCCGAACATCATCGCCTGCGCCAGCTCGGCGCACTCGTCCTGATCGACGATGATTTGGCTGCTACCGTCCTCATGGGTGAAGGAGAAGCTGTAGTCCCGAGGCCCAGCGTCGGAACCCTCCGAAGCGCCGCCTCCATCAGCGTTTCGGTCCTCGGCCTCCCGCACGGCAGCAGGATCCTCCACGACGACGATCGCATCGCCGCCCTCCGTCGCACGAACCGCGACCTCATCCTCCACCAGGGCCCGGGCCCCTTCGACCTCACCTCCCGCTGGCACCTCGGCAGCAGGTACCTCGGCCTCCCTGACAAGAGCGCCTCGGGAGCCCTCGGGCTCGCAACCAGCCTCTTCAGGCCAGCCAGCTCCCCGACCCGAAGACGAGGACCCTCCCACCTCGGTCCTCTTCTTTTTCTTGCCGGCCCTAGCGCCGGCAGCATCGGCCGTCCTCTTCTTCGAAAGAGCCGCCTCGGACGACCCTTCCCCAGCCCGCGGCGCCGGATCTCGCCGGACCGGCACCTCAACCATTGGCGGCGGCGGCGCCACAAAGGAATCCGCGTACAGCGGACTGGCAAACCTTGCTCGACCTGCATTGGTGGCACCCATCAGTTCGGTAAAAAAAAAAAAAAAAAAAAAAAAAAAAAAACAACCAACCTCCGGCCATTGCTGCTGCTATTCTCGCCGAAGTGAATGACTTCCACTCTCTTTTGCGCACCGTCCTGAGCACAGCAAGGATACCCGCGTAGTCCGACAGCTTGAACCTAGAAGAGTGAGGACCTGAAAGCAAACAAACAGCATTAGTCAGACAAAACCAAAGAAGAGAAGTCAGCTCGACCTGCAAATCCCTACCCGGAGAAAAATTCCAATCCCGGGTTTATCTCGCCGACGGATCGAGCCCAACCATGTTGGTAGCCCGGATGTAGAAGTAGCTGCGAGACCAGTCCTCGACCTTCGACAGCTTGCTAGCCTTAGACCCCGAGCTGGGGGCCTCCAGGATATTCGCCGCGGGCTTGAAGGCAGCATAGTAAGTTCCCGGGATCCCAGGATTCGCCATCTGCTGGGTGAGAGCCTCGAACATGGGCACCGTCACCTCCACATCGCATTCGTGCCCCAAGGTCAGCAGCACGATCATCCCCTGGATCGTGGACGGGCAGACCTACGAGAAGGCCAAACCCCGCGCCCGGCAATACTGGACGAACAGCTCAGGGAGAGGAAGGCGCAGCCCGCACTTCTGGAAGAACGCTTCATACAGGCAGACGAAGCCCGCCCGAGGAGTCCACGGGCGCTCGTCCGCCCTGGGTAGCCTGAGCTCGACACCAGCAGGGAAATCGCACAAATCCCTCAGCAGAGTTACCGATTCCGCTGTGCTCCAGGTCGGTGACCCGCCCTGCTCGTACGGAACCAAGGGGGACCTCCTCGCCTTGGTCACTCGCTCTCCGCCACCGCGGCCTCCCTGACGACCACCCCGGTCGCCCAGACGCCCGGTTCCTCTCCCAACCTGGCCAGCACCGCGACCGCCAGAGGAAGACCTAACCACCATCTTTTTCCGGAGATGGGTCCCCGGGAGCAGCGGGGCGGCCCTCGAAGTCGAAGGAGCAGACTGTTCCCCACTGTCTGCGCCTCGACACGGAGAGGAGGCGTGCCCGGAGCCACCAGAAGAGGAGCTCGGAGCGTCGCTGCAGTTATCGCGGGATGCCGACTCGTCGCTCGACTCAGCCCTAATTCCGTCAAACATCGGCGCCATTGCACAAAGAGGAAGAAGTCGAAAAACAAAGAAAGGAAGGGAAGCAGGGAATCAGAGAGAAATAATTACCTTGAAAGTATGCGCAGAAGCTTTTAACAGGAGGAAGAAAGAGGGGTTAAATAGAGGAAGGGGACAATGAAGCGACGCCTGGACACGTGTCGAAAGAAGCACGGCCACCCAGAAACCTAATGATGACGACTCCTCGTTCTCCCACGCCAAAAGCAGGAAACGCCTCGATAAACGCGAAGCGTCTGTCGCACGCCGCGCGTGGGCAGCTCACGCGAAAAAAAGGTGACCCTTCGTTCTCCCGCGTGATGGGTACGCGCCAACCGTCTACGGATTTTCGGAAAGTTCAACACGTACGAGCACGGGCTCGAATCTGGGCTGTAACACCCCGCGCTCCTCCGCCCAAATTTCGAGGAACCGTCCTAAGATGCGCCGAACTAACACCATATCAACTTCGGATCACTCACCTCGCCTCGTGACACCGAACTGGGGGAGGGCCTATTGTTGGAGGTGGGCCTAGCACCCCTAATTAGTTAGGCCCATCTTAGGAAAGGCCCCTCTTCAGCTCGGTCGCCGACCTGAAGGCACCGCGCTCGTCTCACCTGAGCTCCTGAGCTCCCAAGGACGCACCTCGGGTCCGCGCTGACACTTCACCAAAGCAGGATTGTCAGAAGAGCAGAAGGCACGTGGGAGCTGGTAGAACAGTGCCCTACCCGCGTAGAGATACGGCTTCGACTCGACGTCCCACCAACCCCGCAGAGTCGACGAAGGAGGAAAGGACACGTGGAGGAGAGTTGGTGAAACAGTGCGCTGTCCTGCAGAGGTATGGCGCCGAGCTCATCATGACCTCTCGCCTTGAAAGCCGGAACACGCCTCCTAGACCACCTTACCCGCGAAACAGGCCGAAGACGCCACATAGCCCCAAGATCCCGGGGAGCAGGAAGTCAACTGCCGGTATAAATACCCCTCGATGTCATTAATGATATGGATCTGGAAATTTTGTATCCCACCTACCACAAGTGACCCGACCTCTCTCTTTCTCTCTCTCTTTGTAACAAGACAGTAATTTAGAACGCCGAACTGGACGTCCTTCGGAACCAGTTCGTAACTCTAAATTGTTTACTTCCCTCATCATCAATAAAAAGAACACGGCCCACGGCCTGCCCAAAAATATTCCCGACCTGCCTCAAATTGTGGTTGACTCTCTAATTAACGAAAATCTCGCCTCTCTCTCCTTAATCAATCTCTTAATCTTAATTAGTGATCCCCGGGATCAACAATTAACTCGTTCTTTGGGCAACTTGGCTTCTGTGTATTTTGGCCCACGACTGCTTTGCCTTTCTCTTCATATGTGTAGCGACTGGGCTTTTCCTTGTTTTGGCCCAATGACTCTTCTGACTTGTTATACACATCGTTTTGCAAGAACTCTGCTTTCATCGAGTCAGCAGCTTTAATAGATTTCACCTATTGACGAACAGCGGCAAGTATGGTAGCATCAATCCGACGAATCTCATTGTGAATGTTATGCATAAGTGGCTCAATGCCAAGTAGAGATGCTTCTGTACAATCATTTGAAATAGTTAAATCACGAAATCAACAGAACCTGGAATTATTACGAACAAACCTAGCAAGAATCACCTGCTGGGAACATCTGGTTGATAAACTCTAAACCATTCGACTTGTCCATGGCTTGTAATTCGTATGATCGACCCGAAATGGACGATCTGCGAAACAAAAGAGATCAACGACGAGTCTGATGTAAATAAATCGAAATTCTCGGAAACCCTAAAAGTAACCTAGAAGAAGAACTCTCTCGTCGAGTATGATCTTCCACAAAATCTCTCGACGCCAAGAAAACAGCTCCGATCGTTCGTTTCCGCCTTAGATTTTGTACGGTCTGTTTAAATACGGAAATCTCACTGATCCTTAAATGTTCAGTTGCTCTTCTCTTGTATTTGATTGGTCAACAATCAAACCGAAAACTGAAAAGGCCGGTAGAGCATTATATTGGCCCATTCTAAATTAGACTTATGGGTCATGTATGATGTTAGGCCCAATCTCTTTTAAATGTTTCGGATATTTGCTAATGAAGGCCCTGATTGCTAGATGATCACCAAAAGTAAAAAAAAAAAAACAATTACACTCAAATACACTTATTCAAAATGAAATTACAAAAAAACACATTTTGTGAGTTTAGACACATTTTGTGTATTTTTTGGGGTTATAGAATGATTTAAATGTCCATGTTACCAAGTGGTATTTATCTTTCCCCCATTTACTTTTTTTTTTTTTCATCTCACACACCCACGCATTTTTGTTTTCCTTATATTCTTTTCATAAAAAAATAATATAACAATTATTTTTTCACAATCAATTATATTATTTTTTCTCTATATTTTGATACCAATTTCACAATTTTTTAATTAGATGTGAAAACCGGCGGACATTGTAGTCGGAATTTCTCCGTCAGACACTGGTCGTCCAAAAATGGTCGTAACTTTTTTGATAGATTTTTTGATGGCTTTTTCGACGGATTTTCAACAAGTAGTCCCCATCGGAGAGATTTTCGATGATTATCCGACAAAGTTTTAGTTGGAATGACTCGTCGGAAAGTTATCGATATCCGTCGATCATTGTAGTCGGAATCCCCTTCTTAAAGTTGTTCGAACTCCTTCGGAAAAATTATCGGTGTGGTATTTTATGCCCCGTTGTGAATATATATCCCTTTGGCTAAGCCTCTCGATCTCGGATTTGAACTACAAATAAGGGTAACGATAACCCAAACAAGAAAATTCATGGCTCGGAAGTCGAACCGTGTGGATATGACGCATGCGTATCCATATAGTTGCGTACCCATATACAATATTCGCGTGGATACGCATGCGTTGCGTACACGTGGACGATATTCGAGTGGATACACATGCATATCCATGTAGGTGCGTCCACATGGACGATATGCGGGTGGATACGCACATATCTATCTTTTTAAATGCGTACATGTCTACGCAGCTATGTGGATACGCATGCGTCGGCCAATGTGTTCGAACCACATGTAAGTAAAATATTATGAAATGGGTATCAAAGTATAGAGAAATATATATATAGTTTATAGTGCAAACAAAATAGCAAAATTGTTTTTTGTGAGAAAAAATAAGCAAAACAAAATTATTAGAGTGTGAAAAACAATAATAATAATAAAATATTTTGTGTTTTATAAATAAAGATAGAAGGTTATTTCGGTTTTTTATCACTAAAAAGCACACAAAATGTGTCTAAACTCAAAAAGTATCTTTTTGTAACGTGAAAATCAAAAAGTACTTTTTTGTAAGTACTATTATTTGTAAGTATTATTTTTTTTTGTATATTATTTGATATTTATGTGTAAGATGTAATTTACAATTTAAGATTTATAGTTTATGATTAAAGTTTAGAGTTTAGGGTGTTTGGGGTTTAGAATTTAGTCTGGTAAGAGAAATCAATCAGACTTCTATTAGAGTATAATTGTCAGACCTCTATAGATTTTTTTTTTTGTATATTATTTGATATTTATGTGTAAGATGTAATTTACAATTTAAGATTTATAGTTTATGATTAAAGTTTAGAGTTTAGGGTGTTTGGGGTTTAGAATTTAGTCTGGTAAGAGAAATCAATCAGACTTCTATTAGAGTCTAATTGTCAGACCTCTATAGATTATTTTTTTGTATATTATTTGATATTTATGTGTAAGATGTAATTTACAATTTAAGATTTATAGTTTATGATTAAAGTTTAGAGTTTAGGGTGTTTGGGGTTTAGAATTTAGTCTGGTAAGAGAAATCAATCAGACTTCTATTAGAGTCTAATTGTCAGACCTCTATAGATTCTATTCCATAGTCGCATAATCAAAGGGATTTTATTCTATAGTAGCATACTCAAAGTGATTCTATTCTATAGTTACAATATTTCCTACAATCACAATCGCCGACTTCTCGTCTGAAAGATCCGACGACAACGGATCAAAAAAATTTTCGATCGTATTCTATAGTAGCATAATCAAAGTGATTCTATTCTATAGTTACAAAATTTTCAATCAAAAAAATTTCGACCGTTTTTTAACTAAATTTTGAATCGGTAAAAATTTGGTCGAAAATAACTGACAAATTTTTGACCAATTTTCCTCAGAGTAAGATAGTCATAAGTTTCGACCAAAATTTGACTGTTTCAGTAAACGCTCGCAAAATGGTCAAAAATCTTTGACCAAATCTAAACCATATTTTTTGGTCGAAAAGCTTTCGACCAAAATTTGACTGTTTCAGTAAACGATCGCAAAATGGTCAAAAATCTTTGACCAAATCTAAACCATATTTTTTGGTTGAAAAGTTTCGACCAAATATCGACCGATTCAATATCAGTCGTTTATTGGTCTAAAATCAATCGATAAATTTTTGACCAAAAAAAATTGGTCAAAATTCGACTTGTTTTCTTGTAGTGTATGAAAGATTTATATAAAATCTTCATATGAAAATGTGTAATATGAAAGATTTATATGAAACATTATTTTTCTTACATCTATAACTATTAAACCTTGCGTAGAGCAAAGATGTGTTAAACTGAGTTTGCGGAATATATATGCAGCAACAACAAAATGACAACATTTGTTTTTCAACCTCTCTGTTAAAAGGTCAAAGAGATGGATCAAATGGGAAACCTAGACAAGCCTACCTTATCACCAGTTTCTTTAACATCACGTTCACTCTGCTCTTTGTACTCTCTGTAACTGAAACTTCTATACTTCTTTGGATTCCCGAAGCATTCAATCTTGGTTTCGAGATACGGACATACGAAGAAAGCTATCGACAATCTCTCCATGTTTACCGGAGGAATCACTCTATGTCTCACGCTCTGGTACACTCCATTACTTAGTGCCTGTAACATATATATATAAGATAGTTAGATTTTAAGAAAATTAATTACCTAATTGAAAGAAAAAAACAAGCAATATCGATCTAATAGCTTATATGAATCAGTAGCACTTATCTTATAAGTTTTAGGGACTATAATCTTACGCATAATTTTATGTCCACAACTCCAAAAACGTGGCTCTAATTGTTTTTAAAAGAGTTAGGGTTTCCCCTGAATTTTTTTACATATGATCATTATAGAGATACTATTTAGTTTTTAAAAAAACATCTTTATCATAACTTCATTAGTAACATTCATTCTTGGATTTCCTAGCAATTATAGTTAAGACCAGAGTGCATTAGTACTAAATTGAAAAAACATATGAATAACAGAAACTTTTATGATATGTGATAACAGAAAAATTGAATACACAAGCTCTCTTTTTCTTCTTATCATTCTTTAAATTTCCTCGCATATCGCTCGTAACATTTTATTATCATATATTGTACTAATTTCCAGATAATTTTTAGTCTAAGTCATTGGGTTGCGGTTAGTCATAGTATAATTTAGATGTTTAAAACTTAGTAAAGCTATTTTTAAATGAGACAGCATTTAACCTTAAAGGACGTTGAAAATCAAATGATTGAAGTTACCTGAAACATATCACCGATGTTCACAGTAATAGCCTCTGAGCAAGGTTTTACGCCAATCCATTGTCCATTTTTCTTCAATTCTAAACCTCCGATTTGATCTTGAGAGAGTATAGTGATGAAACTTGTATCGGTATGCGGAACCAAACCAAACACTTCAGAACCAAAAACACGAGGATGATACTTGTTAAGCCTTAGAAAACTGTTTTGTAGCTCGCAAATATTTTTGAAATACTTCGAGTTCACGTTCACTTGCTTCCCCAATATCTCACATATCATTTGTGCCACTCGAGCTATCTCTTGCACATACATTCCAACGGTTGTCCTATAAAATGAAATACGATAAATAAAAAATTTTAATGTTTCTTCATATATGTAAGTATAATAATGATATATGATCCTGTATTTATGTGTATCTTTAACAACAGACCGATCTCTATATAGAAAATATATCAATTTTTTCCTTAAATATTAAAAGATTTTTGCAATATATAAACACTACTAGATGTACACGCTTGTAACTGTGAGCCTTGATCTTCCAAAGAACCACAAAATAAAATTTAAATTTTTTTCCATATACTCATATAACAATTTCATAAAATGGTTAAAGTAGTGATTCTTGAAACTGAAGGGAAAACGACCAATTAGGACATTCTAAGAACTTTGCCCTGAAATGAAATCACTATTTTAAAGTCAATAATATTTTCACTAAAAGTAAAGACAATTCAAGAATTAGGGTTTCATCATATATATATATGACAGATCTCATCAAATCAAACAAACTACAAAACTTATAAGTATGAAACCTGAGGTTGTTGCCATCATCAGAAAAACTCGAGATCTCTCCAAGAGTGATGTGAAACGCTTCGGACAAGGAGTACTGAGCCGGGGAAGTAGCGTTAGGGTTTCCCCAGCGGTAACAATTCTTCGACAAGTCCAAGAAATGTTCTCGGACTTTCTCAGAAAAGGAACGGTCAAAGAGCTTATTCTCTTCGAGAAACATCATCTCGTGAACCTCTTTGGGAATTCCATGGTTCACAATTTGAAAGAATCCCCACTCTTTCGCTG
Source organism: Eutrema japonicum (assembly GCA_030161315.1). Taxonomy (NCBI): domain Eukaryota; kingdom Viridiplantae; phylum Streptophyta; class Magnoliopsida; order Brassicales; family Brassicaceae; genus Eutrema; species Eutrema japonicum. The sequence continues at coordinate 46,028,735 of BSQW01000008.1, read as the reverse complement.
CCTCAACCATTTGTTTCATACATCTTTTGCGCTTGACCTCCTCACCATTAGTTAGATGGCTGAGATCGATCACCGGAAGCTTTACGCGTGCGGTTTGGACAGTTGGTGTGGCCATATTGCTATCACTAGTTGATCTCGGAAATGAGCTTCCGAAAATCGAAGAGAAATTTGTCTCAAAGGGAGGTTGAGAAGCCATGTAAAGCTATGGTCAAGAAGAAATGAAATTTGAGAAGTTATTCCTATCTACGATTCTTAATTTCTTGTCTTTTTCTTTTGCTTTTGCTTTATATTGATATATGTGGAAAAACCATTACCCTCTATATATAGTATAAAAATATGATGGGCCTGCGATAATTCCAACAAGGACATGAAAATGTTTTTATTATTTTTATAAAGATTCCATAAATATTTGATGGTCGATGTGTCTCGATGGACTATTGTTAATAAGACTTGATCGATCATTTATGGTATTTTCTCAAGCTATGGAACCACGTGTTTATGCCTCTACTTTCTTTCCTCCCCTAAAGAGTTTTTTTTTTTTTAAGAACATCAGAGAATATCCCGAGAAAACTCTTGAAATCCTAAATAGCGACATAAATAATACTCCGGAATACAAGTTACTACCGAGTATACATTCTCTAAACAACACAACGGAATACAAGTTACTACCGAGTACTCGAATCTATTTGTATAATATTGTTTTTGTAAATTTGGTATCCCCGATTTAGATTTTTAAACCGTTATATGTATTATAATGTCGACAAAAAACAAAAAATATGTGTGAATTTGTTCTTGATATAAATGAAAATAGTTAACCCGTACATTTAATATATTCACCATATACTAAAATTAATGTTCAAAATTTTGCTAGACGCTAATCAAACGGTTGAGGTGGGCTTAATTAGCATCTAACAAAAAAAGTCGAACATTAATCGACAACTAGTTTTTGAATTTTTTAATGTTTTTTCATATGTTAATTCATTATAATTTATATTTTTAATATAATATTTATGTTCAAAATTGTATAAAACACATGAAAATAAATATTATATCCAATAAGCCAATATTATTATGATTTTTTATTAAAATTATGAATATAAACTGGATTCATCAAATATTAGACCCAACTAATTTAAAAAATTTTAAAAACATAGTTAAGTAGCTGTATAAACTGGAATTAACAGGCCTAAGCGCAAAAAATCGGATTTTCGATTAAACTCTCCGATTACCCTAAAATCGCCGCAACTCAACACCGATGAGCGTCTAGACGACCGATTTTTTTGAACAGAGACTAAAATACACAAAAAGCTTATTAATGGCTATCATTTATCCAAGTTTTACCTATTTTTTCACAGTTGTTCTCATGTCGACAAGTCTTTGCTTCAAATTTTGGGCTCTTATATATTTAGAATTTTTTTTCCTTTTTTTAATAAGTTCACCAAATTAAAAAGAAAACCGAATTTGAAAAGTCAGATGTACTACTAGGCTACTAGCATCCGTTTACTCAATTTGGCGGCGGTTTGTTTGGCAAAATTTGATATGGTATAAAAGCTTTTTTTTTTTTTGAACAGCATTTCATTAAAACCAATTTAAAAAGTCTTACACAACAATAGAACATAGGTTCCTCAGTGAGGCCTTTGCGAGGCTATCAGCTAGTATGTTTTCTCCTTAAGGGATATGCAAAAAAGAAATGAAAGTAAACAACGAGGACATGATTTTGATGTCATGGAGAATTCCGAAGATCTCCGAGACCCATTCGCCGGAGTTTATGATGCGAATGAGCTCCTTTAAATCCGATTTTAATCTGAAATTCCTGAATCCAAAGTCCAAAACGTTTTCCAAAGCAGTTCGAACAGCTAAAACTTAATTATGCGACGAGAGGTGAGCTGACAAAAAGTTTATGATTTACTTCCTTGATCAAGGACATTGGTATGCTCCCTAAAAAACCAGCCTAAGCATGCCGATTTGTTGTCTTCCTTCCATGCGACATCTGTGTTGCACAGAACTATTCATGTAGTGATCTCCGTAGTTTTCGTGGTCTGAATGATTTGGTAGATATCCTTCTGGACAAGATCAAGAGTTTCAGCTTGTTGCCATTCTCGTCCAGCCATTATAACTTTGTTGATTGTTTCATCCACCGAGATTACTTTATTTTCGAAGAGAATGAGGTTTCTTGAAGTCCAAATATACAAGCACAACCATATGAAGAGCGGTCCAGCTCCTATTTCCAATGGAGGCAGGCAAGCTAATCCAAACTGAATTTTCCTCTTAGTCATTGTCGGTTTGACCGGACCGATCGGATCGGATTTAAAAATCTCTATGAACTACCCGGCTTCATTGGGATTGGTTTTGTTTTTCGGAATTTCATTATGTTTTTTTTAAAAACGAAATAGCTTTTTTGTGTCTTAAATCCCGGAAATACAAAAGAGCTAAATGTTTTATGTGTCTAGGATTATTGTAATAATAACTGGATGTGTACCCGCACGTTTATTTAACTAAGATATTTTTTGTGGTCTCATATATCATACTATGTAAATATAAATCTTAAATTTATTGTGGTTTAAATATAAAGTTTACCCATGAAAATCAAGACTCTATGAATATAGAAAGAACCAAACCTATCTATAATAAAATCTCTATAAATTAATAATGTCGAAACTTTGAAAATTTATTATTTTATAGTGTAATTAATTAATCAATAAATTAATATTTATTAATTTATAAAGAGATTGAGAGTTTTTCTAATCCATAATTTTTGAAAATTATTTTAAATTTTGAAATTGAAAACAATACTTCAAAACTTTTGGAAGTAGTTACGCATAAAAAACAATTCTCTCGTCTAGGTATCAAGAAGACAATTTTGGATGTATATCAAAGACAAGACGATAAATTTTGTTATAATTCATTTATCGCTTCTAAAAAATAATTTTGGATGCATAGCAAAAAGACACCACAATGAGATTTTGATGTAATAAGAAATATTAAAAATAAACTTTAAGAAAAAACAAACAACATTAGATTCATCTTTTAGTGAAATATCTTAGGTATATATGCATAAATTTATATAATTATCGGGACCATATATTTACATAGGAATTCTAAAAAAATTATTATCTTATTATTTTATTGAATTTTGGTAATTGTTACTCTGACCCAACTCGGGATCGGTAAAATTTATTATTTTATCGTGATTATTAATTTATTGAATATTAATTTATAGATGTTTTACTGTATTAAAGTCTGTTGAATTGCCCTGAAAGTATTTAAGTTGGTGCAAACATCCTTAAATATTAAATAGAGATCTTGAAAAAAAGTTACTAAAGTGCCTTCTCTGGATTTATTAATGTCAATTAGGGTTAAAGGTTGGAGATCGGTCCGGCCCAGTTCTGTAAATTACCGGGCTCGAACCTAAAAATATAAGCTCAAAAATACCAGCTCTTTTGCGCTAGGGGGTCTAGATACCAGCTCTTTTACGTTCGAGCCGGACTGAAAAGCCCAAAAATAAACATTTTAATTGTGTTAGAGGTTTTGCTTAAGAGTTTAAAATTTTAAAATATGAAGTATTTCCTATATAATTTTCATTGATCGAAAATTCTAATTTCTTAGTTGTGTCTTACTATAAATCTCATAGTTTACATTTAGTATTGGTGCACATATCTTGAACAAGGATATTTTTTTCCCTTCGATATATAATTTAAAGACGACAAATGAAAGACAACCGACTCGAGAATGGGTTAAAATCCTTTGAATATTTTAAGAATTCCAATAGAAATCGTCTTCTATCTAGACATGTTGAAACATTGATTTGTACACGCACTTGGTTATATGAGTTTACGTTTCGTGATTTACGTTACATTATCATTCATTCATGTTTACTTCAGATTTTTAAAATCATTATCCATAGACTTTTAGTAATTTATATACGATTTATACATATAAAAAAACCCAAAAAACCCGGAATAACCCTATAGCCATGTTCGGGTCGGACCAAACTTTAGAATATAAGTCATATTTTTTTGGATCGGGCCAAGTCAAACTCAAATATATGCGGGATTTGCAGGTTTCAGGCCAGACGAACCCGGTTGACATCCCTATCTGGATTTTAGCACTTTCATATTTGAGTTAACATGGCCAGTCACTTGAAGATAACCCACTCTGTAAATGGCCTAAAAGCACCTTTGGAGACTTGTCAGAAGCACCGTGTTAACAAATATTATAAGCAACAAAAAGATGGCATTAAAACCAAACGCATTTAAACCATAGTATGCATACCAGTTATTTAAGAAAATGAATATTGTAGAAGAACGAAAAGAAAATGTTGATTTCTTGTAGCTATATATATCTAGTCAGAACGACAAGAAACTGTTAATTTTTGTGTAGCTTGATATATCATGGTTTTTATCCGTTTTTAACCATGATATAGGTCTTATTTATAGAATTTTTCTAGTATTTTTGGAGTCTTTTCAAGTTCTTACAGGTTTAGGTACGTTTTGAGCTTAATTGGAGATATTGAAACATTTTGGAGCATTTTGGAGCTAAGGGTCGATTTGAGGTCTTGGTGTCGGTCAATCTGAAGAGTCGACACATAAGCTGTGTATCGATCAATACCACTTATGGTATCGGTCGATATTGATCGCATGAAGAGAAGGATCGCGACTTTTTACTAGTCTGAAGATTTTACACTTTGGTCCAGAAAACTTTAATAATTACAAGAAGCCCCAAAACGTGTTTTAGCATTATAATTTGGATTTTTAGCCACTTGTGTTGGCGACGCATTATTCTACTTTGGTTTTCTGGTTGAGAGAGCTTTGAGTGAGACAAGTCTGAAACTCTGTTCGTCCGAGAGAAAATTTCGAACCTTTGTTTTCTTTCGACTTTATTATTTATTTCAGAGATTTATTCAATCATGTTGTTTGTTTCAATCTTCATGTCTGAGTAGATCTCCTGTTAGGTTTAGGGTTGTCAATAAAGGATCTTTTGAATGTTAGGTTAATTAGTTGGTTAAGGTTCATAATCTGAATTAGTTCTTCACCATAAGTTGTTCTTAAAGATAATTCTGGATTGATCACCTGGAACTTAGATATTAGGTTAATCGATTAGGCACGACAGTGCAATTGATGATCTGATAGAACCTAGGGTGAGCAAAATAACTATCTGCAAAGAAATTTGGTTTAGTTGTTTTGTGAACATATCGAACCTGGACTTAAAGCTAGTTTAGACTTTAGAATTTGCAAAGAAATTTGGAATTCTGAGATTTAAATTTAGATAATTCTCGCAACGACAGTTGGTTAATTATAACTTAGTGATTTGAGTTCAAGAACCGGGCTTAACCTGAACCCTAACTAATTAGTTTATCTGCATTCTCTGATTTCCTGAGAAATACCATGAACCTATCTTCTTCCATTGAATTTACAACTCTTAATTACTTTATTGCTTCCTGTTTTATTGATTACTTAGCTTGATTCGAACCTATAATACATATTGTGTGATTCTTGAGTCTCTATGGATTCGACCCCTAAATACTACAATCGACAAAATTTTTAGTACTTTAGGGTATTACATTTGAGCTTATCATAGTTATATCCTAATCAGAGCAACAAGAAACTGTTCTTTGTTACTTTCCCCCTTTTCCCTTGCCTCTCTCTTTTTTTATGTTACTTGTTATGTTTCTCTATATACACGTAGTGATGATGATGATCCACTCAACAAAATTGTTAAATAAGGGACAAACAAGCAAGCAAAGATTCTCTTGCATCTTATGAGAGAGTTCTTGTGTTAAGAATAATAATAAAAACCGAATACGTTGCGATAGAATGATAAGAGAAACAACAAAAGAAGGAAATGATATCTTGACAGTACGCATAGAATACATATCAACCTGTGAGAAAGCTAACCTCTGAAGCACATGTAGCATCAGCAAAATAGATTTTTATAAGCGGCCAGTGAGGAAAACAAATTAAAACAAAAATTCACCTGTTGACGAACATCTGGTTGATGTAAATAAATCGAAATTCTCGGAAACCCTAAAAGTAACCTAGAAGAAGAACTCTCTCGAGGACTATGATCTTCCACAAAATCTCTCGACGCCCAAGAAAACAGCTCCGATCGTTCGTTTCCGCCTTGGATTTCTGAGCCGAACAAAAATAAAGAGCTTGTACGGTTTGTTTAAATACGGACCGGACCGGTTTAGTTAGAACCGTATAAAATGTCACTGATCCTTAGATGTTTAGTTGTTTTACTCTTGTATTTGATTGGTATCAAATCAAACCGAAAACTAAAAAAGGCCGATAGAGCATTATATTGGCCCATTATAAATTAAACTTATGGGTCATGTATTGAAGCTAGGCCCAAACTTATGGTGTATTTGCTAGATATTCACCAAAAGTAAAATAACAACAAAAAAACTTTGAAATGAATTGTCCAATCACTGGAAAAAAAAAAACACAATTCGAAGATTTTTTTTTTGTTTGTGTTACAAACACAATTTGAAGAACTGGAGATACTTGTGCATGGAAAATAGCGGATTAAATAATCCGTTAGCGAGTAAAGTTTCAAAAAAAACATCGTCAAATTCACTTTTTAGTTTATATCATTTTTTATATAATAATTTGTTTTCGAAGTTTCTTTAATGACTTTGTAATCTCATTTTGATATCAATGAAATTATTTTGTCTTAATAACAAAAAAAAACTGGTGATACTTTTTTTTTTTTAACGGATGTCTCCAAAAGAAAATTTTTTATTTTCCCATTTATGTGCAAAATGACAAAATGATTGAACAAAATGGTTTTTTTTTGTTAAAGCGATTGAACGAAATGGTGATGATTCATTTCACTATTCTTTTTATTAAATTCCTATGCTTGGCTTAGACTACTTACAATGGGTAATTGAATAAAATTGAACACTTGCAATAGCAATTTGAATAAAGGAAAAAAGATGAGGTGGATTAAACAGTGTTGAAAGAATTCAACTTGTTGAATTCGTAAAGGAAGGGACAAAACATGACACATGGCGTTCACTGATTGAGCGGAATAAATTTTTGTATTTTTTTTTTTGGTCGAAAAACTAGATTGTGATATGTACGGTGTTTTTGTTGGTTGTTGGAATTCTTGATATTTTTTTTATATCTGAATTATTTGAGATCAATTATTACATAGTAAATTATTAAAAATATACTAAAATTATACTAAAATTCATCATTTTTCATACTCTATAAATAAAAATTTGTTTCATTTGATTTACACACAAAAAACTTTATTTTAACACCCTTTTGAAATATATCCCAACAATAACGTTTTTAACACCCAAAATTTTACGAATTACCTTTTTAACTACCCAAATATCAATATATTTTAAGTTTTTCGCCAATGTATTTGTTTTATAATAACTATCTCAATTTTTCGTCTTTATTATTTGTAATTTTTGTAATTAATATATAAAATAAAAAATAAAACAAAAATTATTATACAAAATTAATTAATTCTTAATTATTTTAATTTAATTTCAATCGATAATTGTTATTTATAATTTGTAATCACAAAAAACAAAGACATAAAAGAAAAAAAATGGTGGGGTAGGATGTTGAATTTTATTAAACAAAACCATTATAAAGTGTAAAAATTGAGTTGATGTTGAATTATTAGATGGTAATAGAGAAAAATTAGGATGCTGATAAAAAAAACTATAAGAGAAAAATTACGTCAATCTCCTTGAAGCAGAGTGCAATCTCTTTTTGGACGGCATAGTGCTGTTAACCAATAGCTACCTACACTAGGTTAGTTAGTTAACTACGGACTAGTATTAATTATTCTCATCAGTTTTCACAATTAATCATAAACTCGTAGAAATTATAACATAACTTAAAAAGGTAAATTACAAATGTTGTTACTAGAGAAAATGTGTAATATAAATATGATATATATATAAATCATTATTTTTCTTACATCTATAATTATTAGACCTTTGCGTTGAAGCATAGATGTTAAACTGAGTTTGAGGAATATATATATAGGAACAACATTAGTTTTTCAACCTCTCTGTTGTCAAAGAGATGGATCAAATGAGAAACCTAGACAAGCCTACCTTATCACCAGTTTCTTTAACATCACGTTCACTCTGCTCTTTGTACTCTCTGAAACTGAAACTTCCATACTTCTTTGGATTCCCGAAGCATTCGATCTTGGTTTCGAGATACGGACATACGAAGAAAGCTATCGACAATCTCTCCATGTTTACCGGAGAAATCACTCTATGTCTCACGCTCTGGTACAGTCCATTACTTAGTGCCTGTATCATATATATATATATATATATATATATATATATATATATATATATATATATATATAATAGTTAGATTTTAAGGAAATTAATTACCTAATTGAAAGAAAAAAAACAAGCAATATCGATCTAATATATAGCTTATATGAATCTTACGCATAATTTTTTGTTGGCTCTAATTGGTTTTAAAAGAGTATTGGGCCATGTATTGGGCGGTTAGACAAATTATCTTTGTACGTGTTTAGGTTAACCTCGAAGTCTTGTGTATATAAGGTATTGCCTTCGTATCGTATCAAACAATAAAAACCCTTTACAACTACTAAAGTTTCTTGACATGGTATTAGAGCATTAAACATAATCTCTAGGTTTTTTGGTTATCGATCTACTTCCTCTTTAATTTGTTTTTTCTTTTCTCTTTGACCTTGGTTATTTGATTATTTTATCAAAAATCTTCTATCAACCACGATCATGACATAACTCGTCGACTCCGTGATCCCTACAACCAAACCTCGCGTTGAGGTTACACGACGCACGATATCACCATATGATATTACTTCTGGTGATAACCCCGGATCAGTCATATCAAGGCCTTCACTTCGAGGTCCCAACTATGCTGAATGCTTCTCGAGTCTCCGCTTAGCCTTGATTGCATGAAAGAAATTTGGATTCGTTGATGGATCAATTCCAAAACCATCGGTGGATTCCGACGACTATGAGGATTGGTGCGCTAATAACGCATTAGTCATCTCCTGGATTAAGCTTACCATTGACGAATCGCTATGCTCAAGTTTAGCATATAGCGATGATACTTCCACCCTCTGGCAACAAATACGCACTCGTTTCGCGATGAAAAACGGACAAAGGATTCAACGCCTAAAATCTGAACTTGCAAATTGTCGCTAGCAAGGACTACCTTTGAAGCATACTTCGGAAAGCTCACAAAACTTTGGACAAGTTTAGCAGATTATCAACAAGGAAAAACCATGGAAGATATCGCAAGAGAAAGAGAAGAAGATAAATTTCATCAATTTCTTATGGAAATCGATGAAACACTTTACGGTGCTGTGAAATCATCACTCCTATCACGCACACCGTTGTCCTCTCTTGACGAAGCCTATCAAGTTTTACAACAAGATGAAGAATCCAAATCTCTGGCACGACTACATGAAAAGCGAGCAGGCAACGTCAACTTCGCAGTCCAAGCCCGAAATCAATCTCTGGCTACACCAGATTCGCGTGGAGGTATCGCGACATGCTCGTTTTGTGGCAAAAACGGCCATCTGGCTGAGAACTGTTTCAAGAAAATCGGTTACCCACCGTGGTGGGGTGAACGAACCAGAAATAAACCATGTTCGACTTCACAAGTGTCGGCTCCACCAGTAACCTCCGGCCAATTTTTGAATCCCACTACTCCACGCGGAAAAGGCTGCGATGTTGCTCGCGTCAATCACGTTCTCTCGGTCAATAACGGCGGCATACCTGCTGATGGTCACTTCTCTTCTCTCAACTCGGCAATAACCTCGTCGGATCGTGTTGGGTTTAGTGACCTGAATGACCAACAATGGCAAACTTTGGTGCATATGCTCAATGAACGGAAATCTGCCTCACATAGCAACTTTTCTGGTACGTTCTTCATCGAATCTTGGATCATTGACACATGGGCTTCAAATCACATGACATGAAACTTAGAATATTTGACTGATGTTTGCGATATGGCTCCAATGTTGATTAAACTTCCGGATGGAAGATTCACTACTTCATATAAACATGGGAAAGCAAATTTGGGCTCTTCTCTCGCTCTTCATAATGTGTTTTTTGTTGATGGATTGCATTGCCATCTGATATCGGTTTCGCAATTGACTAGAGATAGGGGTTGCATATTTCATATATCTGATAGGATTTGTGTTGTCCAGGATCGCACCACACGGATGCTGATTGGAGCGGGTGAGCAGTTGAATGGGCTGTATTTTTTCGAGTAATAGACGTAGTCTCGACAATACAAAGCTCGACCTCATCATTAGAGCTGTGGCATAGCCGTTTCGGACATCCTTCTTCTAAAGCTTTGGAGTTTCTGCATTTATCAGATTTAGATAGCAGTTTTTTTTATTCTAAGACCTGCGAAGTTTGTATTCGAGCTAAGCAAACGCGTTGTTCCTTTCCATTAAGTATTAATAAAACGACTATGAGTTTTGAGTTGATTCATTGCGACTTATGGGGTCCATATAGAACTACATCCATTTATGGATCAAAATACTTCTTGACCATTCTCGATGACAACTCTCGAGCCTTGTGGATTTACCTCTTGCCGTCTAAACAACAAGCCCTTATTCATCTCAAGAATTTTGTCTCACTTGTTGAACGACAATTCGAGACTCAGGTTAAAACGATTTGAAGCGACAATGGATCCGAATTCATATGCCTTACCGATTATTTTCGTGAGAAATAAATCTTACACGAGACATCCTGCATTGGTACACCATAACAGAATGTGAGAGTATAACGTAAGCATCGCCATATCTTGAACGTTGCACGCGCTCTCCGTTTTCAGGCCTCACTTCCAACTGAATTTTGGAGCTACCGTGCACTTACAGCAGGTTATCTGATAAATCGTACTCCTACAGCATTACTTAATGGCAAAACGCTTTATGAAATGCTCTACAACAAACCTCCACCGAAAAATCATCTGCGCGTTTTTTGTTGCTTGTGTTATGTCCATAACCAAAAACATGGAGGTGATAAATTTGCAAGTCGCACAAATAAATATGTGTTCATTGGTTACCCTTTTGGAAAAAAGGGATGGCGGGTCTACAATCTTGAAACAAGAAAGGTTTCTGTTTCCAGGGACGTTGTATTCTGCGAATCGGAATTTTCTCTAGCTGATCTCGGGTTTCAGTCTCCATCGTCATCACCTCTCAAAGTTGCTTCTGAATTCTTCACACAACATATGCAAATTTATGTCGCGTTAATACCTTCAAAATCGATACCATCACACTCACATGCGATGATAATCTGATATTTTTTCCGTAAATTGTCTCACCGCCATCACTAGAACCAGAAATTCACCCGGTGTCGCCACCGTCTCTCACTGCTCCTGTGATTCTGACGATACATGCAGTCGTTTTCCCATCTACAATCATAGAGAATGCCGACGATAAACATGCACTCCATGTCGATACTGAACCTGCAATTGATGCTATCTCTGAACCTGCAGCTCCTGTCGCGGATGGCACTACAATTGAAGTTGCGGCTGGAACCTTGGGCCGTGGTTTACGCGAGAAAAAGAAACATGTCAAGCTCGCCGATTACGTTGCCACACTTCTTCATCAACCTTATCCATCGGCCACTCCATATCCGATTGATAATTACTTATCTAGCGCTCGGTTCTCGCATAATTATCAGACATTTCTTTTTGCAATTACCAATGGCATCGAACCTATTCACTACAAAGATGCCATCGAAGATGAGCATTGGAGATTTGCAGTTGAAGATGAAATTGTTGCACTTGAAGACACGGGTACTTGGACGGTTGAAGATTTACCGCCAGGAAAGAAAGCGCTCGGGTGTAAATGGGTGTTTTGTTAAATTCAATGCAGATGGCACACTTGAGCGGCATAAAGCTTGTCTTGTGGTTCTAAAAAATAATCAAAACGAAGGTGTGGATTATAACGAAACTTTTGCACCTGTCGCAAAGATGGTCACGGTGATATCATTTCTTCAACAAGCCGCTTCTCGGGACTGGAAAGTTCACCAAATAGACGTTCATAATGCATTTCTTCATGGTTATCTTGATGAAGAAGTGTATATGCAATTTTCTCTGGGCTTTCGTACAAATGAGAAAACAAGGTTTGTCGTCTCCGCAAATCTCTCTATAGTCTTAAGCAAGCTCCTCGATGTTGGTTCGCGAAGCTAGCCACAACATTAACTGAGTTTGTGTTTGAGAAAAATGGCAACGATTATTCCTTGTTTACTCTCGAAGTTACAGGTGAACGATTACATGTTTTGGTATATGTTGATGACCTCATTATTACTGGGAGTTCTTTGAAGATGATCACTGGTTTTAAAAGCTACTTGAGCTCTTGTTTTCGTATGAAAGATTTGGGTCTTTTAAGATACTTCTTGGGCATTGAAGTTGCTCGCAGTCTAATTGGTATCTACTTGTGTTAGCGTAAGTATGCACTCGACATCATTAGCGAAACAGGTCTCCTCGGCGTCAAACATGTCTCTTTCCCACTTGAGCATAATCACAAACTTGCATTGGTAACATGCAACATGATGACTGATCCGTTTCGCTACCACCGGTTAATCGGTTGTCTTATCTACTTGGGTGTCACGCGACCAGAACTTTCATACGTTATTCATGTTCTCTCGCAATTCATGAATAATCCCAAGCCAGAGCATTGGGAAGCAACACTTAGGGTTATTCGCTACCTCAAAAACAGTCTCGGCCAAGGCATTTTTCTTAGTGCAAACACGGAATTAACATTCACTGCCTGGTGTGATTTGGACTGGGCATCTTTTCCACTAACACGTCGATCTTTGACAGGTTGGTTTATACAACTTGGTGGCTCTCCCATCTCATGGAAGACAACGAAGCAAGAGGTGGTATCTCGCTCATCGGCTGAAGCGGAATATAGAGCTATGGGTGATACTTTTTATGAGATACTTTGGTTACGCAAACTCCTACCAGCTCTCGGGATTGATTGCACAACACCTACTATGGTTCATTCCGATAGTTTAACTGCTATTCAGCTCGCAGTAAATCCAGTGTTTCATAAACGTACTAAGCACGTAGAACTTGATTGTCACTTCATTCGGGATGAGATCATTCGCGGCACCATTGCCACTACTCATGTCTCCACCAAATCGCAGCTCGCCGACATTATGACTAAAGCTCTCGGACGAAAATAATTTGAGAGTTTCTTGGGAAAGTTGGGTGTTCGAAACCTCCACACTCCAGCTTGAGAGGGAGTATTGGGCCATGTATTGGGCCGTTAGACAAATTATCTTTGTACGTGTTTAGGTTAAACTCGAAGTCTTGTGTATATAAGGCATTGCCTTCGTATCGTATCAAACAAGAAAACCCTTTACAACTACTAAGGTTTCTTGACAAAGAGTTAGGGTTTCCTCTGATTTTTTTTTGCATATGAGAAACTAATTAGTTAAAAAAAAAACATCTCTATCATATATAACTTAATTAGTAGCAATCATTCTTGGATTTCCTTGCAGTTAGTTAAGGGTCCATTAGTTATAACTTATAACTAGATTGAAAAAAAATAATATGAATAACATAAATTTTTATGATATGTGATAACAAAAAAAAACTGAAAATACAAACTCTCTTTTCCTTCTTATCATTCTTTGTATTTCCTTGCATATCTCTCGTAACATTTTATCATCATATATTGTACTAAGTAAACCAGATAACTTCCATCAGATTTATAGGGTGTACTTTTAGTCTAATTAAGTCTTTGGGTTGCGGTTAGTCATAGTATAATTTAGAAGTTTAAAGCTAATTTTAAATGAGAGAACATTTAACCTTAAAGGACTCTAATGTTGAAAATCAAATGATTGAAGTTACCTGAAACATATCACCGATGTTCACAGTAAGAGCCTCTGAGCAAGGTTTTACGCCAATCCATTGTCCATTTTTCTTCAATTCTAAACCTCCGATTTGATCTTGAGAGAGTATAGTGATGAAACTTGTATCGGTATGCGGAACCAAACCAAACACTTCAGAACCAAAAACACGAGGATGATATTTGTTAAGCCTTAGAAAACTGTTTTTTAGCTCGCAAATATTTTTGAAATACTTTGAGTTCACGTTCACTTGCTTCCCCAATATCTCACATATCATTTGTGCCACTCGAGCTATCTCTTGCACATACATTTTAACAGTTCTCCTATAAAAAGAAAAAAGAAAAACGAAAAATCAATATTTTTAATGTTTCTTCATATATGTAAGTATAATAATGATATATGATCCTGTATTTATGTGTATCTTTAACAGACCGATCTCTATATATCAAATATATTAATTTTTTCCTTAAATATAAGAGTTATGAATGTTGCAATATATATATAAAATATACTACTAGATATACACGCTAGCTTGTGAATGTGAGCCTTGATCTTCCAAAGAACCAATTTTTTTTATTAAATATTTCCATATACTCATAACAATTTCATAATATGGTTAAAGCAGTGATTCTTGAAACTGAAGGGAAAACGAGCAATAATGACCTTCTAAGAAATGAAATTGCTATTTAAAAGTCAATAATTTATCTTCACTAAAAAGGTAAATTAAGACAATTCAAGAATTAGGGTTTCATCATATGACAGATCTCATCAAAATCAAGTCAAACAAACTACAAAACTTATAAGTACGAAACCTGAGGTTGTTGCCATCATCAGAAAAACTCGAGATCTCTCCAAGAGTGATGTGAAACGCTTCGGACAAGGAGTACTGAGCCGGGGAAGTGGCGTTAGGGTTTCCCCAGCGGTAACAATTCTTCGACAAGTCCAAGAAATGTTCTCGGACTTTCTCAGAAAAGGAACGGTCAAAGAGCTTCTTCTCTTCGAGAAACATCATCTCGTGAACCTCTTTGGGAATTCCATGGTTCACAATTTGAAAGAATCCCCACTCTTTCGCTGCCTCAACCATTTGTTTCATACATCTTTTGCGCTTGACCTCCTCACCATTAGTTAGATGGCTGAGATCGATCACCGGAAGCTTTACGTCTGAGGTTTGGACAGTTGGTGTGACCCTATTGCTATCACTAGTTGATCTCGGAAATGAGCTTCCGAAAATCGAAGAGAAATTTGTCTCAAAGGGAGGTTGAGAAGCCATGTAAAGCTATGGTTAAGAAGAATGAAATTGGAGAAGTGATTCCTTACCCTCTATATATTCTTAATTTCTTGTCTTTTGCTTTATATTGATATATGAGGAAAAACCCTTACCCTCTATATATAGTATAAAATTTCATGTGTCGCTGTCCAATCTTCTGTACATGGAAGCAAATTATTAAAGGAGGCATATACTGTTAGAGAAATATGATTAAATAACATTTAGGGTTGATACATACCAAGATACCATCGACATGTGCGTTTTCAAGAGAAGATATTTGAAATTGATGTAGAGAGCAGTATAATATGTGATAAGACGTAGATTTAGCGTTTGATCTTTCACGTTAATGATGATGGGTTTAAGAAAAAATACATTACATCACGCATTAATTGCAATTTTGGTATTAGGTAGCCATAAATTTTTTTTTTGTCACAATGATATGTAGCCATATTTGTTCAATTATGTAATAAAATAAATGATAATAATAATAATATATAAAGGAATAATATTAATATAATAAAACAGAATTAAGTGCAGAGATCATCCTATTCATTTTCCAAATAGGGATATATAAATATGATGGGCCTGCAAAAATTTCAACAAGAACATGAAAATGTTTTAATTATTTTTAAGACTTGATCGAGCATGTATGGTAATTGCTCAAGCTATGGAACCACGTGTTTATGTCTCTACTCTCTTTCCTCCCCTAAAGAGATTTTTTTTTGTTTAGAACATCAGAGAATATCCCGAGAAAACTCTTGAAGTCCTACCTAAATAGCGACATAAATAATATATGTGTGAGTTTATGGGTAATTCTCAAAAATACTACTAAAATAAATTATTAAAATAAATTTTTGTTCCAAACATATTATCATTAATTTTTTCTTTCAAAACTACTACAAACATTAATTTTCTTCACAAATACCATAAAACTAAAACTAAAATTTTAACCCTCAAAACTAAATCCCAAATCCTCAAAAATAAATTTTAAATCCTACAAACTAAACCCTAAACCTAAAATAGTGAACCCAAACCCAAGTATTTAAATTATAAACTCTTAAAACTCATTTTTTGGTGTTTGTGGTATTTGTGGAAAAAGTTAATTATTGATAGTTTTGAAAGAAATAAAAAATTACTGATGATATGTTTGGAATAAAATTAACTCATTTTAGTAGTATTTTAAAGAATTTATCTATTTTTAATATAAATGAAGATATACTAAAAGTATAAAACACAAAAAAAGAAGCTTATATGTAAATGGCTATCCTTTATCCATGTCTTACCTATTTTTGTTCTGTTGTTTCTCATGTCGACAAGACTTTCCTTGAAATTTGGGGCTCTTATATATTTAGAATTTTTTTCCTATTTTTAATAAGTTCACCAAATTAAAAGAAGAAAACAAATTTGAAAAGTCAGATGTACACTACTAGGCTACTAGCATCCGTTTACTCAATTTGGCGGCGGTTTGCTTATTTGATATGGTATAAAAGCTAATCCAAACCCAATTTTTGTCTTAGTCATGGTCGGTTAGACCGGACCGATATAAATCTCTATAATATTATTTAAGAATATATTTTAAAACAGAATTTTGTTTTGTATGTTATTACATGAAATACCATTACAAATAACAAATAATAATTGAAATAGGAAAAAATATAATAATTTTTTAAAATTATTGATTATAATATAGAAAATATATATTTTGCATTAAATAAATTATTTATTATTTAATTTCTTAATTATTTTAATACTATATATTTTTAAATAATAATCAATTCATATATATTCAAAGAAAAAAAATATTCAAAATCTTGCTTTATTTTTTACTATAATTTATTATATTTTATTTGAATATATATCAAAACAAAAGTTGAAACATATTTTATTAATTTTATAAAAACTTAGACACAAGAAAACTATTTTTAAAGAGTTTGTAGACTAACCACAAAAACTAGAGTCATTTAATGGTGCATATTAGAATTATATTTTCAAGATTATAAGATTTTTCGGGTTAACCCGAATAATATGTTAATCCACTGCAAAACGGGTTAAATAGACAAATTATTACAAATTGACAACTTTATATATAATTATTAGTTAGATATATTGTAAAATTCATATAAAATTAATTTTCTTAAATTTCAAAACAATTTGTTTTTTTTTAAAAATTACTCTGCGATAATTAGTGCGGATTAAATCCTAGTGGTATTAAAATATTTGTATAGACGATTACATTATTTATCACATATCTAACTACAAAACACCATATTAAATCAGAGATTATGCTATTTGTTTGAATCACGCATAAAAAACACATCACTTATCTTTTTTTGTTTTTAACATCAAACACATCAAGTTTTATAATTGCCTTTTTCTCCCCTTATTTGAGCTCCTCATGTGGATTAATGTGTTGAATATGCATGGGCAGCCACCGAGAATCTATACAACCTTTTGGAGAGCGAGAAAAATAAAATTCAATTTATATTTAAATAAAGAGATTATATAAAAATGTCGAAAAGTTTTCTAACTTCAACTGCATCAAAACACCCAACATGTGACATTTTACTGTTTTAGATCAATTGGTAAGAAGTTGCCAAACTAAAGATATAATCTTAGGAACTGTTGACCCAAAAAAATAGATAAGATACTTTAGAAATTCAGATTTAGCGTACTCTAAACTTTAACATAAACAATATACTTTTTTGTTTAATTGTTTTAAATTGGAAGCTAAGAATATTTCATGAACTTCATAATTCCATCAAATCCAAATTTACTTTAATTAAACAATTTATTTAAGCTCGCCTTGTATATATTATTTTCTGTCTTTTTTTTCTGGTCAGCAAGTTATTAATAATTTTTCGCTAATGATTGTTCTATTATTTAAAGCAAAAGAAATGTAAAACATTACAAAGCCCAACCCAAGCCCAGCAAGTTATTAATTCCCTTACCTAAAATTTATACGGGGTAAACTATGATTGTTCGTGCAAATTTATCGTTATTTCGTTCTAATGATTACATTTAGGATTCTCCTGCCATTTGATACTCTTTCCGTTTCATAAAGAATATTATTTTAAGGTTTTATAAAAAATTATTGTTTTATGTTTTTAATGCATAATTTTATACAAAATTCCAGTTTAATAAACCTTATTGTTTTAATGTATTAATCAGAGAAAAAATTATTTAATGTATTAATAAAGAGTAATATGAAACTTTTAATAGTTTTCTTAATACATGTAAAATGTGTCAAAATAATACTCTTTGCAAAACAGATGGAGTATATGTTTAGAAAAAGTGGTGTGATGATATCAGTGCGCATCTACCACACGTGTCGCGAGTTGATTCGCCCATACTTAATGAACGAATTCAACTTAATGATAGTAATTGTTGTATATTGGTTGTATCATATTGTAAATATATAAATGTTGTTTCTTATATGAAAATTAGAATTAGACACTAATTACTTTCTTTAAAAATACTTTTAAGAGAAAAAATGTAACTATAAGAATTTGATTCACACATCCAATAAATTATTTGAAATTTTGTATTAAATTATAAAATATGGATGTGGTTCCTTATTTAAAAATATAAATAAAATAGAGAACCTATTATTTCTTACGAATACAACTATAAAAGAGAATAAATTTGATTCCTGGCTGTAGCCAGTAAGATTGTGTATAACAACAGTACCTAAAAGTCATAAGGAGACTCATGACTCATGAAATCAAATCCTCGATGTCGACGATGTATTGTAGTAAAAACTAGTGATATTTATTGAATTGAATTGGAATTGACTTGACCGAATATAATAAGTTTTTTTTGTTGTGCCAACATTTAAAATTTAGTCACAAGTAAACGAATATAAGATTAAGATATGGTTTGGCCGTGGAATGTAGATGTCGGCACCAATGGTAAATTGACACGTGGTAAAGTCGGCATCATCGACATTATATTATATTAACAACAAAATAAAAGCCCATTCGTCGTCTCTCTAACTACTTTTGGGCCTTGTTTACGCTGTCTTATCTTATCAAAAGAACATTTTTCTCACTCACTCTCGCTTACTCACTTATCCATTATTGCTATCATTTAATAATCATTATTACAATACTTTTTTTTTTTGTTATAAAATGTTACAATCAATTAATCATTACTATTCTTTTTTTTTTTCGGAGCTAGGTTTTGTTTCTCTTGTCGACATCCTTACAAAAAATTTTGATTCGATTTATTACGATGGATCGTAGTGAGTAATGTTACGTTTTTTTATTTTCCTTTTATTATTAGTGTGATGCATTAACAATATTTATTTTTGTAAGGATGAACCTATAGCTAATGAAGGCATTAACAATATTTATTTGTGTCTACAAATTTCTTAGATCAGGTTGTATATATGTGGGATTTATTCTCAGGAATTTATCTGTTAGATCAATAGCAAATTGTAAATAAATTCACCCCTTAAAAAAACAAAAAAAATGTAGAAGCCTCTTAGTCCAGTGATCGACTAAAGGTTAATTAATACTTCTACACCAGCAAATCTGGGTTTCAATTCATAGAAGATGCGATTTATGCAAGTTATTAATGAAGACAAGCTTATAAAGAAATTTTCATCGTGGTGCAAGGAGAGTCGTTCGGTATGGGTCCAGTCTGTGTAGATTTTTGTGGAACGGATATATTGTCAGTTGAAAATTTGTTTTTGTAATAGTTTTTCTAATCTGTAATAAAAAGATTTCAGGCGGCAAAAAAAAAAAAAAAATAGAATCGGACCCAAATTTATTTTTGAATTGAAATTGATGAGTTAAAACTAATAATATCGGATTAAGTTATATAGTTTTACAAAAATTGAATCAAAATTAAATCAAATTAAAACTAAACCAAACTTAAATTAAAAAAACCCATATAAATCACCTCTATAATGTTAAAGAAACCAAGGTTACATGCTGTTAATTGATGATTTATGTCTAGGTAGGAAGCAAAATATGATAGATTTGTTATTTCAAAATATTTTTTTATAAAGTGGAAGTGCAAGTAAAAACATTATAAGCTAAATTAGGATCCGTATATACGTAGATATATAATTTAATATTTTATAATCCGTGTGATAGAAACCAAAAACAGAAAAATGAAAAAGAAAATTAAATCACCCATGAAATAAAATAAAATAAGATTTAAAACGGTCCTTCCTATGTGGACAAATAAGGACAAAAACGGTCCTTCCTACGAAACCACAAAGAGAAAAGCCTAATAATTATTTAGATTCTTTTATTTTTTTATATTATTATATATTTCTATTTGGGAAAAATACGGTCCTTCCTATGTGGACAAATTGCATATTGCCACGTGTCGTCTATAGCTTTTTTGCAGGCACGACTCCCTGGGTCAAATTGGGCATTGCACCCCATACTTTTGCATCGGACCTTGGAACCTACGGAACCAAGAGACCCGACTAAGGCCACCTACCTTCAGGCTCCCATATCTGACAATGCATGCCACACTGTCATGCACAAGGATACTAGGAGTTGAGTGGTCAGGAGGAGTAAGCGGTTATTCTTTACTTACCTTGTCCGAAGATCAATAATCTGGAGAGGTTGAGGTCGGGAAAGAGTTATCCACACATGTATTGAGCAAGGCATGCACTGGACGAGACAGCCCTGACAACCCGATTGAAACACCTCGTCCCGGCCTTCCAAGGCCGCGGACGACGCGTTCCCAGTTCGGGCCATTGCCTGGCCGAAGCTCCTGGTTTTTACCCATTTCTAAACCAAATATCTCCTTAGGCGGGTTTCTTACAAATCTATCTTACGACTATCCTTAGCCGTTTTAATCGTAGATCTGTTTTAACCTCTTATTAATACGCAGCTGAATTCGTTCTATCTAAACCTTTCTTTTCTTTTCCTTGATTTAATTCCAATCAAGTACTTGTCCGGTCCAATCATCTTTTGCCTTTGGACAGTTCCCATAAACCTCCGTTCGGCTTATAGATTAATCTTTGACTCGGTCCAAGTATTGCATCCTAAGGCAATACCTTCCCTAGACTTAACCATCTAGTAATACGCTAGTCACTATCCATTTGTTCCAAGGTAGTGACCTTACCCGTATCCAATTCGTTTGCTCCCCGCAACGCATTCGGGTTGTAGTCCGATAAATCCGCTTGTCCACCTTGACCACGTCCCTTGCCGGATCCCATTCGATCCACTTAACCGAATCAATAATGAACTCTTCCATTCGGTACTTAGTCATTCAACCAACCATCCCCACATGGCTAAGTAACCGTTACAGAACCCTTTAATCTGGCTCGACAATCCGCGCATATCCATTCCTGGCTTATGCACCCTTTGCCGTGACCAGTCTCTTCCCTCGGATAGGCCGCCGAGTTTCCCCTTTTTCCCCGAACCGACCGCCAGATTTCAAATCTCGGTCAGTCCGTTCCATGCCCCTTTTTCCCGTGGATCGTATCCGGATCCGTAATCCGTTGATCGCACCTTTTCAATTTGCACCTCTTCGCTTCGCACCTTTTCACTTCGCACCTTTTCACCCAATCATTCATGGCCCTTGGTTGATCTTTGGCCGTGTGATCCTTCTCTGGAACCCAATGCTTCCCCACGATCCTCCCTCAGATCGCAGGAAGGTTTGTTTTCCGATTCTTCCGCGAATCCTCATTTCCCGATAATTTATGCCTTATGCGAGATTCTCTCTTTCCTTGCTGAGATTTTCTCCCTTGGGCGTGATTCGCTTATTTTAGCCGGATCGGATTAGTTGCTCATGTATAGTCGAGTCTTGGCGGATTCTGGCCGATCCCCAAGCCACTCGCCTTACTCGCAATCCCTTTCCTTCCGGCTAACTTTGCCACACCCGTGTAAGGTTATCATGAATATCCAGCCAGGATTATCTAACCATAGCCGATAAGCATTTACGAATATTAAACCAAGTAGTGCGATTAAAATAGACCACGCGTGCACTTAGAACGATCATAAGACTTTCCCGACGAACCGATAGTCTAAATCCGTACTAAGCCGCCGGTAATGCACTTACTTAGCCACGTGTTTGGATTGAGGCACTTGTCTGTCGTGATCCTTATTCCCACGTTCTGATTCCCCTTGGTTCGATCTTCACAATCGAACTAGCCTTTCTCTCTCTCGGCTAACTCTTCTTTTGATATGGCCTTGGACTCTCGGCTAAATATCTCTCCTCTAGATATTGCCTTAGTCTCTCAGCAAGGTCCCATTTTTCTTGTGTGTGGATTTCGTGGTGTCATTCCCTCTATCACTCATCATCCTTATATAGGATTTGGATGGGTGTCTTTTACCAAGGGTCACCCCTTCTGGTCAAATAGATGCGTTGTTTGGCCAAACGGGTGCGTTGTTTGGTCAAACAAGTGCGTTGTTTGGCCAAACAGGTACACGACCCTTCGGCTAAATAACCGCCCTCGCACACGCGATGCATGTGATCACCTTCCCAGCTGATCGACTAACCAACTGCCCACGGCTAGCTAGCTTCCCAGTCGATCACCTGAGTTACCACTCGAACCGCTTGACCCAACACTACCTCACTGCCACCTAGATCTTTACCTAGCTGTCAGTCCGCCCAGTTAGGTCAGTACTTGACCAGCTTACCGAGCTAGGTTGAGCTGCTGGTCAGCTTGTCCAGCTAGTTTAGCTCGATTACTTCCTCCCATTTTGCCCGGCTAAGTCCTTTGGTCTGTTTCTCGACCTTGACTAAGCCTTCCCCAATCCTTCTGGGCATTTCTTAACCCAAAACAAATCGGCCCGGTGTAACTTCGCGGGATGGGAGTCTCCCCCACTTAAATGGAATTCGTCCTCGAATTCGGTGGTGTGTAAAATATTGTTTCCCTTGACCTTGGTCCATCAAGACTTAATCGCATTCCCAGATTTTTGTCTATCTTTGGACACGATCTATCTTCCCGATCTTTGTCACTCTTGACTAGATCTTACTCGATCTTCGTCCTTCCCGGACTTGATCATGTTCTCCCTGATCTTAACCAATTCCTGGCTAGATCCTTACCCGATCTTTGTCCTTCCTTGACTTGATCATAATTTTCCTCAATCTTAGTCTCCTACGAGCTAAGTTTGTTCCATATCCGTTGCAACTCTGCCCGTAATCTTGATGTGATTCCCGATCTTTTGAGTAGATGAGTATATCATCTATGACGATGATAACATATTCACCCACACAATCACGGAATATCCCGTTCATCATTTTCATAAAATCCGCAGGTGAAATCGTTAAGCCAAATGACATGACCACGAATTCATAATGGCCAGATCTGGTTCGGAAGGCCGTTTTCCGCACATCCGAAGGCTCTATGGGAATCTGGTGATATCACGAAGCCAAGTCCACTTTCGAGAACCATGTTGCTCCTTTTAGTTGGTTTAGAAATTCGTCTATCCGGGGTAAAGGGTACTTGTTCTCAACAGTCACCCGGTTCAATCTCCGATAAGCGATGCACAACCTAAAAAGCTCATGTCCTTCTTTTTGACAAACAGAACCAGTGCACCCCAAGGTGAAATACTCGGCCTGATAAATACTTTTTCCAACAGTTCTTCCAACTGTTTCTTTAGCTCGGCCATTTCTGTCGGAGCCATCCGATATTGTGCCTTGGCGCTGTTCCAGGTTTGAGTTCTATTGTGAATGGATTCGACCTGTCAGGTGGTAAACCTGTTAAGGCTTGGAACACATCCGCAAATTCTCTCCCCACCGGAATGTCCTTTATCTCGGCACCCTCCCCCACTTCTGCCGTGGTGATGGTGGCTAGGTAAGTCTCGCAGCCCTTCTCAAGCATCTTCTCGGCTTGGATCGCCGAGACCACCAAGCTTCCCGAGGTCGGTCGAATTACTTGGAATTCCAACGTCCCCTCTTCCCACTTAAACCGCACACGCCCCGGTGACAGTCTAGCGTTGCTTTGTATTTATCATAGCCCATCCATTCCCAAAATCACTTCATGATTCTTGAGTTGAACTATGACTAATTCGACTGGTAGGCTTATTCCTCCAATCGTAGTCTACTTCTGACTAGATTGCCCGATTTTTGGTTTAACTCCGATTAGATCTTATTCCTATTATGCTTTTGATCTTATGACTTTTGTGAGCAATGTCTTGGTTCACGGGCACACTTTGGCGAACACTTTTCATTCCCAAAACATGTTTCCGGGTTTCACCTCAATTCCCCTCTAGTCGGGATACTTAGCATAATTTGATCATTATTCACTTGATCCATCTTTGAATCCTTAATTATGCTTCTACCTTTCGACTCTTGTGAGCAATCCTTTTGGTTCACAGATAAACTTTGGCGAACACTTTCCCGTTCCCAAATATGTTTGTTGGTCTCGCCTCAATCCCCATCTAGTATGGGTACTTTGCATAATTAATCCCAATCGTAGTCCATTTCTGACTAGATTGCCCGATCACAGCCAATCCCGACTTGATCATAATATGACCTTGGTCCATTTTGGACTCGATCGAATTCCCCCAATCTCAGTCTTCCCGCTAAGTTGGATTCCCAATCATAGTCTATTCCCGACTAGATTGCCCTTTCCATGATCTTGGTCAAACTCCGAATATATCATATTCCCCCAATCTTAGTCTTCCCACTAAGTTGGATTCTTAATCATAGTCTACTCTCGACTAGATTGCCCGATCTTGGTCTAACTCCGAATAGATCGCTTTTTCCCTGATCTTGGTCCATTTCCGGACTTGATCATATTTTTATTATGCTTTAATCTTCTGACTTTTATGAGGAATCTCTCGGTTCACGGACACACTTTGGCGAACGCTTTCTCGTTCCCAAACATGTTTGCCGGTCTTACCTCAATTCCAATCTAGTCGAGATACTTAGCATAATTCCTTTGGTCCATCTCCGAATCCTTGTTTATTGAACTCGATCCTTGTACTAGTCACGCATATCCATCTTTGTTATCGGTAAGAATATCTTGGCCCATAGATTTGCCTTAGTGAACATTTTTCCTGGTTCCTAAGCGCTTATATTTCTTGCCTCAATCTTCCATTCAGTCAGCTTCTCTACCGTGATCTAGTTACATAGGTATTTGGTTCATTTTCGACCATTCGTGGTCCCTTTTAACGGTTACTACCGTTTCCAAGTTCTGATCATAGTCTTCCCGACTCGACCAAACTTTCTCCCGGTCCATCTAACCGGTGCATAATCTATCTTCAATGCTTACCGGTCCGTTTGTCACTCTTGACCATGATCCGGTCTCGCTTCAACAGATTATTCGATAACCATATCTCGGGACCGGAACGTTACAAGTTCTCCCCCACTTAAATGGAATTCGTCTTCGAATTCGGTGGTAGGTAGAATCTTGTTTGGGTTCCCTCCCTTCTCATTTCCCACTCGGAATAGACTAGATCGCTTACCCCTTTATGTTTTTGTGGTTCTTGCCGTTGGATAAGTAATCTTGGCTCAGCCGATACGCCTTGGTAGATCTTTCATGTTTCTAAGCACATATTCCATCTTGCCTCAACTCCCATTTGGCTCACCAATGATCACGTTTTTGGTTTACCGACTTAGTCTTCCGAGTGATTTTAGCTTGGACTTACCCTTGTCCCTTGCTATTCAAAATCATGGATCGCGGTTACAACTTAAACCCGATCCTACTCATGATTTTAACCCATCATTCATAGCAGCTAACACGTCCGAGAAGTGTCTTGATCATTGAACGAGGCTTGGCGAGAACACTAGATTCCCAAGTACCGGTCTCCATCAATCTCAACTTTCGAACCGTATATTTTACCAATGTTATGATCGAGTTTTTAGTCATTATTGCTTTCCCAACTATTTTTGTAGTCAGTCACGGAACACGTGTCCGCTTTACTGAGCATATATCCTTCCCATGGATCAAGCATGCTCTGATACCAACTTGAAACACCCCGTCCCGGCCTTCCAACACTACAAGAAAACACCCTTTTTGCAACGAACGATATCGTTGTAAAATCGTCGCAAAAGAGGGTTTGAATCGAATTTGCGACGAAAAAAAGATCGTCGTTAACTGATCGTTGCAAACCACAAATCGTTGTAAATTCGTCGGGAAAGTACGAGGGACAAAAATTCGTCGCTAAATCGTCGGTAAATTTTCGTAGTAAAATCGTCGTAAATATTACATTGAAATTACGACGAATATAAATACGTCGTAACAACGATGGAAATTCGAAGGGAAATATTTCATTGTTAATTCGATGGCAAAAAATTATCGTCGTTAATTCGTTGCTAATCAATCGTCATAAAATCATTGCTAAATAATCGTCGCAACATCGTTGCTAATAAATCGTCGTACAATCGTTGTAAATTAGCCACGATTTTATGACGATTAATTTAGCAACGAATCAACGAGGATTATTGTTTACCATCGAATTAACGACGATTCTATATATGATTTTTATTATTTTTGAAATTTTATTAATTTCGAAACTATAAAATGAAAATTTTTAAAATAATATATAATAATATTTTATTGGAAAAAAATATATTATAATTTGTTACAAAAAAAAACAAAAATTAGAATTCGAAATCATAAATCTAAATAACTATATCGTAATCGTCGAGATTCACATCGTCTTCGGGACGTCTCGACGAACCGGATGTGCCTGCCACTGCCTATGCCGCTGCCGCTGCATCTGCCTCTGCTCGGAGCCTTCGCTTTTCCCGTAGCATGGCCTGCATTGTCGGGTTCCCTGTTGCCAAGATGTCGAAGAGTTCGTCATTCTGCGTAGCATCCAGTTCAACCCGCTGCTGAAGACTCGCAATCTTCGCCTGATATGCCGTAGACCGAGTAGCCTCGGTCTCAACCCGCTCCTGAAGACTCGTAATCGTGGCACGTAACACGACTGGATAATCTTCTAGCGATCGTCGTCGCGGAGCATATGAAGAAGCAGCCGAGACATCTCGAATAGATCCCATCCCGACAACCTTCCCCTTTCTATTAGGGGCAACCTATATTTAAATTTACAATTAGAAATTTTTAAAAAATCAAAAACTAAAAATTAATAAGTACTAACTATTCTATATACCTGCTCGAAGATCCGGTCAATATTGGGTGTGGTCAACCCTCCAGACATGACCGACGAACCACCTGGAGATAGCTGTTGAGAGAGCTGTGTCTCTCGTTCGGTGACCTTGGAAGTCACCTCATTGAAGATGTGCTCAGCAGTCTCGGAAACAAAGGAACCATCCTTCTTTCGGTGCGCCCGCTCAAAAACTTTGGTCATCGGAGGGAGTACACCTCGGTCTTCGGCGGCCTAAAGAAAAAAACTATGTTATTGACGAAGTAAATTAAATAAATTAATTAATTTAAATAAATTTAATTACCATCTGTAGACGAACACCCGCAAAAGGTGTTTGCCCAGCTGTATGAGGCAGAGCCTTGAGTTTCCCGTCCGAATCAACGGTGTTACGGGAAGCCGAACACTTCTCAGCAGTTATGATGGACTTCGGATTCATCCAATACCGCACCTCCCAAACGGATTTATCCATGTGCAGGGGCTTTGCTAAATCCCCAGAAATCTTCCATGCTTTCTTCCACTCCCCAACCACGCCTTGGATACGAAACTTCACCCTCTCGAGAAACAAAGTTTCAACCTCGCCATGAATCGAAAGATCCCAGTGATATTTTTGCTGCATGAGAAACAAAAATAATTACATATTTTATAAAATTAAATTAAATATATATTTAAATATAATTAAAATAATTATTGGAGAAAAAAATATTTTTTCCATACGTACCGCAAACATCTTGAACCATGTCTCCTTGACGTGTGGAGGAAGCTGGGTAAAATTGGTATGAGGCTCGATAAAATAGGACTTGATGATGTCAGAAACGGTGCGTCCAACTTTGGATTCAAATCCAAACCTGAAACAAAAAATTGTAAAATTTTGAATTGTTATAAATAAATATAAATATGTAATAATAAATGTAAAAAATATATATTTATATATATTACCATTCCGACCTGTCAGTATGATCCGGATCTAATCTTTTAAGCCTATGACGGCCCGGCTGTGCAAGCAAATCAAGAACCGTCATGTGTGCAAATGGGGCCGGGGCATGGCCTCCAGGTTGCGGAATCTGAGGTGGTTGTGGAGGCGGCGGAGCACTATGTGTTTGCGTCACCGGGACGAAATCCGTCTCTGTAGCCTCAGAAGACACGGGCAACCCGGTACCCGAAGCATCACCAATCTCTCTCAAAAACTGAGCGTAATGTGCACGACGCTGGCCCATCTGCATAGAAATGAAAAAAAATTACTATCTATAAACATCCGGGCAGTCTGCTATTTTTTCTAATTTGATTTCGTTTCTACCGACCTAAATTGTTCCATTTTTATCTATACTAATTAATTAAAAACATTAAAAAAAAAATTTACCTTTTTTCGCAAGGAATTCGCAAGGAAGTTAGGAAGATTTGTTTGTAAGTGAATGAAGAAATTTTGAGCGTGTGATATAAAGGATTAGTTGTCGTCGCTACATCGAGGCCATCAAACCGTGGCTAATTCGTCGCTAACTTTGCAACGATTTTGTGACATTCATACACGCGGGAGTTTAATTGACCGACACACGGTAAATTTTATGACAATTCGTTGCTAAATCGTCGCAAATTTGCATCGATTTTGTGACATTCATAGTTTGCGACGATTTAGCCACGATTAGTCTCAATTCGTTGCTAAATCGTCGCAACTTTGCATCGATTTTGTGACATTCATAGTTTACGACGATTTAGCCACGATTAGTCTCAATTCGTTGCTAAATCGTCGCAAATTTGCATCGATTTTGTAACATTTTATTTTGCAACGAATTAGTGAGGATATTTGTAAAATCTGTTTTAGGGTTTAGGGTATAGGTACAAAATTGTAACGTCGATTGCAACATTCCAGAAACAACTTTACATGTTTACTGTAAATCCAAATTCATGAAATTATCAATAAGTTCATCGATATTGAAAAATAAGTAAAACATATAGTTTGCGTATATGTTAGATTATTAATACAATGATTCAGTTTGTGGATATTACTGTGATTGACCGAGTTTTCATTTTCGGACAATTCTCTAAAGTCACGATCAATTTCATTGAAAGATGCATAATACAATGAGATGGTAATATGTTAGGGTTTAGGGTTTAGGGCAAAGGGTTTAGGGTTTATGACAATTCGTTGCTAAATCGTCGCAACTTTGCATCGATTTTGTGACATTTATAGTTTGCGACGATTTAGCCACGATTAGTCTTAATTCGTTGCCAAATCGTCGCTAATGTTGCAACGAATTAGTGAGGAAATTTGTAAAATCTGTTTTAGGGTTTAGGGTATAGGTACAAAATTGTAACGTCGATTGCAACATTCCAGAAACAACTTTACATGTTTACCGTAAATCCAAATTCATGAAATTATCAATAAGTTCATCGAGATTGAAAAATAAGTAAAACATATAGTTTGTGTATATGTTAGATTATTAATACAATGATTCAGTTTGTGGATATTACTGTGATTGACCGAGTTTTCATTTTCGGATAATTCTCTAAAGTCACGATCAATTTCATTGAAAGATGCATAATACAATGAGATTGTAATATGTTAGGGTTTAGGGTTTTGGGCAAAGGGTTTAGGGTTTAGGGTTTATGACAATTCGTTTCTAAATCGTCGCAATTTTGCACCGATTTTGTAACATTTATAGTTTGCGACGATTTAGCCACGATTCGTCCATATTCGTTGTTAAATCGTCGCAAATATTGCAATGATTTTGTGACAATCACAATTAGCGACGATTCCTTTGAAATCCCCTAAACCCCAAACTAAATCTCATTTCCGATCACCACTCATTTCCCGCCGTTGTTGAGGCAATTAATAAATTACATGACACATAGACACATATGTCTCGTAATTTATTAATCGCCGCACCTACGGCGGAAAATGAATGGAGATCGGAGATGGAATTTAGTTTGGAGTTTAGGAGATTTCATAGAAATCATATCACTTTAATTTCACAATAATTACTCGATCACAATATTATATTAATACATTAAATTCACAATAATTACTAGCTAGCGCGGTCACTCTGATTCATTTTCGGACGAAGAGTAGTACACATCCGTTTCTTGATCATCTGGTTCATCACTTTCTTCGAACTCATCTTCCTCATCTTCTTCCTCTGTATCGTCTGGGAGACATTCAACTTGCCTGTTTTGAGGATCTATCAAAAGGATGTCTTCATTGCTCTCATTTAGTTCTTGCATATCAGAGCAATGATCTTGCTGCATTATTAGTTCCTCATCAACCCCCACAATTCGACCCCTCGGAGAAACTTTTATAACTGATAACCATGAGATACGGGTGGTGCGAACTCGCGGATATGGAACAAAGCTGACTTGTTCTGCTTGTGATGCTAGGATAAATGGCTCATACTTATTGTAACGTCGTGATTGGTTGACATCTACTTCCCCAATTTTGTTTTTACGGACGCCTCGATCAACTGTTGGATCGAACCAGTCGCATTTGAACAGAACGCATTTCAAACCTAAGCAACCAGGGTACTCAACTTCAATTATGTCTTGCAACACTCCATATAAATCTATTTCGCCCCGCACACATACCCCGTAGTTGGCAGTAGCTCTTTGATTTCCGTATTTGAATGTATGAAATATATATCCGCGTGTGCAATACATGGGTGCACTCGTTATCTTCGAAATGGGGCCTTTTATTAACTCATGGAACCAGAGTGGATATGCGGTATCCCCATACTCGATCTATATCAGTAATTAATTTAATTTAAAAAGTAATCAAAATATGTATTAGGTTAATTGTCCAAGTTAGTAATTAATCAGATCACTTAAAATTTTACGTACTTGCGTCTTCAACCACGGGGCAAAATGTTGATCTTTACGCTTGTTGATTTCATCGTCTGAGATTCCTTCAATGACTTCTCGGACTTGTCTAACAAATTCAGTGCATACAAAAGTATTTGTAATATGTATAAAGCTAGCATATATATAATTTAGCCATATATATAAGACGTATGTTTATACACTTACGTCTCAAATTGACTAACTTCTTCGCAATTTAAGAGGATATACGTTTGTGCACTATGATGGTCTTTTTCATTGGTAAACCAAACTGACTTCACTCTTCCACACAATCGACCGATTGAAGAAAAGATATATGGGACACCTTCATTAGCATATGTTCGGCCTACACCTCCATCATCATATCGCCGTGCTGCCCTTTTCCGTGTGCGAACCTTCGAGCCAAAATAGTACCCCGTGAAGTGAGAAGTTTTTTCTGTTAAACTTCCTGCTACTATTGAGCCTTCAACTTTGGCTAGATTTTTAGCCTTCCGCTTCACATGTCCCATGAATCGCTCGAATGGGTACATCCATCGATACTGCACAGGTCCCCCAAGTTCTGCTTCGTGAGGTAGATGAATAGGTAGATGTTCCATAACATCAAAAAAGGCTGGGGGAAATATTTTCTACATGTTGCACAACAAAATAGGAATACTAGCATCAAGTTGTGCAATAACATCTTCTGACAAAGTACGGGTACAAAGATCCCGAAAAAACCCTCCAATGCCTACAATAACAATCACATGATATATAAGGTAATAATGTTAATTTTCCATTTCATATATATATATATATATATATATATATATATATATATATTAATTATATAAAATCTTAAATTCGCAATTAATATGTGATTAGTTTAAATTTATATACCTGCAATTGCTTCGTGTACATTTCCTGGTAGAAGTTCAGCAAATGCAAAAGGAAGTAGTCGTTGCATAAAGACGTGACAGTCATGACTCTTCATCCCGGAAAATTTTGGCCATTCTCAACACATTTAGTTAAATTAGATACGTACCCGTCCGGGAACTTCACATCAGATGTCGCCCATTTGAAAAAAGCTGACTTTTCTTCCGCACCCACTCGAAATATGGGGACAGGTGCTTTCCCATTGCTTGTAATATGTAACTCATTCCGACAACAAAGATCAGGCAAGTCTAACATTGACTTATCGTGGTGGAAGCTTCCAGAATATGCTTTTCTTATGCCAATTGTGATGCTCCCCATATCCATCCGGCATATTAGCTGGAGTGTGCCAATTTCCACCACGATTGACTGTTTCCAATGCACCATAATGATCAATTTCTGCTTCTAGATCTTCCCCGGAAATATAAACAGGAGGAGGAACACGAACAGTTTTGTTCTTTCTAAACAACCGCTTATTTCTTCGATATGCATGATGAATCGGTAGAAATCGGCGGTGACAATCAAACCAACTTGTTTTCCGACCATGTTTCAATTGAAACGCATCTGTCCGATTGAGACAATATGGACAAGACAATCGCCCATGCGTAGTCCAACCTGATAACATCCCGTAAGCAGGGAAGTTGCTTATTGTCCACATAAGCACCGCACGCATTGTAAAAAAAATTTTCCTTGCAAAATCATATGTCCGAACCCCGGTATACCACAACTGCTCCAATTCCTCTATCAGAGGCTGCAAAAACACATCAAGGGAACGCTTCGGATGCTTCGGACCTGGTACTAAAATACTCAAGAATAAAAATTCCCTTTGCATGCACATATATGGGGGAAGGTTGTAAGGCGTTAGGATTACTGGCCATAAAGAATACTGCCTACCAGACATACCAAATGGACTAAATCCATCTGTGCAAAGACCAAGATACACATTACGTTTCTCTCTAGCAAAGTCTGGATATACCGTCTTAAAGTGTTTCCACGATTTTGCATCTGAAGGATGAGTAACCTCCTCATCTGTTTGCAAATGATCTGCATGCCATCTCATCGATGCAGCTGTCCTCTCAGACTGATACATTCTTTTTCGTCTATCAGTTATAGGAAGGTACCACATCCGCTGGAACGGTACCTTACTCCGACCAGTACCTTGCGGCTTATATCTTGGCTTATGGCAAAATCGACATTCCTGCAACTTATCATCATCTTTCCAAAAAAGAATGCAATTGTCAACACAGACATCTATCATCTCAGAAGGCAACTCAAGACTATAAACCAGCTTCTGTATCTCATAGTAAGTTTCAGCAGCTAAATTGTCCTCTGGCAAATACTCTTTAATCAAATCAGCCCAATCATCCATGCAAACCTCAGCTAAGTTATGATCAGTTTTAATAGTCATCATCCTAGCCGCCAACGACAATTTAGAATGTCCTTCTCTACATCCATCGTAGAGTGGCTGATTTGCAGCATCTAGCATATCATAAAAAAAAATTTGCATCTAGATTAGGTTCCTCATCATGATGATCATGTGCAAATGTACTTACGGTTTCATGAAATGCATCCGTAACCATGTCATGAATCCTATCATTATCTTCACCATGCTGCTCCGCATGATCATCAAATTGATTAAAATTATTTGACTCATCAAAATTCGATGCTTGATAATTGCTACTACTACTAGCTGCATTTCCCCCATGACCCTCTCCATGATAATACCATATATAGTAATGCGGCATAAACCCTCTATTTAATATATGCGACCACACCTTCGAGATAATGATAAATTTCCTATTCAAGCATCTGGCACAAGGACAGTACATCATACCACTGATAATCGTATTATGTATACTTCCTGCCTGATGCATGAATCCCTCCACCCCATCACTGAACTCCTTTGTTAGCGATCCATCTGAATCAAGACGATTATACATCTATCTTCTAATTTCGTATATTGACATTTTTTGTTGGTCAGAAAGAAGTAAATGTTTTTGAATATGAAATTTTTATTATGAAGTTGGCCACTATATATATGAAGTTGGCCAATCAAGTACTTGTCCGGTCCGATCATCTTTTTCCTTTGGACAGTTCCCATAAACCTCCATTCGGCTTATAGATTAATCTTTGACTCGGTTCAAGTACTGCATCCTAAGGCAATACCTTCCACAGACTTAACCATCTAGTAATACGCTAGTCACTATCCATTTGTTCCAAGGTAGTGAACTTACCCGTATCCAATTCGTTTGCTCCCTGAACCGCATTCTGGTTGTAGTCCGATAAGTCCGCTTGTCCACCTTGACCACGCCCTTTGCCGGATCTCATTTGATCCACTTAACCGAATCAATAATGAACTCTTTCCTTCGGTACTTAGTCATTCAACCAACCATCCCCACATGGCTAAGTAACTGTTAGAGAACCCTTTAATCTGGCTCGAAAATCAGCGCATATCCATTCCTGGCTTATGCACCCTTTGCCGTGACCAGTCTCTTCCCTCGGATGGGCCGCCGAGTTTCCCCTTTTTCCCCGAACCGGCCGCCGGATTTCCAATCTCGGTCAGTCCGTTCCATGTCCCTTTTTTCCCGTGGATCGTATCCGGATCCGTAATCCATTGATCTCACCTTTTCAATTTGCACATTTTCGCTTCGCACCTCTTCGCTTCGCACCTTTTCACTTCGCACCTTTTCACCCAATCATTCACGGCCCTTGGTTGATCTTTGGCCGTGTGATCCTTCTCTGGAACCCAATGCTTCCCCACGATCCTCCCTCAGATCGCAGGAAGGTTTGTTTTCCGATTCTTCCGCGAATCCTCCTTTCCCGATGATTTATGCCTTATGCGAGATTCTCTCTTTCCTTGCTGAGAGTTTCTTCCTTGGGCGTGATTCACTTATTTTAGCCGGATCGGATTAGTCGCTCATGTATAGTCGAGTCTTGGCGGATTATGGCCGATCCCCAAGCCACTCGCCTTACTCGCAATCCCTTTCCTTCCTGCTAACTTTGCCACACCCGTGTAAGGTTATCATGAATATCCAGCCAGGATTATCTAACCATAGCCAAAAATCAATTATGAATATTAAACCAAGTAGTACGATTAAAATAGACCACGCGTGCACTTAGAACGATCATAAGACTTTTCCGACGAACCGATAGTCTAGATCCGTACTAAGCCACTGGTAATGCACTCACTTAGCCACGCGTTTGGATTGAGGCACTTGTCTGCCGTGATCCTTATTCCCACGTTCTGATTCCCCTTGGTTCGATCTTCACGATCGAACTAGCCTTTCTCTCTCTCGGCTAACTCTTCTTTTGATATGGCCTTGGACTCTCGGCTAAATATCTCTCCTCTAGATATTGCCTTAGTCTCTCGGCAAGATCCCCTATTTCTTGTGTGTGTATTTCGTGGTGTCATTCCCTCTATCACTCATCATCCTTATATAGGATTTGGATGGGTGTCTTTTACCAAGGGTCACCCATTCTGGTCAAACGGATGCGTTGTTTGGCCAAACGGGTGCGTTGTTTGGCCAAACAGGTACACGCGATGCATGTGATCACCTTCCCAGCCGATCGACTAACCAACTGCCCACGGCTAGCTAGCTTCCCAGGCTTCCCAGTCGATCACCTGAGTTACCACTCGAACCGCTTGACCCAACACTACCTCACTCCCACCTAGCTCTTTACCTAGCTGTCAGTCCACCCAGCTGGGTCAGTACTTGACCAGCTTACCGAGCTAGGTTGAGCTGCCGGTCAGCTTGTCCAGCTCGTCCAGCTAGTTTAGCTCGATTACTTCCTCCCATTTTGCCCGGCTAAGTCCTTTGGTCCGTTTCTAGACCTTGACTAAGCCTTCCCCGATCCTTCTGGACATTCCTTAACCCAAAACAAATCGGCACGGTGTAACTTCGCGGGATGGGGATGTTACACCGATCCCTGGTATCAAGGGATTCGGGCCAGGTACGCAATTCGTTTGAGCGAGAATAATTGTTTTAATACTTGTGTTTTCCCTCCAATCGACAATTAGAATATATTTAAACTTACACCCATGCATCTGGTAACCTACATATCATGCAATTAATGTCTTATGTTCACATATGATAGGTTAAAGTGACATTGCTTTGAGCCTAGGGAAGAGAAACAATATGGGAGATGCTTCCAAGGCCGTACACTGAGATAGATAGTGACGCATCAAGGCTTGGTCGAGTAACATGCGCATACATCCAAAGAAAGTAGGTGAGAAGTCATACGCGCTTTGGGTATAAGACCCATTCAACGGATCTGGTATCCGACCCAACAACCCGACAATTGAAGGATCCAACCCGGTATACTAACCCGGGCCAGGTAAAACTCTATAAATACTCCCCCTTCCCCAACGAGAAGGGGGTTCACACTTTTCTCATACTTTCCTATAGATTACTGTGAGATCTTTGTGCTTACTACTTCTAAACACTTAGCTTTCGTTCTTTCCGAGACTCTCAGTCTCCTTTCCGATCATTCTTCGGTCATCTTCACGGTTGCTCCTAAGTCGTGGAGTTCCCTCATCCAAACTTTTGTTTTCTTCTCTTTCACCGCACAAAAATCCACCATTTAAAATCCGTTGTGGATCCATCCATTCTGGATCCATCTATTCTTAATGACCCAATAGACACTTTCCTTCACGTCTCTACATGTTTTGTAGGAGACTTGCCCCGAGAAGACAAAAAATCCCCCAAACAGTTTCCAATAAAATTGTGTCATAAATTTCCAAATATTTATGTTTTCACATTCCTATTTGAATTAGTTTTATTTATTTATTTATTTATATATCTATATATCTCAAAATTTTAAAGAATTGATTATCATATGTTTATTTGAATTAGATTTACTTTTTTAATCATATTTTACTTTCTTTTTTTTATAATAAGAAATTATGTGCTTTGATTTAAGGTTCATTTGGAGTTTTGAAACAGCCGAGATTAACTCAGCCGAACCAGACCAATTGCGCCGACCCAAAATTATAGATAATATAATGATAGAAAATTTCTTAGGGTGCAAATGATTATAATTTTAGAAAAATAAAATCAGCTGAATTTTCAATTCATCAGAAATTTCATCATTTGCAATAAAAGTGATGGAACAAGAATTCCATTCATTCTCTTGGGGAAAATAGAAAATAGAACAAATTTATAAGGAACATATTCCTCTATTAAGGATGCAAATGATTGTATATTTAGAGAAACAAAAATTGGTAGAAAAAAGCAATCTCTAAATTTTCACCATCTAAGTTGGATAAAATTTTGACGTCAAAAAAGTTAATGGAATTAAGCATTTTTCTAAAGTTTCACCATTTGGGTTGAAAATGTGGAAAAATAATTCAACTTATTCCTCCTAAAAAAACACAAATAATTAGGAATTTTGTTTTATATTTCACTATTTGAACCCTAAATTATAGAGGAACGAGTGGAATAAACAATTTCTCTATTTTCCATATTTCACCCATCAAAATTCTATTTATTATATAAACGCAAGAAACACCAAGACATGAATTTGAACATAAACTGATGGAAGAGATTTTCTTACAAGAATATATTACTAGCCAATCTTTTAACTGCACTTATAAGCTTCACTTAAAATGATATATGACAAGCTCAAGACACACTTTAACTTATCTAACTAGCCTTACACGTTCAAAGATCTATACACGATCCATGAACCTCTCAAGACTAATCCCTTAGCATCTTAGCTTTTGTTTTCTTAGAATCTTAGCTTTTGTTTTCTTACAAGAAACCCAAAACCCTGTTTGTTAAGAATTCTCTCTCATTATGCTCAGGGCATTCAACGTTTAAACACACCTATTTATACACATAGGTAAAAGACTAACCCTAGTTGAATTCCTCCTTGGAGATAAAGGCAAATCTTCAAGGATATGTAATAATTCTTTTTTTCTCCTAAGAATAAAGAATCTATTCAAAGTTGCAATATCCTCTCCAAGATGCGTCCAACTCAGCTATCATCTTTTGGCTCGTCCATGTCAGTTACTAAGCCTAATTTAAAAGTCCAATTTAGTTCACGACTTCTTCTCCTCGTCATTAGTCACCTAGCAGTGCTCTCTTGTATCACTTCGTGAGATAGTGCAGCTGATACATCGACTGCTTCAAAAGTTGTATCTTCATGTCCCTCATCCGGAGCCTTAATTTTAAATCATGTTTGACTATAGTTTTGACCCTTGACTAGATTCATGTAAACTTAGATACTAATTAGATAAATGAAGAATGTAACTAGTACTAAAACGAATCTCTATGTCCAAAAGTGAAATTGCGCTACGTACATTCTTATAATCTTACCTGCGTTTCATCGTAACCACGAAAACAGAACAAACACACAAGCCAAGACTTGTTCTTCTCTTACTTTAATTATAAGCAACTTCTTTGAAGCTATCTTAGGTGGATTTCTTCATCTCCAGAAACCCCCACTCGATCATTATAAGTTTTCCTAGGGCTTTGTGTTTCTTTGCGAGGGAAGAGTTTTTTCAGTTGCCTTGCGATTCAAGCAATCATAAGGCGGTGAAAATAAAAAAGCTATGTATGTTAGCCAGCGAAGTAAAAAAAACAGTTATGAAGATACCTTGGGAACCACGCTGCTGGTAGAACCTGGTTTTCGAAAAAAAAAAATCCATATCCAATTTTGAATTTCAGATAAATAAGGCAACAAATTTCTTTCTCGGATTTGTTGAATGTATATTTCTTGGTAATCCCAAAAAGCAACTATGATGAATTGATGAAGGTAAAGAAACAAAAAAAACCTAAGACAAGCAAAGTCACGATAGATTCCAAACATTTATGCTTTGATTTTGCTCTCAAGAAACCAAAAGGAGTTAAGAGAATCTGAAGAAAGTTTGCTTAAAAGCCTTACCTTTTGTATAAACCCTCTTGCCTTTCACCATCTATCCTCAAACACACATATATATATATATACAACTCTCAAAAAGCTTAAGAGACCTAAACAGAACAAATATGCTTCATAGGTTCGGCTTTCTTGTGTGTCTTCTCGTGATCATTCATACGGTATGCGCCAGAGAGTTTGTGGTAGGAGGATCAAAGGGTTGGAGTGTTCCCTCAGATCATCAACTATACAATCAATGGGCGGAGCAAAGCAGATTCCAAATCAGCGACTCTCTGCGTAAGTTCCTAGTAAACCCACTCTGCTCGATTTGGTACATAAGTCTTACGGCATCATACATTCATACTCATGGTCATGGACAATGCAGTTTTCGTCTACCAACCAAACCAAGACTCAGTGCTTCAAGTGACAAGAGACGCTTACGATAGCTGCAACACAGACGGAGGAGCCACCACTAGATTCACAGATGGACACACTTCCTTCACGCTTGACCGGTCTGGACCATACTATTTCATCAGTGGAGACAAAGACAATTGTCACAAGAACCAGAAGCTTGTAATCATCGTCATGGCTGATAGAAGCAGTAGCAACACAACAACCCCATCATCACCATCGCCTTCGCCTTCAGTAGAATCCTCACCTTCTCCTCCTTACACAAGAACCTTTGAAATAACCCCGGTGCCATCACAAGAGACTCCCGGAAACACAGCTTCGCCTTCTTCTTCCTCTGTTTTGCCCTCTGCTTTCATTGTTACTCTGTTTATTTCTCTTTTCAGCTAAGTTGGTAAATTAGTGTGCGTGTGTTGTTTTTTTCGTGTAATGTAAATAATATACAAAATTCATATAAATACGAAGGAAAACGAAACACTGGGGTAAAATTATAGACCAAGAATCAATAAGAAATAAATATGCTGCAAGAAAAATTGTTTCTTTATTCTCTCTTTGAAACTGCTATTCCAAAAATAAACAGAGTCTATAAGGTATGTTAAACTGAGGTTTTTTTCCTATGGTTTTGTAGATTTAAGAAAAAAACTGAAAAAACTAACATCGAAACACTCACTCATTGCTGATCAAATGTTTTTCCCGAGCTCGACCTTTTTCACCAGTCTGACTGTGTTTTGAAATATCGAATCTAGTATCCCCGTGACCTGAAATTCAACAAGCAGAATCATAATTTCACCATGGAGTACAGAAGAGAACGAAACAAAGCTAGACAGTGAGAAAACTATACCGTGAAAACACCACCTATTATGGCGCAAACATTTGTGATGAAGTGCCAGAATGACTTTGGGTTCTCGCTTATTAAGACCTGCAAAAAAACAGAGCAAGGATCAATTATTGTAAGGTTTAAAAGAGGAGAAGAGGCATTGACATTGGTGAGAGGTAAAATGCTGGAAATAAACCTGCATAGGAGAGAGCTCAAAGCGAAACTTTGCAACGGGGTAATAGTAACCATGAGCCACATTGCTATGAGCCGTATATTCATGTTCCTCAATCAATGAGTGTTCTTGACCGAATCTTCTTGAAACGACCTCTGTTTTGACTACTTGAAGATAGTGTTCGATCTGTATTTTTCATACGTTATAAGTGAAACCTCGAGTAGGAAAGTAACTTCACATGATATTTTGTGGGACTTACGGTAACATTAGCAGCAAACTGTCCTTGATTTATGAACCATTTTCCATTCAGCCTGTCATGGCTGTGGCCAAAATAAGGCAGTAATCGCTTCATATCAGTCAACAACCTTTTTGAAATCATTTTACCAAATGAGAGATGGGAAACAAAATGCGACATGTTCATTTGAGAAGCATCAAATGAATGAGCTCCTGAATGAGCCGAGATTACGACTTCTCCCGGAACCTGAAAACAAACAATATAAATAACGAAATGGCACCATTAGAAGGAAAAAAATCAGGTAAAAAAAACATCGAAAATCTCATAAAATTGGATATTCGACATTTTTACCTTCTTCGCACGCACATAGCCTTCAATTCTACAGCCTCCACTAACTGGTGCCTTTTTAATACTTGAAGCCGCATTAGTAGATTTACCATCTAATGCTAACTTATGATCCTCCTTTTTGATAGGTTCGAGCAGTCCTTCAACCATCTGGAAGAAACAAATATGAAACTTTGTCAAAGAAACACTAAATTTTCTTATGTAAATATACAACCTGATGCAAAGATGTGAGAATTTGAATCATATATTCCTAATGGTAGAATCTAATTTAGATTAGTCTACCTTGATTAGGCTCTCTGTGTCTCGATCTCCATAGTAAGATTCATGTTCGTGGTGCCCATGATCCTCCCTTAATAAGATAAATTATAAAAACATTTGATCACCAAAAAGGATGTGGCTAATCATAGATGTAAGAAGCTAATGAGATAATTTCCTGACCTATGATCACTGCCTTTGCGGAAAATCCGAATAGATGGGTAGCCTTGTATATGGTTGCTGAAGATTTCATTTGATAATTTAGGCCAAGTCAGACTGAAAAAACTAATCTGAATAATACCCCAAAACAACATCACACTTGGTAAAATACCTTTTACATAGAGTAGGTTCTTCGGTGCAATCAACACTTCCAAGAAGAATACGCCCATCATTTTCAGGATCATATCTGCAACATAAGATGTTCCAAAAAGAAGTCAGAAAAGCGTGACTTGATGATTCGTCAAGGTTTATATTCAAATAGAAAGGAACACAATACACACCTCTGTCTTGTAATGTCAGCTGCTTTCTCCCAAGATGGTTTCTGAAAAATTTAGCAGAGATAACAAAAGATTCACGGTAAAAGACTAAGCATCAACAGATTTTATTGAGCTAACATATGTAATCAGACCAATAAAAAACTCACAACAATTCGATTCATCCACCAAAAAGATATTGTTAGCTAGACTTCATAACATTTTACCCCACAATTAGAGAAAATCTAGAATCTATTTTCAGCACCCACTTGGAAATCTGGTAATGGTGTACAAAATGAAAAACATCATGAAAATTGACAAGCTGATAGTAAAAAAAAAGAAGGCAAAACAACATTACCAGGCGATTACTCCAGTAGCACCACGGCGCATAAAAATTAACAACCAAAATCGGAAAACTGCAT
Organism: Eutrema japonicum; assembly: GCA_030161315.1. Classification (NCBI taxonomy): domain Eukaryota; kingdom Viridiplantae; phylum Streptophyta; class Magnoliopsida; order Brassicales; family Brassicaceae; genus Eutrema; species Eutrema japonicum. The sequence continues at coordinate 45,986,874 of BSQW01000008.1, read as the reverse complement.
AAAGAAAATCTGATTTAGTTAATTCATTGTTAAGTGTACTCATAGTAGTATACACAATATAAGGAAGTTGCCAGCTTACTGATGTGAAAACTTGTCGAAAGTAGCACCAGTTAATGGTATAGCAGCATAACTATTATTTTCATGATCTTCGTCTCCATGGTTGATGAGATCTAATCCAGTGGTGGAATGGAATTCCGCACCAGTGGCTCTTAGATGCGGATCAATTGGAACTTTTCTAACCGTTTTCGTTAGATTCAACCTGTTCTGAAGAATTACTAACCAAGTTTAAACATAGGATATTTGAAAATAATAAATGTCATTGCACAACCGAACTTAAACACCTATAACATACAATTGAAGAATCATTCTCTGCAACTAAAGAAATGTCAAGACTTTTTGTGTTTTTCTTTTCCTTTCGTGTTTTTTTGACAAAGAACCAGTGGAAAATGTATTCTCTCAATGGGAATGGGATTATAGAAACAGAAAGACTGAGAACTGGAAACAGAAACTTACAGTTCCCAACACATCGCTCACATCAACCGATGCAAATTCACACGAGAGGGCAGGAAAGCTACATAAAAGATCATAAACCAAATGTCAACATATCAAGCAACCACCAGCATTGTAGAGAAGAATGAGACACACATAAAAAGGAACAATAGTGATAAAATGACATGTTGGTGTTGTTCATTATAACCCGTAACACATGACTACCTGACATTGAAATCCAAGCGTAAGAAGTCGCCATCAGAGCTTTTGTCAACTATAACAGATGTGTTAACGCTAACTGCCAAATAATTACTCAGCTCCTGCAAGTTAAAAGGACCATATCTCAATAAAGACGCCATTAGCTAGAATCATTGGACAATATACATAAGCATATGTCCGAGGATCAGACAACATGAAATTGGGAGAAGAAAACGAGGCAAAGAGGAGGACATTACCATTCCAAACAAAAACACCATAGCAAGGGCAGCTACAATGGATAATCCAGCACCAGAGAGAGATGCCTCTGTCAAATCTCTTGGGATTTTCCTAGAGAACAAAAGGATCATAATTACACTCCAGACAACAAAAGTATACAATTATCAGAGTACTAAATTATCCATAATCCGACGGCCAATCCATGATCATGACCAATTTCCGAATGCTCACAAAACATAATCCGGGACATAAATCCAAATATATAAAAAAGGTACAAACTTTATGCATGTGCGTCAAAAGCCAATATCGAGGGAGATTTATCATCAAAACTGGAACCCAAAAGAGGAAACGCGAGAGAGGGTACCTGTAGAAATCAACAGACTTGATCTTGGTGGTGGAAACCATGGCGAGCGAGAAGAAAGGAAACCAACGGAAACAGATCTCGACAATGATCTCTCTCTCGTGATACCACTTACGCTGCTAAACTATGGGAAAATTCTCAAATGCCATATTTTTTGGTAGCGAGACTTTGTCATCATTTAAAGTTTAGATTTTTTTGTTTTGTTTAGAAGGAAATAAAAATAGGAAGGAATCATCATACAGATTCATACTATAAAAATTAGAATTAGAATTATGGTAAGTGAAGTAATCAGTCTTGATCTTTGAAGTTTGACCTTTGACCATCCTAAGGTCTATGTTAAAACGGAGTCGTTTATTGGGTTAAACAAGAAACGGTGCCGTTTGGTATGTTTTTGGTTTACTTCTCTTTCGAGAATTCCGATATCTGAGATTGAGAAAGCCAATCAAAACGATGACGAGAGCTGTTCTACTGAGAGCTCTGACGAAGAAGAAGTTCGTGGCCTCGAATGTTCCTCGATCCGTCTCCATTACCAACCTCTCTCGATGCGTAAGCCTCTTCTTCTTCTTTTTCGTTGGATTCGATCGTTTCATTGCCGTAATTTCTTGTCTGTTTTTCGTGTTGTATCTTGTCTTGCTCGAAGATCGATTTTGCAGCTACAGTTTATTACAAATTATTGATCTTTGAACTTTGATTTTTTTTTTTCATATGGAAGTGATAAAGTATCAGCCTTTGTGGTGGTGATTTCAATTGTTTCAGTCCTGTGAGAAAAAAATGACAACTTTTTAACTTTACTCAAAAATAGCCAATTCGTGAAGCTTCTATAAACATTTTGATGTTCGTATGCTGAGAATTTCACAATAACACTGCGTTTTGTAACATTTTTGGTTTATATAGATTAGCACTCTGATTCTAGCGGAACATGAGAGTGGTTCTATCAAAGCTCAGACAGTGAGTACAGTAGTTGCAGCCAATTTTTTGGGTGAGAGCTCTTCAATTTCTTTGTTATTGGCTGGTTCTGGTTCTTCTCTGCAAGAAGCCGCCGCTCAAGCTGCCTCTTGCCATCCTTCTGTTTCCGAGGTAAACTACATCCTCACCTCTTCATGTGCGTTCTTCTGCTTGTGGCGGCCTCAATGTTTGTTCTTTTTTAGGGTACTTGTTGCTGATTCAGATAAATTTGAGTACCCTCTAGCTGAACCTTGGGCTAAATTGGTTGACTTTGTTCGGCAACAAAGAGATTACTCTCACATCCTCGCTTCCTCAAGTTCATTCGGCAAGAATATATTGCCCCGTGTTGCTGCTCTTTCAGATGTTTCTCCTATTACTGATGTTGTCAAAATCTTAGGATCCAATGTGTTTATCAGGTACACTCCTAATCTTGTAATCCCAACGCTGACTTTTTCGTTGAATTATGATGTGATAAGAGGACATGTGTTGCTAAACTTTCTGGAAATGTGAAACCGAGCTTAATTTTTTGACAGGCCTATATATGCAGGAAACGCTTTGTGTACAGTTCGTTATACTGGTTCGGGTCCTTGTATGTTGACTATTAGATCTACATCCTTTCCTGTTACCCCAATAACTGCAGACTCCGAGTCAAAGAAAGCTACCATCTCTCAGATTGATCTCTCCAAGTTCAAAGATGGTTTGTTTAGTGTTCTCTTGTGCATTCCTGTTTTAAGCCTTGTTTTTGTTTTTTTGGGTCTAAAGTGAGTATGCTATTCTACATTGCAGACTCTGTCAGAAGATCTAGATACGTGGGACAATCAACTCAGGATACAGAACGGCCTGATCTTGGAAGTGCACGTGTTGTGATTACTGGTGGAAGGGCGTTGAAGAGTGTGGAGAATTTTAAAATGATCGAAAAGCTTGCAGAAAAACTTGGTGGAGCAGGTTAGTATATATGCTTGTCCTAATCAGCAGTGAATGCGGGAAATCTATTTCTCGCAAATGAATTTATCCTTTTTCTCCATTTCTATTTCTCGGGTGTTTCAAAGCGTACATGCATAAATGTTCTGTTAATTTGTACAGTTGGTGCTACTCGTGCTGCTGTTGATGCTGGATATGTTCCTAATGACCTTCAGGTAATATTTTTGGCTCTTCTGTTGATTACATTCCTACCATTTTAATGGCTTTTAAACTCCCATAAGAGTTTGTTTGTTTGTTTGCGTGTGTGTGTGTTTTAGGTGGGACAAACGGGAAAAATAGTAGCACCAGAGCTATACATGGCGTTTGGTGTTTCAGGAGCCATTCAACACTTAGCTGGAATTAAGGATTCTAAGGTGATTGTAGCAGTTAATAAAGACGCGGATGCACCTATTTTCCTGGTAACAAACACACTTGAAACCCTTCTTCTCTGTCAATCTAAGTTAGGACCAATTTATGCTAAAACGATTGGCTATGAAATTGTAGGTGGCGGATTATGGACTTGTTGGAGATCTTTTTGAGGTGATACCCGAGTTGCTGGAGAAGCTTTCGGAAAAGAAATGAGAAACCGAAACATCTCCTAAGCTCTCAGGTGCAGACCAGTCCACGACTACAGTAAGTAGTGTATATAGCAAAACTGTAATAAAAGCGGTCTGAAGAATTTGTCATAAGCTCTGTGTCACTTTTGATTCTCTGCTACGAATCTGACAATCACAAAAAGAAACCCATTTGCAAAGTGTTTAACTTTCAATATTTATTCGATTTTCTATAAATTTACATCAAAGAATCAGAAGAGTAAAAAGTAATGATCACAGCTAGAATCAAGCAATAAAGTTCGATAAAGACACTATGCAAAGTCCTCTCTTCTTCAATTCTGCAGAGAATTCTTCATTCATAAATTCATTTATCTTCGATCCTGTGTCTGTTATGCATCCTCTCTCCTATAGATTCCCCAAGTGTGAAAATAATCTGCTCTCCTATAATTGTAATTTTGATGGAAAATATCATTTTTTCATGCATGCAACAAATGATGGATTTAGGCTGTTCCGTTAATACTTCATCTAGAAATGAAGCTATCTCTGTAAGAAAACTCTGATCTGACACACACAACAGCTCATAACTGAGTTCAAAACATAAAAATGAAACACTAACGCAAACCAGTCTTCAAAAGATACTTAAACATAGAAAGAACACAGAGTTGAGAGATTGATCTTTGATATTCTACTTGCATTTGACCGCCCAAAAACAACATCGAGCACACCTAGATCAAACGAGCTGCTGCAATTTTTCTCTGTTTTATGGCTCTCCTTTCTTTCAACCATGCTACATTTCTTTAATACGCTCCTCCATGGACGATGCCAGCACCTTCAAATTGTGCAAACTCTTTTCAAAGGAGTCATCTCCATCATCAACACCTTCGTTTCTCTTTTCTAAATTCTCTAACTGCTCATTGGATTTCATATTTTCTTCACTTCCGAGTGCAGTAAGCAAACAATCACTTCCCTGAGTCCCATTACCTACATCGATGTGAATGTTTGACTCATCAGGGCCTTCAGAAGCAAGCTTTTGATGAGGGATTGCTTCATTGTTGTCTGCATTTAATGCAAGCTTTGTCTGGATCAAACTGTCATCATCATCAACAACATCATCTTCCTTCTCATCTGAGCTTGCCTTTTCCCCAGCCATGGCATCATCTTCATGGAACTGAAACTCCTTGCTGCCATCATGGGTCATAGTCATCTTCTCTACATTGCTTCCATATACGTCAAGCTCATCATCAACGGTTTGCCTTGTCTCTGGCGGTGACACAAGAATGTTAACTGCTTCATCAAAACCAAAAGGAGGATCTGAAGAATTCTTTTCATAAATTGGGCTCAGAACCATATTCTTCCCTGCTTTGCTTCCAATTTCACCAGTCTCTTCATTCCTTTGCTCTATATCTGGTGGTGGTGCAGTTTCATCTCCATCAGCTCTTATTGAAGCAAGATTTTCACGAGGGCCTGAATCATTGTTATCCAACTCAAGTCTACTCTTTTTACCAAGCGGTTCAGAAGCATCTCCTCCATTATACTTGTTCTTTTCAAGTCTCATTATTTGAGCGATGGTGAGGCTAAGATCTTCATCATCATTGACTGATGGAACCTGTGACTGACAACAACCCATAGTACTCTCATCGTTCTCACGAGCTTGCTTGAGGTACTTGCGTGTCTTGTCACGAGCTCGCTTCATGTACTGGCGTCTCTTTTTTGCCGAATCCTTAGCTATTTTCGTTCCATCATCGCTTGTTCTTTTCATCTTAGAGCCTGTAGAAACAAAAGTATTATCATCATTCATCATCTTAATCAATGTCTGATGCAATCTGTGTCTGACAAAGACCTGTATTATTCTCACCGTCCTCACGAACTCGATTCATGTACTTCCATCTATTGGCACGAGCTAGCTTCATGAACTTCCGTTTCTTGTTTGTCAAATCCTCAGCTATCTTGTTTCCAACCCCGCTTGTTCTGTTCGTCTTAGAGCCTGAAGGAACAAAATTAGATGTATCATGAACTAAGACAGTTCTTGAGCTCAATGTTTCAGCTGATTCAACAGCACACTTCTTCCTCCACCACTCGCAGAACATTGGAGTAACACGAGGTATTGCAGAACGGGAAGGGATGAATAACGTTAGATCATCAATAGGCTTATTGTATTGAGTCCAAGCTGCCTCCTGCGAGAGGCTGTTCCCGTTAACAGGACAAAGAACATCCTGAAACATACCGAACTGTGAAGCCACCCGATTGGGAAAATAATGCTCCACACAATCAATTCCAACAAGCTCAGACACCTTTATGCATCGAGCAAAAGAGATGAAATCATCATCAAGATTGGGACCAACAGGAACCAACATCGCCTTCTCGGGGTAAAACTTAGGAAATTCCCACTCTTTCACAGTTTTTGTGTACGGACGCCACTCAAAACTTTCGATTTTCGAGTTGTCCAGAATCTGCCTCACATCGCTGGTTCTCTGTTTCAGGTGTAGCCAACGAGCCAATCTTGAATCACCTTTTCGCAACGGGTTAGGCGTTGGCTGTAGTTCCCTGAATCTCTCCCATGTCCAAACTTGGACCGACTTAAACAAGGCACTCAGATCAATTTTGGTAACCTTCGATTTGGTGAAAGCTGTAATGTGGTTTTTCAAGAGACTTAGCTCCGCATACAAATGAGCAAGAACAGCTGGAGCAAGAGCAATCCGTGTGCCAGTTGAAAGATGAACAGCAATTGGAAAAATTGCTTCATAGATATGATAAAAGCGTGATGGAAACACAAAGTAGCTAAGCCACAATGCAAGGAAAGCCACATGCTCAAGCTCATCACCACTGTCCATGAATCTCACCATCCATAACACTTGAGTTACGAACTGGGCTTTTTTATCTTTCTTAATCTTCTGCCATTCTTTCTCCAGTTTCTCCTTAATCTTCTCTCCCGAGCTATCCAGAGTAGCAAAAACCGGTGAACCCAAAACAGAGAAACCTAAAAGCACCATAACGTCTTCAAGTGTTATCGTTGTTTCACCCCAGGGAAAACGAAACTTTTGGTATCAGGACACCATTTCTCAGCAATACCCAGAACTAGATCTGTGTTTGTACAGATTTTGTTTGTGGATGCCATGACAGCATCGAAAATCCCAGCTTTTCTCCAAGTGGGTTCGTGCAAAGCCGCGATTTTTGTAGTCCAAGACATGAGTTTTGTGTTCGCAAATCTCCACCCATTGAAGGAAACACTGAAAGACAGAGCCTTTAAGTCAGGAGAAGAAGCTGAACGATTTTTATGTGGAAGAACAGCTTCAGATCCATCAATGGAGGTGGTGAAACAGGGCTTTAAAATATTGGATTTTTTGCTGCTAGGTCGACTGTTTTCAGAGGGAAATACCATGACTGCTTCACTCTCTTCAACAAGATCTTCAGTAGATGGAGAAGAAGAAGATGAAAGAGAAAGTTTTGCTCTTTTCCTCTTTTTTTTTTGTTTTGGTTGAACGTTTTAAGTTTGAAAGAATGTATTATGTTGCAGAGGTGATGGAGCTTAATAGAACATGTTTAGATTTGATTCCTGTCTAGATAATCATGAAATTGAGCAATAAGTAAAAGATATAGAGATTTAACAAATTTTTCGGTCTTGAGTTTTCCAATAATCCACTATCACCACAGATTACAAAGTATTAGGGTTCCTCACAATCTCTCTAAGAACAAGAAAGATCTCTCTAGTTTCTCTCTAGAGTTTCTAGGATACAGAAAACCCTCACACATGCCTATCTTTATATAGACTAGGGCAATTACAAAGTTTTATATAGACTACGGTTTAAACCTAAACCAAAGCTCAATAGTAAAAACACATTCCTAATTGACTAACCCAAGTCGCGGGTCTAGTTAATACTCATGATTTTCATCATCAAAGCCCAACAAACTCCACCTTGATGATAATCATTTCCGAGTATAACTTCTTCATCTTTGCATTCATGTGCAGCTCCAGACAGTCCAGCACCTTAGTGCTCTTCTAAGTTGAGAAAACTCAAAGCCTTCTCAAACTTATCCACATGAAGTACATTTGTCAACATATCAGTCGGATTCCTCTCAGTCGGGTGATAACACCATATTTTACATGTTTTTAAGGTTTAATTTCATAGGTTTTTAGTTCCAATTTGTATAGTTTTGGGATATTTTCATGCATTTAGGTCCAACTTGAGTCTCATTGCATTTTAGATGTCCTAGGTTGTCTTTGCATTCTTTTTGGCTTGTATGAGCCATTTTCAGGTGTTCTTGGAGTCATAGGAGTTGGAGGAGTGAAGATAGCCACACAAAAAAGTCATTGCAGAATACAGAGATGCAGGATCAGGTTGATACGTCATAAGTTTGGCAATGGATGAAGGACTTTTCACCGTTGGATTGAGCTCAAATTTTATCACGAGATATAGCAATGGATTAGCTTTCATTTGGAAGTGGTTTGAGGCAATTCCAACGGTGCGATCAGAAGTTATGCCAATTTCCGTGACGACGGTCCAGTCTGGCGCGCGAAGGAACTCATTGGAGCTCACAGCGGTGTAGCGCAGCGGTCTACAGTGACCGCTGCGGATTCATCCGACGAAAAAAACAGAGATTCACAGCGGTCATGCAGCGGGCAAGTCCTGACCGCTGTGAATCATCTGAAACCCAAAAAAAACTCGACCCAAACTCTATTAAAAGCCAAAAAACCTAATTTTATTAGAAAGTTTTCTTCTTCTAAGAGTGGGGCTCGTCCCCAACTCTCTCTTCTTGATGTTTTGGGATTGTTCTTCATACAAATGCCATTCTAGAGAAGATTTCTTCACTCTATCTTTATATTATGCTTATTTGATTCTTGTTCTTCATTTCTATGTCTTTTTCTCTTGTGTTCTTCATGTTCTTGTGAGTTGACTTTTTGTTGGATTTTAGATAATGTTTGATGTGGATGGTTGATGGTTGATTGTTGATGTTTAGGCTTAGATAATCATTTGTTCTCATGTTAGGAGGGATCTTAATGCTAGAATCGAATTGACAACTCATTTCTAGAACTTAAGACATTTCTCGCCCGGAAGGTGTTCGATGAAATGTCTAGAAAACTTCTAAGCATGCGATTCAATTCTTAGCCAATGGAAATTGATGATTAAGGTGAATTGTTGACTTGTATGGACTAATGCTTAATGATTATGGATCATTTAGTTTCGAACGGAAGTTCTTGATAACTAGATGATTTTGTAAATGGATTAGTATCATGGAAGTGAACTAATCTACTTGTGTGATCCATGTCATAAGAATGAATGTGCATTGAATGTTTAGGCATCATTAGTCAATTGTCTTGATGGTTAGATAATGGTTATTTAAGATGATCTTGGATGAGTCTTTCACTTAGGTTGGTTCGTAACGCTAGATTTGTCATGATAAACCGAAACCTAGTACTACACCTTAGATTAGTTAGATTTTTGGTCTCATCCCATGCATTAGGGATAGATTCGAGTAAGCGGTGTTAGTACTAGATTAGGTATGTTCATTCGTTTCTAGATCTTAGGCATTTCACTCATGACCCGAGTTTAAATGAATTGCTTGATCCGAACCTTTTGTGAGCTATGCATATCCTAGCCAACGGAAGTTGATGTTTAGGGTGTTTAGTGAACTAATTGGAATTGTTTCTTAATGCTTGTTAATTATTTAATCACAAATGGAAATTTGTTCTTGATTAGATAATTAACAAGGTGATTAGTGCCATGGAAATGGATTAGTCATATTTGAGAATTCCATGTTCTAAGATAGTGATTAATGCTTCTAAATGATTCATTGTTTGATTGTTACCCATCTCATTGATAGCTTAGTTCATAATCCAACATTTTAGTCTTGTGTTTTGTTTTCCTTCTTGCATTTGTTTCCTTTCTTATAAATTTAAAAACCAAAAACAATGTTTGCTCTAGCTTAAGAAGTTTCTTGCATTCTTAGTGCCTCAATCTTAACCCCTTATGGATTGACATCTCAAGTACTACAATGACATGAGTACACTTGGGATAATTGACACGAAAATATCATGTATCAATTTGGCGCCGTTGCCGGGGATCGAACCCGGGTCACCCGCGTGACAGGCGGGAATACTTACCACTATACTACATCTCGCTTATGGGCTTTAGATCTTAACCGTGGTTTTACATGAACATTCGAGTTATCTTATCCTTTTATGCCACACTTGTTAACTCGAATGGCCATCTTCCTTTTTAAGATGGTTCCGCACCCAAACCCGAAACCTTTTATTTTGAACCATTGTGCTAAATCGTTGAGTGAGGTCTTTTTCTATGCGCTTTCATGTACAAAATCTTTCGAGATAGAAACGACAAGCTCTTTCTTCCAATTGATAGGAAAAATCCTACTATCAATTTGGCGCCGTTGCCATTGGGGTTTAGCATTGATCATTAGGATTTGGATTCTTCTTGAGACTAGAGCTTTTTATTTTCTTTTGTTGCTAATCTTTTTCCCCTTTTCTTGTGATCTTGATCTCTTAGGTAACTAGGAGTAAAGGAGACATGCAAGGAGAGAAGGAGTAAGAGGACACAACCGTCAAGCTAGTGACGTTAAACGCGCCATTGGGGACCTCCCCAATCCTATCCCTCGTCAATGCTAGAGACATAAAACAAGCAATCCTATCCTTTACTTCTTGTTTTCTGCCTTTTATTGTTTGATAAATTTTGTTTTCATGTTTTTTGTAGGAGCAATAAGGGTGAATAAATGGGACGGATGGAATGGTCAAAGTCCGTGAGCTTCAACGCACAATGCTTCCTCCTCGTGAATCCACTCCACTCCAAGGTACCACTAACTTATCCCTTTGTATATACCATTTCGTTTTTGTTTTTGTTTATGTTTGTTTTACTCTCTCTTTGGCTTAATTCACACCGAGACGGTGTGATTTAAGTCCGGGGGAGAGGTTCTTGTGTTTTGACATTGTGTATTTTGTCTTATTTTTATTTTCTTGAGTCATTGCATTGTATATTTTCAATTGCATAAAAAAACGAAAAACAAAAAAAATCATCATGTAGTTTGCATTAGTCCATGTGCATTCTAGACTTGACTTGATCACTCATTTCTAGATCATATTGGTTGCATTCATGTGCATGGGAGTTCATGAAACATGTATGATAAGCTTTCATTGTGATGCTCTCGATAATGGTTTTATATTGCTTAAACGATTTCAAAAAGCTTGTAAACTTCGTACTTTGATCTCTCCGCTTGAAATCCATTGTCTTTTTGATGCTTGCTAAATTTGATATCAACTCCATCTTTATTAGGCGAAAATGAACTTTAATTATCTCGCTTATGGGCTTTAGATCTTAACCGTGGTTTTACATGAACATTCGAGTTATCTTATCCTTTTATGCCACACTTGTTAACTCGAATGGCCATCTTCCTTTTTAAGATGGTTCCGCACCCAAACCCGAAACCTTTTATTTTGAACCATTGTGCTAAATCGTTGAGTGAGGTCTTTTTCTATGCGCTTTCATGTACAAAATCTTTCGAGATAGAAACGACAAGCTCTTTCTTCCAATTGATAGGGGTTTACAAAGGTTATTGGTTGGGATTTGTGGGATTGGTTTGAAAATGAAAAAATGGGAAGTGGAATGAGAAAAGAAAAATGAAAAACCATGTTGTAATAAAAGTTATAGGGGATGAAAAAAAAAAAAAAAAAAAAAAAAAAAAAAAAAAGAGTTAATCGAAAATAAGAAAAAAGAAAAGGCATAATGATATAAATTCCCTAGTAACTAAGGTGTAGAAAGAGTTGTCGTTTGATGTGATTGGCGGGTTGAGTTTATACGTTTGTGGTTAAGAAGAGTTTTGAAAGAAAAAGAAAATTGCTTGTCAAGTTCGGGAATTTAGATGAAAAGCTTTAGGAAGGGTAGAACAATGGAAGAACATCTTGTATGCATAAATTGTTTCCTATTCTCTATTGCTTTTGTATAATGACTTGCGTTTGATTTTGAGAGTAGCCACAAATACATGAACCGCCTCTTATACGTAAAGACCTTTTTCTACCGAGCCAAATGGAATAGATCAATTGCCCATATGTGAGAGTCACGCTTGAACTTAAATGAATGTAGGGAGTTGGTTGATAAGAAAGCATGCGGATACTTGTTTTGGATCTAGAGTAAAATAATTGGAGTTGCGATAAGTCTAGAGAAGTTAGAGTCATATTGAGATACGTTTTTGCAATGTCTTGGTATTATGTTAGGCTATTATTTTGAATGCTTTGACATGTATTTTAGTTGTGAATTTCCACTCTTTAAAACCTCTCTTCCGGTTTGTCTTCTCTTGTTTGCTTGCGGACAAGCAAAAGACAAGTCCGGGGGAGTTGATAACACCATATTTTACATGTTTTTAAGGTTTAATTTCATAGGTTTTTAGTTCCAATTTGTATAGTTTTGGGATATTTTCATGCATTTAGGTCCAACTTGAGTCTCATTGCATTTTAGATGTCCTAGGTTGTCTTTGCATTCTTTTTGGCTTGTATGAGCCATTTTCAGGTGTTCTTGGAGTCATAGGAGTTGGAGGAGTGAAGATAGCCACACAAAAAAGTCATTGCAGAATACAGAGATGCAGGATCAGGTTGATACGTCATAAGTTTGGCAATGGATGAAGGACTTTTCACCATTGGATTGAGCTCAAATTTTATCACGAGATATAGCAATGGATTAGCTTTCATTTGGAAGTGGTTTGAGGCAATTCCAACGGTGCGATCAGAAGTTATGCCAATTTCCGTGACGACGGTCCAGTCTGGCGCGCGAAGGAACTCATTGGAGCTCACAGCGGTGTAGCGCAGCGGTCTACAGTGACCGCTGCGGATTCATCCGACGAAAAAAACAGAGATTCACAGCGGTCATGCAGCGGGCAAGTCCTGACCGCTGTGAATCATCTGAAACCCAAAAAAAACTCGACCCAAACTCTATTAAAAGCCAAAAAACCTAATTTTATTAGAAAGTTTACTTCTTCTAAGAGTGGGGCTCGTCCCCAACTCTCTCTTCTTGATGTTTTGGGATTGTTCTTCATACAAATGCCATTCTAGAGAAGATTTCTTCACTCTATCTTTATATTATGCTTATTTGATTCTTGTTCTTCATTTCTATGTCTTTTTCTCTTGTGTTCTTCATGTTCTTGTGAGTTGACTTTTTGTTGGATTTTAGATAATGTTTGATGTGGATGGTTGATGGTTGATTGTTGATGTTTAGGCTTAGATAATCATTTGTTCTCATGTTAGGAGGGATCTTAATGCTAGAATCGAATTGACAACTCATTTCTAGAACTTAAGACATTTCTCGCCCGGAAGGTGTTCGATGAAATGTCTAGAAAACTTCTAAGCATGCGATTCAATTCTTAGCCAATGGAAATTGATGATTAAGGTGAATTGTTGACTTGTATGGACTAATGCTTAATGATTATGGATCATTTAGTTTCGAACGGAAGTTCTTGATAACTAGATGATTTTGTAAATGGATTAGTATCATGGAAGTGAACTAATCTACTTGTGTGATCCATGTCATAAGAATGAATGTGCATTGAATGTTTAGGCATCATTAGTCAATTGTCTTGATGGTTAGATAATGGTTATTTAAGATGATCTTGGATGAGTCTTTCACTTAGGTTGGTTCGTAACGCTAGATTTGTCATGATAAACCGAAACCTAGTACTACACCTTAGATTAGTTAGATTTTTGGTCTCATCCCATGCATTAGGGATAGATTCGAGTAAGCGGTGTTAGTACTAGATTAGGTATGTTCATTCGTTTCTAGATCTTAGGCATTTCACTCATGACCCGAGTTTAAATGAATTGCTTGATCCGAACCTTTTGTGAGCTATGCATATCCTAGCCAACGGAAGTTGATGTTTAGGGTGTTTAGTGAACTAATTGGAATTGTTTCTTAATGCTTGTTAATTATTTAATCACAAATGGAAATTTGTTCTTGATTAGATAATTAACAAGGTGATTAGTGCCATGGAAATGGATTAGTCATATTTGAGAATTCCATGTTCTAAGATAGTGATTAATGCTTCTAAATGATTCATTGTTTGATTGTTACCCATCTCATTGATAGCTTAGTTCATAATCCAACATTTTAGTCTTGTGTTTTGTTTTCCTTCTTGCATTTGTTTCCTTTCTTATAAATTTAAAAACCAAAAACAATGTTTGCTCTAGCTTAAGAAGTTTCTTGCATTCTTAGTGCCTCAATCTTAACCCCTTATGGATTGACATCTCAAGTACTACAATGACATGAGTACACTTGGGATAATTGACACGAAAATATCATGTATCAATTTGGCGCCGTTGCCGGGGATCGAACCCGGGTCACCCGCGTGACAGGCGGGAATACTTACCACTATACTACATCTCGCTTATGGGCTTTAGATCTTAACCGTGGTTTTACATGAACATTCGAGTTATCTTATCCTTTTATGCCACACTTGTTAACTCGAATGGCCATCTTCCTTTTTAAGATGGTTCCGCACCCAAACCCGAAACCTTTTATTTTGAACCATTGTGCTAAATCGTTGAGTGAGGTCTTTTTCTATGCGCTTTCATGTACAAAATCTTTCGAGATAGAAACGACAAGCTCTTTCTTCCAATTGATAGGAAAAATCCTACTATCAATTTGGCGCCGTTGCCATTGGGGTTTAGCATTGATCATTAGGATTTGGATTCTTCTTGAGACTAGAGCTTTTTATTTTCTTTTGTTGCTAATCTTTTTCCCCTTTTCTTGTGATCTTGATCTCTTAGGTAACTAGGAGTAAAGGAGACATGCAAGGAGAGAAGGAGTAAGAGGACACAACCGTCAAGCTAGTGACGTTAAACGCGCCATTGGGGACCTCCCCAATCCTATCCCTCGTCAATGCTAGAGACATAAAACAAGCAATCCTATCCTTTACTTCTTGTTTTCTGCCTTTTATTGTTTGATAAATTTTGTTTTCATGTTTTTTGTAGGAGCAATAAGGGTGAATAAATGGGACGGATGGAATGGTCAAAGTCCGTGAGCTTCAACGCACAATGCTTCCTCCTCGTGAATCCACTCCACTCCAAGGTACCACTAACTTATCCCTTTGTATATACCATTTCGTTTTTGTTTTTGTTTATGTTTGTTTTACTCTCTCTTTGGCTTAATTCACACCGAGACGGTGTGATTTAAGTCCGGGGGAGAGGTTCTTGTGTTTTGACATTGTGTATTTTGTCTTATTTTTATTTTCTTGAGTCATTGCATTGTATATTTTCAATTGCATAAAAAAACGAAAAACAAAAAAAATCATCATGTAGTTTGCATTAGTCCATGTGCATTCTAGACTTGACTTGATCACTCATTTCTAGATCATATTGGTTGCATTCATGTGCATGGGAGTTCATGAAACATGTATGATAAGCTTTCATTGTGATGCTCTCGATAATGGTTTTATATTGCTTAAACGATTTCAAAAAGCTTGTAAACTTCGTACTTTGATCTCTCCGCTTGAAATCCATTGTCTTTTTGATGCTTGCTAAATTTGATATCAACTCCATCTTTATTAGGCGAAAATGAACTTTAATTATCTCGCTTATGGGCTTTAGATCTTAACCGTGGTTTTACATGAACATTCGAGTTATCTTATCCTTTTATGCCACACTTGTTAACTCGAATGGCCATCTTCCTTTTTAAGATGGTTCCGCACCCAAACCCGAAACCTTTTATTTTGAACCATTGTGCTAAATCGTTGAGTGAGGTCTTTTTCTATGCGCTTTCATGTACAAAATCTTTCGAGATAGAAACGACAAGCTCTTTCTTCCAATTGATAGGGGTTTACAAAGGTTATTGGTTGGGATTTGTGGGATTGGTTTGAAAATGAAAAAATGGGAAGTGGAATGAGAAAAGAAAAATGAAAAACCATGTTGTAATAAAAGTTATAGGGGATGAAAAAAAAAAAAAAAAAAAAAAAAAAAAAAAAGAGTTAATCGAAAATAAGAAAAAAGAAAAGGCATAATGATATAAATTCCCTAGTAACTAAGGTGTAGAAAGAGTTGTCGTTTGATGTGATTGGCGGGTTGAGTTTATACGTTTGTGGTTAAGAAGAGTTTTGAAAGAAAAAGAAAATTGCTTGTCAAGTTCGGGAATTTAGATGAAAAGCTTTAGGAAGGGTAGAACAATGGAAGAACATCTTGTATGCATAAATTGTTTCCTATTCTCTATTGCTTTTGTATAATGACTTGCGTTTGATTTTGAGAGTAGCCACAAATACATGAACCGCCTCTTATACGTAAAGACCTTTTTCTACCGAGCCAAATGGAATAGATCAATTGCCCATATGTGAGAGTCACGCTTGAACTTAAATGAATGTAGGGAGTTGGTTGATAAGAAAGCATGCGGATACTTGTTTTGGATCTAGAGTAAAATAATTGGAGTTGCGATAAGTCTAGAGAAGTTAGAGTCATATTGAGATACGTTTTTGCAATGTCTTGGTATTATGTTAGGCTATTATTTTGAATGCTTTGACATGTATTTTAGTTGTGAATTTCCACTCTTTAAAACCTCTCTTCCGGTTTGTCTTCTCTTGTTTGCTTGCGGACAAGCAAAAGACAAGTCCGGGGGAGTTGATAACACCATATTTTACATGTTTTTAAGGTTTAATTTCATAGGTTTTTAGTTCCAATTTGTATAGTTTTGGGATATTTTCATGCATTTAGGTCCAACTTGAGTCTCATTGCATTTTAGATGTCCTAGGTTGTCTTTGCATTCTTTTTGGCTTGTATGAGCCATTTTCAGGTGTTCTTGGAGTCATAGGAGTTGGAGGAGTGAAGATAGCCACACAAAAAAGTCATTGCAGAATACAGAGATGCAGGATCAGGTTGATACGTCATAAGTTTGGCAATGGATGAAGGACTTTTCACCATTGGATTGAGCTCAAATTTTATCACGAGATATAGCAATGGATTAGCTTTCATTTGGAAGTGGTTTGAGGCAATTCCAACGGTGCGATCAGAAGTTATGCCAATTTCCGTGACGACGGTCCAGTCTGGCGCGCGAAGGAACTCATTGGAGCTCACAGCGGTGTAGCGCAGCGGTCTACAGTGACCGCTGCGGATTCATCCGACGAAAAAAACAGAGATTCACAGCGGTCATGCAGCGGGCAAGTCCTGACCGCTGTGAATCATCTGAAACCCAAAAAAAACTCGACCCAAACTCTATTAAAAGCCAAAAAACCTAATTTTATTAGAAAGTTTACTTCTTCTAAGAGTGGGGCTCGTCCCCAACTCTCTCTTCTTGATGTTTTGGGATTGTTCTTCATACAAATGCCATTCTAGAGAAGATTTCTTCACTCTATCTTTATATTATGCTTATTTGATTCTTGTTCTTCATTTCTATGTCTTTTTCTCTTGTGTTCTTCATGTTCTTGTGAGTTGACTTTTTGTTGGATTTTAGATAATGTTTGATGTGGATGGTTGATGGTTGATTGTTGATGTTTAGGCTTAGATAATCATTTGTTCTCATGTTAGGAGGGATCTTAATGCTAGAATCGAATTGACAACTCATTTCTAGAACTTAAGACATTTCTCGCCCGGAAGGTGTTCGATGAAATGTCTAGAAAACTTCTAAGCATGCGATTCAATTCTTAGCCAATGGAAATTGATGATTAAGGTGAATTGTTGACTTGTATGGACTAATGCTTAATGATTATGGATCATTTAGTTTCGAACGGAAGTTCTTGATAACTAGATGATTTTGTAAATGGATTAGTATCATGGAAGTGAACTAATCTACTTGTGTGATCCATGTCATAAGAATGAATGTGCATTGAATGTTTAGGCATCATTAGTCAATTGTCTTGATGGTTAGATAATGGTTATTTAAGATGATCTTGGATGAGTCTTTCACTTAGGTTGGTTCGTAACGCTAGATTTGTCATGATAAACCGAAACCTAGTACTACACCTTAGATTAGTTAGATTTTTGGTCTCATCCCATGCATTAGGGATAGATTCGAGTAAGCGGTGTTAGTACTAGATTAGGTATGTTCATTCGTTTCTAGATCTTAGGCATTTCACTCATGACCCGAGTTTAAATGAATTGCTTGATCCGAACCTTTTGTGAGCTATGCATATCCTAGCCAACGGAAGTTGATGTTTAGGGTGTTTAGTGAACTAATTGGAATTGTTTCTTAATGCTTGTTAATTATTTAATCACAAATGGAAATTTGTTCTTGATTAGATAATTAACAAGGTGATTAGTGCCATGGAAATGGATTAGTCATATTTGAGAATTCCATGTTCTAAGATAGTGATTAATGCTTCTAAATGATTCATTGTTTGATTGTTACCCATCTCATTGATAGCTTAGTTCATAATCCAACATTTTAGTCTTGTGTTTTGTTTTCCTTCTTGCATTTGTTTCCTTTCTTATAAATTTAAAAACCAAAAACAATGTTTGCTCTAGCTTAAGAAGTTTCTTGCATTCTTAGTGCCTCAATCTTAACCCCTTATGGATTGACATCTCAAGTACTACAATGACATGAGTACACTTGGGATAATTGACACGAAAATATCATGTATCAATTTGGCGCCGTTGCCGGGGATCGAACCCGGGTCACCCGCGTGACAGGCGGGAATACTTACCACTATACTACATCTCGCTTATGGGCTTTAGATCTTAACCGTGGTTTTACATGAACATTCGAGTTATCTTATCCTTTTATGCCACACTTGTTAACTCGAATGGCCATCTTCCTTTTTAAGATGGTTCCGCACCCAAACCCGAAACCTTTTATTTTGAACCATTGTGCTAAATCGTTGAGTGAGGTCTTTTTCTATGCGCTTTCATGTACAAAATCTTTCGAGATAGAAACGACAAGCTCTTTCTTCCAATTGATAGGAAAAATCCTACTATCAATTTGGCGCCGTTGCCATTGGGGTTTAGCATTGATCATTAGGATTTGGATTCTTCTTGAGACTAGAGCTTTTTATTTTCTTTTGTTGCTAATCTTTTTCCCCTTTTCTTGTGATCTTGATCTCTTAGGTAACTAGGAGTAAAGGAGACATGCAAGGAGAGAAGGAGTAAGAGGACACAACCGTCAAGCTAGTGACGTTAAACGCGCCATTGGGGACCTCCCCAATCCTATCCCTCGTCAATGCTAGAGACATAAAACAAGCAATCCTATCCTTTACTTCTTGTTTTCTGCCTTTTATTGTTTGATAAATTTTGTTTTCATGTTTTTTGTAGGAGCAATAAGGGTGAATAAATGGGACGGATGGAATGGTCAAAGTCCGTGAGCTTCAACGCACAATGCTTCCTCCTCGTGAATCCACTCCACTCCAAGGTACCACTAACTTATCCCTTTGTATATACCATTTCGTTTTTGTTTTTGTTTATGTTTGTTTTACTCTCTCTTTGGCTTAATTCACACCGAGACGGTGTGATTTAAGTCCGGGGGAGAGGTTCTTGTGTTTTGACATTGTGTATTTTGTCTTATTTTTATTTTCTTGAGTCATTGCATTGTATATTTTCAATTGCATAAAAAAACGAAAAACAAAAAAAATCATCATGTAGTTTGCATTAGTCCATGTGCATTCTAGACTTGACTTGATCACTCATTTCTAGATCATATTGGTTGCATTCATGTGCATGGGAGTTCATGAAACATGTATGATAAGCTTTCATTGTGATGCTCTCGATAATGGTTTTATATTGCTTAAACGATTTCAAAAAGCTTGTAAACTTCGTACTTTGATCTCTCCGCTTGAAATCCATTGTCTTTTTGATGCTTGCTAAATTTGATATCAACTCCATCTTTATTAGGCGAAAATGAACTTTAATTATCTCGCTTATGGGCTTTAGATCTTAACCGTGGTTTTACATGAACATTCGAGTTATCTTATCCTTTTATGCCACACTTGTTAACTCGAATGGCCATCTTCCTTTTTAAGATGGTTCCGCACCCAAACCCGAAACCTTTTATTTTGAACCATTGTGCTAAATCGTTGAGTGAGGTCTTTTTCTATGCGCTTTCATGTACAAAATCTTTCGAGATAGAAACGACAAGCTCTTTCTTCCAATTGATAGGGGTTTACAAAGGTTATTGGTTGGGATTTGTGGGATTGGTTTGAAAATGAAAAAATGGGAAGTGGAATGAGAAAAGAAAAATGAAAAACCATGTTGTAATAAAAGTTATAGGGGATGAAAAAAAAAAAAAAAAAAAAAAAAAAAAAAAAGAGTTAATCGAAAATAAGAAAAAAGAAAAGGCATAATGATATAAATTCCCTAGTAACTAAGGTGTAGAAAGAGTTGTCGTTTGATGTGATTGGCGGGTTGAGTTTATACGTTTGTGGTTAAGAAGAGTTTTGAAAGAAAAAGAAAATTGCTTGTCAAGTTCGGGAATTTAGATGAAAAGCTTTAGGAAGGGTAGAACAATGGAAGAACATCTTGTATGCATAAATTGTTTCCTATTCTCTATTGCTTTTGTATAATGACTTGCGTTTGATTTTGAGAGTAGCCACAAATACATGAACCGCCTCTTATACGTAAAGACCTTTTTCTACCGAGCCAAATGGAATAGATCAATTGCCCATATGTGAGAGTCACGCTTGAACTTAAATGAATGTAGGGAGTTGGTTGATAAGAAAGCATGCGGATACTTGTTTTGGATCTAGAGTAAAATAATTGGAGTTGCGATAAGTCTAGAGAAGTTAGAGTCATATTGAGATACGTTTTTGCAATGTCTTGGTATTATGTTAGGCTATTATTTTGAATGCTTTGACATGTATTTTAGTTGTGAATTTCCACTCTTTAAAACCTCTCTTCCGGTTTGTCTTCTCTTGTTTGCTTGCGGACAAGCAAAAGACAAGTCCGGGGGAGTTGATAACACCATATTTTACATGTTTTTAAGGTTTAATTTCATAGGTTTTTAGTTCCAATTTGTATAGTTTTGGGATATTTTCATGCATTTAGGTCCAACTTGAGTCTCATTGCATTTTAGATGTCCTAGGTTGTCTTTGCATTCTTTTTGGCTTGTATGAGCCATTTTCAGGTGTTCTTGGAGTCATAGGAGTTGGAGGAGTGAAGATAGCCACACAAAAAAGTCATTGCAGAATACAGAGATGCAGGATCAGGTTGATACGTCATAAGTTTGGCAATGGATGAAGGACTTTTCACCGTTGGATTGAGCTCAAATTTTTTCACGAGATATAGCAATGGATTAGCTTTCATTTGGAAGTGGTTTGAGGCAATTCCAACGGTGCGATCAGAAGTTATGCCAATTTCCGTGACGACGGTCCAGTCTGGCGCGCGAAGGAACTCATTGGAGCTCACAGCGGTGTAGCGCAGCGGTCTACAGTGACCGCTGCGGATTCATCCGACGAAAAAAACAGAGATTCACAGCGGTCATGCAGCGGGCAAGTCCTGACCGCTGTGAATCATCTGAAACCCAAAAAAAACTCGACCCAAACTCTATTAAAAGCCAAAAAACCTAATTTTATTAGAAAGTTTTCTTCTTCTAAGAGTGGGGCTCGTCCCCAACTCTCTCTTCTTGATGTTTTGGGATTGTTCTTCATACAAATGCCATTCTAGAGAAGATTTCTTCACTCTATCTTTATATTATGCTTATTTGATTCTTGTTCTTCATTTCTATGTCTTTTTCTCTTGTGTTCTTCATGTTCTTGTGAGTTGACTTTTTGTTGGATTTTAGATAATGTTTGATGTGGATGGTTGATGGTTGATTGTTGATGTTTAGGCTTAGATAATCATTTGTTCTCATGTTAGGAGGGATCTTAATGCTAGAATCGAATTAACAACTCATTTCTAGAACTTAAGACATTTCTCGCCCGGAAGGTGTTCGATGAAATGTCTAGAAAACTTCTAAGCATGCGATTCAATTCTTAGCCAATGGAAATTGATGATTAAGGTGAATTGTTGACTTGTATGGACTAATGCTTAATGATTATGGATCATTTAGTTTCGAACGGAAGTTCTTGATAACTAGATGATTTTGTAAATGGATTAGTATCATGGAAGTGAACTAATCTACTTGTGTGATCCATGTCATAAGAATGAATGTGCATTGAATGTTTAGGCATCATTAGTCAATTGTCTTGATGGTTAGATAATGGTTATTTAAGATGATCTTGGATGAGTCTTTCACTTAGGTTGGTTCGTAACGCTAGATTTGTCATGATAAACCGAAACCTAGTACTACACCTTAGATTAGTTAGATTTTTGGTCTCATCCCATGCATTAGGGATAGATTCGAGTAAGCGGTGTTAGTACTAGATTAGGTATGTTCATTCGTTTCTAGATCTTAGGCATTTCACTCATGACCCGAGTTTAAATGAATTGCTTGATCCGAACCTTTTGTGAGCTATGCATATCCTAGCCAACGGAAGTTGATGTTTAGGGTGTTTAGTGAACTAATTGGAATTGTTTCTTAATGCTTGTTAATTATTTAATCACAAATGGAAATTTGTTCTTGATTAGATAATTAACAAGGTGATTAGTGCCATGGAAATGGATTAGTCATATTTGAGAATTCCATGTTCTAAGATAGTGATTAATGCTTCTAAATGATTCATTGTTTGATTGTTACCCATCTCATTGATAGCTTAGTTCATAATCCAACATTTTAGTCTTGTGTTTTGTTTTCCTTCTTGCATTTGTTTCCTTTCTTATAAATTTAAAAACCAAAAACAATGTTTGCTCTAGCTTAAGAAGTTTCTTGCATTCTTAGTGCCTCAATCTTAACCCCTTATGGATTGACATCTCAAGTACTACAATGACATGAGTACACTTGGGATAATTGACACGAAAATATCATGTATCAATTTGGCGCCGTTGCCGGGGATCGAACCCGGGTCACCCGCGTGACAGGCGGGAATACTTACCACTATACTACATCTCGCTTATGGGCTTTAGATCTTAACCGTGGTTTTACATGAACATTCGAGTTATCTTATCCTTTTATGCCACACTTGTTAACTCGAATGGCCATCTTCCTTTTTAAGATGGTTCCGCACCCAAACCCGAAACCTTTTATTTTGAACCATTGTGCTAAATCGTTGAGTGAGGTCTTTTTCTATGCGCTTTCATGTACAAAATCTTTCGAGATAGAAACGACAAGCTCTTTCTTCCAATTGATAGGAAAAATCCTACTATCAATTTGGCGCCGTTGCCATTGGGGTTTAGCATTGATCATTAGGATTTGGATTCTTCTTGAGACTAGAGCTTTTTATTTTCTTTTGTTGCTAATCTTTTTCCCCTTTTCTTGTGATCTTGATCTCTTAGGTAACTAGGAGTAAAGGAGACATGCAAGGAGAGAAGGAGTAAGAGGACACAACCGTCAAGCTAGTGACGTTAAACGCGCCATTGGGGACCTCCCCAATCCTATCCCTCGTCAATGCTAGAGACATAAAACAAGCAATCCTATCCTTTACTTCTTGTTTTCTGCCTTTTATTGTTTGATAAATTTTGTTTTCATGTTTTTTGTAGGAGCAATAAGGGTGAATAAATGGGACGGATGGAATGGTCAAAGTCCGTGAGCTTCAACGCACAATGCTTCCTCCTCGTGAATCCACTCCACTCCAAGGTACCACTAACTTATCCCTTTGTATATACCATTTCGTTTTTGTTTTTGTTTATGTTTGTTTTACTCTCTCTTTGGCTTAATTCACACCGAGACGGTGTGATTTAAGTCCGGGGGAGAGGTTCTTGTGTTTTGACATTGTGTATTTTGTCTTATTTTTATTTTCTTGAGTCATTGCATTGTATATTTTCAATTGCATAAAAAAACGAAAAACAAAAAAAATCATCATGTAGTTTGCATTAGTCCATGTGCATTCTAGACTTGACTTGATCACTCATTTCTAGATCATATTGGTTGCATTCATGTGCATGGGAGTTCATGAAACATGTATGATAAGCTTTCATTGTGATGCTCTCGATAATGGTTTTATATTGCTTAAACGATTTCAAAAAGCTTGTAAACTTCGTACTTTGATCTCTCCGCTTGAAATCCATTGTCTTTTTGATGCTTGCTAAATTTGATATCAACTCCATCTTTATTAGGCGAAAATGAACTTTAATTATCTCGCTTATGGGCTTTAGATCTTAACCGTGGTTTTACATGAACATTCGAGTTATCTTATCCTTTTATGCCACACTTGTTAACTCGAATGGCCATCTTCCTTTTTAAGATGGTTCCGCACCCAAACCCGAAACCTTTTATTTTGAACCATTGTGCTAAATCGTTGAGTGAGGTCTTTTTCTATGCGCTTTCATGTACAAAATCTTTCGAGATAGAAACGACAAGCTCTTTCTTCCAATTGATAGGGGTTTACAAAGGTTATTGGTTGGGATTTGTGGGATTGGTTTGAAAATGAAAAAATGGGAAGTGGAATGAGAAAAGAAAAATGAAAAACCATGTTGTAATAAAAGTTATAGGGGATGAAAAAAAAAAAAAAAAAAAAAAAAAAAAAAAGAGTTAATCGAAAATAAGAAAAAAGAAAAGGCATAATGATATAAATTCCCTAGTAACTAAGGTGTAGAAAGAGTTGTCGTTTGATGTGATTGGCGGGTTGAGTTTATACGTTTGTGGTTAAGAAGAGTTTTGAAAGAAAAAGAAAATTGCTTGTCAAGTTCGGGAATTTAGATGAAAAGCTTTAGGAAGGGTAGAACAATGGAAGAACATCTTGTATGCATAAATTGTTTCCTATTCTCTATTGCTTTTGTATAATGACTTGCGTTTGATTTTGAGAGTAGCCACAAATACATGAACCGCCTCTTATACGTAAAGACCTTTTTCTACCGAGCCAAATGGAATAGATCAATTGCCCATATGTGAGAGTCACGCTTGAACTTAAATGAATGTAGGGAGTTGGTTGATAAGAAAGCATGCGGATACTTGTTTTGGATCTAGAGTAAAATAATTGGAGTTGCGATAAGTCTAGAGAAGTTAGAGTCATATTGAGATACGTTTTTGCAATGTCTTGGTATTATGTTAGGCTATTATTTTGAATGCTTTGACATGTATTTTAGTTGTGAATTTCCACTCTTTAAAACCTCTCTTCCGGTTTGTCTTCTCTTGTTTGCTTGCGGACAAGCAAAAGACAAGTCCGGGGGAGTTGATAACACCATATTTTACATGTTTTTAAGGTTTAATTTCATAGGTTTTTAGTTCCAATTTGTATAGTTTTGGGATATTTTCATGCATTTAGGTCCAACTTGAGTCTCATTGCATTTTAGATGTCCTAGGTTGTCTTTGCATTCTTTTTGGCTTGTATGAGCCATTTTCAGGTGTTCTTGGAGTCATAGGAGTTGGAGGAGTGAAGATAGCCACACAAAAAAGTCATTGCAGAATACAGAGATGCAGGATCAGGTTGATACGTCATAAGTTTGGCAATGGATGAAGGACTTTTCACCGTTGGATTGAGCTCAAATTTTATCACGAGATATAGCAATGGATTAGCTTTCATTTGGAAGTGGTTTGAGGCAATTCCAACGGTGCGATCAGAAGTTATGCCAATTTCCGTGACGACGGTCCAGTCTGGCGCGCGAAGGAACTCATTGGAGCTCACAGCGGTGTAGCGCAGCGGTCTACAGTGACCGCTGCGGATTCATCCGACGAAAAAAACAGAGATTCACAGCGGTCATGCAGCGGGCAAGTCCTGACCGCTGTGAATCATCTGAAACCCAAAAAAAACTCGACCCAAACTCTATTAAAAGCCAAAAAACCTAATTTTATTAGAAAGTTTTCTTCTTCTAAGAGTGGGGCTCGTCCCCAACTCTCTCTTCTTGATGTTTTGGGATTGTTCTTCATACAAATGCCATTCTAGAGAAGATTTCTTCACTCTATCTTTATATTATGCTTATTTGATTCTTGTTCTTCATTTCTATGTCTTTTTCTCTTGTGTTCTTCATGTTCTTGTGAGTTGACTTTTTGTTGGATTTTAGATAATGTTTGATGTGGATGGTTGATGGTTGATTGTTGATGTTTAGGCTTAGATAATCATTTGTTCTCATGTTAGGAGGGATCTTAATGCTAGAATCGAATTGACAACTCATTTCTAGAACTTAAGACATTTCTCGCCCGGAAGGTGTTCGATGAAATGTCTAGAAAACTTCTAAGCATGCGATTCAATTCTTAGCCAATGGAAATTGATGATTAAGGTGAATTGTTGACTTGTATGGACTAATGCTTAATGATTATGGATCATTTAGTTTCGAACGGAAGTTCTTGATAACTAGATGATTTTGTAAATGGATTAGTATCATGGAAGTGAACTAATCTACTTGTGTGATCCATGTCATAAGAATGAATGTGCATTGAATGTTTAGGCATCATTAGTCAATTGTCTTGATGGTTAGATAATGGTTATTTAAGATGATCTTGGATGAGTCTTTCACTTAGGTTGGTTCGTAACGCTAGATTTGTCATGATAAACCGAAACCTAGTACTACACCTTAGATTAGTTAGATTTTTGGTCTCATCCCATGCATTAGGGATAGATTCGAGTAAGCGGTGTTAGTACTAGATTAGGTATGTTCATTCGTTTCTAGATCTTAGGCATTTCACTCATGACCCGAGTTTAAATGAATTGCTTGATCCGAACCTTTTGTGAGCTATGCATATCCTAGCCAACGGAAGTTGATGTTTAGGGTATTTAGTGAACTAATTGGAATTGTTTCTTAATGCTTGTTAATTATTTAATCACAAATGGAAATTTGTTCTTGATTAGATAATTAACAAGGTGATTAGTGCCATGGAAATGGATTAGTCATATTTGAGAATTCCATGTTCTAAGATAGTGATTAATGCTTCTAAATGATTCATTGTTTGATTGTTACCCATCTCATTGATAGCTTAGTTCATAATCCAACATTTTAGTCTTGTGTTTTGTTTTCCTTCTTGCATTTGTTTCCTTTCTTATAAATTTAAAAACCAAAAACAATGTTTGCTCTAGCTTAAGAAGTTTCTTGCATTCTTAGTGCCTCAATCTTAACCCCTTATGGATTGACATCTCAAGTACTACAATGACATGAGTACACTTGGGATAATTGACACGAAAATATCATGTATCATCGGGATCTTCGACAGCTTCACTTCACCAGAAGCAGCAATATCCCTGATGAAATGCATCCTCCTGTTAATATTCTTTGTCCTCTCATGATGAACGTTGTTCTTGGCTAAACTCAAGGCACTCTGAGAATCACACCAGATCTCTACCGTGTCTTGTTTGAATCTGAACTCCTCAGTCAAACCTTTTAGCTAGATAGCTTCTTTCACAGCTTCCACCAACGCCATATATTTTGCCTCAGTTGTAGACAGCGCGACGACATGTTGAAGACTCGATTTCCAGCTTATAGCCATCCCACCAGCAGTGAAGACATAATCTGAAATCGATCTACTTCTGTCCAGATCCGATGCAAAGTCAGAATCACAGAAACCTTCAACCTTAAAATCCTTTGTCTTCCTGAACACAATCTTTCGATCCTGGACACCTTTCAAATACCTTAGCACCCACTTCAGAGCAGTCCAATGTATTATGCTTGGCTTACTCATGAACCTACTAACCAAACCAACCGCATACGCGAGATCACACCTAGTTCCTAACATCGCATACATGATACTCCCAATAGCATTTGAATATGGAATATCATCCAAAATTGTCTTTGCTTCATCATCTTTCACAGCAGACAACTTGAAGTGCGAACCGATAGGTGTAGAAACTGATCTAGTTTCATCCATATTGAATACCTGCAGAATCTTCTTGATGTAACCAGATTGAGACAAGGTGAGAACTCCACCTTCACGATCCCTCGCTATATCCATCCCAAGAATCCTTCTTGCAGCTCCTAGATCTTTCATCTCAAATCTACTGCTCAACAAATCTTTCACAATATGTATCTCCTTCATATCCTTTGAAGCAATTAGCATGTCATCAACATACAGGAGTATGTAGATGAAACAATTACCTTTGCTCTCCTTTATGTAAACACGGTGATCGAACTCACTCCTTTTGAATCCATGACTTACCACAAATTGATCAAAGCACTTGTTCCATTGCCTTGGAGCTTGCTTAAGTCCATACAATGCCTTTTCCAATAAGCAAACATGGTCCTCTTTTCCCTTAACCACAAAACCTTCAGGATGCTCCATATAGATCTCCTCTTCAAGTAAACCATGAAGAAACGCAGTCTTAACATCAAGCTGCTCCAATTCCAGATCCATATTTGTTGTAATCGATAGGAGAAACCTGATAGAAACATGATTCACAACCGGAGCAAACACTTCTTGATAGTCAATACCCTCTTTCTGAGAATAACCCTTGGCTACCAATCTAGCTTTATATCTCGGTTCTTCTACCCCTGGGATACCCGGCTTTAACCTGTAAACCCATTTGCAACCAATCACTTTTCTAGCTTTAGGTCTTTTAACCAACCTTCAGGTCTTGTTCTTAT
This sequence comes from Eutrema japonicum, assembly GCA_030161315.1. Lineage (NCBI taxonomy): Eukaryota > Viridiplantae > Streptophyta > Magnoliopsida > Brassicales > Brassicaceae > Eutrema > Eutrema japonicum. Next base: position 45,958,694 of record BSQW01000008.1, on the reverse strand, counting down.
CCAGAGAACTCATCTCTTCATCCATACCTCCATTCCATAAAACTTTATCCTTGCTTTCAACAGCTTCCTGATAGTCCATAGGTTCTTCAGAACTTATCTTGACAGCAGCGATTAAGGCGAAACTCGCTAAATCATAATCACCAAGATATTCAGGTCGCCTTGTTACTCGTTTAGACCTGTTTCGAGCTAACTCCCAATCTTCTAGAGGTACATCATATGTTTCATGATCTCCAACAACTCCACCTGAAGATCCAATTTGTTCATTATCTTCAGTAACAGAAGTTGTCGCATCTGGTCCTCCTCGGTGTTGATCGATACTCGGGATGACATCGATCGACACCACCTCAGAAGGCCCATGAGACTTTTCTTTTTCGTGTCCGTGTCGATCGATACTTGGGGTGGTATCGATCGATACTCTTTCAGAAGTCGGGCTCCTCTGCGCAGTTTCTTCCACAGAAACTCTATTCCTAAAATCTTTGAACACTGTATCTTCCACAAAGACCACATTCCTGCTAATCACACATTTTGATTCATTCATGAGCCATACCTTGTACCCTTTGACTCCCTCCGGATAGCTTATGAAAATTCTCTTCATAGCTCTTGGTCTTAACTTCCCTTGATCTACATGAACATAGACCAATGATCCAAATCTTCTCATGTGTCCATAACTCGGCTTTCTTCCCAGCCAAAGTTCCTTAGGAATACTGTCATCTAAGGCCGATGATGGGCTTCTATTAATTTGGTACACAGCTGTGCTAACCGCCCCAGCCCAGAATTCTTCACCTAAGCCACTTTCATCCAGTATACAACGCACCTTCTCCATTATTGTTCGGCTCATGCGTTCTGCAACTCCATTTTGCTGTGGAGTATATGCAGAAGTCTTGTGCCTCTCAATCCCATGCTGCTTGCAAAACCCGTCGAAGTCTTTGTTCACAAACTCCAACCCATTGTATGTTCTCAGACATTTCACTTTCTTGTTTATCTGATTCTCAACCAGTTTTTTCCATTCACAGAACTTTGTAAAAGCTTCACTCTTAATAGAAAAGAAGAACACCCACACCTTTCTAGTGTAATCATCAATGATAGAGAGGAAATACTGCTTACCAGAGATACTTGGAGTGACCGATGGAGATCCCCAAAGATCTGAGTGAACATATCTCAGCGCTTCTCCTGAATTGTGTTTCTCAATGTTGAAGCTCAGTCTCTTGGTCTTCCCCATTACACAACTCTCACAGAAATCCATCTCCCCAACCCTTCTCTTGTCAATGATGCCTCTTTTTACCAAGATCATCAGATTCTTCATGCTCATGTGTCCCAACCTTCTATGCCACAAAGTTGTCTCGTCTTTGGCTGGTTTCCTAGTAACACTTATGTTTGACTGTCCTACCACATTCTCTCCATCAAGCAAATACAAAGAACCGCATAGAGTTCCTTGAAGACCCATCTTCCTATTCTCATAGAACCTTGTTTTTCCTTTGCCTCAGGCATGATCAAACTCAAGCTTATCCAATGTACTTGTAAATATTAAATTTCTCTTCAGCTTAGGAATATACCTGACATTCGTCAATGTCTTCACCGTGCCACCACATGCTTTTATATTGATGGAACCTATTCCTTTAACCTACACAGAATAGTCGTCCCCCAGTAGCACTTGTCCATAGTGAGCTCCTCAAATGTATCAAACCAGTCTCTCCTTGAGGTCATGTGATATGAACAACCCTAATCAATCACCCACCTCTCTAGATGCCAATTTTCCGAGACTGATAACGCATCAACTCCTGCTGATTTTTCGATGACAACCGCTGCCGTGGCATCTCCATCATCGCCGCCCTTCCGCTTCTTCCAAGCATAGCAATCAGACTTCACATGTCCTTCCTTCTTGCAGAACCAGCAGGTGACTTTTGTTCCCGATTTCGACATGCTTCTGCCTCGATTCCCAGAATTTCGTTGATCCCTATTTTGCTGTCTCCCACGAGCCACATACGCTTCACCAGTGCTTTGTGAATTCGATAATCCCTTAGCTTTAAGCTCAGTTTCCTTCGATTTCGCTGCATTCACCACATCTTCAATAGAGATAGACTCTCTACCATACTTCAATGTCTCCTTCATGGAGTCATATTGTGGTGGCAAGGAACTAAGTAGTAGAATTGCCTGCACTTCATCCGCAACTGTAACCTTTACACTAGCCAACTCCGAAACAGTCTTCAAGTAGTCATCGACGTTTTGATCGATTGACTTAGACCCATCCATCTTAAATGTATAGAATTTATACAAAAGATGAATTCGACTCGGTAGAGTCTTGGTGTTGTATAACCTCTCTAGTGCTGCCCAAAGATCACGTGCTGTTGTGCACTCCTCTGTTTTCCTGAGGACATGATCTCCTAGATGGAGTGTCAAAATATCCATAGCATTCTCTGCTCGCTCCTCTTTCTTGACTTGTTCTGCTTTAAGTATCTGTTCGAAATCCTCCGCTGATTCATCGTTCTTGATAACCAGCTTATTCGGCTCAGTGGTTGGTGTTATTAGCTCGCCTTTCAAACCCTGAAGATTCATGTGAGCTAACATCCTTCTCTTCCACATAGAGAAATCACATTGTCCGTCGAAGATGGCTATCTTCACCTTCGGCTTCTTTTCTGAAGACATCTCGATCAAACGAAATTCTTAACACGATTCTGCTACCGTGTCGATCGATACAAGATGGAGTATCAATCGATACAAACTTTTTTTCGACTTTCTGCGAACACGTAACAGATGTATCGATCGATACCAGGAAGGGGTGTCGATCGATACTTGAGCGATCTGCGCGATCTTCTTCTTCGCGCCGCAGACAGCTTTTTCTCCCGGGCTGTCAGATTGAAACCCTAAACCGATTGATGCCTTGATTCCAGCTATCAATCCAGATCTAAAACCTAGATCCCTGCAGAACTTCTCTGTCCAATTGCTCCCAAGCCTAAAACCTAGGCTCTGATACCACTTTGTTGAGATTTGATCCATGTCTCGATAATCACGGAATTGAGCAATAAGTAAAAGACACAGAGGTTTAACGAGTTCAGATCACGGTGTGTGATCCTACGTCTCGGCCTGGAGCTTTCCAGTAATCCACTATCACCACAGATTATAAAGCATTAGGGTTCCTCACAATCTCTCTAAGAACAAGAAAGATCTCTCTAGTTTCTCTCTAGAGTTTACAGGATACAGAAAACCCTCACACATGTCTGTCTTTATATAGACTAGAGCAATTACAAAGTTAAGACGATTTAAACATAAACTAAAGCCCAATAAGAAAAACACATTCCTAATTGACTAACCTAAGTCACGAACCTAATTAATACTCATAATTTTTATCACCAAAACCCAACAGATCAATTGCTTTTTAAGGTAATTGGAAAGTAACTGATTAATAAATGGTCTTATCAAATAAATATTTATCTTCTGAAAGACTTTTTTTTTTATTGTTTCAGTTTCATGTGTCTTATTATGAGCCTGCAAGATTTTCAAAAAAGTAATTCTTATGATAGTAACAAATTTTAGAAAAAGTTTGATACGTAAATACAATAATTTGCATTTTGGAAAAGGTGTTTAAAACTGATAGGTTATGAAAATTTACAATTCTCTTATTTTTCTAAAGCATATGATATGCACGCTTATGAATTGAATTTATTGACCAAACAGAAACTGACTCAAAATTCTTATAAACCGATCGGTCTATATATTCTCAAATCATAAACCAGACTTGAACGAAACTTAATAGACCAAACCAAACTATAAACTATATACATTATATGAGAAGCCATGACTAAGTTTCTTGTTTTGGAATTGAGATAACGTGACCTCTCATTTCTCAAAGCTTAATATGTACCTAATTCAAACTCAAAAGCATAAGTATTGACTCCATCAAGCTTTCTAATGTCTAGTTAAGTTCTCTACATGTGCAAAAGAGCAAAAGAAATAATCACACCAAAAGATGGACAATGTGTGACGTTGTTGTTTTGTTTCCATGAGATCCTCTTGACTAAGTTTCAGATCAAATGGTTAGACACAAACTAGCTTAGAAAGGTATGGAACCTTATTGTCAACCAAGTTAGTAGCAAACCATGCTAAAACAATTTGCTATGCAACTTTAGGTAGCCGATCAATGACTTGTTGAAGATCTTTTCGAGGTGAGCTGCTGAAGAAGCTTCCAGAAAATAAATGAGAGCCCGAGAAACCGAAACTCGTCTTTGTTATCATCTCCTAATTAGCTCTCTGTATTTTCAGGTGCGTACCATAGTAAGTACGTAGAGTCAGGTTCGACTCTGACCCATGGCAATATTGGCATTTGCCAAAGGTCTAAGAAAAAATTAAAAAAATTCTTCAAGAAAAAAAGGCCTAAATACTATTAAAATAAAAATTTATTTGAAAAATGATCCACATTTTTTTTTTGTCTAAGGCTCATATATAAATAGAGACGGTACTATACGAGTGTACGATAGTGTATATAGCAAAACTGTAATAATAAACGGTATGGAGTATCTTTTTCATGAGCTTTGTCTCACTTTTGATTCTAAAAGTCCCATTTGCAAAGTGTTTAACTTTCCCTATGAATGAATTCGATTTTCTGTACATTTACTTGTCAATGGTAGTAGATATTTTACATCAAAGATATCAGAAGAATAAAAAAATAATGATCACAGTTAAAAAACTTAAAAAAGAATCATTAAGCAATAAAGTTAGATAACACGGATAAAGGAACTATACAAAGTCCTCTCTTCTTCAATTCTGCAGAGAAGAATTCTTCATTTATAACATCATTTATCTTCGATCCTGTGTCTGTTATGCATCCTCTCTCCTATAAATTCCCCCAAACATAAGAATTAAGTGTTAGTCGAAAATCAAATTTAGTTTTGATGAAAAATGGAAAATATAACATATTAAGTAGAATTTTCATGCAACAAAATGTTTCTTTATTTATTACCTCGGATGTAATATTGTCCATGGATTTTCCGTATCTTGTATTATCTTCCGCACCATCCAACACACTAAAACCCTAAATCAACCAAAAAATATGTTAGAAGACTAATTTAACTAAAACAACGAAATGATCAATTCCAAATTAAGATACACTCATCATATGCATCTAACCTTAGTTTTATTAGAAGGAGAAGAGGCTGTGTCTTCTTCTTCTTTTTCCTCTCCTTTTTGTTTTTCTTCTTCTTCTTCTTTGTGTTGATGAATGATTCGTCTCTTTTTAGGGTTTGTATTAATGTTATTAGCCTTTCGACGAGCAACATTATTAATCTTTGATGTGTAGACAGGAGATGCAGCGTCTGAGATCATTGAGGAATCATTACCATAGTAATGACTCATTCCTTCTTTGGTTTCAATCATTTCATCGTCATGATCAATATCTTCAAAGTAGATTACCCAACTACTCTCCTCTTCTTGATCTTCTTCTTCGTGTATCGTTCTGATTTGGTTACTAGAGAATACTCTTTGTCTCACGCAGTTGTTTGCGGAGTTTTCCATTTGAAGTGTTTGGGGGGATTGGTAAGTATAGATATTCTGTTTGGTTGAGACTTTTGTTAACAAATGACTTTTGTTGGCAAATGATTTTGTTATATAATAAGCTCTCATTTATATAGTAGAGATGAGAGGGAGATCATGGAAGTTGTAGGTGTGGCACATTTTGGTCCGTTTGTCCTTTTTTGGTTTTTTATTCTTTTATTTAGTTTTTAAATTGTGTTAATTTATACCAACTAGTGTGGGATCTTAGAGACATATGTACTTTTTCAATTCGGAGACAGAATGTATCACAAGATTCACAACGCCATCTAATTGAGATAAAGAGATGTGCTTGCGTTTATATGTGAAATATTCGTGTTACTGACGTTTACATGTGAAATATTATGTTTACATTTTTTTTTTTCGATAAAGAACTTTATTGATTTTGCAAATCACAATCTCTGTTTACAAGAGGGTATAGAAAATTTGGGCAACAATAAATCAATGATACAATGACCAAGGAATTACATTTGTGAAGTATTATGTTCACATTTTGTAGAGTTTAAAAGCATTCTTTTGTCAAGTATTTCTGCAAATTAAAAATGTAAACACAAAAAAACAAAAACAAATTACACAATTTTATATTTTACGTTAGCAATGTGAGGAAAAATGCTAAGATAAATATAGCCTTGTTTTAAAAATAGAAATATTATGTTAACACATAAATTTAGATGCAAGAAAAGCAAAAAAAAAAAAAAAATCCCATATCTAAATATTTAAATTATATAGAGTAGTTTGGTTTCTTGATGTGCAAGAACAAGAAAAGGAGGGAAAGTGGTCGACCTTCTTGTGGGTTAGTGACTTAGTGGATAATGTGATTGTGCACGTTTCACAATTATCGTTGGTTTCTAAGTGAGTTTGCTAAATCTAGTCCTCCTCAGATTATATTATATATGTTATCATCATTAAAATAAAAAGAAACATTTTTTTTTTCAATAATGTTTGATTTCATTTATTAAAGTGATGTATACGCTAAGCCGTGACATAAGTAATCCACAAGATTCAGTCATTGAGATTGAGATTAGGCGAGAAATTAAAAATAGCTAACATGTTTATATACCAATGGTAAAAATCCATGACTAACAACACCTGAAACATTATGGGCTAATGAATTTATATATCTTGGAATCCAAGACTTGGATCATCGATATAATAGTTGTTAATAAGCAGAGATTTTACATTAGAATTTGTTTTCTTTTTTTTGTTAAGTGATAACAAAAAACTGTTATATAAGAATTCACTATTGTTAAAATTAATCACTAACTTCGAGCTGATCAACAAAGTGGTAATCATTGAACTAGTATCATTTAGTTTTATCGGTATAATCTTATACTATATAATATATATCAACCATCATACTCTAAATTAAATGTGAATATCATCTCTCTTACATTATATCTTTCAATGATATAAACAATTCTTTTGATAATTACCACACGATAAGTATTTATGAATATTCGCTAGTGGCAACCACATATTAATTAACATCAATCCTTATCACCTTGATGAAATCTAATCTAGGTCACATTTTCGACACCTTAACATGCTCACGTAGCCTCCAACGTCACACATTTTGTGCGTCACTAAGATAAATTCCGATTTTTATTTGTTTTTTTCAGACAAATTCACACATTTCAGTTTTATTAATTTCTTGGAAAGTGACTGAGAAGTGAGAACCCAATTAAAATATGTGTTTACATCAAACTATGCTGTTTTAACACAATTTTTTTTGGTTTTGAATAAAAATTAAAATTAAAATCTGTCGAAAAAAGAATACAATGAGATTGGACAAAAACGGGATGGTTCATGTTTTGGTATGTGATTGCTGTCTTATCGCCTTGTTTTGTTTCGGTTTTTAGTTTCCTTGTCTCACTTGCCGGTCCTTTGTCTTTCGTTGTGTTTCTGTTGGTTTTTTTGTCAGTTTTTAATTTATCAATAGATTTTGGTTTTCTGTTTTCTTTGTTGTATCTTTGTATCGTATGTAAAAAATCAAAAATTTGGTATAAAATTTAACAAAAAAAAAAAAAAAACTTTTCTGCCGGATTCAAAAGGTTCAAGTATCGTGGACCTTACAATTAATTTTTGTGTGTGTTAATTTGGCCTTAACCTTACAATTATCTTCATCACGTTTCGTTCATTTAATTTTTTTTTTTTGCGTGTTTTTAAAATCAATGAAGACTATTTTCGCCTGCTTGCCACGTTATAAACCACATTCTCGTTGAATCTTTATTACCACTTCCCCACGAAATACATGTCTTAAGCATTGACCAAATTTATTTATTTCAAGAGTAAGAACCAATCACTTATCTTTTAATCAAAAAAAAAAAAAAAGAACCAAGCACTTTGCCGTCTCATTTAATTTCTAATTTGTTTTACACACATGTATGTCATCTAGTCTCTAGTTTGATCAAGCTAATAATTAAATTTCTTAGAGAATATTTTCTTATATTTCTTTTAACTGTGAAAGAAACCTAAACAAAATAGAAAGCTAATTTGATCTTAAATTTATTTATTTTTAGGTTGTAGTCTTGTAGGCTAAAACCGGTTCTCAATTAAAAAACCTTTTATATGTTCGTAAATCTTTCTTGTATCGTCATGTTCGTAAATCAATATAAGAAATTCCCTCAAATACTCTAAAATTAGAATCTACATACTACTTCATCTGTTTCACAAAAAATATCATTTTGACACATTTCACATATATTAAGAGCATCTCCAACCCCACTCCATTTTTTACTCCAAACTCTATTTTGGAGTAAAATTCTCTCAAACCCCACTCCATTTTCCACTCCATTTTCCACTCCAAAATGGAGTTTCTCCATATTCTACTCCATATTTGGAGTAACTCCATATTCTACTCCATTATGGAGTTAAATTTTTTTAATTGCAAATTGATCATTTAAATATTAAATATTTATATTTTATACTTTTTATTAATTTAGCAATGTATTTGTCGTACATATTAACAACTATCAACATATATGCATGTGACACTATACTAATATTTAAATATATAAAATATATTTGACTATCATAATTATTTAAACACTAAAATTTTTATTTAAAAAATTGTAAAGTAAAATAAACTTAACTGAAATTAAAGATAAGCAACATAAACAAATTTAACACAACAAATACAATAAATTTAATATTCCCCTAAACCGCTTCCTGGTCCACTGAGATCACTAAAAAATTGTCCAAACGAAGTTGATGGAGGAGGAATTTGTTGATCTTGTTGTTGAGCATTCCGCTTTTGTAAAATTTTGGCTTGTTCATCCTGAATATATGCACGAATATTTGGATCCGATATTGTATCCATGTCATAAAATAACATTTTGTTTTCAATATTCAGCTCTTTCAAAGCATAGTTCTTATGTTGAATCTCCAAATTCAGTGTCGGTGATCATTTGTGGGAAAAATTTAGTGTCGGTGATGTTTAATGATATTATGTAATTTTCTCTATTTAATACGTATTAAATTTTATTAAATTCATAATTTATAAAAGTTTTGTAAGAAAATGGGTTAGTTTGTAACTTTTAGAAATAAAAAGCATTATTAATAAAATACAAAAAGAATCTATTTAGAATATTATTTTTGGAGTAAAAAATAGAGTTATACATTGGAGAAAAACACAACTCCATTTTGGAGTTGCTTCATTTTGGAGTAAAAATGAAGATATACATTGGAGATGGTCTAAGAAAACTAATAAAAATTCTATTTTTTCCCTAATCAATACACTAAACAAAATTTCTCTTTCTAATTAACTAGATTATGACCCGCATATATGCGGATTTATAATAATTATTTTATAACCCGTAAAAAAAACTAAAAATGAAAAAAAAATTAAATCATCCATGAAAATAAATAACATAAAAATTTAGAAACAAAGTTTCCGATGAAATAAATATATACTATGAAAAAACAATTTAGTGGAACATATACAACAAACAGCTTTGGAAACGATTATTAGACTTTTGATTTTTTGTATGTAATTGACATATACAACCAAATTATTTATATAGAGGTGAGAAATTAGAGTTTTGTTTTTCTTTTAAGATTAGTAATTCATTCTTTTTTGCATTTACCTAAATAGAAAAACTAAGATTTTGTTTTTGTTTTTTATTAACTTTGCTTTTTAGGATAAATGTAGATTTTGTATTTTTTTATTTTTGTAAGTAATTTTAGCTTTTAGGATTATGAATCGATTATTAATTTTTTCAAATTTTTATGTTTTCCTTTTTTATATATCTTTTTGTTAAGTAACTTTACCATTTATGATTATGGATCGATTATTAATCTTTCCAAATTTTTATATTTTTTATTAATTGGTTATTAATCGATTTTAATTTTTTCCATTATAAATTTTTGATTTTCCCTCTTTTTGTTAACTTTAGCTTTTATGATCAATTTACATTTTATATTTTTCTTTTTTTGTTTAGTAATTTTACCTTTTAAGATTATGAATCAATTATAAATTTAGTAATTTTTTTGTGAAGTTTTTTAACCGATGTTAGAATCTGATCAATTGACTTGACATGTGTCGCGATCATGCGAGTTAGAAACTTTAAAACATTTTTTTTTAACTTTAGTTTTTAGAATATTTGTTGGTTTAATTTTACTTTGTTTAATTTTCTTTTTGGGATGTCAATCTATTGTTTAAATGCTTTATTATAAACATTAATTTGTTTTTTTAATGTTTTAAAAAACTTTTAGATAAATTTCTTTAATCTAAAATCAACTTTTTTTCTTTTTTTTGCTAACTTTACTTTTAGGATTAAGTCTAAATTATATTTTTTATTTTTATTGTTAAATAAAAAAAATTAAGATAAATTTCCTTAATCTAAAAACAAATTTTATTTTCCTTTTTTGTGCTAACTTTACTTTTAGAATTAAGTTTAGATTATATATATTTTTTTATTGTTAATATTATGTGTCAAAATCTAATTGATAGTTTGTTTTTTACATGTGTCAAAATCTAATGGATTAACTCGACACGTATCACGATTTTGCGAGTTATTACATTTAAATTATTATCCTTTATATATATAGAAGATAGATAGATAGATAGATAGATAAATATATTAAACAATATGATTAAAATTGGATTTTTAATAAATTTTTACATTGAAAATATAAAGTAACACTTTTTGTAAAACAAAAACAAAATATTAAAATGACACTTTTTATGAAAGAGAGAGAGCATAAATTACATGATCAAAAGATTCTCGACATTTATTACAAGATTCTCGAGTTTTGTTTGTCTAATAATGATGTATTTTAAGTTGTCTCTTGTCACAGATATCCATTTGTCGACAAAGTATTTTAAGTTGTCTCTTGTCACAGTGTGCTTGCGCAATATCTTTGGTCACATTAGTGTGCTTACGTAATATCTTTGCGCACCAAATTTGAAAAGAAAGCCTTTTTGGGATAAAATCATTAAAAAATTCAAGTATTTAAGAAACAGGATTAAAAGACAAGTTGGCGTAAAAAAAATAACTTATAATCAATATTTCTCTTCTAAACTTAAATATGTTGATTAATTATTTAATTGTATTTTTGCAGAAAAGAAAAGGTACACAAGTTCTTCTCTAAATGGTTTTCAATGTCTTATGAGTTGGTTCTCCATAATGAATCTATCAAACATGAGAAAAAACTCGCTCAATGTAATAGTCCAAATCATGTATCAATATTTTGTTTGTAGTATGAACTTGTAGTTAATATTCATGATAAACAAATGTTTGTCATTGAGATTTTTCGGTTTGTGTAAGAAGTTATTAATCATGAGAGATTTGAAGTTTCTACCTTGGATAATAAAATATAGAAATATAAATCACATGTTTGAAATTGATTTTGAAATAAAAACATGTCCAAAACTTGCACAAATGAATAGTGATAGTAAAAACGTATACGAATACGATCCGTGCATAATCATTAACATTTAATTTTTTATATTTGTATGATATAAATAAAATGTCCATATTTCATATTTTGTCTAAAATCGTCAATATTATTAAGACGAGTATGTACGTGGTTAAACCTTTTTTAACCCCTCCAATAAAGTTTCAATTTCGTTTAAGAACAACACATACTCGAATCAAACTCACTATCTCAGACTTAACAAACTAACAATCAGATTCATACTCCACATACAAATTCGAACTAGAGACACGTATAAACCCACTAAATCAGACATACAAACTTACAATAAGATTTATACTCTAACTTTTACAAAACCAAACTAGAGACAAGTAGAATCATACAAATTCGAATAATTTTCCAACTTTTGAATCTCAGACACAAACACACATACATAAGTTGGCGGACCTACTTGGAGAACATGGGGTTCAATTGACACTCTATTTATTTTGATTTTTCTTTAATAAGTTTATGAATTTGTAATTTTGAACCAGCCCATGTTTTGCTTTTGACACCCTTTTTTTTTTGTCGGCGACATCCTATTAATTACAGCCCAATGGTTACTATAGATATTAAAATCATAAGATATGTTGTAACTCTTTCAATGCAACCCCGAATGAGTTATAACTCCTTAAAATGAATCAAAGACCACTATGTTTGTGTAAAAGATTCAACTCAACCTAAGTTAGTTTATGAATCAAAGACCACTATGATTCAACTTGTTTTTTTTTCTCATTTACTAAGGGTTTGATTGGTATAACGGATATTAGAGCACTAACACCAAGCATCATAAGCAATATGATGCTGAAACTAGCCCTGGGCATCAGTACTCGTTACCGACCCGACCCGCTCGACCCGTCCCGTACTCGGCCCTTAAAACTGGGTACCCGACTCGTCCAAGCCAAGTATCAAGGTGAGTTAACCAACTACTTGCAAGTAACGGGACAAGTCCAAGCCGAAATTTTTTTTTGACTACTTGTCCCGTTACCCAGCTTGTTCCCGTTACCCGGCTTGTTCCCCGTTACCCGGTTTGCTACTTATACCCGTTATGAACTTATGTCAGTTAGGTGTCATTTTTATTTTTTTATGGGCAATTTATAAACTTAAATTTTTCTCTCCTAAACCTTAAGCCCATTTGGCCCACCACTTTTGAAACCCTAAAAGCCTAAAGCAGTCTCCAATCTCCATCGCCTCACTCCCTCAGTCTCTCACACGACTCCCAAACGCAAACCCTAGATCTAGAGAGAAAAAATCGCCTCAGTTCATCGCCTCTCACATCTCACTCGATCTCTTGTTGTTTTTCTTCTTCCTGTTCGATCTCTTGTTCTTCTTCGCCGTTGACGGTAAGTCGATTAATTTTAATGCTTCTGCTTCGCCGATGTTGTTATTCTTCTTCTTGTTCGATCATCGCTGCTTGCTTCGCCAATGGGATATGCTCTCTTTTTTAGATTGTTTAAGATGAGGATGAACTTTATTTGCTTCAGATTTTGATTTTAAAACGATTTTGATATGTTATAACGTGTAACTCGGGAATCCTCTCTTACTTGTTTCCGCTTTTAGATGAGACTTTTGTAACTCGGGAAGAATAAGATTTGCCTATTTCTTCCCAAAGAAATTGTGGGTTTTGGATGGTTATGTCATATTTATCATAAAGTCTTCTCATTTTCTGGAATTGTATTTCGAATCATGGATCTTAGTGTTCTTAAAGACGAAGTTAGTGATGCTTAGGTTGTTTCCAAGTGAGAGATCTTGTGTTAAAAACCAACGCTTTTGATTATAGTTTCGAATGGGTTGTTTTTAAAAATCAAACATAAGATAGATTTTGATGTTGGATCTTGTCAAGATGTTGATATTAAAACGATTTAGAACTTGTAATGATCTTTAATTGATATGTATCAACGATGGGATATGTCGTTTGCTTTGATTTTGATGCTCTTGGCTTCAACTTGTATTCGAAATGGTACCTCTGTCTTGTGCTTTCCTGTTTCTTACACGTTATAGCTATATAAAAGCCATTATATGATTGTGATTTAAAAGACATGAAACTTTCTTACACATTATAGCTTTTATTCTTTGTACCTCTGTCTCTTGCTTAGTGATTCACATAAGCTTATTAACAAGTTATTTTATTTCGTAGATGGAGTCACAAAACACAGAATCAAATGCAGACAATGCTGGCCCTTCAGCACCTGCATCACATGCTGTTGAAACAAATACGGAAGCTCCAACCATGGAATCGGTTGAATCTAAGGTAACTCCTAGACAAAGATCTCTAGCCTGGGATAATTTTAAAAAAACAGAGAAAGGAGATAGCGCAAAGTGTAATCATTGTGGTGATTTAATTAAATATAAATCAGCAAGTGGTGTCAACACTACCAGTATGCTTAAACATGTGAAAAGATGTAAAAAACTTCATCCTGAAATTGCAGAAGAAACTATTACTGGTAAAAGATATAAACAATCTACACTGCATCAGAAAAACAAGAATACTGAAATTGTTTCATCCTACTTAGAATTTGACAATGTTGATTGCCGAAAATCTCTAGTTAGGTTTATTATAAAGGATGAGTTGCCATTTCAGATTGTGGAAAAGGAAGGTTTTAGAGAATTTGTATACACTCTTCAGCCTAGGTTTTCTATCCCTTCCCGTAGGACTATCACTAGAGATTGTATCAGTTTGTTTCTTGAAGAAAAGAAGAAGTTGAAACTGTTATTTGAGAAACACAAAGGGAGTGTTTCTCTTACAACTGATACTTGTACATCTGTTCAGAATATCAATTACATGTGCCTAACCGCACATTACATTGATGAAAATTGGAATCTACAGAAAAAGATAATCAACTTTTGTCAAATTCTAAGTCACAAAGGGAAGTTATAGGGAAAATGCTAGAGAGGTGTTTGGTAGCTTGGGGGGTATTAGCAAGGTTTTTACAGTTACATTGGATAATGCAAGTGCAAATGATGTTGGTATAAGATTCTTAAAAAGAAGACTTTAGTCTTGGGGAACTAATGTACCTGATGGTCAATTCCTTCACATGAGATGTGGTGCTCATATCCTGAATTTAGTTGTGAAAGATGGATTGGAAGAAAACAAAGCTTCCATTAGCCGAATCCGCTGTGCTGTTAGGTATGTTAGGTCCTCTCCAGCTAGGTTAAACAAGTTTAAAGAGTGTCTTAGTCACCTAAAGCTTGGTGTTACAGTTGGTCTATGCCTTCATGTTGAAACTAGATGGAATTTTACATACCTGATGTTAGAAGCAGCCTGCAAACAGAAGAGAGCTTTTGATATGCTTGAGTTAGAGGATGATATGTACTTAGTAGAGCTTGATAAATCATATGTATCACCTCTTGAATCAGACTGGGAGTATGCAAAGGCTTATTTGCCGATTTTGAAGTTCTTCTATGATGCTACCTTGAAAGTTTCATCAACCATGTATGTTACTGGAAATTCTTATTTGAAGGAGGTTTTTGGAGTTGGTTTAATGATTAGGAAGATGGGTTTGAACAAGACTGATCTGAATAAAAGAGCAATGGTTGTTAAGATGAAAGCTAAGTTTGATAAATATTGGGGAGATTTGAATATCATTAACTTAGTGATTTTTGTTGCTTGTGTTATTGATCCTCGGTATAAACTGAAGTATGTGAGCTGGTTGATTCGAGAAAGCTATGGTTCTGGTTCTGATAGCATAGATGAAACTTTGATTAGGAAAGTTGAAAATGTTGTAGAGTAGATATTTAAGTACTATAAGGAAAAGTTTGATAGTTCTTCAAATCAAACACCAAGTGAGTCTGAAGGAATAGCCACTTCTTCTCAAGGGATTGGAGAGTCAGCTGAGACTTATGACTTGGATTCTTTGATTGAGCAACATGAAGAAAGCGAAGAAAACAAAGTTTATCAGTCAGAGTTAGAGAGCTACTTAGGTGAAAGCTGTGTTCCTAGGTCAGATCCACACTTTAATGTTCTGCTTTGGTGGAAGAAGGTTGGATCAAGGTATAGGATTCTTTCTCAAATGGCAAGAGATCTATTGGCTATACCAGTCTCATCCGTTGTTTCTGAATCAGTTTTTCCACAAGCGGTCGTGTTATTGATCCTCAACGTAGTTCTCTCACTCCAAGAACAGTTGAAGCTTTACTTTGTACTCAAGATTGGATCCGAAGTGATTATGAACCACCAACTTTGGAAGATCAGTTTGAACAACTTTGAATTATTCATTCAGTGCTAATAAACAAGTTGTTTTGTTTGCACTTTGCAGGTTTTGATGTAGTGATGTGTGTTTACAATTATACTTTGAAGATTCATTATGCTTGTCTTTGTCGGGGGAAAGGGTCAAAACCAACCCTTACTAAATTCAGTGTGCCGAAAAAAATACAAACTAAAATTAATACGGTGCCAATTACTACCTAAATTCAATAAAAATTTAATGGGCCAAAGCAATTCGGTTCTCTGGCGGAGTACACGGCGGTGGAAAAGAAGCTATTAGCCTTTAAACCTAAAAAATCGATTTCGCTCAAGCCGCTGGGCTTCCACTAGCTATAGAAACCGCCAACGAAGGTCTTGTTAGGACAGACTTCTCCGCCGAAAAATTAATTCCAGTTCTCAATGGCGCCGGAGGAGTAGGGAGCCTCCTGGATTCAGATTCGTTGTGACATCTAATGGTGCGGTTTTGAAGAAACTGAATCCATACATTGAGAGTGGGAAGGTGAAGCTTGTTGTTGACCCCAAAGGACCATTCCCGTTCTCACGCGTCGCTGATGCTTTCTCATACCTAGAAACGAACCATGCCACAGGGAAGGTCGTTGTATACCCCATCCCTTGAGGCGCTTAAGTGTAGCTCTATCTATGTGTATAAGCTAAGCAAGTGTTAAAAGTGTATCTTCTCTTTGTAGAGTGTTTCGAGTAATAAACTCAAATGAAGATGGATGCTAAAATGCTCTTTATAGCTTATTCATTTCTTTCGAAACAGAAACCGAACATATGAGATTAGAGAAGAAACAAAAGCAGCAAAGGAAGATTATAAGAGCACACTTAGAAGCAACATAGGGAAAAGATGAGTAGGAATGTTTTAAGACAAGGCAAAAGCATGGGTATTCTTGAAGTCAAGTTCCCAGAGATCAAACGTTCCTTTCACGAAATCGTAGTGAGCTCCTCTTATGGCGAGCTTGTTCTTCACCACACTCTCTCTCACGAATGGGTAAGACAACAGATTCCCCAGAGACACGTTCACCAGCAAGTTATACCAGCAAATGAGGAATAACATGATGGCACAAGCTCTTGAGCCACCAGGGTTAAGAGCCATGCCGCAGCAGAAGCACCGGCTAGCCACCATAATAATGACTTGACCGGTAAAGAGAAGAACAAATGCACCATCTCCATAACTTGTAGCTATGTCTGAGCCATACTCACAGTACTCATACATCTTCTCCTTGTCTGGCACAATTTTCCCCTGCAAAACAAACAAAGAACCAAAGAAACCACTTAAAGAAGATACTGAATGTCAACAATGAAGTAAGATACACATGAATCAATTTCAAATTCATCCCAAATCTTTGATAAATCGACGACTTTTACTGCTGGATTACAATTTTCAGCTCTGTATTGCTCAGGAAACATGATTTTTGAATCCGAGATGGCACTGACAGAGATTCCAAACCAAAATTCACTGCTTATTTGAAGTCTATACACACTATTCCGAGAAACTATCCATATATATATAGATAACAAATCTCATAACCAAAATTGACTTCAAGAGAGCAACGAACAGTAGAGAAAATTTATAGAGAGAATGGTTCTTACGACACTTCTTCTTTGCTCGAAAAAAAACAAAACCCATGTTCAAATGACAGAGATGAAGTCCGACGAAGAAAAAGAACAAGGTTTTGTTTTTTTTTTCCCCAAATTGATATGTTCAAATTAATACCCTATTTAGATATTAAAGCAGTAGTTATAGTATAGCTAGGGGTCGAACACAAGGACTCACAGAAACACACAATAGATTAAAGATGTGAGAATTACGCTAAGTGATTAATGGTATTGAAAACAGAATGCAAGTTAAAAAGGTTGTGAAATCAATTGGAGAAATATAGGTTCAGGGTATTTCTCAGGGAATCACTAAATGCAGATAAATTAACTAACAGGATTCAGATTTAGTACGGTTCTTGAACTCAAATCACTAAGATATAGCTAACCAACTCTCGTTGCGAAAAATATCTAAGTCTAAATCCTATGAATTCCAAATCTCTTTGCGAATCATAAAGTCTAAACCAGCTTTTATTATCAAGTTTGATTTGTTCACAAAACAACTAAACCAAATATCTTTGCGAAAAGTTATTTTGCTCACCCTGGGTTCTGTCAGGTAATTAATCGCACTCTCGCGCCTAATCAATTATCCTAAGATCTAAGTTCTAGGTGATCAATCTAGAATTAGCTTTGCAAACAACATATGGCGAAGAATCAATTCAGATAGTGAATCCTAATAACAAATCAATCTAGCATTCAGAGAAAACCCTATTGAGAATCCTGAAACTAACAAGAGATCTACTCAGACATGGAAATTGAAACAATCAACATAACTGAATAAATCATCAATAGAATAAATAAGAGTAGAGAATAAAACAGAGGTTCGAAATCCTCTCTCTGAAATCCTCAAAATAATCTTAATGAAAAGCACACAGTCAAAGTGGCTGTAAAACCTAATTTAATAGTCTAAACACGAATTGGGGTCTTCTTGTAAATATTAAAGTCTTCTGGGCAAGTTCTGCAATTATTCAAACTTCATTAAAGTCGCGACTTGTAATCTGCTTCGATGGATGTCGATCGATACTAGGGGGTATCGATCGATGCTTGACGCTTTGATCGGGCACTTAGTCACCAGACTTCAGTTTTGCTCCAGAATGCTCCATAAAACTCCAATAATGCTCCAAATGTGCTAAAACCTGTAAAAGACTCTAAAAGACTCTATAATAGAATAAAGACTCGATAAAATGGTCTTATATCATGGCTTAAACAGGGTAAAAACCATGATATATCAACTCCCCCAGACTTAGCATTTGCTTGCTCTCAAGCAAATAGAAGACTAAACCAGAGAAAGAGGTTTGAAAACGTAGAGACTCACCTGTTCATGAAACATTAAAATGACCAATTTCCCAAGCACCCAAATGTTACCTAACCAGCTTTTTGATCTAACCACCATGTACTTCTCCGTAGACATTCGCAGCTTCCCAGACTACACACATTATCTCACAGCATCGTTCAATCAAGCCATCCTTGCCAGTTTCATCGTTGTGAATTAATATCAAGAACCTTCTAGATTATTTTCCATACAATATCATGACAAAGAACCACATTTTTCACACTTTTTAGTATTATTTCTCTCCCCCAGACTTATTTATTATTATGTTTTTTTTTTAGATCATGCATATACATATCAAGGTATGAGACGCGAGTATTGATGTTGTTTGCCACCGAATCCCCGGTTCTTCCCTCTCTATACGTATCAAAGGATGTAGGCGAATAATGGCATCATAGGAAAATCCTAGCCTCGCTTCCAATCCTCTGTGTGATCATTCCCTCTCGAGTAGAATAATGGGATCGTTGGAAATTTTCCTAACCCTCTACTCAGAAGAAAATCATTTCATCTTTTAATGCACTTATTAATTAACTTGTAACAGGGAGAGAAATACCGTTATTTTAAAACACATGGGTTCCTTTGTCAGATACGAATGAGGAATCAAGCTCCATAGATACTAACCACATCGATGAAGTTCAAAAATTTGGCTCAGGCTTTAAGAAACTTTGCTGGAAACATGAGTGTCTTCTGGTTAACTGGTCAGCCTTTGGATTTTTTATTAGTCGATCTAGAGCTGATTCTGTAACAATGGTCACTTAGAAGCAATGTCAGCTCAATAGATTCAAGAAAAAGATCACAGTCTCAGACAAAGTTTTGACTCAATAAAACAACGAATGACTCAAAAACGGACTGACTCTAAGAAAAACAAAAACAAAGTCAGCGACTACCTCTCCCAGACTTAAATAACATTGTTCCCAGTGTTATCTAGCCTAGGGTTGGTGAAAGAAAACAAATGAACTGAATGGAAATATGATAAACAAGAAGTTACCGTGCTGGAACATTGAGTATCGATCGACACACAGCTTGGTATCGGTCGATACCAAGCTTAAATCGACACATGTTCTTCTTATTCGCGTAGGGTGTCGACCGATACCCAAGGGTATCGATCGACACTCAGGCGATTTCGTTGTGCTCCTTGTTTATCTTGAAACAGACCCAAAAACGAAAAATAAAAAGAAAAAGACTCAAAACAAACTCACCAGTGGGTTGCCTCCCACCAAGCGCTCGTTTAATGTCATTAGCTTGATTGTACCGCCGATCAGTCGGAAGGAAGTAGGGAACGCACTCCCATGCAAGTCCCACAACTAGACACTTCCAAACTCAGTGTTTTGCGCAGCATACGCTCAATAACTTCTTGCCCTTTCTCTTTCAGCTCTGGAGTTAGGATGATTTTGGCTTTAGAGAATGGTTTCGAGCGCCCCTTGCACTTCACCTTGTATTCGATCGAATCTCCATCACACTTTTGAGGGGCTAAAGTGACACATGTGGCACACTCGACTTTTCTGTTCTTCACCTCCGTCTTTGCCTTAGTCGTTTTGATGACTTTCCTGGCGATGATAGGAGGATGATCCAGAGCTTCTATGACAGTTGGCACAGCATCAGGCTCGTCCAAAAGATCAACCATCAATGTTTCTCCTGCACCAACAGTGATACAAGAAATCCGTTTCGGAGTCCGTCTAGAAGGGATGGCTTCGTAGGAGACCTGTTTGTCAATGTATGAGAATGAAATCCTCCTACTGGGTGTGTCCATAATTGCGCCAGCAGTAGCCATGAACGGTCTCCCAAGAATCAAAGGCGTGCTAGACCTTGCATGCATCTCCACAACCTGAAAATCAGTAGGAACCAGACAGTCTCCTACCTTAACCATCAAGTCAGGGATTGTACCGTACGGAACAGATGTGGAAGAGTTCGCGAATGTGAAAGGCATCTGAGTAGGTCGTATGTCATCGATCTTAAGATTCTCTGCAAGTGCCTTAGACATGACATTCACGCAAGACCCTGTATCAACCAGTGATTCCTTGATTTCGACTCCAGAGATGGAGCATGGAATTGAAAATTTCCCTGGGTCTTCCAACTTAGTCAACCGCTTCAGTGGAGGCGGTGAACTCCTGACTTTGGAGAAAAGTGCCTTAATCTCTTCCTCAGTTTCTCTGCAATCTCGAAAGTGGCTTAGCAGAGGGCGGCATTCTAGGGCTTCTTCAAAAGTGTGTGTGTGTGTGTGTGGAATTTTTCGTACCATCTTCTCAAAGCCACGCAACTGCTTTGGGGAAATGGGGTCCCTGAGGTGTCTGAGTAATCGGGGGTATGGAACTTTAGGGTTGTAGACACGTTCCTCAATTATCTCCGGTCCTTTCACGGTCTCTGGTTCACATTGCGATGGGTGTCGATCGATACCAGGGGGTGTCGATCGACACAAGGTTCATGTATCGGTTCTTCAGCAGTGGTGTCGATCGATACCGGGATGGTGTCGATCGATACTGACGAATCAGCTTCGAAATCACCTTCTGAAAGGTGTTCGAGATTTCTTGCACTGGGAAAGGTGATGGCATTGACATATTCGTTCTGTGCCTGAGTCGCCTTTGCTTTCAAAGCTGCTGCAGTTTGAGCCACTTGCGTTTCCAGCATCTTCTGATGGGTATTGAGAGCATCGATTCTTCCGCTCAGATCATTGTACACCTCATTTATCTTTCTGTTGAGATTCACTCTGAGCTGTTGCTTTCCTTGAACCAGCTGTTCAAACATAGCCTCGATCTTCCTATCTGAGAGCTTAGTAGGTACAGACTGATAAGATGAATTCCCATAGCTCCTGACTTACCCACTGTTTTGAGATGGTTTCTGGCTAAACTGATTCGACCCTCCTTGTTGATAGTTGTTCTTGAAGTTTCGGTTGTTGTTGAATTGATTTCTCTGACCCTGAAAACCAGAACCACCAATGTAGTTAACATCCTCCACTTCATCCTCGTTGAATACCTCGACATCTTCAGCAAAGTGAACCGCTTTCTGTGTCTTGCCCATCAGAAGACTATGCATAGAATCCAACTTAGCTTGAAATTCAGCGATCTGTGAACCATCCACGTTACCAGCTAGCTTCTTCTGCTCAAAATCAACATTCTTGGTGCTATTGCTAGATGCCAAGTTCTCAATTAGGACATAGGATTCATCAGGATACCTGGTGTTGAAGTTTCCATTGCTTGAAGCATCCAAAGTCATTTGATACCTCCAATCAAGTCCTCTAAAGAAGAACCCCATCAGCTGAACATCAGAGTATCCATGATGTGGACAGTCTCTCTGATACGATTTGATCCTCGTCCAACCGGCCTTTAACGCCTCAGTAGGTCCTTGAGAAAATTGTGAGATCTTGTTCCTAAAATCCTCAGATCTTGCGTCATCATAGAAATTGGTCAGGAAAGCAGTCTTAGTTTCCTCCCAGTTAGTCATTGATCCAGGAGGTAACTTCTTCAACCAGTAGGTTGCTTCCCCACCAAGAGAGTATGGGAAAAGCTTGCAGAAGAGGTAGTCGTAAGAGACTCCATTGCTCTTGATGCTAGTGACCAAGTCCTCGAACCGCTCAACATGATCCATGGGATGCTCGCTGGAAAGACCATGAAAAGGGTGCTGTCCCACAAGAGTGTAGTATGCAGGTTTCAGCTCAAAGTCATTCCTTGGAAAAGCAGGAGGATGGATCGCAGAGCGATTTGCGTAAAACTGGTCAGGTCTGTTACACTCACCAATCGTCCTACCACGGTTAACCACAACGTTCTCAACATTCACTGGGTTTGCGTTCCAGCGGCATTCCCAGCGACAACATGAGCAGGTGGAATGATGTTCCCCTCTCCATCCAGACGTTGTCCTCTCTCATTGCACAAACGACTATCTCGGTCTCTGTAGGCACCAGCCTCATCTCGAACCAACTCTACTTGATTGTTGTTCATCTCTGCTGGTTTCTTTGCCTTTCTGTTTGTGCGTTCCACAAGTGCTAGTTGCTCCAATGACAGTTCAACTAGCTGAGTGTTCTTGTTCCTTCTTGTCTTATGATATGGTATACACCTGAAAATAGAAGTCAAGAACGTAAGTAAATTGGTAACATGTTAAGTATCGACCGATACAGTGTGGTGTCGATCGATATCAACAAAAGAGGACGACGAGTATCGACCGATACTAGTGAGTATCTATCGATACCGACGAACTTAGTCAAAATTCACAAACGTAATCTAATGGCGAATTGAGTCCCCGGCAACAACGCCAAATTTGATATGCTCAAATTAATACCCTATTTAAATACTAAAGCAGTAGTTATAGTATAGCTAGGGGTCGGACACAAGGACTCACAGAAACACACAATAGATTAAAGATGTGAGAATTACGCTAAGTGATTAATGGTATTGAAAACAAAATGCAAGTTAAAACGGTTGTGAAATCAATTGGAGAAAGATAGGTTCAGGGTATTTCTCAGGGAATCACTAAATGCAGATAGATTAACTAACATGATTCAGATTTAGTACGGTTCTTGAACTCAAATCACTAAGATATAGCTAACCAACTCTCGTTGCGAAAACTATCTAAGTCTAAATCCTAGGAATTCCAAATCTCTTTGCGAATCCTAAAGTCTAAACCAACTTTTATTATCAAGTTTGATTTGTTCACAAAACAACTAAACCAAATCTCTTTGTGAATAGTTATTTTGCTCACCCTAGGTTCTGTCAGGTAATTAATCGCACTCTCGCGCCTAATCAATTATCCTAAGATCTAAGTTCTAGGTGATCAATCTAGAATTAGCTTTGCAAACAACCTATGGCGAATAATCAATTCAGATAGTGAATCCTAATAACAAATCAATCTAGCATTCAGAGAAAACCCTATTGAGAACCCTGAACCTAACAAGAGATCCACTCAGACATGGAAATTGAAACAATCAACATAACTGAATAAATCATCAATAGAATAAATAAGAGTAGAGAATAAAACAGAGGTTCGAAATCTTCTCTCAGACGAACAGAGTTCTGACTTGTCTCCTCTCTCTCAAGCTCTCTCTGAAATCCTCAAAATAATCTTAATGAAAAGCACACAGCCCAAGTGGCTGTAAAACCTAATTTAATAGTCTAAACACGAATTGGGGTCTTCTTGTAAATATTAAAGTCTTCTGGGCAAGTTCTGCAATTCTTCAAACTTCATTAAAGTCGCGACTTGTAATCTGCTTCGATGGGTGTCGGGGGTATCGATCGATGATTGACGCTTTGATTGGGCACTTAGTCACCAGACTTCAGTTTTGCTCCAGAATGCTCCATAAAACTCCAATATCTCCAATAATGCTCCAAATGTGCTAAAACCTGTAAAAGACTCTAAAAGACTCTATAATAGAATAAAGACTCGATAAAACGGACTTATATCATGGCTTAAACAGGGTAAAAACCATGATATATCACAAATCAAAACGCTGTCGTTTTGGTTTTTTTTTTTTCAACTTTAGACAGCTGAAACGGCATCGTTTTGTTAGCCGAATCCACAGTGTCATCTACGTGTCTGCCATGTCACCACTCCGTCACGGTTGACTAACGGTTTTATAGTCAAGGTTGGATTCAGGTTATTTTTAGTAGTTCGGGTAGGAAATTTAAATTTTTATTGAGTTTAGGTAGTAATTGGCACCGTAGTTTAGTTTGGGTTTTTTTCGGCACACTGAATTTAGTACGGGTTGGTTTTGACCATTTTCCCGTCTTTGTCGAGTGTAATATTTTGGCTCTGTCATGTGTAATATTATGCAAGTCTGGTTTAATATTTTGGCCATGTATGTCGTGTGTTATTATGTAAGCCAGGTTTAAGATTGTACTATTTATTCAGGTTTAAGACTTTGACATTTTTGCCTGTTTTGAAATTTTGAAAACAAGACAGGTAATGGAAAAAGCAAGGCAAGTAATGTAATTACTTGTTGAGCGGGTACCCGCAAGTATCAAAAATCTGGGCGGGTACCTTGAATCAACGGGTACCCGTTTTTACGGGTCCAAGTACGGGCCAATATTTTCACTACCCGTACGGGGCGGGTCAAGTAGCAAGTCGGCCAAAATAAGCGGGTACCCGCTCCGTGCCCAGGATGAGCTGAAACTGTATGTTCTGTTTAATGTAGTGATTGGCAGAGTTGTGAAAGATTATATATAAAATTATTTAATATATGTATTCGTAAGCACTATATCTATAATTATATTCATAATAATTTTTTTTTCCATATTTCAATTGTATTTATCATATTATATTTTTATTTAAAAAATTAATAAAAAATAAAATAGTGGTAAATATTGGTTTTAAAAGTATAAAATTTACATTTTAATATAAACATAATTTTTTGATATTATTTAACAAAATAAATTAGTTATATAAAACTATTTAATTTTTTTAAATATTTTATATGTTAATTTTTTCGAATTTAATTGTGTTTTGGAATCAATATTTTCTTTTAATCCACATAGCATAACACAATTCGATTCTTGGATTTGTTTTGTTTTTTCATATAAACGAACCTTGAGATTTTGCTAGGAAAAAATATTGATGAAATCTCTTTTTCTCTTCTCTTTTTCTCTCGTCTTTAGAACCCTAATTATGTCCCTAAATTGATTTTGTTTTTCAATAAGTTTTGGTTAGGGAGTCGGGTTATAGAGTCGGGTTAGGGGTTAAAAAGGTTGGATTATCTTAATCGTTGTTTTTTAAACGTGATTACCAGTTTATTAAACTCAATCACAATTTCTAATCGCTATATGTTGTAATTATAAGAGAATACAAAGTTCATGATGTTTAGTAAATAATATTTTTTTTAGGTGTGTAGAAAAGAAGCGAAAATTTTAGGATGTATATCGAAAAAGTTGTATATTAGGGGCATTGTACCATATTCAACCCAATAGTTTTAGAGAAAGAAAAATGTGAAGTGTATACATTATTAGCGCTAATAGAGTGTGAAAAAATAAATTAATACTGATGAAATACATAATTTTTTTGTGTGGACTGAGAAACTAATCCATGTTTAATATACCAAAAAATTAAGACATAAAAAATTAATACGGAGGAAAGACATAAAAAGACATAAAAATTAATACGGAGGAAATTAGATTTAATATACCAAAAAAATTATATATTTTGAAAACTAATCCATGTTTTAAAAAATTTGAAAATTAACTTTTCATTACGTAAAAATACAATTGTACCCATCATAAATTTTGAAAAGTTACAAAAAATATTTATTTTTTCATTCTCAAAATAAAAATATATTATAAAATAATTATTCAGTAATAATTTTATTATATATATATATCCATTATAACATAATAACTTTATTTTAATTATAATTTATATTTAGATATAATCATATTTATTAGATATACATAAATTGTTATGAAAATCTACTCCTCTATTTATCAATAGCGTATTCAAACTCTATATATATAAAATTATACAAAAACATGTTTGTGACGCCGTATGTTTACATATTTATACGATTTGCTCTGTTATCATAAGTTCTAGCGTTGAGACAGTCTAAAATAAGTTATATAATTTATTAATTTTTTATTTCATGAACTTCTGTGATTTAAGCACTTCAAAGTACTGGAACATCCATGCTTACATCTATTTTTTTAAAAATTCTTATTATAATTAATAAAATTGAAATAAAATATTTTTATTAATTTTTAGGTTAATCGAAAAAGAATACATTAGATTTAAGACAAATTTCTATGTTTGATTTATCTAAGATATTTTAGTCATTTTAGAATAAAAAGTTAGTTTTCAAACTTTCTAAAACATAGGTTAGTTTTCAAAATATATATATTTTTTGGAATATTAAACAAAATCTCCCAAAAGTTTTTGTGGACTGAGAAAAATTAGCTTGTCAAAATATTGTGTGGAAAGTAATGACATGGTAAAAAATAAGTTAATGTATATTAGTGTTTTGTTTTTACTAGTTTTTCATTTAATATTTTGTTATGATGTGTTATCAGGGTCGGCTCAATATTATTATGGGTCTTAGGGCAAAAATAAATCTTGGACCCATATGTTTTTTTTAAAAGGTGTTATACTAATTTTTTTTTTTTAAACTTTTTTGTATAATGTTTTTATAGAATTGTTTTATGAAAAATACATATAAAATAATTTTATGGATCTTTTTCAATTTAAATGATATTAATTTATTTGTTTTTTTTAATGAAAAAAATATATAAAAGAAAATCAGGGCCCTTGATTATCAGGACACGAAGTTGGATCCTGGGCGGCCGCACCCCTTGTCCTCCATCCTAAACCGGCACTGTGTGCTATCTTTTAAAGGGACAAAAATCTAATAAACCCGTAAATATGTGATATTTTAGAATGCAAAATAAATTTAGATTATGAATTTTTTTTGTTATTCACATTGATATAAATACGAATTTTACTTATTTATATATATATATATATATATATATATATATGTATATGCTAATAGATCAAAAGTTTCCTGTAAAAAAAAAAAAAGATCATGGGCTTTTTTTAATAAAATTTTAAAACATAAAAAAAAAATGGGCTTTGGACCTAGGGCGGTCGCTCGTCTCGCCATGGCAGGGACTGCATCTCTCTCTCGATTCGTTTCTCCCAAGTAAGCTTCTTCAATTTCTTTTTTAGACCAATCGTTCATCGTCTTCAAGTAAAGTGATTTTGTAAACCTAATTGTTCATGTTCTGTTGTGAGAATCTTTACCTAGATTAGTCAGGGTATCGCAAATCGAATTTTACTGTGTCAGAAACCGATGTTTAGGATTTTTGAAACCTAGTTTTGCAACCGCTGCGTTAATTTGATCTCTGTGACCTAAAAAAAAACCTAATTTCGTCGGTTTCGTTTCAGCACATACACTCTAACTTTTTATCTTTGTCTTCTTCGATTTGGAGCAGCTTCCGGAATCAGGTTTTCATTGAAATCCGTGAATTTTTTTGCGGGAAGAAAACTCCATGGATGATATACAAGCCAAAGCTCTAGAGGAGAAGCTGAAGAGTCAGCTTGGTCAGCTTGAACTTGAGCATGCGGTCTTTGAGAGAATGGTTTACAAGAACAAGAACCAGCATCGGAGATGCTCCTATTTTCAGTACCTTCTCAAGGTATCTACATCGTTTTCTGTTCGATTGGATTCTGTTATTTTTGTGAGGATGCGAGGAAGAAGGATTTATATAGACAGCATTGAGATGAATTTGGGGTCTTGGTTTTTGGGGAATTACTTTCAGCTATAATCGATTTTTATTGCTCAGGTGAGGAGGGATTTGAGACTTTTGCGAACAGCAAACATGGAGGAGATTCTGAAATCCTGCTTTCATGTTATTTCTGGGAACAGAACTAAACAGAAAATCCATGTTTTGGAGAGGTAGGCTTATCTTTCGTATGCTTATTACTGATATATGAGAATGGCATTGGAGCTTAGCTGAAAATTTTGGGGTTTATGCAGCTTGAAGTTGAAAAAATCTGATACTGGGAAACCAAATATCTTGGAACGACTTCTTGGAGCTCTTCGTTTACTCTCGCAGGTATGCTATAATCTATATTTTTATGGAGCTTTCTGTGTTGCTCGGGTAGAGATAAGCTGTGATCATACCAGCTCATACATATGAACAAGATCCGAGTGTTCTGACTGGTCATTGTGTTTGTTTCAGATGACTGAACCCATTTTGAAGGCAGCTAGGTATTGATTGATTGATAAATTAAACTGGTTGTGTAATTTCTTAGAGCTAATCGCAATTAGTTCTTAATTGTTTTTCGTTCCAATTTCTTCTACAGTGGGATATCCATTCTGCTAGCTTGTTCATTTTTCATAGGATCTTCCATGACATTTTTGGCACTGCTTGCACGTCTCCGGGTGGTGATTCAACAAGTAAGTTGACTTTTTTCTTCTGGTTCCATCTAATCGGAAGAAACTAAAAAAACATTGTAGGCAGTTTCTGTAATCCATGATATAATAGATACACACTGTGATTGATCTTATTTTTATAGTGTGCACAATATGCTTAATTTGTTCATTGTTTTGGGTTCGTGTAGATATTACTTGATGCTGTTTCAGTTTTCAATTCGGTAACCTCTACATCCTTGAAGAAACAGTCTGTAAAGATAGCACAGGATGGGGTTGAGGTTGGTCTAAGCTTCTCTGGTTGATTCTTACAGAGCTCAATGATCATGTCAGTAACCTCTGTTTTCTCTATTTGAAACAATATAGGTGTTCCGCGAGTTCTATCCTAAGGATGAAGGGTGCATCACCTTATTGGATTGTGTATGGAAGACCGATAAATATGTCTTACTCGAGACATTGCAGAACCGTGAGAGTGGTAAACCTATAGATGATAATGTTTCAGAAGATGCAACTACTAAGGATTCTTTGGTACAGTATCAAACATCTGTTTCTTCTCTTGGGGGTAAGAACCTTCGCAGAATTACTATATGGTTGTTATTTTTGATTCTCTAGTTCGAATGCTGATTATGTCCTTAGTAATTAGATCTAGAGAGAACCACTTATTTGGCTCATACTTGTCTAGAATCCTGCCTTAGAGTTTAAAGGGCACAAAGATTGTAGAGTTTGATTTTTAGATGGCCTTATTGGTTAAAGCGTAGCAAGATCCAAAAATATTATGTTTTTTTTTACTTAAACTGAAAGATTTGTGCTTTCGGTTGAATTCTAGATCTCTCTCCTTTGCTTGAAGCAGACAACGATGGTGTTACTGTGAGAGAAAGTTCTTCTCTCATTGCCGAATCAGCTTCTTCCAAGACTTACAATGCGTTGCAACCAGAAGATACTACAACTAGGGATTGTTCGGTTCAGTATCAAACATTTGTTTCTCTTTTTGGAGGTAAGAATATCTACAGAATTACTTTTTGGTTGATTATTTTCGGTTCCCTTACAAGTAGGTTCATACTTGTTTAGAACTTCATGGTTTTAGTGTTTCAAGGGCTCAAAGATTAAAGAGTTTAGGTTTTAGACGGGTATTATTGCCAATAAGACACCGAGATTCTCTGTTTTGTACTTCACTGAAAGATTTGTGCTTTTTCTTGAATTGTCCAATTGCAGAAGATACCTCTCCTCCTCTGCTTGAAGCAGACAAAAACGGTGGTGTTAGTGTTACTGCTACAGAGTGTTCGACTCCCATTGTTGAAGCAGCTGCTTCCAAATCTAACAATGGATCACAAACAGAAGATTCAGAAAAACCAGAAGGCGGATCTACAAATTCCGCGAGCCCGGCAAAAATCAACACAGACACAATGAAACTGAGTTGCAGAGCAACTAAGGTGGCGTTTCTACCCATGAAAAGACATTCCTCTGCAATAACTCCAAACGCCATAGAAGAACAACCCTCAAGAAAGAAACAAGAGACGGGCGAGAAAGACAAAAAGGAAGAAGATGGATTTTATAATCTACTCATCCGCGGAACCCATAAAGACAGTTTGTTCTAGCACAACAAACATCTCAAAACCAAGCGCACGGAGTCAAGCCTTTTGAGTGGTGTAGCCAAGGATCAAGTCACGGATCTCTTGGCTGTTAGCTCTGTCGAGAGCGGTTCTTCCATCAGCATCTTGGACCGAGTAATTGGCACCGGCTTTGAGCAGCTCCTCGATTTTAGGTCTGTCACCTTCTGTGGCGGCTAACATCAACAGGATGTCGACTGGGTGAATGTTTAGGTTAAGAAGAGCCTCCATCTTTGAGTAGGTACCTTCTACCGCAAGCATCCCCATGTAATTGAAATACTGCAAAAATACATCAAGAACACATACATTTTAAACATCAGTTATATTCAGTTGAATGTTTCATTGAAACTATCACGAACTTGACGATTTGATTCATCAGAATCCAGCCTACTAAGGCTCTTCATTGAACCTGTTCAACGTCGTCTTTGTCGAAGTCATCGCGAGTCTGACTGCCATAGATTCCCGCGCTTTCAGCATCAACGCCGTTTTTGCCGAACTTGAACCAGCAGGTGGTTCTTGACCCGTTGGAGGGTCCGAGTCTGGCGGGTCGGATCCGAATCTTTAAGTTTCGGGTTCCGAGAAATGGAGAGGAGAGCAGCCTCAGCCTCGGGGAAGAAGAATGGTTGGTGGAGAAGAGTGAAGGTGCGCATGAGAATGAGATAGAAGAAGAGGAAGCCATGGCCGTCTCTTAATGCTTTCAACTAAAGCAAACAGATTCAGTGGTTTTATTATCCACTCCTTTTTATCTAATTAAAATACTCAATTTTTTATAGATTAATTCCCCGCCGTTAGATTTCAGTACTGTTTCTGTGTGCCAAAAAAAAAACAGTTTTTTCTTAACTAGTTTTAAAGCAACCTACAAATTAAAGTGGAACTATTATACGGGATTCGATCCGAGTTCCGCTCCGAAAATATGGATATCTGAGGGAGTCGGATCCGAGTAATAAATTTTGGATCTGGCAAAATCGAATCTGGTTCCGGATAGTTATATTATAAGGTCTGGATATCCGGATCCTTTAAATATATTAAAATTTTATATTTTATTAATAATTTTTAATATTTTTTTTTTCGACGAAACAAATTTCCATTAATAAGAAATATTTGAGGATATATAGTCCTTATGCAAAAGGGCAGTTAAACCTATTGGAAGATAAATACAACTAGAATAGAAAATTGAATCTTGAGGTAGGTTTTTTGCCAACTAATGAGCAGATTCATTGTTTGTTCTTCTCACATTCTGAAATTTAACAAAGCTGAAATTCCTTCCCCACCTTGAAATCTCCTTGCATAGATTGTGAATCTCCAAGTTTTCTTCTTCTCCATTAAGGTTCCTTGTTAGAGTATGTGAATCTCCTTCAAAAATAATTGATTGAAAACCTTGCATTCTAATATTTTAAATTGCCGCCAAAAGAGTTTTTCCTTCTGCATCCAATGCCGAATTAGCAGTACCAAGTTTCACTGATCCCCAGTACTTGGCAATTCCAGAATGATCCCTAACAACCCATCCTCCTGTTGCTAAACCAGTAGCTGAATTAAAGGCAGCATCATAATTACATTTTACCAGAGTAGGAGGAGGACGATGCCAATACTGATATTCTGGGATGCTTGAGGACGTGAATTGGTCATTGTAAAATTGTTTATCGAATCTCCTTTGATAGCTTCCAACCAATCATGAACCTCTGCTTTGGCGAAAATGACATCTCGTGTTGGTCTGGGAACCTGTTTTTTGAAGATTAAATTGTTTATGGACTTCCATATACGCCACATTAGCCAGAAAGGAAGCAGTTGCTCATGTTCCAACAGAGAACGTTGATTGTGGAGATCAAGTAAAAGCCTTATATTATCCTCCGGATCTGAACTGCAGTTACCCAAGTAGTGCGATGGTAGATTCGAGAGACGCCAAGTCATATTAGAAATTTGGCATTCAAAAAGAAGATGATTTATTGATTCCTTAGCAATCCCACACCTTTGACAAGTAGTATCCAATTGCATTCCTCGCGTTCGAAGTCTTGTAGTTGTACCAATGGCTTTGGAGACAACTCTCCAAAGAAAATGTTTTAGTTTCGGGAGTATGGGAAGTTTCCAGATTCTGACCTTGAGTTCAGGATAACCATGCGGAGGTTGTAGATGAACATTTCCTGGGTCCATGAGTTTTCGAGCCAAATAGTATCCTGAACGTACATAATACTCACCATTTGTAGTGTAGGGCCATAACAGTTTATCATCTTCAATCTCTTGTGCCAAGAACAGAGATTTTGCCAAGATTCTATCCTCTGCAGCCAAGTGTTCATGTAGTGCTTCATCGTCCCAACTTCGGAGATTATTTCTTGTACGAATAAGTTCATTGACATTCAAAGAGCTTTGTTGAACAACCCTTGCCGGCCTAGGTGGGTATGTAGGTAACCAGTTATCAGAAAACACTTTGATATTGTGGCCTGATCCCACATTGTGACGTATGCCTTTCTGTAGGAGTTTGAGACCAACCAGAATTGAAGTCCACCCAAAGGACTGATTTTTCTGTGATTTAGCTTCCAAAACAGAAACATCCCGGATGTACTTAGCTTTAAAAAGTCTAGCAAACATTGAATTGGGGTGTTTCAACAGTCTCCAAGCTTGCTTAGCGAGTAGAGCATCGTTAAATTTCTCTAAATCCCGGAAACCAATTCCACCTTCTTTTTTAGATAATTGTAACCTCTTCCAAGCCACCCATGAAATTTCTCTATTTTCATGATTTTTCTCCCATCAGAATCGAGAAATAATACTAGTAATTTCATTCACAATCTGAGCAGGAATTTTAAAGTAGGACATAGAGTATACCGGCATAGCAATAGCTACTGACTTCAGCATAATTTCCTTACCGGCCAGTGAAAGCAATTTGGAGCTCCAAGATGACGTTCTTTTCTTAACCGCGTCAACAATGTACTTAAACATTTAAGATTTTTTTCGACCAAATTGCTCAGGTAATCCTAAGTACTTGCCACCTCCTCCCTGATTTGAAATTCCCAGAATACCTTTGAGCCGGTTTTGGAGATTCCCAGGAATGCGTGATCCAAAAGTGATCAAGGATTTCGTAGAATTTATCATTTGCCCAGAACTTTCTTCATATGATTGACTCCAGGTTTCATATGACCAGTTTCGAAAAAACGTCTAACCTCTTTGATGATATCGCCTCCGACAATGTCCCAACATTCCTGGTAAAATCTCGCAGTAAAGCCATCGGGGCCTGGTCCCTTGTCAGCTCCAATAGAACATAGCGAATCATAAATTTCCTTGTCCGTGAATTCTCGAGTCAGATTCTCATTGATTTCATCCGTTACGGAGCTCTAAAAACCAGTAACGATCTCCTCACTAACAGCGTTATTGTTGCTCGTATAAATATCCGTGAAGTAATTTTCCGCATGTTTCCCAATCTCAAGGTCACCACGAAAAACATGGCCATCAACATCATGAATCGAGTGTATTCTATTTCTTGCAAAACGAGATTTGGTATAAGCCTGATAAAATTTTGTGTTGCGATCACCAGTCGAAAGCCAAGAGTTTCGACTCTTTAATTTCCAGTAGGTCTCTTCTTCTCGATAAGCAGCAACTAATTGTTTTTGAAGTACATGGATGTTTCCACGTTGCGTTCCGGAGGACATTAAAGCCTTCTCAAGTTCAAGTTGGAGGATCTCAATGTGCTTGGCAGAGTTCAGCTTTGAGTTTCTACGAAACATCAGTAATAGAGAAATTTCTTCTAAGGTTAGTAGAATTCCATCCTCGAGAGACATAATCCTTAAAATCTTGTCGTTTATCAAAGTGAAACCTCTTATGCTTGCTGTTCGTGACGATTGCGAGATTGATGATGACATGACGATGATCTGAACCATAAAGCCCAAGAAATTCTGCCTCTGAGGCTGGGAAACTAACCTGCCACTCTGAGTTAACTGCAACCCGATCCAAACATTCCTTAATTATATGCGTTTGAGGTTTACCAACCCACGAGAATCGGTCACCAGTATGTCTCAGATCTGATAAGTCACAAGAGTTGTACATATTTCGTAGATTTTGGAAACTCCATTCATCCCTTATCGGTCCACCAATTTTCTCCTCATTACTCAAAATATCATTAAAATCACCAATTAACATCCAAGGCCCATCTCTAGAACTGCCAATTCTTTCAAGTAGTTCCCATAGCTCATGGCGATGTTTCTGAACAGGATGGCCATAAATACACGACAAGTAGAATTCCATACCATTGTATTTCACAAACAGATCGATCAACCTTACATCTTCATAAATCATATTAATAGATACTTCTTTCTTCCAAAGAACTGCTAATCCTCCGCTTCTACCAATTGGAGGTACACATAAGACATTAAAATAACCCAAATAGACTGCTACATCACGAACCACATCAGACACATTCATAGTTTCTACTAAAAAGAAAATATCAGGATTAAACCTTTGACATAACTCCTTCAACCTTGGTTCAGTTATATCCCCTCCTAACCCCTGACAATTCCAAGAGCATATTTTAATCTTGGGAACAATGGGGGTACCTGGCCCCCCGCGCCTCTGTCTATTTCTTGGTTGATCGAACATGAGTCCTGCGATTCAATGTCACAGTCACTCTTCTTGGTAAGGCACAAGTCCGCCTGACCATTCATAAAAGGAGATTCAAGCATCTCCTCAATCTCTTGTCTCTTCCTCTTGTTGAAACCAGAACCTTCTTTAGCATAATCTTTAAAAACATCCAGAAACTCATCCTCTCTGAATTTGCCTTTGACCAATCGTGATTTATTTGAACGAATATCTTCCGCATCAGCAGGATACATGACAACCGCATTCCGCGCAACAATACCATTTCCAGGCGTAGCTTGATCATTATTACCTTCTGAGAGAAACGCAAAAGAATTACCAGCAGTACATGATTCTGGTAGAGGAGGAACATCATCCTTCTGAGGGACAGTCCCACCCTGATCTGGGTTATTGCCATCCCCATCATTGTCACCATATGAGTCCGAGAAGTCACCTTCACCTTCCACTTGGAGAGGACAATCTTTTCTTTCATGAGAAAGCATATGAAAATCAAGGCATATGAAGAAGTGATCTTTATATGTCGATTTGGCCATGGCGGTTTTCGTTTTCGAAAATCCAGATCTGAGAAAAGTAAGGGAAAACCGCAAGAGAACGTGGCCTGAGAAGCGAAATTTCTGGGCTTGAAAATCGGGACACCGTGGCCGGAGAATCACTCTCGAAGAGAGACAGAAAATCGTCAACGGAAATCGCATTACGAATCGCCATCAACAATAATTTTTTATTTTATAGAAGTTACATAATTAAAGAGGAAAATTGAGAATGAAGTTGTGTGTAATAAAATCGCATTTCTCTTTCAATTTTTTGGTGATAGCGAAGGCGGCGCCCGCTACGGCCACGATCACCGCTGATATTATGATCGTCTTTTTCAGCGTTTGTGCGGCATCTCTCTTTGCGTTTGCGGTTTCCTTCCTTTCCAAGTTTTGTTGTACCTTTAATATATTAAGATTTATATGTAATATAAATTATTTATTTATAATAACATATTTTTTTTTACAAAATATTATATAAAACTTGGATCCGGATAATTAAAACTTGGAAACCCCGAATCCTTTAAATATATTAAAATTTTATATTTTATTCTTAATTTTTTAATATATTGAGATTTATATGTAATAGAAATAATTTAATTTTAATAACATATTTTTTTTTACAAAATATTATATAAAATTCGGATCCAACGTATTTGGATACGGATCCGGATAATTAAAACTCGGAAACCCCAAATGATTTGGGCCAAATCGGGATAATTAAAACTCAGATCTGGATACGAATTCGGATATCCCAAAATTTCCCGGATATCCAATCCATCCCACCCCTACTACAAATCATTATGTGGCATGGCAACAATTCTTTGTTTTAGTTTTCAAAAATTTACCGTCTTCTCTTTAAAGATTTTGTTTCCTTAATTTCTTACAAAAAAGCTTGTTTTTTTCTTAAAAGTTTGCAGAAAATCTAAAAACTATTCTCTTAATTTGGTTTGTTCTTCAAAAGAAAATACCAAAATCCAAAAATTCGGAAAATTAAAACCACACCAATTCAAAGTCGTCGAAGCTCTTGTAATTGGATTAAATGTTTTTTTTCTAAAATTGATTAAAAACAAAACATTTGTAGATAATTAACTGAAAAAAATACAAAAACAAACGAATAAAACAACTAAGCATGACGTGGTCTCCACTCTCTCAACAAAACAGAAGTTTTTAGCATTGTCGCCGGAGAAACCAGACGTCTTCTTCCTTCTCTCACCTTTCTCTCTCAGATAATCGAAACTCAACATTGCGAATGGGCTCACAAACCTGTACGAAACCTGCAATGAAACCTTCAAATGCTTCTTCCTTCTCCGTCGCTGTCTCGTCTCACTCGGCTATGGTGGAATTGAAGCAGAGGATCTTAACCTCTCTCTCCAGAATCGGTGATCGCGACACTTACCAGATCGCAGTCGAGGATCTCGAGAAAGTCGTCGTCTCCGTCTCCGATTCTCCCGAAATCCTTCCGGTGCTACTCCACTGCCTTTTCGATTCCTTCGCCGATCCTAAACCTCCCGTCAAGAGAGAATCAATACGACTCCTCTCCTTTCTTTGCCTTTCTTTTTCCGATCTCACCTCTTCGCAGCTCGCCAAAATCATCTCCCACATCGTCAAGCGCCTCAAGGATGCCGATAACGGCGTGCGCGACGCTTGCCGCGACGCAATCGGATCTCTCTCCGCGCAGTTTCTGTCGGGGAAGGAGGACGGAAATGGCAATTTCGCTGGGTCTTCGTTGGTGGGCCTCTTTGCTAAGCCCTTGTTCGAGGCTATGACAGAGCAGAACAAAAGCTTACAGTCTGGTGCTGCGGTTTGTATGGGGAAGATGGTGGATTCAGCATCGGAGCCTCCCGTTGCAGCTTTTCAAAAGCTGTGCCCTAGAATCTCAAAGCTTTTGAATAGCCCCAATTACATAACTAAGGCTTCTCTCTTACCTGTAGTTGGAAGCTTGTCCCAGGTTTGTGCAATGTGGTTAATCTCTTTTCTGCTTGGCTCTACAAAATTACAATGCCTTAACTTTTTTCCTTAGATTGAGATGCCTTATTTTTTCCTTTGTCTCTAGTTTTGGCTAATTGTGTTTCTATGCTAAGATGTATAGGTCTATACTGTATAGCTGATTCGAATGGCTTCTCTGTGTGAAGGGATATACTTAGAATTTCGGGATGTTGATATATGTAATCTAGAAATGTTTCTGTGGCACTGGAATGGAGACAAGCTATGTTTTGGTCTCATTTACTAGAGGCATGACATGAAAGCAGATTGGTGTGTCTAAATTTCATATTTGATCCGCTTGGTGGTCAAATATATTGGGACTTCTCTATGGATCACGTATTTTGAGGTATGAATTTCTTGCAGGTTGGAGCTATTGCACCCCAGAGCTTGGAATCATTGCTACACAGCATTCATGAGTGCCTTAGATGTACGGATTGGGTTACTCGTAAGGCAGCTGCTGATGTCTTAATCTCCTTGGCCGTCCATTCTACCAATTTGGTTGCAGACAAAACGGATTCCACTCTTACAGCTCTTGAGGCCTGTCGCTTTGATAAGGTGACTCCAGTTATCATAACTGTTCTGTACAACTAAGTTCCTAGCCTACAGTCTCGTGAATCTCTTTAAAGAAATGCCTCTGTACATTTTACGAGTTACCATCTTAGATTACAACAGTCAGCAATAGCTATGGTTTTGTCTTGTGGTCTTCCTGGAAGAGGAGTTGTTTGGCATATATATCTAAGATTAGAAATAATAAGAGATACAGTTTACGTTTATGATCATGAAAGAATAAGAGCTCGTCTCATTCTTTTCCTTGTCTCTAGAACCTTGTGTGTACGGCGTTAGCTATGTTTTACTTTTCTAATAAACGAAAAAAGAGCCAAAGGTATACGAGCTCGATCAAATAAAACTTGGGTAGCTATAGCAGATGATCGTTGTACATTGTAGTTCCTTCGTGCGAAAGAATTTGCATAGATATGTTTTGCTCTGCTACCAGATTGAAGACAATAAATATATTTTGATTGACCTACTTTGATCATTACATCCATATCATCATTAATTAAAAAGGGAAACTACTAGACTTAAATCACATTGTTACATTTTTCTACATTTTGTTTTTTCATAATTCTGAAAAGTGGCTATCTTTGCTTTGGCTTGCAGATAAAACCTGTTAGAGAGAGCTTGTCCGAAGCACTAAACGTCTGGAAGAACATTGCTGGGAAAAGCGAATTTGGAACATCTGATGACCAGAAGGATGCGTCATCTGAGCAATGTATGTTGCAAAGGAATGGAGAAACCGATTCAATTTCATGTGAGGGAGCAGGACCGGTGATGCAAGGCTCTTCTGATGGTTTGAGCAGTAATTCAGATTCCATTTCCAAAGCAGTTCTCATCTTGAAAAGAAAAGCACCTCGGTTGACTGGCAAAGATCTTAACCCAGAGTTTTTTCAGAAACTGGAAAAAAGAGGTTCTGGTGATATGCCTGTCGAAGTAATTCTTCCCAGTAGGCAAAAGAATTCGTCAAACTCAAACACAGAGGATGAATCAGATGCCAACACTTCAGTATCGAGGGGTAGGGCAAAAGGTTTGTGCAGAACAGCTGGTGTCCATTCCAAACAAAGACATTTTGGAGATTTTTCTAGAGAAAAATGGGTAGATGAAAGAATGAACGGAGGCGAATCACGGTTGAGATCATTTGATGGAGATCAGACCGAAGTAATCCAGGCGGAGGCATCTGAAAACAGAGGGAATTGGCCACCTTTACAGAGACAGCTATTGCACTTGGAGAGACAACAAACTCACATAATGAACATGTTGCAGGTACTGTTCCGATTTGAAATCAATATACTGATTCGCTTTGAAGCAGTTTCACTCTTAAAAGGTAACTTCCTTATCATTGCAGGATTTCATGGGTGGTTCACACGATGGCATGATAAGTTTGGAGAACCGTGTTAGAGGTCTTGAGAGGATTGTAGAAGAGATGTCAAGAGAAATTTCCAAACAAACAGGTAAGTAAAACTGATTGATCCGCGCGGTTAAAAACTGCAACTTGTTGCATCCATTTGAAGAAAGATAGTTGTTAATTCCCAAAATGAAATTTGCTTCAGGTGTGAGGGGAAAGGCGGCTGCAACATGGAGGTCTGACGTAGATGGATGGGATAGCCCTACCTATGGAGCTTCTTCGAGAAACGCTCAGACCAGCACAAGAAGGATACGAGGCACTGGTCCTATGGACTCTGAGCAGTCAGGTAATGGCAGAAGAGCTTGGGACAAAAGCTCTGTACCTATTAGACTAGGTGAAGGACCTTCTGCTAGAAGTGTATGGCAAGCTTCAAAAGATGAAGCTACTCTTGAAGCAATACGTGTGGCTGGAGAAGACGGTGGAGGAACGGCAAGGGGAAGGCGAGTATCTATTCCCGAAGCAGAAGAAATAATGGACGGATATGATGATGACCATGGAGGACAAGAGCGTGACCCTGTCTGGACTTATTGGAGCAATGCGATGCATGCACTCCGAGTTGGTGATACGGATTCTGCATTTGCTGAGGTATTATCAACCGGGGACGATATTTTGCTTGTCAAGTTAATGGACAAAACCGGCCCTGTTCTTAATCAACTCTCGAGTGATATTGGAAACGAGGTTCTCCATTCTATTGTACAGTTTCTCCCGGATCATACTCTGTTTGATATATGTCTATCTTGGATTCAACAGGTAACAAAGGTTCTTCCTTTTCTTTCTGCGATACATGTTTTTACTTCAAATATCTTTGAATCAACTCGATCGTAATGCTTTCTTCTTTGTTTATGTATTCTCCAGCTGCTAGAGGTTAGTTTAGAAAACGGAGCAGAGTTTAAGGGAATACCATTGGAGTTAAAGAAGGAGCTTCTGGTGAATCTACATGAAGCTTCTTCAGCAACTGATCCTCCCGAGGACTGGGAAGGTCTAGCTCCCGACCTTCTATTGGTCCAATTAGCATCTAATTGGAACATCGAGCTCCAACATTTGGACCCGTAAAATGTTTGAAAAACATTACACTGTACAGATATGATTCTTTCACTTGTGAATCAGTAAAACAGTGTTCTTGGCCGGATATATGATTCTTTTGATTCAATGACAGCTACAATACGTCTGATCAGATCGATCTTTTTAAACTTCATAGAACTGGTAACCAATAAGACAGAATAAAATCAAACTAACGAATGATAAACAAAGGCAACTAGCAAACCCATAAATCAAGTAGAAACTAGCAAAAATCAAATTCAAATTTTACAAAGACATGAGACTCTCGATGTGATCCGGACAAGAATGGATCCCATCCACAATTCTGTCTCCAAGTCCATTACTGAGCCTAAATTCTTCGTCCGCAAATTCGGTTTTTCTGAAGCTATTTCTCTTCGGATTAAAATATAAAATATGAAACGTTTTAGAAGGTTTCCGTGGTACATAAATAAACTCACCAGCTTGAGTGATACCATCAAAGTGGAAAAGTGTTTCCAAATTTGGATCATAGTGATGGAAAGGTGCAAGAAAGTGTTTAAACGACCACTCGTGTTTCTCTGCATCCTCCAAAATCCACAATGTAATACCACCATCTAGGTTACTTACAACATAAGCTAACCTTCCCTCATAACGTAGCATACCATAAGAGATATTCGTTGGTAATGTTATCACACCGAACTTTTCAGATCTGACATCAAAACTCATTATTATATTGCACAAATCATCAAGATGGGCTTCATAATACACAACCCCATTGATGCATCGCCCATGAGTATAAAACAAAGGACGATGCCTATGGTTAGTTTTGACCGTTCTCCATGATTCTTGAGCTGATCCCAATGTTAAAACCCGGCATTCATCGCAAGTTTTATAGCGAGGCATGCACATTACCTTGTGTTTACCTTCGGTTGGATCGTAGCCTAAGAAACATGTTATATGCTTCGAGCTTTCTTTGGGTATGGGTAAGGTTAAGAATTGTCTCATGCTAGGGTTCCATACTATGGGGTTTCCTGAATCTTGAAAGCATATCAAGCCGTGGACAGATTCCGTAGGAAAGAAGTAACTATCTTCTTCCTTCAAATCAATTATAGGCAGAGAAGAAGTATAAGACTCGTTGGAATTCTGATGATCTGGCGGAGTCGAGAAAACAAACAACTTGTCGTCTGTTTTGAAGAACATTAGAACACTCAGCCGTGTTGAGTGGCGAGTTTTGAAAGAGTTGGTGAAATATGGATCGGTGGTGATTGCTGACCAGAGCTTTGATACGCAACGAGATCTCACAACAGATTTTGCAGGTAGCCTTAAGAGTATCTCTGAGGTTAGATCTAGAGGAAATGACGATGTTGGGTTCGATTGTTTTGTTGTTCTTTTGGGGAATTTTCTCTTCGTTTCTTCTTGTTGCTCCATCGTTAGTGAAAACCCTAATTTGTTCCCTCTGTGTCGCTTCCTCTCCATGATACTTATATTAATATATTAAAAGATAAATATCTTTCGACCTTTTCTTTTTTTTCCTTCCCTCTTTTATTAATATATTAAAAGATAAATATTTAAGGCAAAAATATCTTTAAATTAACTTGATTATAATGCTTTTTTCCTCTGTTTATATGTATTCTCCAGCTGCTAGAAGTAAGTGTAGAAAACGGAGCAGACTTTGGGTTTGTTCGTTTGGTGCTGCGGCTGCGGCCAGCGGCCAAACGTTGTTCGTTTGCTAGACGCAGCTTTCTGCGGCCAAACGCTGCGTCTGGCCGCTGCGTTCTGCGATTGGAATTTTTGGACGCTGGATTTATCCAGCGTTGCGTTGCGACTAAACCTGCGACTAGAGTGGTAAAAGACTAAAAACCTTTTATTATTAATGTGAATTACGAAAATGCCATTTACCCTAAATCAATCTCCTTCTCGATCTCTTCTGTTCTTCGGCGTTGAAATCTCTCTTTCTCCATGCTTCATTTTTACAGGGATTGGTCGGCGCCGCCGTCGGCTGTGACAGAGGGATTCGATGAGGATAATTGGGCTTCGATAGTGGATAATGAAGCTGGAGAGAGGCTGAGAATGAGAGAAGCAGAGGAGGAAGAAGAGAAAGGAGGCTGCAGGAAAGGAAGTTAGCTACTTTAGTGATGTGCTCTTCCTCTTCCTTTTTCGATTCTGCGAAACCTCTTTTCAATTCTCATCGGATTCTTGCTCTTCCTTTATCGACAACGGGAGCTAAACTTTCTAGGTCCGAACACTCGATTGCTGCTACTTCCGAACCCAAATCCGTCTATGATTTCACCGTCAAGGTTCGAATCTTGTTTTCTCGGTCTGTAGTTTATTTGTTCGATTCTTTATGACTGTAGATGAATATCATGGATATATCTATAGATTGAAAGTTTGTGACTGATTAGATCTGAGTCCCTGAATTCGATTTTGTATTTAGTGCAGTGGCTTGACCAATTCGAACCACACTGAGCTTGCGCAGCTGTATCAGAAGTACAAAGATCATGGTATAATTTGATTGTCAATTGTTTGTTTGTTCATTTTCACTGCAGAATGAAAACGTATAGGTTTATGATTGTGTTCTTGATGTCACAATGTTTCAGGGTTGAGATCCTTGCATTCCCGGTTAGGTACTAAAGTGTGATATATTCGAGCTTAGTTTTGCTAGGAAACTTTTCTCTTTTGAAGGAGAATGATGGGGTTTCGATGGGTTTGAAAGGATTTTGTTTTTTCGTCAAGGTGAGATTGTTGGAGATTGCAAGTCATCTCATTCGTATTCACGGGTTTGCTTGATTATTGAGAAAGAAGCTTCACACATTGAGGGATTTGTCACTGTTGGAG
This sequence comes from Eutrema japonicum, assembly GCA_030161315.1. Taxonomy (NCBI): domain Eukaryota; kingdom Viridiplantae; phylum Streptophyta; class Magnoliopsida; order Brassicales; family Brassicaceae; genus Eutrema; species Eutrema japonicum. The sequence continues at coordinate 45,915,762 of BSQW01000008.1, read as the reverse complement.
GAGGGAAAGAACTTGAAGAGAAGCTCGTGGTAGGCATTTTTCTGGCATTTTTCTGGCGTTCCTGTGTTTTACCAATAAGCTAGAATTGTCAGAAATTTTTACCTAAGTTTTGGCTTTCATTGTTTCACTTGTTGAGGTTGTGGCAGGTTCGGCCTACCAGTTTCTTTCTGCTGTTTAGTGGGCCAATGTCACTAGATGGGAGATGCGGACAAAACCATTTATTAGGACTCTTCAATTTTTCTGCTGTTTCTTTCTGCTGTTTCTTTCTGCTGTTTCTTTATGGTCTTAGCATCAAAGATGCCTAGTTTTTTCCAGTTTGATGATTACGTATGTCCTCTAATTAGTTGTAATATGATTATTTTAATTTAGTTTATGATTTTTTATCATAAAAATTATAATGTTCTAATTATATTTAATTATAAAATTATTAATATGATTGTTAACTAATAAAAAATTATTATGGATGTACAAAATTTAAACTATATTGTTTATCAAAAATATAAATGTATAAAATTCATAAAAAATAATTTGAATTAAATGAAAAACTATGGCTAATATATATTTTTTTTTTTTTTAAAAAAAACTATCGCTTGCGTCAGACAAACGAACAGACCTGCGGCCAGACGCTGCGTCTAGACGCGCAGCTATCAAACGAACAAACCTGCGACCAGTCGCAGAGACCAGACGCGCGGCTGCCAAACGAACAACAACCGCTGCGTCTGATCGCAGCGTCTGGCCGCAGGCCGCAGCCGCAGACGCCTGCGGCTGCCAAACGAACAGACCCTTTATAGGAATAATTAACGTTGGAGTTAAAGAAGGAGCTTCTGTTGAATCTACATGAAAGCTTCTTCAACAAACGGATCCTCCTGAGGACTGGGAAGGTCTAGCTCCCTAACATTTTTGACCGGTAAATGTTTGAAAAAACATCACACCGTACATATATATATACGATTCTTTCATTTGTGAATTCGTAAAAGATGTGTTTTTTGTTGGATATGATTCTTTTGAGTCAATGAAAGCTACTACACATCTGATCGGATTGATCTCTTAAAACACCAAATTAATATGGCATATACATAGTGCTCCCCCTTTGCATTCTAGGCTTTGAATCCTTCTTGAAAATTAGGAAGGCTTTCTTGAATTGAAAATTCAATAAGATTTGTTAATGTTTTGTTTTTGTTTTTGTTTTCTAAGCAACCTGACACAATGAAACGATGCTAGATTATGTCATACATATTCATAGTTAAGAATTCAGGATCTACAAATCAGCATGAAAGACATGAAAACTAAGACTTTGCCTATGCAGATTCAAGTTCAGGTCATAACTAGACAATCAAATCCCTATAGAGATGGAAGCAACTGTTGTGTAAAAAAGAATCTTTTACCTGGCAATCAAATTCAACACGTTCTTATGCTCGAATGTCTGAGTAGAGCTTCAAGTCTATTCGTATTGTGATATCCTTCAGATAAGGCTTAACTAGACCATGAAGCAGAGAAACAACTTTGGAATGTTTAATTAACCTTCATGATACAACTAGAAGTAGATAGAAAAAGCAATGAAATAAAATTATGTATCAAATGCAAAGAAGCTTTGACAACCTATAAAACATGTATAGTAAAAACTGTCAATATAGTACATATATAGACTTGTTTGTCTATAATAACAAACAAATACAGAAATATTTCAAACATTTGAAAGTGTTTAAATGTTTTTTTACGATTCAGGAAATCCTTCCTGAAAATTAAGAATGTTTTTCTGGATTGAAATTCAGTAAGAGTTCTTAATGTTTTAGAGGAAAGGCTTCCTGAAAAATCATCATAATAAAAGAAAAATCACGCTTACTCTCTCATGTGATCCAAAACACGAAAGAAGTTTTGAAAAAAATTATACGAACACTGTGACAAAAACATTCTGCAGAGGTATATTGAGACAATCAGCTTTTGGTGTTACTATTGTACATAAAATTTAGGGAAAAAAGCTTAAAAATACACAAATTCTACATAATTTGAAATTTTAATACACGAACTATTTTGACACCTAAAAAAATACACAAACTAACGTTCGCATCCATTTTAATACTCAAACTATCAATCATTCTTTTTTTAATACATAAACTATTAAATTTCGTGTATTTTAAAACATTTATATTTTGAAAACCCGAATTTTAGGCTCTTTCATTCAGTAAATTCGATTTATCTCTTTATTTTATTTTAAAAAATAAATTTAATAATATATAAAATAAAATAAATAAAAATAAAAAATTGGAAAACGATGAAAAATAAAAACCCGATTTTTAGGGTTCTAATTTAAATCGGTTTCTTCTTCTTCGGTGTTCTTCTGGTTTTCAATTTTTAGGGTTCTTCTGGAATTATAACTAGTTCATTGGTTAGATTTTGATGGAATAATTACTAAAAGTAACAATTATTAGGGTTCTTCTGGGCTTCGATTTACCCGTTTCTCAAAGGTTTGATGGGTCGGCAAAATCGAACTCCGACGATCGTTGTTCTCTGGTCGTTATCCTCGCGTCGATTTTCTCGCTGGTTTGGGTTCGGATCGATCCGTTTTCTCCGCCGAAGAGATCGTTTCCAAACTGAGAGAAGCTAATCTCCGTCGTCACGTAAATTTAAAAGTTTTGTGTTTTTGGCCGTAGCATCACCGTGAACGAGGCTCAGTCAAGAGGAAGCGGCGGTGGAGGTGGATACGGAGGAGGCGGTGGTGGATACGAAAGACGTAGCGGAGGTTACAGATTTGGTGGAGGTGGCGGCCGGGAAGGATGTGGTTACGGAGGAAGCGGTGGCGGTGGCTGGAATTGATTTTTTGCTGCTTTGTTTTCGATTTTTATTTTATTTGGTTCTGCATCCTTGTGTCTCCGGTTTGTTTCTCGTGCTGGTAAATTCTTCCTGTTAGCAAAGTCAACATCGATCTTCCATTTACGAAACCCAGATTCATAAAAAAAAATAAGATGAGTCAACTCATCCGATTAAAAAATTAGTTTATGAAATTAATCAGATCTAAGAGTGTAAAAGGATTAGAAATTCAAAACATCATCAAAATCTGAGAGTGTAAAAGGTATTTAATTTTGAGGAGGAGGAGGAAGAGGAAAGGGTCGTGGAACATGAGCTTTTTTTATCGTTTTTTATTTTATTTTATTTTATTTTATATATTATTAAATTTGTTTTTTAAAATAAAATAAAAAAAATAAATCGAATTTAGTAAATAAAAAGGGTAAAATCGGGTTTTCAAAATATAAATGTTGTAAAATATATGAAATTTAATAGTTTATGTATTAAAAAAAGAGTGATTGATAGTTTGAGTATTAAAATAGATGCAAACGTTAGTTTGTTTATTTTTTTGGGTGTCAAAATAGTTCGTGTATTAAACATAAAAATTAGGTAGAATTTGTGTATTTTTAAGTTTTTTTCCCTAAAATTTACAATTGAAGGAAGAAAAGCAACAATAAGACACTTAGTTCTACAAACAAAATATCAAAGAGAAACTTGAACAGATAGTAAAAACTAAACATGAAACAGCAAGAAGTACTAATAGAAATCCAGCATTTTTGTCGTTGACTTGTAATCCCAAACATGATGCATTGGTTTGGTAAACTGTAACTCTTTTATCTCTTCTTATCAAAAACTTGTAATGATGACTTGTTGTCGTATATTGGTTATGAAAAGTGAAAAGCGAGCACTTAAAGGCTTGTCATTTGTTTTCTTTTATAATGTCAGTGTTCAAAAAGAGAGAATTGAATAATTATGGAGCACTAAGAGCATGATTATCGCAGAAACCCATTTGAGTTTCTTAATCATTTATTTAATATTAAAATTTAATTATGTAAAAAATTTTAGAGACTTGATTATCGCAGAAACCCATTTGGGTTTTTTTCCTCCGATTTCATCCTCCTCCGTAGAAATATCAGAGATGTTTGCAGCAAAAGTTTCTTTACTGGCGGCAAATAAGCGATCTTCAGGGAGTCTTCTGCAAAATCACCCGGAGAAATCGAAGTTTTCTCTTGCCCAATACATTCACCGGAATCAGATCTCGTCGCCATCACGGAGAGCCGGAGAGTCGGAGAGAGAAATAGAGAGAGAGAGAGACGATTTTCAGGATGAAGGACGATGTGGACAAGGACGATGTGAAGAAATTGGAGAGGAAGAAATCGGAGAGATTGCGTCGAGGAAGAAGAAAGAAAGGAAAACAAAAAAAAAACCACAAAGCGACACGTGGGAGGAAGAGACGGTATCTTCGATCTCTTAATTAAGAGACGGTATATTCACCTGTTGAATATTTTATAATAGTTTTAATAATAAAAAATTCTAAAAACCCTCTAAGAAACCTGCGATAATCATGGTCTAAGTCCAGACACAGTAAATCCAACAACAAAAGGTTTGATGCTTATCATCTTGACCAAACAAAAATTGTGAATCAATCCAGAACAGACAAGTGCATACAAACAAAAAGAAAAAGAATCATTTACTCATGTTGAAATCCCACGAAAGCTCCAAATTTCACAACCCCCACGATGATAAATCTCCGGCGATGGTAACAATTCTGGCGAATCAGAGGATGAGATTCACCACAGTTAGGGTTTGCCGTCGGTCGCGTGAAGTTCAGTGTTTTTTTTTTAGTAAATAAGTGAAGTGTTTATCATGGGCATTTTTGTCAATAGCTTTATGAAAAATGTTAGAGCATGTGCATTTATGGGTATTTCAATATGGGTGTCTCAACAAAAAAATATTAGTATTTTAATAAAATTTGGTTTTATTATTAAATATTTTTTTTTTAAAAGTTACACCAATAATAATGTGACATGTGGAAGATGGATGTTTCATGAGTGTCTCAAAGTGTCTCATTTGAGACACCCTCTACCCTCTCTTTTGTTTTTTTTTTAATTTTTTTTATTTGTTTAATGGTGGGTGTCTGCACTTGCTCTTATGGGTGTGTCAAGTTTTAAGCGTGTATGGTATAAGTGTCACAAAAACTTGTTTTTATGGTTAATATGAGAATTGCCCTTTTTAATATAACAAAATACATTTAAAATAATAATTACACAATATATTTCAAATTTTGAGCTCAAAAAACTAAAATTATTAATTAAACAAATGATAAAATGATATTAAAATAACTAATATAGATTATAATAATTTTTTATATAAAAAATTAGATTCTAAAATAACTAAAAATTGTTTTTATAAATTTATAAGAACGTAGATTATATGATTTGCTTTAAGGACTTTTGAAATTAATTTGTTAAAAAGTATAATTGGAAATGAAAATAAGAAAGAACATGTTTAATAAAAATATAAAAATGGAAAGAAGTATATCATGCAACCAGTTATAAGGAAAGATAAACATATCATGAAAGATGACACAAAAGGAAAAAGAGAAAAATGGAATTAGTTATTGGAAAAAAATGGCAAATACAAAAAAAAATGAGGAAAATTGTCAAAAAAATAATGAATTTTTAAATTTTGGTCATTTAAAATATAAATTATCTCATGGACCGTTTAATTATTAAACTATGTTGACTTTAAATTGAAATCAAATTAGACACAATGTTAAACCAATAAGCAGAACGGATCAACGAAATTAAAAAACCGTTGTAAATCACGTACGGTTAAGTAAAACAACGTTGTTTCCTTTTTTTAAAAAAAATCTCAAACAAAGATATTTGAGATTTTTGTGATTTGGGATTTTAAGAAGACAGAGATGACAACGTCGTTTTACTTAATCGTGATTTACAACGATTTTTTAGTTCTATTTATCCGTTCCGTTTATCAACTTAACGTCGTGTCTAATTTGATTCACTCAACAAAAATTTGGAATTTAAATTTAAAATCAACAAACTGATGATTTAAACTCTCCAGACGATAATTCATGTTTTCTTCTTAAATCATAGCCAACTGAGTTAACTAAATCAGTACACATAATAATCGATTATTTTTTAAAAAATCAGTATGGGGCACGTGACCCCGTTCTCCATATCTTTGCAGTAAGAACATCTCCAACCCATTACTCCATTTTTCACTCTATAATAGAGTAACTCTATAATAGCGTTGACTTATTCTCCAACCCCACTCTATTTTTTACTCTAAAAAGAATATTCCAAGAATATTCTCTTTCCACTTAATTTATAGATAATTTGTAGTTATACCCTTATGTTTGTTAAACTTATGAATTTAACCCATTAACTTTATTTTATTGATTATATTCAATAAAATTAAAATGTTATTTCAATTCAAGTAATTTTATATAAAACAGATTACATACAACATAACAAATAACAATACTAATTATAAGAAAAATAGTACATATAAGTTTAGTCATCATCATTAGTATATTTTTCCCACTGATGATCAATTAATACATTTCGAAGTGAAAAATGAGCTTCTTTATCTTTGATTTCTCTAAATCGAGCAAGAAATTCTTGGAACCGGATATTATCATCATCTGTTATTTGGACCTCTGGAGGTGGAGCTTCTCTTCCAACTTCAATTGGTGCATCGAGATCACGTTCATCCTCGATTATAATGTTATGTAAAATTACACACGATGTCATTATGTCATGTAACAAATTCTTTTTCCAAAAACGAACAGGACCTTTCACAATAGCGAAACGCGATTGAAGAACTCCGAATGCACGTTCTACATCTTTCCTACATGCTTCTTGTTGTGTAGCAAAATATTTTTTCTTTGGACCTCTTGACTCATGAATAGTTTGCACTGTCGTGGACCATTACTGTCCTTTCCTTGAATGACATAATGAACATGAGGAGCAATACCTTGAGCGAGATTGGAGAAAAGGTGGGAAGACTCCAACACATTTATATCATTATTGGTGTCTGGCATACCAAAATACGCATGCCATATCCAAAGATCATAATATGCCACAGCTTCAAGAATTATAGTTGGTGATCCACTACAACCTGCAAAAAGAATATCATTTAGAGATTCAAAGTAAGAACCATGCATTGAAAGAACTTAAGGAAGAAAACAAAATTTTACTTCGGGACTTGAGTTCCATTCAAGATCCGAATATTCGTGCATATATTCAAGCAGAACAAACACGGATTTTACAAAAACGGGTTGATCAACAACGATCTGAAGAAGTTCATCCCGCATCTTCGTTTGGACAATATTTTAATGATCTTGGTGCATCCGGAAGCGGTTTACCAGATTACTAATTTAGTAGTATTATGTTATGTTTTATCTTTATGTTTTTCACTTTTTATGTATTTTTAATTTTAAAGTTAGTTTGTCATTGTATTTTATATTTAATATATATTATGATTGTTTTTTAAATTTTGCATAATCTATATAACTAGTTTTATTATTTATACTAAAATTTATGTGTAGAAAATAACAAAGTTTTTGTTGAATAATTAAATGATAACAGATAATAGTTGAGGGACCAAATTATAAATAAAAAAAAAATTTACTCTAAAATAGAGGGATGAACAGTGTCACGCCAAATATAGAGTAATAATGTTCATAACTCTATTTTAGAATGAAAAATAGAGTGGGGTTGAAGATGATTTTACTCTATAATAACGTTTGGAGTGGGAAATATAGTGGAATTGTAAATGGTCTTAAGTGTAGAAAACGGAGCCGAGTTTAAGGGCCTTCCCATATTGTACGTTAGCAAATAAATAACTTTGGTAATGAGATAAAATCATATTAAGAAATGATATAATAATTATTAGAAAGCCTGCAGAATATTTATTTTTTATCGTAAAAAAAGATAAACTGTCAATATATCCACCCAAGAAAATAATAATAATAAAAATAAAACTTGTTTCAAATGTTACAAAGAGACGAGACTCTCAATGTGATTGGGGAAAGTATAGATCGGATAGATATTTCTGTTTCCAAGTCCATTACTGAGCCTCAATTCTTCATCTGCGATTCCTTTGAATTCAACTTCTGTGAAGCTGTTTGTCTTCGTATCAAAATATCTTATATAATAGTAAGATTTAGGAAACGTTACTGATACATAAAAAAATTCACCAGCATCAGTCGTACCACCTAGTTTGGAAAAGTAAATATTTCTCCGATAATCAAAAGGTGCAAAATGTTTAAACGACCACTCGTGTTTCTCTGCTTCCTCCAAAATCCACAATCTAATACTACTATTTATGTGACGAACACAAGCTAACCTCCCTTTATAAGGTATCAGCTCAGCCCCAACAATGATGTCCGATGGTAATTGTATCATACTGAACTTTTCAGATCTGACATCAAAACTCATTACAATGCGAATATCCGTATGTTCAGATAATGCTTCATAATACAGAACACCGTTGATGCATCGGCCGTAACGGCTAGTTAAAGGACAATGCTTGTGGTTAGTTTTGATACTTCTCCATGATTGTTGAGCTGATCCCAATGTTAAAACCCGACACTCGTCGCATGTTTTATTACGAGGCATACACACTACTTTGTGTTTACCCTCGATAGGATCGTATCCTAGAAAGACTGTTATAGAATTCCACCTCTTTTCTGGTTTGGGTAAGGTTAAGAATTTTCTCATGGTAGGGTTCCAAATTATGGGTTTTGCTAGTTTTCGATTTCGAAAGTAGATCAAGCCGTGGATAGATTACGTGAAGGAGAAGCAACAGTATTTCGGGAACTCGGTATGATAAATATCGACATGCTGCTGAGAGGAAGAACAAGGCTCGTTCTGATGATGTTGCGGAATCGAGAAGACAAACAACGTGGCTCCTCTCTGAAGCAGACTAAAAGACTCGGACGTGTTGAGGACTGAGTTCCGAAAGAGTTTATGAAATATGAATCGGTGGTGATTGATGACCAGAGTTTCGAAACACAACTAAACCTGAGGACAGATTTTGCAGGCAGCTTTGAAAGTATCTCCGAAGTTAGATCGAGAGGAAAAGACGATAAAATTTGTCTTCTTCTTTTTCTGTGGATTTCTTCAGTTGTTTCTTCTTGTTGCTCCATCGTTTGCCTAAACCTTCGACTTGAGCGTGACACGTAGGTTAATTATAACTCACGAGATTGTGACATTTGTCACGGTTGTTAGTTTAGATATTGACATGTGTCAATTTAATTAACAAAATAAAAAAAGAAATAAAGTAAATATTAAAAAATGTTTAACTTAAAAAAAGAAAAACAAGAATAAATAAAGAAAACTTATAATAAAAAAGAAAACTTAGAATTAAAGTAAATATTAAAAATGTTTAACTTAAAAAAAGCAATCTTAAAAAAAAGGAAAAAAAAAATCTACACCTTAAAAAAAATAAAATTATAAAATAACCACTTAAAAAAAAAAACCATGACCAAAAGAATAAAACACGACCAAAACAATAATAAGATCTACACCTTAAAAAAAGAAACTTATAAAATAATCACTTTAAAAAAACAACCATGACCAAAAGAATAATAATCACGACCAAAAGAATAAAACACGACCAAAACAATAATAAATTTAATATTATAATAAAAATGTTAAAAGAAAACACGACCAAAAACAATAATAAGTTTAAAATTATAATAAAAATGTTAAAGGGAAAGGAAAACTTATAATAAAAAAATAAAACATAGAATTAAAGTAAATATTAAAAATGTTTAATTTAAAAAAGGCAATCTTAAACTCTATATAAAAAAGAAAATTATTAGTATACAACCATAATGAAACTTATAATATTTTTGTTTTATTTTTTATTCTTTTTATCTTACGTTTATTCTTTTTATTTTGTCTTACGTTTATTAAATATTAAAGGACTCAACACAAGTTTATAATCCTTTCCATTATGACAAAATAAAACTTAAAAATGAAAATCTTATTATATAAAGCTAGATCCCTCGACGTGAGCTTGAAACGTAGGATAATTATCAATCACGATATTGTGATATTTGTCACGGTATTATTAATTTAGATCTTGACATGTGTCAATTTAATTAAAAAGGTAAAAATGAATTAAAGTAAATATTAAAAAAAAATAAACTGAAAAAATGCAATAATACAAAAAGAAAAAACAAGAATAAGTAAATAAAACTTATTTAAAAAAAGATAAAAAATAAGAATAAATATGAAAAACTTATAATAAAGGAAAGTGACAAAAGAAAATTTAAAATGTTATAATCTACAGCCATAACCAAAAAGTTAAACTAAAAAAATGCAATATTACAAAAAGAGAAAACAAGAATAAGTAAAGAAAACTTATTTTAAAAAATGAAAAAACAAGAATAACTAAAGAAAACTTATAATAAAGGAAAGTGACAAAAGAAAACTTAAAAGGTTATAATCTACAACCACAACTAAAATTTAAAATGGAAAATTATAAATATACTCTAAACTTAAAAGGAAAATTATTAAAAAAATGTAATCTAGACTTAATCATAAAAGTAAATGTAACAAATAAAGAAAAATAAAAGTTGTTTTTAGATTAAAGAAATTTATCTTAAAGTTTTGACACATAATATTAACAATAAAGGAAAAAATATAATTTAGACTTAATAAAAGTTGTAATTTAATATTAAAGTTATATTAAATTACAACTTAATAAAAGTTGTAATTTAATATCTTAAATTTATTTTTTTAATAAAGTCTAAAAATATAATTTAGACTTAATAAAAGTTGTAATTTAATATAATTTAGACTTAAAAAAAAAATATAATTTAGACTTAATAAAAACTAAATAAAATTTGTAACTTAATAAAAGTTGTAATAAAGTTAGCAAAAAAAGGAAAATAAAATTTGTTTTTGATTAATAAAATTTATCTTAAAGTTTTTTTAAAAAATGATTTTTTTATCCTTTTAATAAAGCAATAAAACAATAGATTGACATCATAAAAAAAGAAAGTAAACAAAGAAAAATTAAACCAAAAATTATCCTAAAAGCTAAATTTTAAAAAGAATAAAAGTTAAAGTTGAAAAAAGGAGATAAGAAATTTCTATTTTTATTAAGGAAATTTTAAAAAGGAATACAATCATATATAGAAAAGGAATTTCTAATTCCTCGCCTCTATATAACCAATTTGATATTTGTTTTTCAATTTTACAACCAAAATTTTTTTCACCCGCTTCGTTATCTAAACTAGAGGTAATCTTCCGTGTAATCGAAATTATGATTTATGTTATGAAATATCTTCTTTATATACACCGCTTCATATATCTTCGTTATCTACACCCGATATTATGTTGTACGTTATCTAAATTAAAAACTAAATACGTTATCGAAATTATGTTAGAGAGACATGTCAAGTAATTTGATCAGATTTTGAAACATATTTAATAAATTTTCAATTATAGTTTGATAGGTTTTTAATAATTTTCTAATTATATTTTAACACATACTATTAACAATAAAAATAATATTTATAATCAATTCATAATTTTAAAAGGTAAAAGAAAAATTAGTAGTTATGTTTAGATTAAAAAAATTAAACAAAAAATATAAATAAAAGCCAAAAAAATTTAAATAAAGAAAAAACTATATTTCAGATTATAATAAGGAAATTAAACATTATATAACAGTCCTAAAAATAAATAAAAAGCCAAAAAATTAAAAAAGGAAAAACTATATTTCAGTTTAAAATAAAGAAATCTTATTATACAAAACTGAATGTTTCAATGTTGTTAACTTACCTGATCGCGACACATATCAAGTCAAAGTTGTACAAAAATAAAATCGATTAATAAAAAAACTAAAAAATTCGGAAAATTTAATAACCGATTCATAATTGGTAATTTTACAAAAAAATAATAAAAAATTATCTTAAGACGCCAAATTAATATAAAAATGGAATTTTTTTTTAGTTTTTCCATTTAGATTAAAGAAATTAATCCTAAAAGGAAAAAAAAATTATAATTTCTCACCTCTATATAAACCTCTAATTTCTATTTAGTTTTTTCATCGTTTCTAAATTTATATATTATATATTTTCATGGGTGATCTAAGTTTGTTTTCTATTTTCGTTTTTAGTTTTTTTTACGGGGTATAAAATATTTAATTACAAATCCGCATATAGCGGGTACTTATCTAGTATATATATATATATGGTCTCCGTTTCTTTTTACTTATTAGTTATTATAAATTTTAAAATAAATAAATAACAAGCAAATAGTTTCCATTTTCTTTTACCAAAATGGAAAGAAGAGACTAGCAAATTACATGGTTAATTAGTTATAACTTTATCATATTGTACGTTATCTACACATCCATCCACCAATAGATCTTCAAAAAGATATGGCAATTGATAGAAGCCGTTGAAGAGAATCTCCATTGAATTATGTCACATTTTCAAGTCACAAAGCTTTCAGGGAACGAAGGCAAAGCATGCGATGAACATCCACAAGAATCGTTCAATTGAGTTTCAAGGTCACGAGCAAGTTTGATACCCTTGTGCAATTCGTGTTTTATAATTGTTTACAGTTAAATCAAATTATAAGAAACAATCATGAAGTTGCATAAATTAAGTGTTCATTCTAAGTGCGAAAAAAAAAAGAATTCAACAAATTTGTTACAAAGAGACTCTCAGTGTGATCCTGGATAGTATGGAGTGCATAGATACGTCATCTCCAACTCCATTACTGAGCCTAAATTGATCGTCATCTGCGATTCCCCTAAACTCGACTTTTCTGAAGCTGTTTTTCCCCGGATCATAAAATAATATGTAAAACGATTTATAGAACCCCGGACCTGCATGAGTGATCCCACCTAGTCTGACCAAACTCTGATCATAGTGAAGACGACGCGCAAGAAATTGTTTACACGACCACTCGTGTTTCTCTGCATCTTCCAAGATCAACAATGTCATACCATTGTTCATAAAATTATCATTATAAAAACAATGTAACTTTCCCTGATAAGGTATCAGCTCACACACCGAAATATCCAATGGTAGTTTTATCATACCGAACTTTTCAGATCTGACATCAAAACTCATTATAGCGAGGATAGACGAATCATAACACGAAGAAATATCCGTTGGTAGTCCAACCCATTTGATCCATCAACACATTTAATTCACTAACCCATTTGATCTATTAAGATTAATGGATTGGATTGAATTGAATCAACCATAAATTTAAATCATTTTGACACCTCTAATTCTCCAGCTGCTAGAAGTAAGTGTAGAAAACGGAGCAGGCATTATGGGAATACGGTTGGAATTAAAGAAGTAGCTAATGTTGAATCTACATGAAGCTTCTGCAACATTATTAACGGATCCTCCTAAGGACTAGGAAGGTCTAACTCCCGACCATCTTTGATGCTAACTGGACCATCGAACTCCAGCATTTTGACCCGTAAATGTTTGAAAAAACATCACACACAGTACATATACTACATACGATTCTTTCACTTGTTTAATCCGTTATAACTGTTTTCTTTGTTGGATATGATTCTTTTGAGTAAATGGAAGCTATACATATCTGATCGGATTAATCTCTTAAAACTCAAAATTAATATGGCATATGCATAGTGCTCCCCCCTTGTGCACTCATGGTTTTGTAGTTTTGTTACCTTTAAATTTAACAAAGAACTTTGGTAATGAGATAAAATCATATATTAAGGAATGATAAAATTATGAGAAAGCCAGCAGAATGTAAAAAGATAAACAGTCAATACACCACACACAAAAAAAAAAAAAAAATTGTTTCAAATGTCACAAAGACACGAGACTCTCGATGTGATTGGAGAAAGTACAGAGCGGATATATTTCTATGTTTCCAAGTGCATTACTGAGCCTCAATTCTTCATCTGCGATTCCTTTGAATTCGACTTTTGTGAGGCTGTTTGTCTTCGTATCAAAATATCCTATATAATAGTAAAATAATTTGTACGAATCGTCTTTGGTACAAACATATATTCACCAGCATCAGTCGTACCAACTAGTTCGGAAAATAAATAAATTCCCCAATTAAAAAAGGTGCAAACTGTAAAGTGTTTAACCGACCAATCGTGTTTCTCTACATCCTCCAAAATCCACAATTTAATACTATTATTTTTGTGACGTACACAAGCTAACCTCCCCTCATAAGGTATCAGCTGATCAGCCCCATTAACAATGATGTCCGGTGGTAATTGTATCATACTGAACTTTTCCGATCTGACATCAAAACTCATTACAATGGGAATATCCGTATGATCAGGTAAGGCTTCATAATACAGAACACCGTTGATGCATCGGCCGTAACGGCTAGTTAAAGGACAATGCTTGTGGTTAGTTTTGATACTTCTCCATGATTGTGGAGCTGATCCCAATGTTAAAACCCGACACTCGTCGCAGGTTTTATTACGAGGCATACACACTACTTTGTGTTTACCCTCGATAGGATCGTATCCTAAAAAGACTCTTATATAATTCCACCTCTTTTCTGGTTTGGGTAAGGTTAAGAACTTTCTCATGGTAGCGTTCCAAATTATGGGTTCTGCTAATTTTTCAAAGCAGATCAAGCCGTGGACAGATTCCGTGAAGGAGAAGCAACATTTTTCCTGGAACGTCGTATGATAAATATCCACCTGTTGAGAGGAAGAACGAGGCTCGTTCTGATGATGTTGCGGAATCGAGAGAACATGTAACCTGGCTCCTCTTCTGAAGCAGACTAAAAGACTCGGACGTGTTGAGGACTGAGTTCCGAACGAGTTTATGAGATGTGGATCGGTGGTGATTGATGACCAGGGCTTCGAAACACAACTAAACCTCAGGACAGAGGTATATATAAAATAATAATAATAATAATAATATTAAGTTTTGACATGTATAAATCATATAGAAATGTCATTGAAAGTCTATAGAAAATGATTCTAAAAAAATGAAGTAAATATGGATGAATAATAATGGTAACTGGATCACGAAATGTATAGAAAATATGTCAAATAATTATTTTTAGAAAGATAAATGTTGAAATAAAATCTCTAACTAATTAAAATGTAAAGTTTCAGGCTTTTCGGGCTAAGCCCGAAAAATACACTAGCCCGAAAGGTCCGATTTTTTTGGGCTTATATATCTAGGCCCGAGTCCGCTATTTTTCAGGGCCGGGCCGGACCGACCCTCGGGTTTTGGCCCTAATTGACACCCTTAATCGAAGGGGAAAAATATGTCAAAAATCCAAAAGAGATCAAGATCTCGACCGAATTTTACTATCTACCAGGGTTTCTCATTAGTTCATTCGTATCTCATTGAAACCACATCAATCGTCAAAAAAAAATTCAAAGATAAAATTACCACCATTCAATTTTCAAGAACTATGACTTTATCATGTCTTCTACCACAAATGCTGCCTGAACCAACCGGAATAAACATCAAAAACATAGATATCAGAAACTCCAGCTTATGCTACATTAGATTGAAAGGAGAAAAAAAAGATCCCATTCAGATTCGTTTCATCCCATAAACCACCTATCAAAAAAGAACAAGACTACAAAATCTAAACCAAAACAGCAAAGAACCAAATGGCAAAAGAACACCCCTTAACACAACTACAAAATCTACCAAAAGATATCCTTGGAGATATTATCTCACGTCTTGGTAGCTTTTCTCGAACGAGCGTGCGCCATGCCATGGAAGCATCACCAGTATTGCAAAAGCTGCTAAAGATAAACGAGTTTACAAGACTATCAACCTAAGACCACTGACCTTGCATCCTTTATCAACAAGGTACATATATACCAAGACCTAATGGAAAGATGTCTTTCAAACGGAAACGTGGAAGCTCACTACATCAAAGGCATATTAGAGTACTTCCACAACAACAACACAACCACATGATTGCAAAATCTAAAACTAGCGGCACAAGGTTCCTACACCGATGCGATATATCTATATGGAATTCTAATTTTATGCATGGGCGGAATGGAGGAAGGGAGAACTTACTTGGAAAAAACTAGACTGCAAAGTAAGCAAAGACAAAGCAGATCGATGCTGGAAAAATATCAAAAGATCGTTGCATGGAGTGAGAATCAGCCGCCTACCTCTCTACCTAACAACAATAAGGGATATCGACCAACAATTATGTGCAACATCAACAACCTGGAAAATAGATGCGACCACTGCTACTACTACAAACAAATGGTCAAGTTCGTGTTCGTCATTTAGTCAATCATTCATTTTTCCTCTTATGCAATCATTTTATCGTAAACAGCTTTGAATTTAAAATTAGGCCTTTTCATTATAGTATTCAGACTTTCAATTTACATTCAAGCAAATGATCAATGAACGATGATACACAACAAAGCTTTAAAACATAAATGATAACCCATGGAAACAAAAGAAACTAAGTTGAGACGTACTAAATTTGAAATTAACAAAATAATCAACAAAATCAACAAACATAGAATAATTAAAAAAAAAACACACGAAAGGTTCTACCAAACATAACGACAAACCCGTGACAACAGCAGATTGGTTATTTTCAGCAACGACAGACGGCGACTACAACTCTCGCTTCTGGCTACAAATGCCGGTAACTAGGGGATCCGACAATATAAAAAAAATGACGGATCATCTGTCATTAGTTAGATTATCAATAAAAAGGGAATTTGGGCAACATTCATTAATATTACCCCAGATGGTAGAGGCCAAAATCACCGAATATCAAATTAATTGTGGATAAGGGTTTTCAGAGGGTGCCGACTCCGGAATAAAGAACGGGAAGAGTTGGGGAAACCTGGTTTTTTTTTTTTTTTAAATTGTGGAAAAAGAAAAACCTAATTTAAGTCGAGAGATTGTTAAATCTTCTATTCTAATGGGCTTGGCCCGTACCAAAGACTTCTTATTATATATTTATACTAGAATTTAACACGCACTAATTATAGCGCGGAGTGATTTTTTTTAAAGAAATTGTTTTGAAATTTAAGAAAATTGCTTTTATCTGAATTTTACAATATAGCCAACTAATGATTATTGATTATAGATAAAGATGTCAATTTTTTTAATAATTTACCTATTTAACCCGTTTTTCAGTGAATTAAATTATTATTTGGGTTAATCCGCAAAAAACTTATAATCTTAAAAACATAACTCTAATATGCATCGTTAAATGATTCTAGTTTTTGTAGTTAGTTTACGAACTCTTAAAAAATATAGTTTTTGTGTATAACTTTTTATAAAATTAGTAAAATAATTTTCTACTTTTGTTTTGATATATATTCAAATAAAATATAATAAATTGTAGTGAAAAATATAGCAAAATTTTGAATACATTTTGTTTTTTTGAATATATATGAATTGATAATTATTTTAAAATATATAGTATTAAAAATAATTAAGAAATGCAATAATAAATAACCTCTTTAATGCAAAATATATACTTTCCATATTCTAATCAATAATTTTAAAAGACTATTATATCATTTTATATTTTAATTATTCTTTGTTATTTGTAATGGCATTTCATATAATAACTTACAAACCAATGTTCATTTTTAAAAATGTTTTCTTAAATAATATTATAGAGATTACAATATTTATCTTTAAAAGAACAGACCCCTTTTTCTTAAAAAGAAAACATTAATTTATCATATATAGTAAAAACAAATTAATATGTAAAAAAGATAACAAATAAAGACAAAACAACAAACTACAAAAAATAAAAATAAAAAAAATTTAAATAAAGGAAAAAAATAGAGTTAACACACCCGCTTATAGCGCAGATCACACCCTTGTATATATATATATATATATATATATATATTATATATATATATATAAAGTTAGCTTTTCTCTCTTTTCATTCCGCCAACTCAGACTCCACCTAAACATCCATCATTTTTTTATAAACAAAACACATTAAACAAAACTTCCAAAATATCTATTTCAAAAATTGGCCCATTAAAACTAAATACGACGATAAACTCACAATTCGCCATGCTTTAGATTCCCTAGTCTCTGCATGCTTTAGATTCCCTCGTCTCTGCATGCCTCCGCCGTAAGCCCAAAAAAAAAAAACAACTCCTTCGATAACCGCAAAGATCTATTTCCAGACTTGAGTCTCCTCCTACAATCAACGATGATTTCAACAAAGGAAAAAGGGGGAAAAATTTATTTACGTACTGCTGAAATAGAGTCAGTGATTTCGGTTCTAGCTAAGGAATATGTTCAACAATTCCATATCAGAAACATGACGGATAGAATAATGAGAGAAACAAAGATCGTCCCACGTTAACATCCTACAATGTATCTAGGGAATAAGGACGCATCGCAGATGTTGGAGTCACCAATGGTTAACTTAGAAGACAAGATCATCATTGGTCTTCCAAAAAAAGAGAGTTCTAGTAATTTCATCCCTCCGTAGCTGTAAGCTCCTCGATCACAAGTAACAAAAGCAAACTCTAATAGTTTTAAATAAAAAATAACAAATTCTTCTGTTATAGACTCCTAATAATGCTTTCTATTTTAATTGTATGAAAAAATAATTATAAATTAATCAATAGTATCCAACACTGGTTCATACTAATATGAGGAGCAAATATATAAAGTTATTTCTCGAATAAATTTTTAATTGCAGGGGTTTACTAATTAGGGAGTTTACTTACTCCCTAGATCATTCATTTACTAAGCCGTATGAATTGCTTTAAAACAACAAATCTATACTAAGAAATTATAAGGAATTACATATCGAACTAATAATACATATCAACTAAACAATAATCACTTCCAAAAACTTAAAAATGATAATATTTTCCCTTGAAAAACACCAACTAAATGATAACGAAAGAAGAAAAAAACAAATAGATAAAAATATGTATCATCCCCTAAACAAACAAATAAATGAACAAAAAATAAAAAACAATCACATATCTTACATTAACTATGGTACTAAATAAAATTAAAATAATATTAAAAAATAAGAAAAATGTTCACCACGTCCGGATCACAACCTAGTATATTAAATAATTAAGTTTCATAGGGTCAGTTGACCCCCTCCATCACATGTACCCCCACCATGATATTAAATATATAGATTAAAATATCTCAACCAAAAATACAGTATTGGTTTCCATACGGTAGGAGAGCAAAACCGTATCTACGCAAATTCTTCATTCCTTAGGAAAACAATACTGATTTTAGTAAAATACAAACTTCTAAATTTTCAACGGTTTTGGAATGACTGAATGATTTTCTTAATATTTTCACGAAGTTAGTTAATATTAGTCGATGATTTATAAAATTTTAAGAAATCAGTACGTAATTGATCCGATATGCCTCTCGATATAAGGAAAGCAAACATATACATATGCCTGAGGAATTTTCTCGATAAAACAGACTAAACAGTGGTGACTCTTAGGATTTATAATACTTAATTTTGAAGTACTTGAAAGAAGGAATTGTTTTTTTTTTTTATCACAATCTCAGCAAAGACGAGATGATAACAGTGAGTTTTCCCATATTGTACGTTATCTACACATCCATCCACCAATAGATCTTCAAGAAGATGGCAATAGATAGATGTCGTTGAAGAAAATATTCACTGAATTATGTCACATTTTCAAGTCACAAAGCTTTCAGAGAAGCAAGGCAAACCATGCGAGGAACATCCACAAGAATCGTTCCATTGAGTTTCAAGGTCACGAGCAAGTTTGATACCCTTGTGCAATTCGTGTTTTATAATTGTTTACAATTAAATCAAATTATAAGAAACAATCGTGAAGTTGCATAAATCAAGTGTCTTTCCAAGTGCAAAAAAATAAATCAACAAATTTGTTACAAAGACTTGAGACTCTCAATGTGATCTTGGAAAGTATGGAGAGCATTGATACCTCCATCTCCAACTCCATTACTGAGCCTAAATTCGTCATCTGCGATTCCCCTAAACTCGACTTTTCTGAAGCTGTTTTTCTCCGGATCATAAAATAATATGTAAAACAATTTATAGAACCCGTATGGTACATATATAAACTCACCAGAATGAGTGATCCCATCTAGTCAGAAATTGGTTTCCAAACTCTGATCATAATGAACAAGAGGCGCAAGAATGTGTTTACACGACCAATCGTGTTTCTCTGCATCTTCCAAGATCAACAACGTCATACCATTGTTCATAGTATTATCATAAAAACAATGTAACTTTCCCTGATAAGTTATCAGCTCACACACAAAAATATCCGATGGTAGTTTTATCATACCGAACTTTTCAGATCCGACATCAAAACTCATTATAGCGAGGACAGACGAATCATTAAACCCCGTTAATGCATCGCGCATAAGTGAAAGAGATAGAACGATGCTTATGGTTAGTTTTGATCCTTCCCCATGATTTTTGAGTTGATTCCAACGTTAAAACCTAACACTCATCGAAGGTTTTATCAAAAGGCACGCACACTACTTTGTGTTTACCTTCGATTGGATCGTACCCTAAAAAGCATGTTATACCCTTCAAGGACTGTTCGGGTTTGGGTAAGGTTAACAACTGTCTCACGCTAGGGTTCCAAACCATCGGCGTTTCTGAATGTTGAAAGCAGATCAAGCCGTGGACAGATTCCGTAGGAAAGAAGTAACCACGTTATTCTTCTGGGAATTTCATATGATAACGATCAATAAGCTTAGAAGAAGGATAAGACTCATTCCAAGCCTTTTGATGTTGCGGAATCGAGCAAACAAACATCTTGCCATCTTCTTGGAGGCAGAGTAGAAGACTCGGACGTGTTGAGGATCGAGTTTTGAACGAATCGGTGAAATATGGATCGGTGATGATTGATGACCAAAGCTTCGAAACACAACGAAACCTGCAGACAGATTTTTCAGGTAGCTTCAAGAGTATCTCTAAGATTAGATCGAGGGGAAACGACGATGTTGATTTTGACATCGATGAAGGTTGTCGTCCTCTATGTCGTCTGTGGATTTTTTCAGTTGTTTCTTCCTGTTGCTTGCTCTATTGTCACTTAATCCCTAATTTGTTTGTTCCCTCTGCTATTTCCTCTACAAGCTTTCATTACATACACGCTCTCTAATTTTTAATATATATATAAAGAGAATGATTCAAAGTTACTAACTCGCAAGATAACGACACGTGTTGAGTTAATTCATTAGATTTTGACATGTGTAAAAAAAATTACCTATTAGATTTTGACACATAATATTAACAATAAAGGAAAAAAATATAATCTAGACTTAATCCTAAAGTAAAGTTAGCAAAAAAGGAAAATAAAAGTTGTTTTTAGATTAAGGAAATTTATCTTAAAGTTTTGACACATAATATATTAACAATAAAGGAAAAAATATAATCTAGACTTAATCTTAAAAGTAAAGTTAGAAAAAAAAGACTTTTAGATTAAAGAAAGTTATCTAAAAGTTTTTTTTTTAAATGAAAAAAAAATTATGTTTATAATAAAACAATAGTTTGACATCCAAAAAATGAAAGTAAACAAAGAAAAATTAAACCAAAAATTATTCTAAAAGCTAAAGTTAAAAAACATGATAAAAGTTAAAGTTTTAAAAAGGAGATAATTTTTTTTTCTATTTTAATTAAGGAAATTAAAAAAAAAAGAATACAATCCTATAAGAAAAAAGAATTATAATTCCCCATCTCTATATAACCAATTTGATAATTTCTCAATTTTATAACCAAAAAAACTTTCACTCACATATTTCGTCCATAAGGTACACCCGCTTCGTTATCTAAACTAGATGTAATCTTCTGTGTAATCGAAATTATGATGTACGTTATGAAATATTTTTGTTATATACACCCGTTTCACATATCGTCGTTATCTACACCTGACATTATGTTGTACGATATCTAAACTAAAACCTAAATTATATATGTTGTACGTTATCGAAATTATATTTGAAAAAATTATGGTTCGTTATGTACATAAGCAAGTGCAAGACTAATCAATAATATAGTATAACCTTTAGACGAAAAGCCCAGCAAAGTTTGTAATATGCGCAGTCTCCACTCTCTTGGTCTCTCTCTTTCTCAAAATTCCTTCCTCCCCGTCTCTCTAAGCTGAGAAGCGCCTTTCTCTCTTCGTCTCTCTCTCATTTTAATAATCAGATCCAGCGGTTCATGTAGCTAGAATCTCGGTAAGAGATGCAATCTTCTCGCCGTGAAGTGCGACGCCGCCGTGGCGGAGAAACAGACAACTGAAGAAGGTTCCGGTGAGAAGTTCGACTACCAAGCTGAGGTTAGCTCCTCCTCCTTCCTTTCTCCAAAGTTTCGAACTTTATTATCTGGGCATGTCTCGATTTTGATTATACCGATTATACTCAATTTCAAATTTTAAGATTTGATTATTAAAATCTCATTTGAAGAACATTGCGTAAGAGAAACATTGTGTTCCTTCTTACAGTACTTTATTGTACTCATCAGTTAATCTCACCCGAATATGCAAGCATACTTCTAATACATGTGGTTCTCATAATTTTAGACAATATGATGCCATCTAAACTCTTGTAAGTTCCATTTCTCTGATTCTCCTGATATATGTGAGCTATCATTAGGTAGAGACTTTTTCTTGGGTAAAACTGAAATCAGAGAAAAGTTTATATTGTGATGAACCAAGAGATTGGAAGACTGAGCCTGACACTCTCAGGTATTATTGTATTTTGATCATAAACTACTCATTATGTCGCAACATGTAATCATTTGTTTCTGCTTTCTTGTCACATCTCGGCATCCAATTCAATCGATCATGCCTCTTAAGTTTCAATGAACATTCTAAATTGTGTTTTTTTCATTTTTCTTTGGGCAAAAGGAAGACAACATGAAAACAGGAAAGCTCTCGAATGCAGTTACTTTATAAAGGGTATTTTCCTGCTTCTGCAGAAAAACATTCTCATTCGGGCATTTCGTCGAACAGGCCAAGTGCGTGATTGAGATAACAATTTTTGAGCATGACTTTCAAGCATATGTTCCGGTTTATGGTGTTCTTATCGGGAATATCGTCAAGTAATCGAAAAGCATCGATCGGCGCCGGATTTGACGAAGAGCTGAAGAAAGCGATTTCCCCAAAAGGTATTGGTGTTAACCCAACTTCGAGTTTGAAACATTTTAAACCGGTAGAGTTTGAAACATTTTAAACCGAACCAGTCAGAATTTTGGTTTAGGGTGCTCTCTTAACCGCATTTTAAACCGAATCAGTACAATATTAATCACCTACCTTCCTGAACTATATGTTAAGTATATATTTTGAGGGGCCACGTCAAGTGTACCGTTTATTTGTCTAATTACATTTATATGTTCGTATTTAATCTTTGTGCGTGTCGTGAATTTTGATTATTGTATTTTCATTATGTGGCAGCATATATATAAACTACTAATTCTGAAATTTTTAAGGTTCAGCCCATCGAAATTTCATGTTTACATTAGAAGCATAGGAAATTATAACATTTTAGCAATTCAAAAAAAAATAATTATAACATTTAATGCCAAACTTTGACCAAAATATTAAGTTTAATGTTCACTTGCTAATTAATACGAGAATGAATACAAATTGAAAAAATATTAAGTGTAATGTTCACTTTAAATTCTCTTCGTTATTTTCTTAAAAGAGTTATTAAATATTAAATCATTTATTAGACTACCAAAAATGCTATAATTTAATTTAAAGTAATAAAAAAACAAAGAATAAAGTCTAAATTCAAAGTAGGATGAATTTAGTGAATATTAATAGATAATCGATTAATTAGTTATCTAGTAATGAATAATTTAAAATTAAGTAAAAAACAGAGAGAAAAAAATTTAAATCCAAAAAAGTCATTTTCTTTTCTTTTTATTACATAAAAGCCATTGATATCATTGTTGATCGGTAACACTGTTCACACGATATCAGTGACACTGTTCACCCCAATATCAGTGATAATTGTGTTTTATACATATCTATTTAATTATCACGATAATTCATATTTATTATCACGACAACTCATATTCGATTATCAAGATAACTCATATCGATTACTCATATTATCAAGATAACTTGTATTGATAACTCAGATTATCAAGATAACTCATGCTTGATTATAGATATCTATTTGATTATCAAGATAACTCATATTGATAACTCATATTATCAAGATAACTCATATTTGATTATGATAACTCATATTGATAACTCATATTATCAAGATAACTCATATAATTTATAGATTAGATTATCAAGATAACTCTTATATCTAATATAAATATATGTTTTTGATGAAGACAATGAATTTCCTTGGCGGTGGAGACCATTACCGCCACCGCCATCGCCTTCTTCACTGCCGATGTCTTCTTCACCACCACCATCTTCTGGTTTTTCAGCGGAATTGAATCGAATCCCATGAGCCTCACCACATATCCTCGCTCAATTTCTCTAGCTCAAGTCATCATCTTAATTGGGTCCAAGGGAAAGCCGGTGAGGATCATGTACATGTCGAAGCTGAGTTATCTTAAGCTAACTAATTTGAGATTCATCGGAGAAATTTCGGATTCATCATATAATATCATTAATGAGTCAAGCAAGTCAAGTTAACAAATAACATTGTTAACGAATCAAGTTAACAAGCCAAGTAAACGTATGAAATCATTAACGTGTCAAGTTAACAAGCTAAGTTAACGTATAACATCATTAACAAATAAAATTAACGTATAACAATGCTCGAAATTAACGTATAACATCGTTAACAAGTCAAGTTAACGATAACTCACCTCCTCTCCTTCACCACCACACCTTCTCGTCTCTTCCACCGGCGACGGTTTCTTTTGATCGGCGTTTTCATCACCGCAATCACTACCACCACTTCACCGCCAATTTTTACACCGCCACCGTCATCGCCGTTGTGACCACCGTCATCGCCGTTGTGACCACCGTCATCGTCGTTATGACCACCGGCGTCGCCGCTATTACCACCGTCGTTATCGCCATCACCATCTTCGCCATCTTCATCATTGTCACATACACTATCACCAACCTACACCTCGATCTTCACCATCCTCCATCATGCATCGTCCTTCTCCTTCTTTTCCTTTCTTCTTCTTTTCCTTTTTTCTTTTTGATCTTCTTTCGTCGGAGAGCCTTTGAAGAGAGAGAAAGAAATCTGTAATTAGTTAGAAAACAAAAGGGCAAAATGGATTTTTGGTGATGAACAGTAGAGAGTAAATAGTATATGTGGAGAGAGAACTAATTATAACATTATTTGTTGTCAGATATTGCTATTTCTCTTCAAAGTATTCATAAATTTGAAATTTATCTACCATAAACGAAGAGACAATATTCACCTAAAACATTTAATTTATATAAAACAAAACGAATATAAATACCAACTTAGTTGTTTCTCTTTTACTCAGATCACTCAAATTCAATAGAAATTCAAAGGTATGTTTCTCAATTCCTTCATACAAATTTAACATATATATATATATATATTGTTGCAAGTGATGAATCTTTTAATTATCTTATTCATAAGTTCAACCCGATGGCTGCACAAGAAGAAAAGTTGGCTGGTTTTTTGCATGCAAGCAGGTTGACATATAGCGAGTTTCCAACAATATTTGTGTGGTGTAAAAAAAACAAGAAAATGGTCAACACAATATAGAAGAAAGAGCATCGGTAGGAAAATGGTCAAAGAGAGCTGTTATGCCATGGGACTCTTTGATGGTGATAAATAATGCTATGAATCAATTGTCGTATCAGAACATGATGGTAACACATGATGAATAGTTTGGAGGCTTGAGAAACAGATGCAAACCTAGAAAAAAATGAGAAAAAATTATGAGAATATGTAAATTAGACCCTTTTATTTATACACATATATGGGCTCATCACAATATTATAAACTCGTTGTTTTATTGTTATATTATAAACAATATTATATAAACTCATCACAATATTATAAACTCATTGGACTCATCACAAGATCTCCGTCTTCTTTATTGTTTCTTTTCTTCAATCTAATCTCCAATTTTTATGTCTTTATCAGATTTTGGTGTTTTAACTATTTTCTCGCTTAAAATATTCGTTATCATATTAGACAATATATTAAAATAAAATAAAAAAACCCAAAACATTCATGCGGCGTAACGCATATATTTACCTAGTAGAAATCAAATAGATTAGTACGAATTAATTGTTTTATAAATTTGATAAAATTAATGATAATCTACTAATTCAGTAATACTAAATTAACTAAACTAATTATAATTTATATTGTATCTCATTAGTTTCAAATACAATTGAGGTTTTTTAGTTAATCATGGCGGCATGACTGAAGAGCAATCAATGGATTATAACAAGACAAAATTCTAATGTAAACTATTAGACTACAATATACAGTTGACAAAAAAAAAACACTACAATATACCATAGTAAAAAATAGACCATAATGAACGAAATTGTTCTAATCCATTGGATCTCAGTCGGTAATTTTTATAGACTATAAAAAAATATTCCACATAATATTAACAAAAGAGGAAAATTTTATATTCAAGTCATAATCCTAAAAATTAAAGCTAATAAAAATAAAAATAAATTTAAATTTATCCTAAAATCCAAAGTTAATAAAAAGAAAGAAAAAAATCTATGACTCATTCCTAATCCTAAAATGTAAAGTTACTAAACAAAAAAATAGAAAAATTAAATTTATCATAAAAGACAGAGTTAACTAAAAATGATAATAATAATAATAATAAACATAATTCAAATAGGAATAAAAAACTAAATATTTGGAAACATATGAGAAATTTAATTGAAAATCAAATAATAGAAAATTTTAAATAAATAAATTATAGTTACTTTGTTAGACTTTTCTATCGGTGAGTGATTTCGTATTTGACGTTCACAGTCTTATTTTATTTACTCACATGTGATTTCACCTTTTTAGTTTTATTTTCACGAGCTTTAAAATTTAAGTTATATATAATCGTGTTATAATCCTAAAATTTAAAGTTAATAAACAAAAAAAAAGAAAAAGAAAAAATGTTAATTTATCCTAAAAATCCAAATTTAATAAAAACTAAAAAATCAGAAAAATGTATAACCGATTACTAACCCTAAAAGGTAAAGTTGCTAAACAAAACAAAAATTACATTTATCATAAAAATCAGAGTTAATTAATAATAATAATAAACATAATTAAAATAGGAATAACAAAACTTAAATATTTGGGAACATGTGAGAAATTAATTGGAAATCAAATAATAGAAAAATAAATAAATAGATAATTTTTACTCTGTTAGACTTCTTTATCAATGAGTTATTTTGTATTTGACGTTCACAGTTTTTTTTATTATTTTCACGGGTGATTTTACTTTTTTGTTTTTGGTTTTATTTTCACGAGTTTAAAAAATTAAATTATAAACTCTGTGTATATGCGACGCCTAATCTAGAGACATGTCAAGAGAATGGATCAGATTTTGACATGTGTTTACTAAATTTTCAATTATATTATGACAGATTTTTAATAATTTTCCAATTATATTTTAACACATAATATTAAAAATAACATTTATAATCCTAAAAGGTAAAATGAAAAAGTAGTTATGTTTAGATTAAAAAAAATAAACAAAAATTATAAATAAAAGCCAAAGTTTTTTAAATAAATAAAAAACCATATTTCAGATTAGAATAAGGAAATTAAACAATATATAACAATCCTAAAACAGTAAAAAAAAAAAAAGGAATAAAAGCCAAAAAAATTGAAAAATGAAACTCTATTTCAGTTTAGAATAAAAAAAATCTTATTATATAAAGCTGAATGTTTCAATGTTGTTAACTTACCTAATCGCGACACATGTCAAGTCAAAGTTATAAAAAAAATCGATTAATAAAAATAACCTTTAAAATTCGAAAAATTTAATAACCGATTCAAAATTGGTAATGTTACCACAAAAAAAAGTATCCTAAGAGGAAACATTAATATAAAAATGGAAAAAAAAATCTTAGTTTTTCCATTTAGATTAAATAAATTAATTTTAAAAGAAAAAAAAATTATAATTTCTCACCTCTATATAAACCATGATTTATTTCATCGGAAACATCTTTAGAGAGTGATTCTCGAGAGTTCTTGTGAGATCTTCGATCCGTCTTAGAGTGATTCCGAGATAGATCGTTGGGTTTTGTCAAAGGGTTTTTCCGCCACCTTTTGAATCACCATTCAACCGATCCCCATGAAGAAGCGTCCATAGCGAGTGTGTTTTCGAAAAAAATTTCGGGAGTGATTCCCACGCCTTTCTAGCTACTCCACGTTTCCAAGCCGAGATCATCACCGCCTTGTTCTTAATTCTTTCGGAAATTAACCTCAAGGATTATCCCATTCCGAATCTACCATTCACTTGAGAGATCTTGCGGTCAATGGCGTATTACATCGTCAGGTTAAAGGATTAGAGTAGAGAAATCGATTTACACTGCCCCACTGTATAAAGGCTTTTCTAACATTTACAAATACAAAAAAAAAAAGAGAGGCAAATCTACTACCCAAACACTGCCTCATCATGGTCATCAGAAATTGGAGTTGAAGAGCAATAGCCAAAAAAAATATTCATCCTCAAAGTGTTCTTGTTAAGACCCTCTAAGCTTATTTAGCAGCATACCAGTTCTGAGCACATTTTGCATCAACCGATAAATCGACCGATAGAATGTTATTTCCGTTGAAGGGTTTCGACATGCAGTTCACAACAATATCCTTGGCGATTTCCGCTGACTCCATTGGTCCTTCCAAGATTACCTCATCGTGAATCTGTTTCCAGGAAGTACTTTTTTTTATCACTCAATTTTCAAACGAATCATTGGCCCAAAGCTTACATAATTGAGCTTATAAAAGTCATTATAGATTGAATCCAATTTTTGAGAGGTGTTCTTACCTGTAGAAGCAATTTCCAACCAAGCTTCTTCAACCTCTGATTTGTCAATATTTCCAACATTGCACACATTGCAACATCTGCTGCACTTCCCTGTAGTGTGGATCATCGATGCTCAGAGTTGAGATTGGCAAACAGCACAAGGAAATTAGTATCTGATAAATCAAACGAACAAAACGAAAACCTGCACTGGAGTGTTGATGGCTGCTCTTTTGATATGATTCTTTTGAGCTTTTGACTGAGATGGCGGGAATCTACGAGCCCTTCCTAACAGAGTGAGTACATACCCATCTTTCATTGCTTCTTCCTTACGCAGTTCTTGCCATTTCCTAACTTCTTGTCTGTCATTGTACCAGAGATTGACTGTGGCCTGAGCTTCTTCCGTTGAGACCTTTTGATGATAAAAAAGACATTGTTGTAGCTTCATCACACATCAAAGCATGTTTATTATATCAACCAATTAGTTCCAATAGTAATATTGTACTACCTTCCAATCTCTAGAAAGCCCGATTGCGGTTTTCCCATATGCAATTGAAAAGTTGAGCATCTTAGCCTTTCTTCTCTCAGAAGCAAAGGCATCCTGAATATAAAATATCCGCAAACAGTTAGAATAATTTGGGCACAAAGTATAGTTTCTTCCTGTACATGACGCAGTTTAGCATGTCAACTATGGGTTCTACATATAATGCAGAAATTTAAATATATTGTCATCTACAGACAATCGAAGATTTATTGCTCTTCAGAAAGAAGAAAAAAAATCAAATACCAATTGTAATAACAATCCACCTTTAACAATGGCACTGGTGGCTTGTCTTGCCCAGGTTGTGGATGCCACTCAAGGAGCACTTCCCCATTTTCTACAGCTTTACGAATATGTGGATACATATTCATGGCTGTCCTCGAGTGGAAATCTCCACCTGCCTTAAAAGCTTCCATCATGCTTTTACAACCAGCAAGATGTGCCAGAATTCTAAGTTCCAGCTGAAGATAGAGGAAGAATCACAGTCAACGAGTGAACCAGTTAAACACCACTTATGAATGTTTCTACAACAACCAGAGTTTTATATTTTCACCTGCCCATAATCAGCCACAATGAGTGAGTTTCCAGGTGATGCTACAAAGGCCTTACGAATCTTGTACCGATCCTTCTCCAAAGCAGGTTGGTTCTAGACAGATGAGTAAAGCTTTAGTAACAAATTGTAAATGCAATTACAAGATCTTAAGTAGTATAATTACAGTTGACAAATGAAAGTATGTACTAGCTCTTGGTAACACAGCCAGAATTTTGAATCAAATTGTCTCACTTCAACATTATAAATATGCTTACCAGTAGATAACATAGAGAACTTAGCTACATAATGGCTTCACTACTCAAGTTGATTCCTCAAATTAGGTTCAAGCAAATGTTAATTTGAACAATATCACAAAGCTCAATATATACCTGCAAATTTGGCCTTCTAGCTGATAAGCGCCCAGTTTCTGTATTGATATTCAGGGAGCAATGAACGCGACCATCTTTGCCTGACACATTACTCCCCTGTTGGACAAGAAAAACAATCCCATGAACATCAACCCAAAGGGAAAGAGATAAGCAGCTCAGGATTCAGGACAAAGGTGTTAAGAAAAAATATTACCTGTAACGGAAGAATAAAATTTGAGATCAAAGAATCTATAGAGCAAACTTCACATAATGAGGCAATAGCATGACATGCCTCCTTTCCCCTTTCACCCCCACCAAATGCAGCGTATGCTGTTCCATACGCAGATGTGTCGGTTGCAACATCTGTCTTGGAATTTCGCGCTTCTGAAGCTTGATCTAGTAGCTTAGTAGCGGCAGCATCATCATCTTCAGCAATTTCTTCTGCAGTAATATCTGTAACATCCTCCATAAAGTCGTACTCAGCAGAAACTTTCCCAGCTAAGGTTTTCAAAGTATCCCCACTAAGAGAGGGCCAACCAGTGGCAGTGAACGTTTCAGTTACCATTGGGGTGTCGCTAATCCTATGCAGTTTGATGTTTCGGAACTTTGTTGGTGCTTTTTTGCCTTCTTCAATAACATTGTCAATATTGGGAATTTTGTAAAGTTTTTCAACTGGAAGCACCTCATGATTCTCACTGTTAAGTAAATAAATAAAAAAACTTAGTTCCATTAAACTAAACACTGAAAGACTAGTCATGTAATTCTTGTTCGTGTCCTGATGGGAAATAAATTTCTCCTCAAAGTCATTCTGAGAGCTGTATGTGCAGTTTTCGATTTACCAAGGGAAAGGAACAGTCTTCAATAAAGATAAAGAGTATTATACGCTTGATCTCTGTAATTAAGCAAGAACCTCTGAAATACCAAGATATTCAATTTAAACCTATACATCGCAAAAATTTAAGGCAAAGGAGGAAAAGATACCTGTTAGAAATGCCACCAAAAAAGAGCTGACGCAATTGTGTGTCACTGCCAACATTCATATACTTTGCATCGGGGCAATACTTAGAGGCCCAATTTCGAAACCTACTAACAGCAACTTGCTGTTCTGCTTTGGCTACTTTCTCTATCTCAGCAAGATATTCCCTATCTACAAGTATCCCTTCCGATTCCATTTTGACAAGAAGTTCACCAAAGGGTCGCCAGAACTCATGGTAAAAGTCCAACATTGTCCTTCCTGAGAGTAGCTTTCCATCAAGACGCCATTCCTTTAATTGCAGTTTCTTTGACATGCTCTCGTAAAGCTTTAGCGTGCTTATCGCATCCAAGGCAGAGTATGAAATCCAAGCCTCTCGATCTTCTCGCTGAAGCTCTTCAACAGGGGGAACGACTACAATTTTCCCTTCTGATCCATCCTTTTTCAGCTTTCTCTTGCCAAAAATAGTCTTCATTGAAAATTTACCAAGGAATTCTGCTTCCTCCTTTGTCTGTGTGGCCCCAAGAACTTTTGGGTCACGTGTAAGCGCTTCAAGTGAATAACCACCCTCTGTCCGTCTCGCAGAATCCCACAATCGTGCCATGTGCATTGTGTCAGCATGAAATCCAGAAATCTCAATTCCATGGTTTCTAATTATGTGGCTATCAAAGCTGTAGTTGTGCCAGACCTGAATCGAAGAAAGCCAAACTATCAGGGTTTAATTAAGGATAGCCAAAAAGTTTACACATAAAAACAGACAACAAGAAAATGGCATAAGATTTACAAGGTCCCGGTTAATGCAAATGTCACAGAATATGAAGAATCAATCGAGATGGAGTTAACATTTAGAACGAGAATTATGTTTTGAAACTCACTTTTCTGATGGATGAGTCTTCAAAATAGGGTTTAAACTCGGACAACACCTCCCTGCCATTTTCACCAAGCACATCTACCCAAATGCAAGATTTCCCATACCCAAAATCTGCTTCTGACCCGCAATAGATACTGAAACATATCATCTCACCATGGTCAACAGGTGTTTCTTCCTTCACCTCAATCCCGGACACCTATAAGCATCGAAAAATCAGCAAGTAACAAAGCATTACAACAAAATTCAAATCGCCAATTCTATAAGTGTTTCTGAGCTGTGGGGATGACAACTTAAATAGAGAAGTGAAGCTCACCTCTGTATCACAAGAATGAACAAGATTCCTATATTCATTCAGAAGCTTAGCCACAACATTCTTCGCAGCAGGCACAGTATCGACAACAACAACCTTGTCATATATTTTCCTGAGGTTTGCACGGACTTTTAAAAGTTCAGTGCTTTTCTCCACTTTGGAAATGGTAACTGGATTCTCCTTGCTTACGTTATCAGAAGACTTTCCGTTTATCAGAGGTTTCTGTTTTCCATTGGAAATGGTAACTGGATTATCATTGCTTACGTTATCAGAAGACTTTCCGTCTATAAGAGGTTTCTGTTTTCCATCTCCTTTAAGTTTCACATCCACGTTTGTCCCAACCTCCAGATTCTTGGTTGGCAAAGTCACAACAGGTACAGATTGCATAACGCCAATCGATTCTTTATGGAGTGTAGCAGTTCTGTTGCCTATGGGATTGAATCCATAATCAATCTTCTGAGAGGTTCCATAGGAAGGAGCATTAGGTATAACTGGGACAGAGCCATTGGAATAACAACTGTCATCGAGGTTTCTAGCAATTTGGCCATTCCTTTCTCTAAACCTATTTGCTTCCTCCTTCCAAGCACTTACAGTTCCAAAAACTTGATGGTTCACAGTTTCACCAACTTCCGTCTGATTTCCCACTTTGTATGTCTTGGGAACCATCCTTGCCTTATTAGGTTCCGACAGAAGTACCCACTCTTCGTTAAACACAACAGAAGATGATCGTTGATGACCCGAATGCTGGAATCCATGACAAACTGTCGAATAACCGACATTTCCTTCTGTGGAAGCTACTTTCCTGAAATTCATATCGTCAGAATAGTATCAACACGAAGAAAGAGCTTTCAAAACAAAACCCACTAGAACAAACTCAGCCTAAAAACCCCACAAACGAAAAAAACGAAACAGAGCAGACTAACTCTCGACGAACCAATCAACTAAAACAGAGCAGACTAATAAGTTGTTATCTTTCCTGAAATTCATGGGCGAGCTTGAAAATGAAACCCACAAAGAACAATTGAGCCTAAATATGTACGAAATAGAGCAGATTAATCAAGTAAAGTCTCAACTAAACCTTCAACGAAGAAGAAAAAGAAAAACCTTTGAAGGGTTCTACGGCAAGGCACGAGGAAGGAAGGTACTGAAGAAGAAGAATATCGCAAAGAACGCGAAACCCAGGAAGAGGGAGGAGATAAGTGGCGAAGAAGAGGGTTATTGTGGGAGGTAAGAGAAACCCCCATGACCATAAGCGAAGATAATCTACCCAGCTTGAAGAGAGTGGCTCCTCGCTGCAGACGCGAAGATAAAATAGGGTTTATGGTGGCGAATTTTGTCGTTTCAAGCAAGTGGGTCTGCCTGAGAAGGAAAGATTGTGGCCATCGCTTGAAGACGCAGTGCCAGCCTTAAACCCTTGTCTCTATTTATCGTCATCATCTTTTTAATTACTAATCAAAATGTTAATTTCTCTATACTAATCACACTATAACCTAAATATAAAGATGCATTTTCCTCTGTAAAGTTTCAATTTTTTTCTTTTTAAATTTCTCTATAATAATCCTACGACATTAAACCCTAAAGTATCATAATTGAGCCAAAAAATCCCTATTCTTGTGCCGCTCTTGCTAGGGGTGGACAAAAAAACTCTAACCGAAAAAACCGAACCGAACAAACCGAAATAAATCATATGGTTTGGTTATGGTGTAACCTAAAAACTCATTTGGTTATCATTTGGTTAAGAGTTTGGTTTGGTTTAAAACCGTAAAACCGAATAGTTTTTTCGGTTTTTACATTTTAGATTAATTTTATATAGCTTTATATTTTATTTTTTTAGTTTAGATTTATCATTTATCCATTCTTGTTTTTTGGTTGAGTTGTCAATATCTTGGGAGTTAGTTTAAGAGTTAAAACTAGATTCTACCACGTGCGTACACACAAGAATTTTTTTTTTTTTTTTACCAAATTTTGTAATATAATTTTTTGTATTTAGATATAATTTGTTTTATAGATATAATTTTTCTAATAAGTGACAAAAGTTTATTTTTGTGTTTAGATATAGTTTGTTTTTATATATTTAAGTTTTTCTAGTATTAAATATGACCGTGATTATAAAAACATAATTATAACTCGTCCATTCATATTAATCCGAGAATGACCGCGATTATAATAACATAATTCTAACACGCTTGTTCATATTACCGTATAATATAAATATTTACTAATTTCAAATATTTAAACTTTTAGGCTGATTGATTATGATAAAAATATACAATAACATATTATTTATCATGTCCGTCATTATGAGAATATTATTTAAATTTGAATATTTAAATTAAATCTAAATTAATATCCATTTTATTATTTTTGTAAAGAAAAAACTTGTTTTGTGATTTTTGATAATTAATCTAACATATATTTAAGGAAATCTAAACTAAATTAAAATTTGAATTTTTGGAATTGTTTTTAAATATAAATTAAAATAATTTTTTTATTAATATTGTACTAAATTGACTTGTTTGGCAACTTGAATAGTAGTTATCCAAGTAAAAATAGCCTAATATGAAGGTTTTCATGTTTGGACACAAAAAATGTATCTGTTTTAATTTTACTTGTGGTAGAATTCTTAATTTTGAATTTGAATAGAATAACCATTTCTTGTTTAGATTTTATGATAATAATTTTTTTCATAAATCTTTATTCATATAAAAGAATATTAACATAATCTGGACAATCTTACCAAGATTAATTATATTTGCATTTTGAATTTAATTCTAAATTAACAATTCCTAAAATTGTGTGATTCTTAAAATATTAATCATTTTATATATGTAAATAACAAATATTGAATATGTATTAGTAAACGAATGTTGTCCATATATATGCATGATCAAATTTATGGTTGTGCAAATTTAATTAATAATATATTCATTTTTCAGTTTGAAAAATATTCAATTATAATTCTGATTGTATTAATAAGATTTAAATTTAGAAGTAAACATATTTTGTTATTAATTCTAACTAATTTGTTTGTAACTGTTGATGAAATCTCAGAAAATCTACATTAAATTCAAAATTTAATGTTATCTTTCAATAAAAATTGTTAATTTTAAATCTGTATCATTCAAAAAAATTTGATTATTAAATTATTTGACATAATCGAAATTCAAAAATTCAAAATAACTAATATTATTTTCGTAACAAAATAATAATAAAAATATAAATTATTTTTGAAATATTTAATTTACATATTTTTGAAATAATCGATTTTATTTATAATTTTAAATATTTAATTTAATTTCTGGCATAGTTTGAATTTTTATAATTACGAATTAAACTTAATATATATATAATGAGATTAATTAAATTAATTAATTAATCTTTAATTGAATCATATTAATTAAATGAATTTTTAATTGAACAAAATTCAACTGTTTGGAAACAGGGAATATTTATCCATAAAAATCTAAAGTTTAAAAGTTATCCAGGATAAGAATATATTTATTTTCATTTTTTCCTATTTGGACACAAAATAGCACTCTGTTTTAATATATTAGATTTAAAACTTAAAACAAAATCTATAAAATAAGAAAACCCTAAACCCTAGTACAAAACAAACCAAAACGTGGTTGTGGCCTGTGGTTGGTTCCTCTAATAATCATATTTTCTTCATAACTCATCTTCTAGTTCTATGTATCTAATTTATTCTCTTTCTGTGTTTGTTTTCTAATTATTATTCAAACTCGTGTTTGATTAATGCACGTTTTGAAAGTATTCCATTTCCTCATCTGAAATTTATTCATAATTTATGATGTATGCACGTTTTAGGTTTTGCAGTTTCTAATCTCACCAATTCATGATGTATGCCGTTTTATGAGCCTTATCAAAAGTTATTAACCAAACTAAAAACCATAACCGAACCAAACCGAATCGAGCCAAAATTGCATATCGTTTTTAAATGGTTACATTTTTTATAAAACCGATAAACCGAAAACCGTTAAAAACCGAACCGTACCAAACCGAAATATATATGGTTTGAATATTTATAAAACCAAAAAACCGAACCGAAACCAAACCACAAACCGAAGTGCTCACCCCTAGTTACGATGTTTGTTTTATGTAAAAAACAAATATCTCTATAATATTATTTAAGTATATATTTTTGAAAATAAATTTTGTTTTGTAAGTTATTTATTATATGAAATACAATTATAAATAATAAAAAATGATAGAAATAGGAAAAGATATCATAATTTTTTTAAAGTATTGATTAGAATATAGAAAGTATTTATTCTACATTAAAAATTATTTATTATTTAATTTTTTAATTATTTTTAATATTATATATTTAAAAATAATAATCAATCTATATATATTCAAAAAAAAATATTATAAATCTTGTTATATTTTTCACTATAATTTATTATATTTTATTTGAATATATATCAAACCAAAACTTGAAATATTTTTGTACTAATTTTATAAAAAATTAGACACAAGAAAACTATTTTTTTTTAAGAGTTCGTAGACTAACCACAAAAACCAGAGTCATTTAACGGTGCATATTAATGTTATGTTTTCAAGATTATAGGTTTTTGCGGATTAACCAGAATAATATTTTAGTTCACCGCAAAACGGGTTAAATAGACAAATTATTATAAATTGACAGCTTTATCTATAATCATTAGTTAGACATATTATAAAATTCAGATAAAAGCAATTTTCTTAAATTTCAAAACAATTTATTTTTAAAAAATTACCTCGCGCTATAATTAGTGTGGATTAAATCCTAGTAGTACATACATTAAGTAAGAAGACAACATAACTCTTTTTTTTTTCAACAAAGCATTATTTCTTAGTATTTACGGGATTTTTCGTCCTCTCGAGGGCAAGTCTCCTACCAAACAAATAGAGACATGAAGGCCCGAAAAATATGATGGAATAGTGTTTTTCGATGGCTCTCTGACGCCCAAGTAAAAAATAAGTATAATAAAGACCATGGAGTGGTGAATCGGAAAACGAAAAGAGTGATTGGAAAACAGGGTGAAAGAACGTGCCTATTGGGTCTTTAAGAAAGGATGAATCCACAATGGGCTTTAGATAGTGGGCTTTTTATGGGAAAAGATAAGAAAACAAGAGTTTGGGTGAGAGAACTTCACGGTTTGGGAACAACTGTGAAGGTAACCGGAGAATTGTCGGAAATGAGACTTAGAGTCTCAGAAAGAAGGAAATCTAAGTATTTAGAAGCATACAACACATGAATCTCACATCAATCTATAGGAGAGTATGAGAAAAGTGTGAATCCCGTTCTCGTTGGAGGAAATGGAGTATTTATAGAGTTTTACATGACATGGGTTGTATATCGGATCGGATCTTGGACTGTCGGGTTCGGATCCGTTGAATGGATCTTGTACCCAGAGCATGTCTGACTTCTCACCTACTTTCTTTGGCTGCATCTGCTAGCTGCTCGACAAAGCCTTCCTGCGTCTCTATCGCTCTCAGTGTACGGCTCTGAAACAACGGTTCATACGCGGTATGGTCACCTCCCATACCGTTGTTCTTCCCTAGGCTCTGTCAGGTGTAAGCATAAGACATTAAATGCATGATATGTAGGTTGCCAGAAGTATGGGTGTATGTTTGAATATATTTTGATTGTCGATTGGAGGGAAAATACAAGTATTTAAACTATTATTCTCGCCTACACGAATTGCATACTTGGCCGGAATCCCTTGATACCAGGGATCGGCTTGTCCAATCCAATATGCGCCTTGCTCCCAGTACATGTGTGGATTATTCTTTCCCAACCTCGACATCTCCAGATTATTGATCTTCAGACGATGTAAGGAAAGAATAACCGTTCACTTCTCCTGACCACTCAATCCATGATCTCATCGTGCCTGACAGTGTAGCATGCACTGTCAGATACAGGTAGCCCGGAGGCAGTTGGCTTTAGCCGGATCTCTTGGTTACGTAAGTTCAATCATGTTTTACATTGATGATTTTATCATTCCAGGGAGCTTATTAGGAATCATGAGATTCCAACTCAAAACCAATTGGCAATGAGTGGATTGACCCATTAACTTTATATACTTGCTAAGAAATGTCGCAACTTCCAATGTGGGACATTTTAACATTTTAATAGGCCTCCTCGAGATGAGGGCACAATCATCTCGAAAATAACACACAAAACGGGTCATTTATACGGGCCACTTAGAATGTAGGAAACCGTTTTTTGGGAAAATCGTCTGTTGGGCCAATCTTGGTCTCTGATACCATATTAGGAATCATGGGCTTCCAACTCAAAACTAATTGTCAATGAATGGATTGGCCCATAAACATTATATATTTGATAAGAAATGTTTCAAATTCCAATGTGAGATATTTTAACATTCTAATAGAACTCGATAAAGTTTATGCAGTTATTGAATTCAATGACTATTTGGAGTTTTATTTGACAAATTAGATAAATTCGAAATATTAGAACAAGATTTAAGAAGAAGAAAAAATGGCTTGCGAGAAGATGGGTTTTTGTCGGGCGCAACCCATCTTCAACAATTTAGTTTGGTAAAGTTTTGTTTGGCAAATAAGATAAATTCAAAATATTTGAAGTTTTATAATAAGATATATTTGACCTATGCGGTGATGCAAGAGAAGGTTAACATTTTGGGTAAGGAAAAACTTGTTATGCTTACGAACCCAAAAAAAGTTATCTGTGAGATAATTTTTGTGTTTATTCCACTTTCCCTAAAGAGGCAAAATCCCATGAAGTTTGAAACGTTTCTAAAACAATCTTTTTCCCCACCAAAACTTCAAATTCGTGTAAAAATTATCTTTCTTGCAAACTTCAAATTCGTGTAAACATAGTTGACCAAAAAAAAAAAAAAAAATACTCCAGTCATATTGCCTATGCGTAAGTAAATATTTTCACTTTTAATGTGTTAACACATTTCAGTCCGTTGTTAAATTTAGCTATAATACTATAGTGTGCGCCTTTGAATGTACACCAATTATCTTAAATAAATGTGGAAATACTATTATATACTCTCTATTTTTGTATAGATGATGTTTTAGAGAAATTTTTTTTTTTTCAAACTATATGATGTTTCCAATTTTCAATATAAAATTAATTAGTTTTTTTTTACTATTTGTATTTTGCAAATTGTTTTATCGTTGAATTGTGTTTAGGTAGATAATAAACGATGTTTTAGTTTAGAAAAAAACAAAAATTAAATGATGTTTTAATCTAGAGTGAATTTAATGAAAATTAAATGAAATTTAATGATGTTTTAATTAGTTATGTAGTAATAGATAAATTAAAATTAGGTAAATAACAAAGATATAATTTTTTAATCCAAAAATATCTTTCTCCTTTGTTTTTATTACACAAATGCCATTGATTTGAATTTTTTCCTGTGTACTATATCGGCGGATTTTGTTCATATGGTACATATTACACTAATGTTAATGTGTTAAAAATAATATCTGATACTTATTAACTATAAAATATTAACGTGCTAACATGAATAACTATAAAATGTTAACGTGCTAACAATAATATCCAATAATTGTTAACGTGCTAACAATATTATCTGATATTTGTAATGTGTTAACAATAATATCCGATACTTATAACGTGTTAACAATGATATATGATATTTATTAATGTGTTAACAATAACATTTGATACTTGTTAACGTGCTAACAATAATATATGATACTTGTTAACGTGCTAACAAATAATATATGATATTTGTTAACGTGCTAACAATAAAAACCAATACTTGTTAACATGGTAACAATAGTATCAGAGGACTCGAATTGATTTATCAAATTGAGTTTTCGACAATCCGTTGTCTGGAGAATTGCCAGAGTATCGAAAATTTAAAACCCAATTGGAATTTTGAAGTCTCGGGACATTAACCGATGATTCCTTTTTCACCTCAATCATTGGTGCTAATAACTATAATCAATGCCATCGACGCGGCGGCTCGCCTTGGATTTCCTGTTTCGTGATTGGGCCATGAGTCTAGTCTTCTCCACCTCGCCTCTGATTAGCCTCTCTGCTTCCGTTTTCTGCCTCCGGTTGAGCGTGTTGTTCCCCTTCCGTTATGTGTTTGTTTCTCTGGATCCGGCTGTTTCCCTCATTCTCTGACTTTGATGATGGCTCGGGTTCTGTCAAGGTGCATCTCCTTTTCTCTTCCCCTTGTTGCTTCTCTTTATCTTCTTCGCAACTCGGGAAGTTTTCAGGATGTGGTTTGCGGTGTCTTGAAGTCGAGGGTCATTTGGCGTGGTTCTTCTCTTCTTTCCTTACCCTTAACCTTGATGTGTGATTTCGAAGCTTTTGTGCTGCTTCCTTTTCAGTCTTGTGTCTGAAAATCTGATGAAGCTTGTTAAATCTCTCTGCTGAGCTGTGAGCTTGGTTGAGGGTCTACTGTTGGGGTTTGTCTCTTCACGTGGTGAGCCTTTCTCTCCTTTTCACCTCGAGTAGTGGCTAGTGATAAATAGAATTTGTGTTAAGTTCATATCAATTACTCAAACCTACTCATATCATTGTAGTATTTGAGGATCAAACCAAAGAGGTTAAGATCAATGCACCAAGAATACATGAATCTTCCTAATCTAGAGCAAATATTTTGGGTTTTTATATGTTTGAATCAAGAAAATGAAATGCAAGAAGGAAAACAAAAGATAGAAGTGTTGGAAAATGAATTAACTATCAAGAAGATGATTAATGAACAAACAATGATGATTAAGATTTAATTAAACACTATCCTAGAACATGGAGTTCACAGTTATGACTAATCCACTCTCGTGGCACTAATCACTTTGTTAATCACCAAATCAAGATCAAAATCTTGTTTGTGATAAGATGATTAACAAGCTTTAATCTCCAATCCCACTTAGTTCACTAATCACCATAGACATCAACTCTCATTGGCTAGGCATAAAAAGCTCACAAAAGGTTTGGTTCAAGCATTTCATCGAACACCTATCATGCGTGAAATGCTTAAGCTCTAGTTTTGATCTCTCAATCCAAAACTAGCTTTAAGATCAACCTAAGTGAAGGATCTAACAAGATGCAACCTAAATCATCATCATCTAATCATCAAGACAATTAACAAATGATTCAAATGCACACAATCTATGCTATTCCTTAGGTCTAGAACACTTGAATAAGGTTAATTCACTCTCATGACATTAACCTCTTTCTTAATCAATCAATCAATATCAAACTCTCATTTGTGATTAAATGACTAACAAGCATTGATATCAAGTTCTAATAACCAAAATACACCTTAGACATTCATTCTCATGAGCTAAGATATGTAAATCCCTTGTTTAGTTCATTTTTAGTTCATTGTAAAATTTCATCAAACACTTGGTGTGCATGAAATTTCTTTTGATCTAGATTAGCTTTCTCAAGTC
The DNA here is from genome assembly GCA_030161315.1 of Eutrema japonicum. Classification (NCBI taxonomy): domain Eukaryota; kingdom Viridiplantae; phylum Streptophyta; class Magnoliopsida; order Brassicales; family Brassicaceae; genus Eutrema; species Eutrema japonicum. The sequence continues at coordinate 45,874,026 of BSQW01000008.1, read as the reverse complement.
TAATCTAGCATTGAGATCACTAAACAAGAAAGGAATGCAATGATTTAGAACCTAAGCACCACAAATCAACCATCAAATCATCCTAATCAAGCAAAATCCAAAATCCAACAAAAAGGGGGTCTAAATCCTAAACATGAAGAACAAGAAAGAACACAAGAGAAAAAAACTTAAAGATAAAGAAATTGCATAAATAAAGGATATAGTTGAAGAAATCTTCTCTAGAGTGGCATTTGTGATGAAGATCCATCCAAAATCATAAGAAGAGTTTGGGATAAAATCCAACTGTAGAAAGAAGAAAGCTTAGTCATAAAAATTAGGTTTTGACTATTTATAAAAAGTCTTGGGCGGACCGGGTCAACCCGGGACAAACCGGGTATTGACCCGGTTGAAAGTGGGTCGAGGTGAGAAGAGCACCGGTTGTTAAAACCGCGATATCTCCTGGAATACATGTCCGAATGGTCTCAAACCACCTCCTGTGGATAGCTAACGCACTGGGATACAACGTTTGTGAAGACCACCGAGGCTAATTCGGATTAGGGACCCTTCGTCCAACCCGGTTGAAAGTGGGTCGATGTGAGAAGAGCACTGGTTGGTAAAACCGCGATATCTCCTGGAATACATGTCCGAATGGTCTCAAACCACCTCCTGTTCACAGCTAACTCACTGGGCTACAACTTTTTTGAAGACCACCGAGGCTAATTCGAACCCCTAAAACTTCAATACCGATGTCACAAATCGGTATTGCACATCGGTATTAAGGGAATTTTTTCTCTGTTTCGACACCGATTTGTTGCACCGACTTGTGACCTCGGTGTTGAAGAAACCGTCTCGGCCAGGCGGACCTGTCTCTGGTAAATCAGCCATATCTCTCAAACCACACGTCCGAATGACTTGATTCCAGCTCCTGTGGACAGCTAACTCCTTCCTCTACAACTTCCATGAAGACCATTGAAACCCATTTTCTAAAACCCTTTGTTACCTCCATCGATGGCTCTGGTGTAGCCGAACTTCCTCGTCAACGTCTCTCTGTTTCTTCTTCGCCGGAATCCTTCTGGACATTCTCTGGGTTTTGGGTTGCAGAGCGTCATTTTGTATCTTGGCTGGGAAAAATGGAAGCTTTGCACGGACCCATTTGGAAAAAAGCTGGGATTTTTGAAGCAATCAAGGTTTCTACTTACAATATCACTAAAAACCAGTCTCTGATTCTCTCTGTTGCTGAGAAATGGTGTCCCGAAACCAAATCATTCGTCTTCCCTTGGGGTGAAGCAACGATAACTTTAGAGGATGTGATGGTTCTTCTAGGTTTTTCTGTTTTGGGCTCTCCTGTTCTTGCTCCTCTAGAAAGCTCGGAGATGAGAGATTCCGTGGAGAAACTGGAGAAAGTGAGGCTTGAGCATACTAGCAAAGATGGGCGTGTGAAACAGACTTCATGGATTCTGAGCTTCTTCGGTAGAGGTGATCAGATGGAGCATGAAGCTTTTCTGGTTATGTGGCTTTCGTTTTTTGTTTTTCCAGGTTACTCTCGTCGTTCTATTTCGAGACATGTTATCCCAATTGCTGTTCGTTTAGCTAGAGGTGAAAGGATCGCTCTTGCCCCTGCTGTTCTCGCGAGTATATACAGAGATTTGGGTCGAATCAGTGGTTTGGCTACAGAAAAACGTGATTGCACAGTTAATCTGAAGTCTCTGTTTAAGTTAGTCCAAGTATGGACTTGGGAGAGATTCAAAAACACGAGTCCAAAACCTAGAGAGATACCCAAAGGTGAACCTAGAATAGCTCAGTGGGGCAGTCTGCAACAAAGATCTGCGAATATGACTTGGAGTTTTGATGATTTTGATTGGCGTCCTTACACTAAGCCTTTGAAGAATTGGAACCCTCTATGATTTTACGTTGATGAAGCTATGTGGGTGACTGTTGATGACTGTCTTGATGATGAGTTTGCTTCTTTTGCTCGATGTGTGAGAGTTTCTCAGCTTGCTGGAGATGGTTTTGTAGAGAATTACTATCCGAATCGAGTGGCAATGCAGTTCGGTTTGGCTCAGGATCTGCCTGCCTTGGTTACTAGTCATAGCAACTTCACAGAAAAGGAGGCTTGGGATGATTACAACAAGTCTCTTGATGGTTTGAAGCTGTACATGCCTTCTCTCCTTGCTCGAGGTTCTGTTACTGCAAGGTACAAAGACTGGTGGCTGAGATCAGTTTCAGAGTTTCAGAGTTCTGAAGAGATGCAGAAAGAATCAACTAAAACTTTGAATGCAAGGAATACATTTGATGATGATGATGATGATGATGATGATGATGATCTTGATGTATCTCCCAAAGTAATAATGCCTTTGAGTCAGGTGGTTCAGAAGTTGGAAGAAGGCTTTCTAGCAAACCGCAGAAGATCTAGAATCTGTAGATCAGCAAAGAAAGATAAGATAGGTGATTTGGGGAACAATCTTGTGTCTTCAGGTTGGAAGATGAACAAGACAAGTGAGGATTTGACAAACAAGAGAAGCAATTACCAATCTGTGCGGATGAAGCGAGCTCATGAGGATGATGATCAGATATCTATGGATGAAGAAGATGATAACATGACCATTACTCGAAGGATCAGATCTAGGAAGTATTATAGTGATGCAGAGAAAACCGGAGGAGATGCTTTTGAACCACTTGGAAAAAGAAGAAGAAAATTTCAGGTGGTGGATAGTGATGATTCAGGGCCTTGTCAAAAGCTTGCTTCTGTAAAATTAGAGCAAAGGAGTGAAGAGGATGATGAAACTGCAAGCAAAGCACAGAAGACAAGGCAAATTTGTGATGACGAGGTTGACGTAAATGGTAATAGTGCAGAGAAGAAGAGTATGATCGATGATGGGACCAAGAAAGCAGAATGTTGGGTCCATGAATATGAAGAAAAGATGAGATGCAATGAGAAAAGAAAAGAAGATATTATTGAAAGATTGAAACAGAGAAAGATTGCAATAAAGGAGAAAGAGCTGAAGCTTTTCAAGAGGATCTCATGGAAACAAGACAAAAATGTCACATTATTAATCTTTTGGTGTGATTTCTTTTGCTCTTTTGCGTATGTAGAGAGAACTTAATTAGACACAAAGCTTTTACGGTTTTAGTATTAGAAAGATCTATCCAACGGAGGAAATGAATACTTTTGTTTTTATATTAGGTGCAGAGAGAGGTCACATTATCTTCTTAATTCTAAAACAAGAAATTTTATAGTTCGGTTGGTTTGATTAAGTTTCGGTTAAGTCCGGTTTTTGATTTGAGAATATATAGACCGGTCGGTTTATAAGAATTTTGAGTCAGTTTCTGTTTGGTCAATAAATTCAATTCAGAGGTCATGGTGTTTACCAAGAAGAAAACAGGAATCTTAATTTTTCTAGATAAAAACATAAAATAAGCAATGAAGTTCTGTGCCCTTCACAAGATAAAAAAAACAAGAAATCTCTATGGCACCTGTAGGGGAACAGGTTATCTGAGTTGAGGAATCATTTCAGTCATTGCAATAAACTAAACCCAATAACAAGTGAAGTAAATCTTGTCAAGATAAGTAAATTGACAAGTAAACAATGAACCCAACAACTTGACCTGTTGTTGACGAGAAGCAAGTGTAGTTTGTGAGCTCGTGAACGAGGAAGGAGTTGAGATTCATTCTCAGCTCCATAATCGCGACGCCGGAATTCGAATTCCATGGCTTTGTGATTCTCTCTTCTGGAGCTCATTTGCTCTTTTTCTATTTTTTTTTAAAAAATCGAAAATGTGGTAAAAGACAACATAAGCTTTCATATTTACCAACCCAACCACAAAATCGGGTCACCAAATACCCGAATTCATAGTTATCGGATGATCCCAATAAAAAAGTCCCACAGTTTCTTCATTTTCTTCCAAGTCTCCATTCGAACTCTCTCGAAAGGGGAAAACTCTTCTTCTCCTTCGTTTGGCTACTACTACTGATAGCTAAAGGCTCGATTTTGTAAGTTGAAATTGGATTTTTTTTTTCGAGATTGTGTAGCGTTCGTGTCTCTCCATTTTGTTTGTAGATGCAAGACGATCCCGCGATGGTGCGTACAAAGAATCCAATTGTCAGTCCGACCCAAGGTGAAGACATGATTCCTCTAGTTATGGAATCTACTAAGAACCCAACTGACATCGGAAATCCGACCGTAGAAGAAGAAGAGACCCAATCGAGTCCAATTGATTCTAAAAAATCTGATTCAATCGATCAGCATTCAACGGTATGTATTTGTACAACTTATTAGGACTCAATATAACTAGTCGGGTTTTGTAAGTTAGAATTTCTTGAAACGAAAAGGTACAATTTAGTAGGACTTCTAATCGGGTTTTGTAAGAAATTCTTGAAACGAAAATGTACAGCTTAGTAATACTGTTACAACTAAATCTGTTTTGCAGGATTCCGAAGCATTACAACCTCTGAGAATGTTCTTCAGTCCCACCGAGTATAACAAGCCAATTAAGATCTCAGCAAAGTGCTATATTGGCAAGGCAGTTGAGACATTGGAGGGTCTTCTTAAACCCGACGAGATGAAATGGTTCGTAGAACACCCTCAGTTCAGCCACTTCTTCCATATGCATAGGGACTCAAGCCATACGCTCATGGGTATGTGGATGCTTCTTGTTCGCATGGCCCGTTTAGAGAAGAATAAGGAATGTTGGTTCATTGTCAATGGCGTTCCCATCCGTTATTCTCTCCAGGAACATGCACTCCTTTCTGGATTATATTGCCATCCTTATCCAAATCATTATGAAAAATCAGGCAGTTTGACGTTTGTTGAGAAGCATTTTAAAGTTGGGAGCAGAGTAACATATGAAGATGTGGAGAAAAAGCTACTGTCGTTGAAACATTCTCCAGATCGTTTGAAGATGGCGGTCCTCTATTTCCTATGCAGCGTCATTATAGGAAAAAAGAAAACAGGAAAGGGAGCACCCTCTGTTCATTCGTTCTTTCTCAGAGCCGTAAATGATCTAAAGTTGTGTAAAACATTTCCTTGGGGGCGACTAGCATTTGAAGAGAATATGAAAGACATCTTTCATTTGATGAGCCATTTCAACGGGGTCGTGCAATCATCATGGATCTTTCCTAGTTTCGTCATTCCTTTGGAGGTAAAATATGATTTGAATGTTGATCATTATTCCTCTCTTAGTTTTTATGTTAGATAAACTTGGTAAAACTAAGGTTATAAAAATTTGGTACAACTGAGGTTTGAATGATCTTGTGTTGTGTGTAGCTTCTAGCGTTTGAGGCAATTCCAGTTCTGAATAACAATTTTCGAGATGTTAAAGATGCAGACCCTGAGTGTCCTCGGATGTGCAAAATGAAGTTCAAAACTAGTTCAAAGCAAGGTCTAAGAAAGGAAATGTTTGAGAAACTTGGTACAACTAAGGTTAGAGATCATCTTATTGTAAATTATTTCTCATATTCATTATTTATGAATGATGGGATTGTTTTTAAATTGTATTTCATTATATTCACAGGAGATTCAGAGTATCTTGGTTCCATCTCGCCATGAGAAAGTTCTTTTGGGTCGAATCATGGAGGAAGAGCGTGGATGGAATGATAAGGATGATCCAGTTGCTGATGGTTGGAGGAGGCGTCTTATTGAGAAAAAGAAGTCAATATGGTTTGAAGAGCTTTACAGCCAAGATGTGGCTACCCGAGCAATTGAGGCAAATGCGGGTACGGAGAATGCGATTGTGGATAGGAAGACTGTGGGTCGGAAGAATGTGGCTCGAGGGAATGTGGATCCGGAGAATGTGTGGAAAGATATATTGTTGGACTTAGAGAGCCGGTTGAAGATAGCTTTGGACGATGGGTTACAGAAAATGAATGAAAAGATTGATGGCCTTGATTCACGAGTCAAATCTCAGGAAGCATATGTGAACTTTTCAAGATCACAAGGGGATCAAAGAGATGAACAACAAAGAGATCAACTACGTATAAGTGATAGTGGCGGTAAAGATGAGGGAAATGAGATGATTGAAGATGAAGCAAGTAAGGGAAAAGGGGACGGGGAAGGTAAAAAGTCTGAGATGGAAAAGACAATTGAAGATGAGCCAAGTGACAAGGATGCGAAGAAGAAAAAAAGAAAAGAACAAGAAGGAGGAGAACCAAATGACAAGGATGCGAAGAAGAAAAAAAGAAAAGAACAAGAAGGAGGAGAACCAAGTGACAAGGATGCGAAGAAGAAAAAAAGAAAAGAATCAACTAAAACTTTGAATGCAAGGAATAAATTTGATGATGATGATCTTGATGCATCTCCCAAAGTAATGCCTTTGAGTCAGGTGGTTCAGAGATTGGAAGAAGGCTTTCCAGCAAAACGCAGAAGATCTAGAATGTGTAGATCAGCAAAGAAAGATAAGATAGGTGAGTTGGGGAACAGTCTTGTGTCTTCAGGTTGGAATTTGAACAAGACAAGTGCGGATTTGACAAACAAGAGAAGCAATTACCAACCTGTGCGGATGAAGCGAGCTCATGAGGATGATGATCAGATATCTATGGATGAAGAAGATGATAACATGAGCATTGCTCGAATGATCAGATCTAGGAAGAAGTATTATAGTGATGCAGAGAAAACAGGAGGAGATGCTTCTGAACCACTTGGAAAAAGAAGAAGAAAATTTCAGGTGGTGGATAGTGATGATGCAGGGCCTTGTCCAACGCTTGCTTCTGTAGAATTAGAGCAAAAAAATGAAGAGGATGATGAAACTGCAAGCAAAGCACAGAAGACAAGGCAAATTTGTGATGATTCAGGGCCTTGTCAAAAGCTTGCTTCTGTAGAATTAGAGCAAAGGAGTGAAGAGGATGATGAAACTGCAAGCAAAGCACAGAAGACAAGGCAAATTTGTGATGATTCAGGGCCTTGTCAAAAGCTTGCTTCTGTAGAATTAGAGCATAGGAGTGAAGAAGATGATGAAACTGCAAGCAAAGCACAGAAGACAAGGCAAATTTGTGATGAAGAGGTTGATGTAAATGGTAATAGTGCAGAGAAGAAGAGTATGATCGATGATGGGACCAAGAAAGCAGAATGTTGGCTCCATGAATATGAAGAAAAGATGAGATGCAATGAGAAAAGAAAAGAAGATATTTTTGAAAGATTGAAACAGAGAAAGATTGCAATAAAGGAAAAAGCGTTGGAGCTGGAGACGTGTATTACGAAGATGGAGAAGACTTTGGCAGAGATCAGAGAATTGAAAACCAGAGGAAACCAGATATAAAGTGAAGATTCTGCTTAGCTAGTTTGTGTCTAAACCTTCTTCTGATCTGAAGCTTTTCAAGAGGATCTCATGGAAACAAGACAACAATGTCACACATTATTAATATTTTGGTGTGATTTCTTTTGCTCTTTTGCGTATGTAGAGAACTTAATTAGACACAAAGCTTTACGGTTTTAGTATTTATTAGATCTATCCAATGGAGTAAATGAATACTTTTGTTTTTATATTAGGTGCAGAGAGAGGTCACATTATCTTAATTCTAAAACAAGAAATTTTATAGAGCCAGAGTGTTTTCTCCATGAAGATGGTGCCATAGCTAAAGAAAAGGCGAGCTCAGAAAGCTTGATCCAGAATGATATTGATGATGATGACAGTTTGATCCAGAAAAAGCTTGCAATAGATGAGCCAGCCTTAACGGCAAACAACAATGAATTAAGCCCTCGTCAAAAGCTTGCTTCTGGAGGCGTTAATGGAGATGAAACAAGCAAGCATGTAAGAGTCTGGTTCTGAGCCCAACTGATGAGTCCAACATTCACATCGCTGTAGGAGATGGAACTCAGGGACATAAATTTTTGCTTCATGATGATGGCCTCGGAAGTGAATAAATTAACGGACTGGTTTCCTTTTAAGTGTTTCATTTAAATTTTGGAACTCAGCTATGAGCTAATAGCTTCATGATGAGCTAAGTGTGTCACAGACTCACAGGTAAGAGTTTTCTTACACAGAGGAGTGTAAATGGAACAGCCTGATTCCATCATGTGAGATAAATCATATATAAACCAAGAAAAATAGATCTATTAAAGCGAGTCATGGTTACATTAGGAACTAAAATCTCAAAGACAGAAAAACAATGTTGGCTTAGGGACCAAGACAACCCAACCTTTTATGGCGTAATCACAACAACAGTGTCTACACCATACATATTTCTAAATCGACAAATTCATATACCTTATTTCAACAATGGAGGAGATTGTGTGACTCCATTGACAACCAGGGTGGTGCATAAATATCATTCAGCTTTGGGTGGTATGTGGTTTCCGCCGGTGGCGATCTTGTATACGTAGAAGCAGGTCATGAGAGCACTGCAAATACACAGACAAATGGTTTCTCGGGGTAAAATAAATTGCTAATGTTGCACAGTAGGAAAGGGAAAAGGGAGGATCTATATATATAGCAAATTACCTGATCCCAGCAACCAAACCAGCCGGCATAATCTTCTGAGTCTGAAGGAACCGTTGTCCCATGACAAGTGTGAGAGCAGCTGCAATGACTGTATTACAAGACCTTCAGATGAGTTTTCAGTCACTGCAAATACTTGAAATAGAATAGAATACTAAAGAAACTGAGAGAGGTCATGTTCCAATGAATGGTATTGGTAACATTCCAGAAACAGTCGAGAGCAATATACTTGGCTACACAGTCTTACAAGTCCAATAAGATATATTATGAGTAATTAGCCAGTTTTCATCAGAAAAATCCTTCACTTGAAAACCCACTATAGTCCAAGATCCATGGACAGCAAAATGTTAATCAGTTTATCAGATCATAATTAGCCTCACACAAACCCTTAAGCTAGAGCCGACCATGAAAAAAACAGGTTCTTGATTCGAACAAAGAAGCGATTCAATCGTTCTTAATTCTGAACAAATTCATGCTTTTATATATCAAGTCATCATTTTTTTTGGGGGCATACTAATCAACAAACACAAACACAAGTAAGATCTCGAATCAACATGAGCAATATGTAATCACAGACCTGCTGAAAGAGAAAATTACAAACCTGTCTCGAGAACAACAGCGAGAGACGATGTCTTCTTCTTCTCGAAAGCCTTAAGGCTGATGAAACCAGCGAGAAGGACAATCAATCCAGTACCCGCACCTCCGGCGAGAGATGCAACACTCCCTTTCTTCAAATACCCGATAGATCCCCCGACGATCAGAAGCATCCCGTACGGGATAGTGAAGCAGAAATCGTGCATTTTCTCGAGATTAATTTTTTTTCCGGGAAAATTGGAATCTGGGTTTGATTTATCGGAATCGATTTACAGAGATTGTGATCGATTATCGAATCGAAAATTTATACGACGGAGTGTGGTTAGCGCGTGGAAGAGGTCCGCTTCGACGGTTCTTCGTCAACGGTCTCTAGAAGGCTAATCAAACTGCTCCCACTTTGATCCCATTATCTCACCGAAATTACCATTATACCCTCATTTGATAATGATTAAATCGATTTTCCGTATTTCATTTAGATATTAATTATCTCAAGAAATATTTAAAGACCTACCTCTTCACCATTTACATTAAATATATGAATGTATTTTTTTTTTATGAATGAATTTTTTTTTTTGAATATCTTTTTTTGTATCATTAACTTCAACTCGATACAAAAGCACTACCGTACGATCTAAGTTACCTATAATCGAAAGTGGATACGCGGAAGCAGAAGCATATGCAGGTCCAACTCTAGGGGGGTGACGAGAGGGGTCTACGCCATGGGCCCAATTTTTATTTGTTTTAATTGTTTAAGAAAAAATCCCAAAAATTTGGAAGCGTATATATATATATATAATATAACTAAACATCATTCTATTTTTTTTTTTAAGTTATGAATAACACAAATTCAATTCATCAATATTACACAGTCAACTTACAATAATTAAAAATTATATGATCCAAAATTAAAAATATAAGTCACCATCTTCGTTATCAGTTTTCGCAATTCCATCAAATAAGTTAGTCTCAAACTCTTAATTGTCGAAAAAAAGATCATCAAACTCAGATCTTCCAACATTTAACTAAAGTTGACCACTTCCAACATTTCACATATGATTAGTATAAAATACATAAATTAGTATTTACAAATGTCACTAATATTAGTTTTCGTTTTTTTCTTTTATGAAATGAGAAACATATCAAAAATAATTTTATACCATTCATACTTTTTTTTAGGATACCATGTTTTTAAAACGGAAGCGTAAGCTTCCAAAACGGAAACTTCCAACACAGTTTTGATGAAAAAATGATTCTGGAAGCATTATGGAAGCGAGCTTCCAAACGCTTCTGAGAGCTTCCAATTCCAATTCCGATTCGGAAGCGGGAAGCGGACCTTCGGCGAATCTTCCGTGCTACCTAGTGTACGATTATACTAACAACATAATGTTAGTTATACAAATGCACTAACTAATAGGTTGAAAGACAACAAACCAAGTAGTTAAATATGAGACGCTACCAGAGTATTTGGTTGAGCTCTTGAGAGAGGGCCCACCTTGCACCGAAGAGGTTGCTGAATTTCTTCAATAATGTTTGCGGCAGGCCGAACATAGTTGGAGTGTAACCTAGCATTTTGTTTGTTCCTTCCAGATGTAGTAAATCGATGCTTGATATATGAATGTATTTTACGAAATCACATCGTTTTTAGGGTAAGTTACATAATAGGACACTTCTACAAGATTTTCTAACAAAAGGGGCTTATATTAATCAACTTGCATATGATGTACTTATAGGAGACAATAAACTTTAATGAAAAAAAGGAAGAAGCAAAACTTCAAATCAATGGAGCTTAAAGTTTAATCGGAGTCTTCCTCTTCTTCACCTTGGAGCAACTTGAAAAGCACCGATGGAACCACAAAATTTGCTACCAAATACATGGAGATCATTGCTCCACTTCCATAAGCAAATAAATCAACACTACATTATTTTCTCAACAATACTAATAATTGAATCGCCATAAAATTTGGAATTTTCTTGCTAATTAAGTTAAAAACAAAAAAAGAAGAAAATTGGAAAGAGTAGAGAGTAGAGAGATACCTTACGAGAAGGAAGGTAGTGATATCACCGGATTCAGAAGGAGGCACCACACTAGCTTTTGGTTTTAATAATCTGAGCCCACTTTTGGGATACTTACTGATTTGCCATTGATGTTCTCTTAATAAGCTTGAAGGAGATGAGGATAAGAAGAAGAACACTTGTTTTCTTCTTAGACTCTCTTTTTGCTTCGTTTGCCGATTCAATACGAAGGAACTGGCTGGTGATTGCTGATGATAGCTTGCGCACCACATTCTTTGGATTCACACTTCTCTTCTTCTTTCTGTTCTTCTTTTTTTTCTTTTTCTTGACAATTTTGTCCAAAAAAGTTATCGTTATCTAATGTCTCCTGTCCAAATTTGGTGAAGATAGATTTTATGCCAATCCTGTGTAGCCACGTCACCATGTAATGTTTTTTTTTTTTTGGAAGTATATATATATATATATAAGATTATATATAAGATTAAAAAAGATTTGCTGGTTTTCATGGAACCTTATCTTCTTCTTTTTTTTGGCTTGACAAGAAGCATAAATAATCATCCGAAAGCATGCCTGAATTCTTAGTACTTTGACAATTTTTTCTAACAGCGAATAGCTCAATTGGTTACGTCCAAAATTTATAATTTCCTACCAAACCAAAAGTTTTACGAGGCACATGAATCGAATACCCTTTTTTGTCGCTAATTAAGTGTTGCTTATTCCAAAACATTGCAATATCTCTTGCAAGATCTAGCGAAGACAATTTTGGTCATATATATATTACACGTCCCATTCCGTGGCAGGCTGGCAGCATGATAAGAAATCATTAAATAGTTTCAATTTCAATAGAAGAGTTATCGAAAAGCACTTAAGAAAAAAATGATGTATTTTGTGGTGCAATAATTATGTAATCATGCAATTTGTATAGTGTGTGTTTTTAAGTTTGAATTAAATATGGTATTCTTGTTTAAATAGAAGAATCTTGTGCGTTTGCAATGCACAAAAACAATTAACATCACCTTCTCTCACGTTTTCATTTTTTACTTTTCATAGTTTAATTTTCTTTCTTGTGCATCAAGAAAGGTATCTTGCGCAACAAGGAAAATCGATATGTATTTTATAACAAAACTATATCATAATTTTCTTTACTTTCTAGAAAATGTTATGCTAAAATGGAAAGAACAAGAGATACATGACAACTTTTGTAAATCATTTAAACTCCCAAGTTGAAAGATAGATATTCACCAAGTATCGCCAGCCTGACTGGTAAAGGTATTCTGGGCAAAGCTTTGAAGTCACATAATCGAGTGATACTTGGGACGAAACCATTTAAAATGCTTTGATCCCAGGCCTGGAAGGATATACAGATCTCGATCCAGAACCTCTTGGTAATTCAAAAAAAAAAAAAAAAAGATCGACGATATTCTAGAATTATTGATGTAAACTCATTAAGGAAGTACAATATCTTACAAGTTGAGTTTCAAAGAAACGGGAGGTCAAAGTTTATCAAAATCCAAACACTAAGGCGAGATTGCATAAACAAGGATATCTTGAGGAATATAGTGATTAGTGAATATAGTAAACTCTATGAGACTCTTCGAAGAAAATGAGAATAATCAAGGAGTTGCACAAAATATTTTGATTAGTCTCTATTCAAAGTATATGACAACATATTGTGAGTTAGAGGAGAAAATTTCTTGATAATCTGGCTTTCACAGGGCTAATCAGTTACAAGTACACAATAATGTTGCGTTGCAATTATGTAATTCGTACTATATCACAGAAAGAAATTCTTTCTTTTTTTGGGTTAAAATCACCAAAAAAAAAAAAAAAATCAGTGACCGATAGCAGAATTATAAAGTATTATCCACTTTAATTTCAAACGAAGAAATTTTGAAAAAAAATTACGAAAAATTATGGATAAAATAAAAGAAAAACAAAAATTAGTGGTGCGCATTGTGTGATAATGCAAATCATGGTGTGTTTTAAGTTTAAACTAGTCTCTCACACGCGCGTTACGGAGTGAAGTTTTTTGTAAATTAAATTTTGAAATATACAAAATGTAAAATAAGAAATAAGAGTGAAGTTTTTTGTAGACTAAATTTTGAAATATACAAAATGTGAAATAAGAAATAATATCTAATTTAAGTGTTATTGATTTAAATATGTTGAATTTGTAATTCTTAGGTTTATAGTGAGAATATAATATTTTGTTGATTTGTTGTGCAATATGTGTTTTGATGTTTATACCATATTTCTAATTTGTGCTATGCGAAAACTAGATTCTAATTCACGGTGTGTGCGGGACAATAATTAACATATACATTTAGAATCTATATTTTTTAAATTGTTTTTAGTTGTATAACAACGTGTACCAAATGTGACATATTTATAACAGATTTATTATGTTATATTTTAGGTCAATTATCACATGAATGATTGGATTATCAATTTTTTTTTAAATGCATAAAATATGATATTTCCAACTTAAAATCTCAAAAATTTAGTATGATTTGATATTTTTATGATTTAAATTAAAATCAGAAATTCTAGTGGAATTTAAACAATTTCGATCGTTTGATATTTCCAACTTAAAATCTCTAAAATCTAGTATGATTTAATATTTTTTCGATATTTTCTATTTTCCGATTTTTTTTTCCACAAAATAATTAGTGTTTGGTAATATGTTTAATAGTATAGATAACTTATAAAAATATCCTTAATGAAACATGTTTAGCTACAAAAAGTGTTTCTGATTTAATAGTATAGATGCACATAACATAACTCATAAATTTGCGATAATTGTAGATGATTAACTTAGCTTTATATCAGTTTTGGTTTTCTGAAGGTTTGGTTTAACAGAAACTTTAAATCATTTTTCTTTTGCATCTTGATTCATGTTTTGTATATTTGATATTCTAATCTAATATTGACCAAGAAGAGTTGGATCGTATGCCTTGAATGGGCAACGCGTTCCACAAAAAACGCATGGCAGATCAGCAAATGAGTCACCATTCAACACTAATTATGAAGTGCATGGACTTATCTTTAAATGAAACACACTTAGAATTAAAATATTATAAAATAATAAAATTTGACTTAATTTTATTAACCTCATGGTGTGGTCTAACAACACCCATTTAGGTGTGGTACATGTGTTTCAAGTTATATATATATATACACACATATAATATTTATCACTTTAAAAACTTTAAAAATTTTGAGAAAAATTGTACAATTATATTTTGCCAATTTACATATTTTTATTTTAAAAAATAATATTTTGAGAATTTGAAATATTAAAAAATAAATAATCAAAGTTTAATAATTATTATTCCCTCACCGCACTTGTGATATTCACCATTCAAATATTGTTCCAAATTTTTTTTTGATAAAGACAAACTCTAATTATTGAAGGAATGTCACATTTTTAATTCATACCAAAAATTTTTGTTCAAACTTGTTGTAATTAACACATGTTAATTAACAAATTTGCGGAGAGACAAACGAAACGCAGGAACACCTGTTTTTTGCTTGTCCATACTCCTTCACCATTTGGAATTGGCTTTGCTCGGGACTCCTAGGCGCTCGTATCAATCCAGATTGGAACGAGACTCTGTCAGGGTCGGCCCTGAAATTTTAGGGGCTCAAGACCAATTTTAAGGTTTTTGGTTTTTTGGGAGCCAAAAAATTAAAAAAAAAAAATTTGGGGGCCAATTAAAAAGAATTTAGGCCCAAAAAAAAAAAAAAAGGGGCCAAAGCCAATGTTTCATTTGGCATTGTTCAGGACCGGCCCTAGACTTTGCGCTCTATGAAGAGCAATCGGCTGAACAAACAAGACTCAACAATCCTCCGTCTAGCTCTACAAGCTACGATCTATGGGATTTGGAGGGAACGCAATGGAAGGCGTCACCAGAAACCAGCAAATTCAGTTTTGAAACTCACGTATGCCATAGATAAGACGATAAGAGACCGCATCTGCTCGTTCTCCAATGACGAGATTTGTAAAGATAAGTAAGACTTGTGAATATTGTGTTATTGATATCAACGGCGTACACAACGTATATATACGAGACACAAACCCTAGAAGCACTTGACAGCCAAGCTATACAAACCGTCATAATAAGGCCCAATACTAATTGTTTAGCCCAACTCCCTAATATTGTTAGAACTGCGAATTCATGATGTTTCTGCAACCGCTGCATTTGCTGCACATGCACCCGCTGCATTTGCTGCATATGCACTTGATGTATTTGCTGCACATGCACCTGCTGCATTTACTGAAGCACAACTCCCTAATACTCCCCCTCAAGTTGGAGTGTGGAGATCCCTGATGTAAGATTGGAATCCACCAAACTTACGGACACGTGATAATCAAGAGATTACAAGCTTTGTTGCGGAAGTGGGGACGATGGTGAGATGGAAGGTGATGGTTTTGATTGACTCTCTCAATCTGTGGGTGATTGACTCTCTCAACCGGTGGACGAACAAGTTATTTGAATCACACAAACAACTTAATTCGTGGCTTCTAAAGAATAGAAGTGAATCGCACACTTATATTCAAAAGAAAAGACAATTCTCACAAAGAACACTCTTTGTAGAAAAAAACGAAAATACTTAGATTTAATTTGATTGAAAGGTGAGTTTTACAATGAGACTATGAGGAGCTTATATACTGCTCAAATAAGACATAAATAATTATCTAAGAGCCTAAGGACTTGCGCAAATAATCAAACTAGCCGTTAGAGCCATTATGAGCAAATCGGCCTAAATAAGGAAGGTCGAGCTGTGCTTGAGTCTTGATAGCTTGTAGGCGAATGTAGAGTGTCTAGGTACATTCTGGCTGCTGCAAGAGAGATTTATTTCGTGATCACACTTCAAGGAAAAGAGCCGTTGGATATTGAAGTCGTGAGACTCAAAATAAGGCAAGTATAGCTCGAACTTGATCCTCCTGATCAAGTGAGGTTTGGTGCACCATTGGACGTGTGGAATAGCTCCTAGATGATCTCCTGATTCCCATGTAAAGTGCTGCGTTCCATATAAACAAGTGAGAGGGAGACTTTCTTTATATGGCACCAAGCAGACCCGTTTCAGAGATTTGGGTGTAACTTTTTGTTTGGAGTTGCGCTGGAAAGTAGTAGTCGGCAAAGTTGGAAGTTTCTTCATTAATGCTCTGTGCGACAATAGAACCCTCGACTCTAGCAAGATTTTTCACCTTCTTCTTTAGGTGGAACATATACCGCTCAAAAGGGTACATCCATCGGTATTGAACCGGCCCATCAAGTGCTGCTTCTCGAGGGAGATGAATAGGAAGATACTCCATAACATCAAAATAGGCAGGAAGAAATATTTTCTCGAGGTTGCAAAGGAGAACCGGTATGTTTTCCCCTAGATTTTGGATTTCGGCTGATGTAAGTGATCTCGTGTATAGATCCCGGAAGAAAGCACCGATCCCTGCATATATAGTTACATACAAAATTAAATAACTTACGTATAATGATCACAAATATAAATATGACAACATATGTAATAGTGTAAATGTATGTACCTGCAATAGCTCTATGGACATTTATAGGAAGAAGACCTTCAAATGCAAATAGAAGGAGGCGATGCATGACAACATGACAATCATGACTCTTCATCCCAGAAAACTTCCCTTCTGAACTATCGACATAATTATGAAGGTTAGATGCGTATCCGTCTTGGAATTTGACACCGTGCTTAATCCAATCGAAGAATTCCTCCTTTGAAGTCGCATCCAACCGGAAAGCAGGGGGCTATAATTTCCCGTTCGCCATTACATGCAACTCCTTACGGGAACAAATATTTGGCAAGTCCAATCTGGCTTTCAAATTATCTTTCGTCTTTCCTTGCACATTTAGAACAGTGTTCATGATGTTGTCGAAAAAGTTATTTTTAATGTGCATCACATCTAGATTATGGCGCAGCAAATGGTCCTTCCAATATGACAAATCCCAGAAAATACACTTCTTGTGCCAATTGTGGTACTCTCCACAACCGTCAACGGGATAATGCCCATTATCCCCGTATGAAACTGTCTTCTCGGCACCAAAATCTCTCAACTAAGTTATAATATAATTCTCATCTAACTCATGAGATGGACCATCAAAAACTTTTTTGTTCTTTGTAAACAATGCTGTGCTCCGACGATATGGATGATCATGCGGTAGAAATCGTCGATGACAATCAAACCAAGAAGTCTTACGTCCGTTCTTCAATTGGAACGCATCAGTGTTATCTTGACAATACGGACACGCCAACCTTCCATGCGTCGACCATCCAGATAGCATACCGTATGCTGGGAAATCACTTATGGTCCACATAAGTACCGCACGCATCATAAAATTCGGTTCCAGGGAAACACTGAACGCTTCAACACCATTTTCCACAACATTCTCAACTCATAAATTAATGGCTGTAAGAAAATATCAAGGGGTCTCTTAGGATGCTCTGGACCGGGGACGAGGATCGTGAGGAACAAAAACTCTTGTTTCATGCACAAAGATGGCGGTAAATTGTACGGTGTGACGATTACTGGCCACAACGAATATTTCCTCCCATGCTTTCCAAAAGGGTTTAATCCATCTGTAGATAACCCTAGGTATACGTTCCTTGGCTCACACGCAAAACTAGGATAAACCTCTTGAAAATATTTTTATGCTTCAGCATCTGAAGGATGCACTATCTCTTCAGCTAGTTATGTTCTGCATGCCATCTCATAGGCCCTGCCATGCGCTTAGATTGATAGAACCTCTTCAACCTATCAAATAGGGGCAAATACCACATCCGTTTATGTGGAACAGGTACTCTGCCTCCTGTATCCTGATACCGAGGTTTGTGACAAAAACGACACTTCAACCGGTTTTCATCCTTTCTCCAGTAGATCATACAATTGTCGATGCACACATCTATCATCTGATACGGTAATCCAATACCAGCTACAAGCTTCTGAATCTAGTAGTATGAAGCCGGTGAAATATTATCTTCAGGTAAGACATCTCTCACAAAATCAGTTATCGAATCAACACAATCTTCGGGCAAGTTGAAATCCGTCTTTATAGTCATCAACTTGCTTGCAGTTGAAAGAGGTGATCTCCCATCTCTACATTCTTTGTAAAATGGCCGCTTAGACGCATCTAGCATATCAAAAAACTTATGCGCTTATGAATTTGGTTCCTCTATCCTGTTACCATCCTCAACATGATATGATGCTATGTTTTCACGAAACGCATCATTCACCATCTGAGTGTAACATGCGTTTACATCTACTTTCGGTGTTGGTTCCTCTAACCTAGTATCCGAAGTACTACCAAACCTATCAAATGTGCTACCTTAATATTGCACCATTGAATCGGTTTCTCCGTGGGTATACCAAATCTTGTAACCATACATAAATCCATTCCTATATAAGTGCTTCCTTACATCCCTAACTAAGAATAATCTATGATTCCGACATTTAGTACAAGGACAATACATTTTACCGTATTTTGTTGTCATGATATTGTTTGATGCAAAGTTCATGAACTCCTCCACACCTTGTGCGAACTCATCCGTCAATTCCCCTATCGCGGGATCACGCGGAGGTTTGTCCATCCACGATCAAAAATAAGACATTGTGTAATTTTGTTTTTATTTGTGTTTGTTGTGAATGTTGTGAATAAGGGGAGGAGTATTTATAGAAAAATGTTTGTTTGTTCTCTGCAACTATACACATGAATCTTCAAAATACCAGAGACAGGAAACACACGAATTAAACATTGGAACAACCTGGGAACAAGGACATGTGAAAAGGAGGCAAAGAATGTTTACAAAGCGTAATCTTTGTAAAACAATTGTAATCCAGCAGAAACGTATATATTCGTTTACAAACAAAGCAAGAAACGTATATATAAGGGGAGAAGTAATTACAAAGCAAAGTATATATATATATCCCTCGGAAATCGGTCGGAAATTACCCACCGATTTCCGACGGCCGTTAATCCGTCGGAATATTACGACCGATTTCCGAGGGAATATAGGTTCGTCGACATTCCCTCGGAAATCCGTCGGAATATTCCGACCGAATTCCGAGGAAAGTTCATCCGTCGGAATAATCCGACCGATTTCCGAGGAAAACCAATCCCTCGGAATTCCCTCGATTTGCCCTCGGTATTCCGTCGGGATTTTCCGACAGTTTCAAACCCGTCGAAAATGCGGGTGTTTTCTTGTAGTGTATTTCGAAGATTTGGGGATAGAGTAAAATTTTGGATCACATTGAATCAACCTTACTCTCTCGCAACAAATTAAAAGGTTATTGAGATGGGTCGTATCCACCAGGCCGATGCACCGACTGTGAATTTGGAGGAAATTCTGGAATCGAACCTTATGTAGTCGCACATCACCAACTCCTAGCTCATGCAAAAACAGTGTCTCAATACCGAAAGAGATATCAGGTATGTACAAACTTTTTTTTTTTTTTTGGATTATCAGGAGGTTCTAAACCGAAGTCCGTAATCTCTCATGTCCGGAACCACATCATGTAATATTAGTTCCGTCCCAAGTGTCACTCGATCATGTGACCTTTAAGTTTTGCCTAAAGTTCTTTTTCAGTCGAGCTAATGACACTTGGTTATATTCAAACATTTCGTATCATTCTCTTCGATGTTATTAAATTTGTTTCATGTATATATACATTAATTTTCTTAACACTAATATGAAAATTCAATATTCCAGAAAATTCAAGGTGGTAAAATAGTAACAACCTTGATCGGGAGATGGTTCGTCCCATTATTTAAAACTAGCGTTCCTGACAACGCTGCTGCAAAACGGGCCTTCGATTTCATCGTCGGATGGTATACATTGTTCAATTAATTGGCTCTCAAATCATAAATTTATGTTTATAAAGTTTGGTTATACAACAACCATACGTTTTATATTAATTTGTGCATATGTCTCTATTTATATATATGAAGGTTCTTGAATCCATTAGTGTACGGAGATTATCGAAAGATAATGAAAGATATCATAGGGGAGAGGTTGCCAAGATTCACTCATCAAGAATCCGAAATGGTTAAAGGATCGCTTGATTTTCTAGGGTTGAACTATTACACTACACAATATGCAGCCGACGCAGCTCCTCCTCTTCCGTCGCAACCCAACGCCTTAACCGATCCACGAGTTACCCTCGGATGTACGTAAAAAGAAAATCCATCATATTTATTTTTGATAATTCAATTTTCTGAAACCAATATATATATATATATATATATATATATATATATATATATCATTGAGGTTAGTGTCGACATCATTTGAAGCTCTCTTTTACAGGCTCCTAGCTTTGTATACTATCCTCCAGGATTCCGTAATATTTTTTCTACATCAAAGATAAATACAAAAACCCGCATACGTATATACATTACTGAAAATGGTATATATGTCTCTATTTATATAATTTGCATTCAAGTTTTCTTAAACCAACTACTAGAATGTATTTATTATAAAAATGGTATGTTCAAAAATTATCAGGAGTTGCTGATTATGGAAATCTAACGCTTGCGAATGCTCTTGCCGATAAAGGACGAATTCAATGCCATTGCAGTCATCTTTCGTGTCTCAAATGCGCCATCAAGTGAGTTTTGACTATATAATAATTATATTTGTTTTCAAAGATCTTTGTTTTTTTTTACTTATATGTTATTAATATGTCGACACTAATTTAAATACCATCATGCATGTAGGGATTGATGCAATGTAGGAGGATATTTTGCATGGTCATCGATCACTACAAGAAAACAGGGCTATTTCCGACGGTCAAATCCGTCGGAAATCCGTCGGAAAGGGTCTTTTCCGACGGATTTCCGACGGATTTAAGCTGTCGGTTACAGTTCGTCGGAAATGTGGTTTCCGTCGGAATCCGTCGGAAATTTCCGACGGATTTGTTCCGTCGGAACGCCGTCAGACATTTCCGACGGATTTCCGACCGCGTAAGTTCCGACGGATATTCGACGGACTTCCGACGGATACTCCGACGGATATTCAGTCGTAAATGCCGTCGGAACTCCGTCGGAAATTTCCGACGGATTTCCGACGGATATATTACCGACGGATTTCCGACGGATACTCCGACGGATATTCAGTCGTAAAGGCCGTCGGAAATCCGTCGGATATTTCCGACGGATTTCCGACGGATATATTACCGACGGAGTACCGACGGATACTCCGACGGATATTCAGTCGTAAATGCCGTCGGAACTCCGTCGGAAATTTCCGACGGATGTCCGACGGATATATTACCGACGGATTTCCGACGGATATTCGACGGCGTTACGACGGATAATTTGATCGGAAGTTGTCTCGGAAGTCCGTCGGTTCTTCGTCGGAAATAGGTTCCGAAGGATTTACGACGGTAACTATAACGCCCCGACCACCCATACCTGTGGGCCCCATGCCTGCTCTCGGCCCGTGGGCCCCATGCCTGCTCTCGGCCCGTGGGCCCCATGCCTTATCTCGGCCCGTGGGCCCCATGCCTTATCTAGGCCTGTGGGCCCCACCCTTGTCCGACGGCCGGTGCGTTAATCCGGGAGGCTTGTAATACTTGTTTACTGACCCTGCAATCACCACGTGATCTTTCCCCGTGTTTTGTCCTCACTCACACGATACCGCGAATAACTTCCCGGAATGTCACCCATCCTTAGACTACTCCAGCTCAAGCACGCTTAACTCTGGAGTTCTTTCGGGCAAGTGATCGGAAAAGCTAAGTGCACTTTGGTGTCATAGCTAGCCAAATCAATTCTTATAAGCCTCTCCGCATATACAAGAAATCGGGATGTTACAGTAACTTATTCCGACGGTTTTCCGACAGAATTGGTATTTTGAATTTTATTTAATTATTTATTTTTTGGAAATTTATATATTAAAATTATAGAAATTTGAAATATAAATTAAAAATAGAAATAATAAATATATAAATTCATTAAACAAAATTAAAAAAGTCATTACACATTAAAATAAAGTGTTCAAAAAAAAGCATTAAAAGCAAATATTTAAACGGTTGGAGAATCTCCGTCGTCGGGATTATTATCCCGAAACATATGCGGGAAGCATTTTTCCATCATCTTCTCCAAGCAGGAGAGCTTCTTGGTGGTAGTCTGTTGCTCCGTCCGTAGCTCTTCAACCTGCCGGTCACGGTCTATCACCGTTTGGGTGAGCCTCTCGATTTCTACCCGGTACTCCGAAGGATAACGAGGAAGCGAGGAAGAAGATTCCTGGGTCGGAAGGGTGCCTAACCCAGCGAATCGACCTTTCACTTGCCGGGTTTGCTGCGAATAATTAAAACCGATAATTAATAAATAACGAAAATAAAAAAAAAACGAAATGAAATTAAAACTTACCTCAAGTACAATCTGGTTTATCTCTTCCCGGGACAAAGCGGTCGAGGACGTCGATCCTTCGAGACTGAGCTGCGATGCTGATAGTTCACGATCCAGCTTCGTCTTCTTGCTCTTCTCGACAACATCCCGCATCCCCAAGTCCTGTATCTGACCGGTTTTCTTGTTGGTGTGTCTACTCTCGATGAGTTGAAGATAATCGGGTTCGGAACCAGATGCTCTCGCCTGCGAAAATTTGTTAAGTTAAATAAATAAAAAAAACAGAATTCACAATAAAAAATTTAAATTAAACGGGAGAAGAGGAAGAAGAAGCGACGGAAGAGAGAGAGGAAGAGAGGAGAAGAAGAGATTTTCGATTAGAGAAATTTTGAGAGAAGAGGAAGAAGAAGCGACGGAAGAGAGAGAGGAAGAAGAGAGAAATAAGAAAAAAACTTACGTTTCTTCGATATAATTCGATGGCCGTCGGAAATCCGTCGGATTTCGAAAAATAATTTCATTTACGCGGTTGAT
This sequence comes from Eutrema japonicum, assembly GCA_030161315.1. Taxonomy (NCBI): domain Eukaryota; kingdom Viridiplantae; phylum Streptophyta; class Magnoliopsida; order Brassicales; family Brassicaceae; genus Eutrema; species Eutrema japonicum. The sequence continues at coordinate 45,851,113 of BSQW01000008.1, read as the reverse complement.
ATTCCCGCGGTCTCGAAAATATCTAAATCCGTCGGAAATCCGTCGGAAATTTCCGACGGATTTCCGATGGATTGGAGAAGATAAGGACTCAGTCAACATGCATGTGTCTAATTTTTCGCATCCGTCGGAAATCCGTCGGAAATTTCCGACGGATTTCCGACGGATAAGGTATATTCCTTGCATGTTTTTCGATTGGTCAGTCAACAAACACGTGTCTATTTTTCATATCCGTCGGAAATCCGTCGGAAATTTCCGACGGATTTCCGACGGATTTAGGGTATATTTGGGGTTTAGGGTTTAGGGTTTCTTTATATGATTTAGGGACATGTTATTTACATGTTTCATTCAATAAATATATTAAGTTCATCAATATTAAAGGGTTTGCATTAGTTTAAAAATTATACAACATCAAAACATATCGTTTCACATAAATCAACTATATCTTATACTATAACTTATACAAACACTTCCATCAAAAATTTTAAAATCTATATAACACATTTTCTTGATATATATACAAGGTTAACCTATTTTATATACATCATACAAGTGTTTGTAAACTTTTGCCACAAAAAAAAAACCTATACCCTATACCCTAAACAAGATTTTTAAATATCCGTCGGAAATCCGTCGGAAATTTCCGACGGATTTCCGACGGATTTCCGACGGATTTAGTTGAATCTGGGTTATATCCGAGGGATCGATTTTTTAGCCGATGCAACTGAATCCGTCGGAAATCCGTCGGAAATTTCCGACGGATTTCCGACGGGCTCAACTCAATCCGTCGAAAATCCGTCGGAAATTTCCGACGGATTTCCGACGGATTCAGTTGCATCGGCTAAAAAATCGATCCCTCGGATATAACCCAGGTTTTATCCGAGGCAGCTAAATCCGTCGGAAAGCCGTCGGAAATTTCCGACGGATTTCCGACGGATATTTAAAAATCTTGTTTAGGGTATAGTGTATAGGTTTTTTTTGTGGCAAAAGTTTACAAACACTTGTATGATGTATATAAAAAGGTAACCTTGTATATATATCAAGAAAATGTGTTATATAGAATTTATATAGAAGTTATAATATTTTTTTTGTTGCCAAATTACAATTTTGTTACACTTAATCAAATGTCTAACTTTATAAAACTTCGACATAACTGATATATTACACATTACACTTCTAGTTCAAATATATGTACATATTTTACGGTGCAAATTTTATAATTAAAACTACTGTCAATCCGATGATGAGTAATCTGATTCTCCTGAATCGGAAGGTTCCCCAAATTCGTCAAATTCTTCTTCTGAATCCTCAAATACTCGATCGTCTGACTGTATGGTGAAATCAACGACAAGGTCGACCTCAAGGGAATGCTCGATTGAACCCAAACCTACGGAGCTTTGTTGGAGGGGTTCATGATCAGACATCCCATGAACTCTACCTCTCGGGTTTATCGATGTGACTGTAACCCACGGGTCTTGCTTGTTTGTCACCCGCGGATAGGGAATGTAGCATACCTACACCATGTACAAATTTAACCACGGGAATGCAACAAAACTTAATTAAAAATTAACGTAAAAGAAATACAAACCTGGTCTGCTTGTGATGCAAGTACAAATGGCTCGTATCTCTGGAGTTTTCTTCTGCTATGTAATGATGTAACACCAAATTGGTCGTGTCGCATACCGCTTCCTACTAATGGGTCGTTCCAGTCGCATAAAAATGCAACACATCTTAGACCGAGCATTCCCGGGTACTGAACATCGAAAATCTCACGTACGACACCATAGTATACAAGATCACCTGACTGAGTTGATACACCGTAATCTGATGTTGTAGCACTCCTATCATCCCGAAGAATCTTAAAAGCGTACCCCCGTGTGCTATACATCACATGTGACTGCACGGTTGCTAGTGGAAATCTCACAATTTCTTCTAACCACGTGGGAAATGTTTGTCCGTTAGCCTTCTCTGTCGTCACCTGCACAATTAAAATAAAAATACTTCAAATAATTAAATCTTTCATTACATATGATGATTGCTAAAAACAAGGCAATTAAAAGACTTACATAATCTCTTAACCAACGTCCGAACTCTTCCTGTTTGAGCTCGATTAGCTCGTCCTCTGTTTTGTCAGGAAATGCAAAACGTTGATAAGCCATATACATCCTGTGAGATTGAAACAATTATCACGTTAGTACATATATATATATAATCAAAAACCCAATACGTAATTAATAATTATGTTCAATATATAATACCTCTCATATTCATCAACTCCGTCGCAGTTTGTGAGAATATACATATGCAAATGCTCTCGCTCTTGTGGTGAAAGTCTCCTCTTCTTGCCTTTTCCACTAAGTCGTCCAATCTGTAAAAATATATGAGGTACATCGACCGGATAGAAAGGTAGGACGCCTCCGTCATCATGTCGAGCTGCTCTACGACTCTTTGTTTTGACTTGTGATGGAAAGTAGGACTCGGCAAAATGTGAGGTTTCTTCATTGATGGTCTGTGCGACGATAGAACCCTCCACTCTACTCAAATTTTTCACCTTCTTCTTTAGATGTAACATATACCGTTCGAAAGGATACATCCAACGGTACTGAACCGGACCCCCAAGCTCTGCTTCTCGAGGGAGATGAATTGTTAAATGTTCCATAACATCAAAGAATGAAGGAGGAAATATCTTCTCCAAATTGCAAAGGATTACAGGTATATTAGCCCCAAGATTGCGGATACCGTCTGATGTAAGAGAGCGAGAACATATATCTCGGAAAAATGCACCAATCCCTGCAATATATGGATAACAAATGAATAATTAAATAATGAAGTATATATTGTATAAAGTAGTAAATAAATAATTTCATGATTGTACCTGCAATTGCTTCGTGGACATTACGTGGTAGAAGACATGCAAAGGCAAATGGAAGGAGGCGCTGCATCACCACATGACAATCATGACTCTTCATCCCAGTAAACTTCCCTTCTCCATGATCAACGCAGTTCCGAAGGTTAGATGCGTATCCGTCCGGGAATCTAACACTTTCGGTAATCCAGTCAAAAAACTCGGCCTTTGAAGGTTCATCGAAACGAAAAGCCGGGACCGGAGGCTTCCCGTTCCCTGTCACATGTAGTGCTCTACGAGAACAAATGTCTGGCAAGTCCAATCTAGACTTCAGATTGTCCTTCGTCTTCCCTTTGACATTGAGAACGGTGTTCATAATGTTGTCGAAAAAATTCTTCTCAATGTGCATGACATCCAGATTATGCCTCAAAAGATGGTTCTTCCAATAAGGCAAATCCCAGAAAATGCTCCTCTTGTGCCAATTATGAACGTTGCCACAACCATCAACAGGATGATGTCCGTTACCACCACAATCAACGGTCCTCTCTGCACCAAAATCTCTGAACTGAGTCAACAAATACTCACCATCTAACTCAGGAGGAGGACCGTCAAATACTTTCCGGTTCTTCCTAAACAATGTGGTGCTCCGACGATAAGGATGATCGCTAGGTAGGTATCGCCTATGACAATCAAACCAAGACGTTTTCCGTCCGTGCTTCAATTGGAACGCATCAGTGTTATCTTGACAGTACGGGCACGATAACCTTCCGTGCGTTGTCCATCCTGATAACATGCCATATGCTGGAAAATCGCTAATAGTCCACAAAAGTACCGACCGCATGATGAAATTTTGGTGACAAGAAACATCAAACGCTTCAATACCTTGGTCCCATAACATTCGCAGCTCATAAATCAATGGTTGCAAAAACACATCAAGTGATCTCTTCGGATGCTCTGGTCCAGGAACGAGAATGCTAAGGAACAAGAACTCCCTTCGCATGCACAAAGATGGCGGCAAATTGTAAGGTGTTACAATTACTGGCCACAAAGAATATTTTCTGCCGTGCTTCCCAAAAGGGCTGAAACCATCGGTACATAATCCAAGGTATACGTTCCTTGCCTCAAACGCAAAGCTGGGATAAATGGATTGAAAATGTTTCCATGCTCCTGCATCTGACGGATGGGCGATTTGTCCATCTGTTGTATGCTCTGCATGCCATCTCATTGCTCCTGCTGTGCGCTCTGACTGATATAACCTTTTCAATCTCTCTATTAACGGTAAATACCACATCCGTTTATATGGCACTGGCACTCTTCCACCTGTTTCCTTATACCGAGGTTTGCGACAAAAACGACATGTCGTACGATCTGCGTCCTCTCTCCAGTAGAGCATACAGTTGTCTATGCATACATCTATCATTTGATACGGCAATCCTAGACCTTGAACAAGTTTCTGTATCTCATAGTATGATGCCGGTGCAAGATTATCTTCTGGCAAAATTTCTTTCACAAAATCAGCGATTGCATCCACGCACTCCTCACTCAAATTGAAATCCGTCTTTATACCCATCATCCTTGTTGCAGTTGATAAAGGGGAATGTTCACCTCTACACCCATCATATAACGGATGTTTAGCAGCGTCTAACATATCAAAAAATCTTCGAGCTTCTAAATTAGGTTCTTCTCCCCTATCTCCATACTCAGCAACCGATGGTATATTTTCACGATATGCATCGTTCACCATCTGAACATGACCTACCGTACTTTGTTCTTCCATTGCGGGTTCTTCTAAGCTAGTGTTATCCCCAATATAATGTTCACTAGTACTAGCATAATTATCCACCATTGTATCATTTTCTCCATGATAATACCAAATCTTGTAACCCGACATAAACCCATGACAATACAAGTGTGACTGATAGTTGCATAATTTAGCCCATTTTAGCATACATTTTAGTTAGCATTTTGTGACTTATTGCATTCATTTCTTTGTTTTTGGTATAGTTTGCATCCATTTTAGAGTTAGTGAGTCTTAGGTTAGTTTTTGCATATGTTTGTGTGCTATGGAGTCTTTTAGGTACCATTTGGAGCTTATAGAAGCTTATTGGAGTTTTGGGGAAGATCATGGACTAGGAGGAACGTACCCGCAGCAAACGGAGATGATCAAGTGATGAAGGAGAAAAGCAGGAAGCGCAGCGGTCAGCATGCAGCGGTCTAGGGAGACCGCTGCACTTTCAAGTCTCGCAGCGGTCGGAGCACAGCGGTACGAGCAGACCGCTGCGGATCCAGCCGGAGCAAAAACCAGAAGTCTCGCAGCGGTCTCGCAGCGGTCAAACCTGACCGCTGCACTTTCAAGTCTCGCAGCGGTCAGGTGCAGCGGTACGAGCAGACCGCTGCGGATCCATCCGGAGCAAGAAGCAGGCATTTCACAGCGGTCATGCAGCGGTATGAGCTGACCGCTGTGAACCTTCTCGGACCAAAAAATTGTCGGGTCAAACCCGGTTTGTCCCGGGTTGACCCGACCCGATCTGTATCTATTTAAGCAAATTAAGCCTAATTAGACGGGGGCTGCTTCTTTTTAGGGTTCTAAGCCACTTATTTCTTTCTTCTTTTCTTGTTTTTGTTTTGTATGAAAGATTCAAGATCCAAACCATTTTAGTGAAGATTTTCTTAAACTCTTTTTACCATTCTTCTTATTTTGCTTAAGGCTTTCATTTGTACGGTTTATATTTGTGATTTAGCTATGTGTGAGTAGTTCTTTTAGGATTCTTGGGTGAAGTAGACTAGGGTGATTCTAGGTTTGTTCTTGATGTTTAAGAACTAGATTAGTTGATATCCTTTCTCATTGAGTGTTATTAATGCTGGATTGGCCTTGACAAAGTTGATTTAGATCATAGGGAATTTCTCGCCCGGAAGGTGTTCGATGAAATTCCCCAACCAATTCAATGAGTGTTTTACATTCCTAGCCTATGGAAATAGATGTCTAGGGTGTTTAATGGCTATTTAGACTTGTTATTAATGCTTGTTAGTCATAGAATCGCGAACGGAAGTTTATGACGATTGATGACTAAGAAATGGGTTAATACCATGGAAGTGGATTAATCTTTAGTAGTGTTCTAAGGCCTAGGGAGATATTTAGTCGAATGTTTGAGCATCTTGAGTAGATTAAAGAATCACCCGAGTCGATTGCTTTACCCGAGAATTCGTTTGTTTAAATTTGATATTAATCGTTTTCTTGTTTGCTTTGCTACTCGTTTATTTCTCTATTTTGCACGTTTCAAATTGTCCGATAAAAACCAAAACCCGATATTTGCTTAGATTAGATAGCGTCCTGTATTCTTAGTGCGTCGTTCTTATTTCCCTGTGGATTCGATCCCAAAGTGCTACAATGACATGCCATTAGATTGAGGCATTGTGCACAGTGGGTAATTGTGCGAACCGTAAAAAGTTCACTATCAATTTGGCGCCGTTGCCGGGGAAATTAGCAATAGCCATTAGGATTTGGATACTATTTGAGACTAAGTTCTTGACTTCTACTAACTTTTTATTTTCTTCTTTTTTGCTTCTTAGAGTCGATGGCCATGGATTACAATGATTGGCCACAAGAAGAGGATGCCACATTTGATGAAAGCATTGATGATGAGCCATATGTGGAGCCACCATTTGATGAAAGTGTAGTCACATCAGAACAAAAAGTAGAGTTGGATGAGCTTTGCAAAGAAAACCCGGCATTGACAAGGAGTAATCTCGCGATTATGATCCGTTTGAACCTCATGTCACGTCGGGCAGCGCTTGAGGGAAGGGAGCTCACATATATTGAGATAAAGATAGCTCATGCACTCGAAGAGGTAATTTATTGGGTTCCACCATGCCAACTAGAAGGTATTTTTGACACAACCTTTGAAATCGTTGATTATGAGGATAGTCACTTGCCTTGCATTGAAGATGTAGCTTCTAGTTCACATGCTCTCAAGCTCATTAATGATTGCTGTGATTTAATATGTGAGTCTCAAATACTAGAAACCTTAAGAGTAGAAAAGCTTGCTAGTGATTATCATGAAGTATGTTTTGATATTAATTATCTATGTGCTTTGAATGATCATGATATCGAGTTTAAGCTTTCAATGCCTGAGGAATCTAGTTCTCTTCTTGAAAAATCTTACCTAGGGGGTGTGCTTGATGTAGATAAGATCTTGAATGAGATAGATGACCCTAAGGTTGAGATGAAATCTAGGAAAGAGGATGTGTTTTACATGATTGATGGAGATGAAGTTGACTATTTTGTGATTAACTCGTTTAAACATGAAATCGACTTTATTTTTCCATCAAATGCATTTGGTCCTCGTGAACATCTCATCATCAAGGAAAATTCCAAGATGTATGCTATATTTTTAGTAACCTTTCTTGATGTGAGTTATGCCTCTTTGCCATGGATAGTCGTGTGCCATGTTGCATATTTTGTTTCTTGTCTTGACAGGAGAAGGACCAAAGGTGCATTGGCTCAACCTTTTGATTCTCATGATTAACAGTTGAAGCGTCAAGCTTAGCGACGTAAAACAAGCGCTCTTGGGAGGCATTCCCATGACTATCTTTGTATATATTTTCGTTCTTTCTTGTTCTTTTTAATGTTTTTGTTTGATGTTTATAGTTTTCTTGGGTCCAAGGTCGTGGTGCTTAATGCATGAATGGGTAGAGCTACAGCACGTCACACTTCTCTCCAATCCAAAGGTATGATCCAAACTCCATTTCATTGTACATACTTTTTGCATATTTTTACCTTCTCTTTGACTTTTGTTGCACCGAGACGTTGCAATTCAAGTTCGGGGGAAGGATTTGTGTCTTTTGATCTTGTGTTTTGTGATCTTATTTTTATTTTTCCATCTTTGAGTCTCATTCATTCATATAAGTGCATATAAAAACCATTAAAAAAAAAAAAAATTTTAGTTGCATTTTGCATGTTTAAGATTGAGTCTAGATGCATATAGGTTTGCATTCACTTGCATTGGGAGAATTATCCATGTAGAATATAAACTTAAGAGCTTGAATTAATGCCCTCGTTAGGAGTTCTTTGATGCATTTGAGCGATCACGAAGTTAAGGATGATCCATGCTTTGATCTTGCGGTTTGAATGTTTTTGTCTTGGTTGAAGCATGCTTTGAATTGAATCTAACTCTATCTACATGAACTTTAATCTTGACTTGAAATTATCATGCTTGTACATTGAAAAGTGAATTCATGGATACCTTATACATATTTGAGCTATCTTACCTCTTTTCACCACTCTCTTGTTAGCTCAAATAGTCGTTTCTCATTTTTGGAACGGTTAACCACACCCTTAACTATACTTTTCCTTCAAGCCTTCATCTCTTGTGTGTGTCGTGAGGCCTAATTTTGAATGAACTTAGCAAAAAGTGTTGAGTTTGGAACGACAAGGAGTTGATAGATAGGTTGGTGATTTGGGTGTTGATGTAAAGAAAAGAAAGTGTGGAGAAAATAAAAGATTGGGAAAAAGGATAGGGGAAAGTAAAAAGTTTGGATTGGTTGGCATGAAAGTGTGGAATAGCTCTAGGTGTTGAAAGTATAAGTCTCTATGTGTGTAAAAAAAAAAAAAAAAAAAAAAAAAAAAAAAAAAAAAAAAAAAAAAAAAAAAAAAAAATATGGCTAAGGCATCTAAATGATGATTGAGAGACTAGTTATGAAAGTGAAAAAGAGCTAAAAGAAAAAGATGAAGAGCCAATCCATTTGTTGAAAGAGAAGAAGAAAAGAAATGTGGTCTAAGAAGGCAAAATGCCTTGTGATATGGGTAGTTTAGAATGGATCTTGATGAGTTTAGAAATAGGAGTGGAGTTCATATTGGGGCATTGGGTAGACGGATGTCATCCTTGTACGCATCAATTGTTCTTTACTCTTAGCATTTTGCCAAAGTTCATTCTTTCGTGAGAGATCCCATTGCATTGGAATACCCACATGATTGAGATTATTTTCATCTCAAAACCTTTTCCCTAAGCCAAATGAGTTCACTTGATTTTTATTAAGCATGATTCACCATTGTACTTAATGAATGTTAAAGAGTTAGAGGATATGATTACTTGTAGATGCTAAGGCTTATACCAAATTCGTGTAGCGACGAGTATGGCTAAATCTTTTGAAGTAGAGGTTGTTTGTGCATCACATAACTACTACCAAGTGCATTGAATTGAATTCTTTTGTTAATATTCTTGGATATGATATCCCGCATTCCAACCTCTTCTTCGATTTGTTCTTGTTTGTTTGCTTGCGGACAAGCAAAAGGCAAGTTCGGGGGAGTTGATAGTTGCATAATTTAGCCCATTTTAGCATACATTTTAGTTAGCATTTTGTGACTTATTGCATTCATTTCTTTGTTTTTGGTATAGTTTGCATCCATTTTAGAGTTAGTGAGTCTTAGGTTAGTTTTTGCATATGTTTGTGTGCTATGGAGTCTTTTAGGTACCATTTGGAGCTTATAGAAGCTTATTGGAGTTTTGGGGAAGATCATGGACTAGGAGGAACGTACCCGCAGCAAACGGAGATGATCAAGTGATGAAGGAGAAAAGCAGGAAGCGCAGCGGTCAGCATGCAGCGGTCTAGGGAGACCGCTGCACTTTCAAGTCTCGCAGCGGTCGGAGCACAGCGGTACGAGCAGACCGCTGCGGATCCAGCCGGAGCAAAAACCAGAAGTCTCGCAGCGGTCTCGCAGCGGTCAAACCTGACCGCTGCACTTTCAAGTCTCGCAGCGGTCAGGTGCAGCGGTACGAGCAGACCGCTGCGGATCCATCCGGAGCAAGAAGCAGGCATTTCACAGCGGTCATGCAGCGGTATGAGCTGACCGCTGTGAACCTTCTCGGACCAAAAAATTGTCGGGTCAAACCCGGTTTGTCCCGGGTTGACCCGACCCGATCTGTATCTATTTAAGCAAATTAAGCCTAATTAGACGGGGGCTGCTTCTTTTTAGGGTTCTAAGCCACTTATTTCTTTCTTCTTTTCTTGTTTTTGTTTTGTATGAAAGATTCAAGATCCAAACCATTTTAGTGAAGATTTTCTTAAACTCTTTTTACCATTCTTCTTATTTTGCTTAAGGCTTTCATTTGTACGGTTTATATTTGTGATTTAGCTATGTGTGAGTAGTTCTTTTAGGATTCTTGGGTGAAGTAGACTAGGGTGATTCTAGGTTTGTTCTTGATGTTTAAGAACTAGATTAGTTGATATCCTTTCTCATTGAGTGTTATTAATGCTGGATTGGCCTTGACAAAGTTGATTTAGATCATAGGGAATTTCTCGCCCGGAAGGTGTTCGATGAAATTCCCCAACCAATTCAATGAGTGTTTTACATTCCTAGCCTATGGAAATAGATGTCTAGGGTGTTTAATGGCTATTTAGACTTGTTATTAATGCTTGTTAGTCATAGAATCGCGAACGGAAGTTTATGACGATTGATGACTAAGAAATGGGTTAATACCATGGAAGTGGATTAATCTTTAGTAGTGTTCTAAGGCCTAGGGAGATATTTAGTCGAATGTTTGAGCATCTTGAGTAGATTAAAGAATCACCCGAGTCGATTGCTTTACCCGAGAATTCGTTTGTTTAAATTTGATATTAATCGTTTTCTTGTTTGCTTTGCTACTCGTTTATTTCTCTATTTTGCACGTTTCAAATTGTCCGATAAAAACCAAAACCCGATATTTGCTTAGATTAGATAGCGTCCTGTATTCTTAGTGCGTCGTTCTTATTTCCCTGTGGATTCGATCCCAAAGTGCTACAATGACATGCCATTAGATTGAGGCATTGTGCACAGTGGGTAATTGTGCGAACCGTAAAAAGTTCACTATCAGTGACCATACTTCATCTATCACGATAAATCTACGATTCCCACAATTGGTACAAGGGCAATAGATTTTACCGGTTTTTTTTGCTTTCTTCTGCATACCCACAAATGCCATGAATTCCTGTAGACCTTTTTTGAATTCCTCCGTAACTAGGCCCGTGTCCGGAATTTGATGAGGCTTGTCCATCCATGATCGAAAATAATTATAAGGATTTGAAGAAGACATTTTCGTAAGGAATTAGATAACAGAGATTTTTTTTGGTTGTGCTTATAAATGAAGCGTGGAAACGTTTTTATAAGGAAAATTTTGTCCTTTTCCGACGGATTTCCGACGGATTTCCGACGGATATAAAGCAGATATTATCGATGTCGGCAACCATGTCGGCAGCCATGTCGGCATCTGTCGGATATCCGTCGGACATCCGTCGGATATCCGTCGGAAATCCGCGACGGATGAACGTCGTCGGAAATCCGTCGGCAGTATGTCGGCAGCGTCAAAAAGTCGTCGGAAATCCGTCGGAAAGTGTCCGACGGATTATTGTCGTCGGAATTTCCGACGGATTTCCGACGGGTTAATATTTCCGACGGATTTCCGACGGATGTCCGACGGATGTCCGACGGATGAGAAGTTAGTCGGAAATCCGTCGGAAATTTCCGACGGAATTATTGCCGTCGGAATTTCCGTCGGATTTCCACCTGTTTTCTTGTAGTGGATGGACAACTACGAATTCGGAAATGGATGGATACTCTCCCGTTCGGTATGAATTGGGTCAACTTCACAAATCCTGCTGATAGAAAACAGAAAGACTCCGGCAAATGGTTCTCTAAGTTCATCGCTAAATAAGGTAGGTTTTACGTGAATGATTGAACCGAACTGTCAATCTAATTGATTAATCGGTTATATTATTGTGTTGTAACTAAATAATTGGTATCCAAACTAGAATTTAATAACATATATGTTTGTATAATGTGCATTGTTTAATGTTGTAATTGATGAAAGCATGTGTGTTGTTAAGATCAGTTTTCATTGATGTTGTAACGAATTTAAGTTAATTTCTTATATATATATATACAAAAATCATAAATAAATAAATAAATAAATGTTTTATTCTATACTCATTAGCCGTTATAATGAGGTAAAGCGTTGGCCTTGATTACATCCAAGTTAATAAAGTAAGAGTAAACTTATTCTGAAACCACAGATGTGAAGAAAAAACCAATTTATCAATGGTTAAATAAATTATCTTAAGGTTGGAGGACCAAAATTCGAATATTACCACTGCGATTTCAATTATCATTAATCACAGTGGATTAATGTAGATTTTTACACTTTAAATGGCAAAAATATCTTATCCTTTACAAGCTCTAAAAATTAGTTCCGGTTATGAGCAAAAAAAAACAACTTCAAGAGGTTGCTGGTTTGGTTTACTAAAAACACACACAGAAAAAGTGAATTTTCGAGTCTTCCTTTGTTTGTTTGGAACATAGTCGCTAACGGATACTAAAATAACCATCTTTTCCATGTTGATGATGAGACTCGTATGTGTATCACACATTCGTTGATGATCTCACTCCATATTTATTAAGTTGATTTTAACACATTCGTATCACTCAACAATGTCACACGCCCACAGTTTAATATTCAGTCGATTAAGCACACACGTATCATACTTGGAGTGAATTCTTAGTGGATTCGAGGTACCTGTCCTTGGCACCCAAACAACCTTTTGCTGTTTCCAGCAGTCTCAAGCAAAGTTGTGAGACTTTCTCATTCATCTGCACACCATCATCAAATCGGCATGTCACCAACGCAGTTAAATTTAATTATTTTTAGTTTTTCAGGAATGAGAAGAATTTTTTTTGCAAAACTTGGGAGAAAAAAACAGTACAACTAGTGCTGATGATATGCAATTGCAAGCTTCAAGCGCAATGTTCCCGCGAGCAATCTGCAAATAATATAAAGTTCAACAAAAAATTTGGAATTCATTTCTTACTAGTGGTAGTAGTTTTTACCTGTGAAGATTCTTGCTCAATAGCGTCTACAAGTTCACCTACAACTAGCTGAGTCCACGAGACAAGTTCATTCTTGTATGATGAATTACCAAAGAACAGCAAATCATTTCCAATTATCTGCACACAAAAATAAGTAAAACCCAAACTCTTCTTTAACATTTTAGATTTGTATATCCAGCCATCACAAAACAGACTTCCCAGACCAAGGAATTGGTCTGTAATAAGATGATCAAGGCCTTTTAAAGGCATAATAATACCTCTGGATTGGCAGAACGGTAAGGTAGATTTTCCTGAGAAAGTGTTGACGACAGTGTAATTATGGCACAGAATATCTTCACCTTCAATCTTGGCATTGCCCTACAACATCACGAAATGTCACACACCCAAAAAGGCATAAGGGGCGGTAAAACGTAACAGATAAGAAATAAATATAAAAGAAGGCATTTTAAACAGAAGACAAAGAAGCGAATGCATGTCCATTTTGCATATCCAATATGTGCATTTACGTAAGTATAGTCCTTCGAAGAAGCATACCATGAACTAGAGCAACTAGCAGAAAATATTCTCTTAAGGATCTCCATCACGCCTTTCTCAGGATTACCTTTCCAATTGAATATACAAAAAAAAAATATCAGTTATGAAGCTCTGAAGAAATAAGGACAGGCAAAAGCCATTCGGTGAACGAATCATATCTATATTGTTGGGCAAAAGCAATCCAAGAGATTCCACAATTTACCTGGGACCATTACCAAGAGGCTGCACAATTTGCATACCACCGAGGACATACTATCCGCATCAACTGATTTTAAACCTGATAGGTACAAGATATTATACCATCAAAATATCAGATGTATATCCAATTTACAGAACAATAAGGCATATACATCTATCTACAGAGAAAAAATAGAAGGCCCTAACAACTGAAAATGGAAAATAAAAAACGAAGCCTACGAAGCTAGAGTGACGAAGAACAAAGATAATCATCTATATACTTGAAAAAAACTTGATAAATAAATGTGTATGCCTACCACCGACCTTAGAATCATCAATTAGCTATAAAATTTAAAGCAAGTGTTATCTTCGCAGTAACCGGTTTAAGGGTGGCTACAATTAACAGACTAGTTTTATAATTACTTCTCACTTGTTAATCTAGTACCAAGTAGTTAAATTAAACATTTCTTGACAAATAAACTCACCATCTGTTGGCGCTACATTCTCTAAACACTCAACAGCTGACATGACCAGTCCATCAGAATGAGAAATCAATCCACCTAAAAGTGCGACCTTTAAAACATATTTCAGTACGTATATACTTTGACTTTTGAGTGCAAAGTACTACAAATAAGACAAAGACACACCTCAGCAGTTTCGAGATAAAGATTTAAGTGTTTTGTGGGAGTTGAAACAGATGGAATGGTAACTTCGCTGAATGCTAGGCAAGATTTTACAAAGTTGATATGCTTCTTTCCTGCTTTTAGTGCTTTTACAGCCAACGTGTTGCTTGAACGGACAAGTGTCTCCTGCAGCCAGTGACCATAACACAGTAAAAATGATCACACCATTGAGCCAAGCAAAAGTTTGATAATTTTTGTTTGTGTCAATTATCTAATGCAAATAAACAAAGAATACAACACCCATAGCAAAGAAAAAAGTACATATGAGCATTTCTTGGCCTTGTTCCCTCTCTATAGTTAATATCTAATATTCTATGTACTCCTCTTTTCTCATTACGTGTGCTCAGTGCTATATTTTTTCATAAATGTACCATATAATATCTAGCCAAAGTAATGGCTTCCTTACAATCTTGTGCACTTGCCCACCAAATAAATAACATATTGTTATTACGTACTACTTTGATTATGCATCAGATGGCAGATACATTGCTGCTGAGCCCTCAAATTTAAGGCTAAGTATGAGTCATGACCAAGCAAGAAAGGACTAGATCATAGATATGCCCCATAATTAATTAATAACCTCATAATCAAACTCTTTTGAAGAAGTAAGAGAACGCACAAGACTGGAACTATACAGGGTCCTCCACAGGTACAGCAGTATTTAAAGTTAAAACTGATACCAAAGAACAATTATTTTTTTGCTGACCTTAAGTTCATGTATCCCATTAAAGGCCTCACGACACTCCGCCAAAAACATCAAATGGCGTTCCATTTCTTCCCCATAATCAACCTAAGCATCAACAGTGAAGTCAAAATCAACCAAATTGACACAAAAGAGCAAGTACTCATTGGTATCATAATAATGTAAGTGGAACTTAGGTACCATCTCAACAAAACGAGAAATTAAATGTGCTGTCTGTCGATTGTCATCATCCTTAATGTTAAGGAAATCTGTAGCATCATAAAGAGCCTGAGAAACTTCAAAAAGCAATTGCACTGTTGTTGGATCACATATGCAGCCATTCCTGCTCCAAGGGGAAAGAAACGTATATACTTTACCAAGAAAGAAAAAGGAAAACTAAATACATAAACATAAGGACCATAACTATATACAAATCCCTCAAAATAGGATCCCAGATATCTTGAAGGGAGCTTGGTGAATCTATGTATTTAAATTTGCAGTTTCAGCCGATCTCTGTTCCAATGCAAATTAATTTTCATCATCTTGACAACTATTTACAATGGTCTACATGCCTCATCCAGTATGTGTGAGAATTTTCATTCCCATTAAGAACGATGGAATACAAAACAAGCCTTACCTAGTACCCATGTTAAGAAGATGCATGTTAACACTTCTCTTTGAAGTCCCAGACATAAGATCCAAAAACTCGATGAAATGATTCTACAAGGTAAACAAATAAGTCATTGAAGGAGACTATATAATGATACCATCCAAGGGATTAGACAGCGGCTCATTTGGGTGCTGCGTATTGTTTCCTGAAAGCCTTCAAGTTGATAAAGGAAAGAGGGAAGAAAGTATTACCAGAGGAAGTACTTCTTGCAAGTCCTCGAAATGAGAGAGCAGCTTCAAAATTATGGATTGCAAACTTGCTTGTTCTTCTTCACAAAGAAACTTGTCGCGTGCTCGAGTTACAATATCATCCAAGAGAGCATCCAGATGATTTTCCTGAATCCATTAAAACTGATAACTAAGATTCTAGAGAAACAAGATCAGAAGACTCTCATGTACCAAAAAAAAGCACTCAAGCCTCACCATCTTGTTCTGCAACAACAGATCCACATATGCATCCATAATTCTTAAGTAGTCATACAGCGACTGATACTGAGAAGCAGCCTGTTGCAATAGTTACACCTAAATGTCAGCCTGTCACGCCATCTTTCTCTTTACCACAACTTTTGTTGACATATTATTATGCAAATCATTATTTAGGAAGGACTAAGATGCATCTTTTGGAATGTAATGTAGATATATGTAAAGTATGTCAGTATGTCACCAACAGCGCAGGTACATAATGATTGAAAATTTATCTATGAAGATGAATTCCTAGTTTTGTTGAAAGAAAAAGGCAACACCAAAACCTGGATAACTTCATTGATGAGTGAACTGAGGAAACCTGCTTGAGATCTCCCTTCACACAATCTATTTCCAAGTAACCTGTAATTCAAAATCTGCTTGCCAAAGCAGTAAAAAATAACAGGAAGGATTAGACTCAATGGATGCCATAGCTTATTAAATCTGAAATGAGGTAACAACCTGACTGAATGAACAATCATTGCTGCATCTAATCATATGCAGGATCTCCATAGCTTTTGAACTAACTAATTCAGATGGAAGTTCCTTGAGTAGATGATGAAGTAAAATGGACACAAGTGAAGAGTTGGTGGACGAGTGAGATTTATTCCTTCCAAATCCAAGCTCCTCAAGCATGCCCAAGACATTGTTCTCCTGTACACTAACATATTTTTAGGAGAACGATCAATTCATCACAAATCAAGGAAAGGATTAACAAGGTCTGGCACACATTTTCTGCCCCAGCAATCTGCCATTTGTAGAAAATTCAAAACACGCGAAAGTATAAATTTTAATACAAAACTAACTATGAATGTGATTTACTGAACATCGTTGGAAATTGGGTTCTAAACAACAACGAAAAAAAATAGGAGCAATGCTTTCAGTCACTAACTGGTCGAGAACAGTTACTAACCTGACGTCCAGTCAGCAATAAGCATTTCACTATATACTCAATGGGTGGTTCCATCAAACTAAAAAGCAACTTTTTGTCATCTGTAATATAGGAATATCCGTCCTTGTCCACGATAACAGGCGCCAGTACATCTTCAATATCCTTGATGCATTTGATTAGATATCCTGTTATATTACGGCCAAACTTATGACTTTAAGTGTCTTCCTCAAGGAAGAAGAAAAAAACAGCTCACGGAAGTCTAACCATTGGCATGTAAAAGGCTACATTCAAAATTCTCAAATTGGAGGTGCCTAAAATTTTGCATCATCATGCTAAAAGCAAAAGGAGAGGAGACAGTTCATCCACAGATACTCAAGTCATAATGGAAGAATTAACGAGAATCTCCCTGTGCTACACTCAAGTCAAACAGCCTTCCCTACTCGCTTCAAACACCATTCACTCATGATAAGGAAAGTCATGACATAAGATCGGAATTCTTTTCCATAACTAGCAAGCAAGTGTGACTAGGGTAAAATTCTGTATCCGTTTCGATTTAGAAAGCCAAGCTTGTTCAGCAGATTACAAACCATTATGATTCTTCCACTATTCGTCTATCTAGAATTTTCCTGAAAAAAAAAACATAGAATAAGGTACCTGAATTGCAGAAGCCCAACTTCTGCATACGATGCACCATATAAAGACGAGAATACAAAGATGCCAGTGGATCTGCAAGACCTCTCACCATCATGACTAAACGATCCAGAACTTCCACGGGTTGATTAATGAGGAAACGCCAGCAAGGTAAAATCGCAAGCTCCAGGTAACTATAGGCAGACAACAAAGACCAAAAATAAGAAAAACAATAAGGTAAGGAGTGTAAGTTAAGAACTATCGATAGAGGCTTTACATGCGAGGGAGAAGTTCTCGTACAGAACCAACTTTGCAAAACCAATTATAGCAAGTCTCTCTTGCTTCGAGGCAGATATCACTTGCTTGAAAATCATCTGTCTTTAACACAAGTTCAAAAAAAATTATAAGCTGCAACTAGAAGATTGCATGTTGTGCTACAAACTTATGTGTCTGATTGTGATCATGAACAGACTCCCAGATCGCGTAATTCCATACTCGATAACACTACATTTTGTTGGATAGAAATACAGGATTAGTATAGAGATGCATACTCAGTAAGGTGCAGATCACTGTTCCATCTACATCATGTTTTGCTTTCTCTTTGATCCGTTCCCACACCATATCCCCAAGCATATCTAGCATGTCAGTGACAATGACAAAGACTGTAGGATAAAACTGCAAAACTGTTGTGTCCATCAGAAGTTTTGTGACCTGCAGAAGGGAACATATTATTAAATCTTTAAATTAATAATCCAGTTAGTTACCAAAACTTATCTACGGCCAAATCACCTGTATATTTTCCTTTCAAAGAAAAATACTTCTGTAGCGAATACTATTGAAACATGAATCCAACTGTGCACGAGCTTTCAAGCGCTATATGTCGGATAACTCAATCTAATGAATGATTTTGAACAACTCATATGGCAAAAAAATGATACGTTATTGATAGAGGGATAGAAAACACAGCCATTTTAGAATACGAATTTTGTAGCAAAGCAGAATTCATTAGTTACAAAGTTAACCTTTATCGATAACTTCAGTGATGTTACTCGATCTTCAGCCTGCCAAGCGCAAGTTATTCCATCTCTTAGCTCGTGTATTTTGGCTAGATAGTCCTGTTGGCTGATCATTTTAGCAGTTGCTTCTAGAGAAGTTTGTTCGCTGCCTGGTTCGTCCAAATGTGATAGAGCGGAAGGGTTCTCAACTGCTAATTGAGTAAAGCAGAAAAAGAGCTGTTATGATATGCATCCGCGTGTTCGGGAAATAAAGACCGAGCTGCTACAGAAGAAGAAAAAATTATTACTAGGAATATCAAAGACACCATACCTTTGGAACCTTTCATTATTATATTTGATATCTGTAGAAAATGGGTAGACAAATTAGACAAGATGAAAAAGGGAAACACCAAATGATCTTTCTAGCTATATGATCAGTATTAATAAAAGAAAAACAAAACTCTATTTTTGAAACAAACACTAAGACTTTATGCAAAGAATATACATAACTGGAGAAAATGAAATCACTTTGGAGACAGGAAACCGCTGCATCAAGATTCTTTTAAGAGATTTCCACTCCTTTATCAGGTCCTGAGTTACAGCTTCAATGGATAAAAAAGTATCTTCAACCTTATCTTCTTCTGAAGCATTCACATCCAATCCCATCAATGGATCAAAGAAGTCAAGATTGCTACCTCTGACAGTTTTAGCCTGCAAATTTAATAAGTAAATTTTTTCAAGTCTTATAATGCATTATCTGCTTCAATAATTTTTAACGCAAAAGAAAAATCATTCTTCTGTCAAGAACAAAATTATATTTTTACCAACAAGAAAACAGGAATCTTACTTTTTCTAGATCAAAACATAAAATAAGCCTACTCAACAAGTTATGAAGTTCTGTGCCCTTCACAAGATATATTCATGTATATAAAATACACACGAATGCGTAGCAACAGACAACAAATATATCTTATCCTCTGTTCTTGTGTTCAAGCCTTTACTGGAAATTCAATACATAAAATATATATGTCGCTTTGACCGCATTAGCAAAACAACGAGAAATCTCTATGACACCTGTAGGGGAACAGGTTGTCTGAGTGGAGGAATCATTTCAGTCATTGCAATAAACTAAACCCAATTACAGAAGTACACTAACAAGTGAAGTAAATCTTGTCAAGAGAATCTAGTTAACTAATATCCACCAACTTTAAGTAATCGAAGAGAGATTCACAGAAATGGAAAACAGGGCTTGATTGGTACACAATGCCTATTTCTCATTAACAGAGAACGTAAACTAAAATTAACGAAGCCTTCAAATTCAGCAGCAAAGATCACTACAACAAGAACAAACAGCAATGTATTGAAGTCCTCGAACATCCCCAAAATCAAATCCTAAATTAATTCTTAAGGCTCTGTGAAGTAGCAGAAGTCTAATGAATTGGACAAGGGAACACCAAATGTGAGGATGAAATAACCTGTTGTTGAGGAGAAGCAAGTGTAGAGGAAAGAGGGTGCTTGTGAGCTCGTGAACGAGGAAGGAGTTGAGATTCAATCTCAGCTCCATAGTCGCGACGCCGGAATTCGAATTCCATGGCTTTGTGATTCTCGCCGCCGTCGTCGTCGTCGTCGTCGTCGTCGTCGTCTCTCCAGAGTCGATCTGCGATTCTCCCTCAAGACAAGCAAAACGCTAAAAGACGTGTACACGGCGCCGTTTAATTAAAAAGTCAAAATTGGATCAGACGTGCCCAAAATTAAATTCTAACCCAAGAACAAACCGAACCAAACCTGGCTGAATTAATTTCGTTTGGTCTTTAATCTCGTCGGATCTGATACCAGATTCAAATAAATAGTGTCTCTTTTGTGCTTAGGTTGATAGATAATAATTCTGAAGCTTTTTTTTTATCATAACCATAAAGTTACGTATAGTCTTTCTAAGTGTGCTACCTAAACTAGGGCTAGGGCTGGGCAAAAAATCCGGATCCGAAAATTCGAACCGGTATCGAATTCGAATTTTTAAAATATCCGATCAGATCTTAAATTCCTATAGCTGAAGAACCAAACCCGAATCGGTATCGAACCGAGAACCGAATGGGTACCCGAAATATTATATACTCAAATATATTAATTATATTTAGACTTGATATAACTCAAATACCCAAAATTATATTTATAAATCCGAATATATTACTTATTTTTTGGGTATTTCGGGTATTTTATATATATTTTCGATATTATGGGTATATCGAATACACATATTTTGTTTTTCTGGATTTTTCGAGTATTTTGGATACTTTTGGTTTGAAATTATATTGGTTTATTGAAATGAATATTCATGTTTTGTGTTTTGTCTCGGATTTCGGGTTCTTCGGGTATTGTGGATACTTTGGTTATTTTCGGATCCGGATCCGAACATATCCGGAAAATTTCAGATCTTTAAAAAAATACCAATCCAATCTGAATCCGAACCGAGCAGGGTACCGAATTTTTAAAATACCCGATCGATATCTAAATCCCTAAACCCAAAATACCTAAAACCCGAAATATCTGACCCGAATCCGATCCGAAGATCCGAACGCCCACCCCTAACATAAACCATGAATTCGGTTTATTAACACTGTAACAGCACCCATGTAACAACTGGTTGAGTCAAACGCAATTGGACATATATTATTCTGAAATTTTTTTTTCTCTTTTTAACTTATATATTTTTCATTCTTTTTCAATTGCTAAAGAAACAGTTAATTTTGGGGAAAAAAGTTTTTCAAAAACTTTCGACCACAACTTAACTTAAATGTCAAGCTCTTAAATTCAATTATACCAATTAGATCGATCAAATTTTTATGTTTATCTTATAATTATGTGAATGTAAAAACATGTATATTAAGTACGTTAACCAACTTGGTTTTTATAAATTACAGAAATAAATTCCTTTTGATAACCGGTGTCATCTTAGGCCGATTCCCAAACCAATTCTCGAGACCTATAGAAATCTGGTGTTTTTGCCACATTAAGTGTTTATGGATAGCCAAGTTGAGAGAGGTGAGATAATTTTACGTTTGAGGGGTTCGATCCCTCTCCTAAGACAAACAAAACGAGTCATCAATAAGATTAAACTACTAGCTCACTACTACTTAATCTATAAATTAGAATTTGATCAGCACAATCATTTTAGTTTTCTTAATAAATTGTTTGAATAGAAAAAAAATATGTATTACTCCACGGAATACTTAGGTATTATACCTAGTACTCTACCTACGTTATAAAAGCACACCTATCTATACGGTAATGTCAAATGGCACGTTCATTTGATGAATTTTTTTTTTTTTTTTTGCTAAATTGTAAATTTTCATTAAAATGAAATGTTTAGCTATTACAAATTGTGTTAATAATTTGATCGATTTATAAGTTTGGTCCCATAGCAAAAAAAAATTAAAAACATGGAAGCAAAATTCAATCGGTACTTTGTCGACACCGAAGCTCTAAAACAACAAATATCGAATAGCGATAAAGAACTTGAAAACCCAAGTAAATGCTAATAAATATTGTACAAAAAGATTGATATATTATGTCAATCCTTAATGACTTCTTTTATATACTGTTCCACCCTCGTTCGTCAAAACGCGGGCAAGTTTTCGTTAATCTTCTATCACAATCAATGTAATGAAAATAATATATACTCCCAAGAGAAAAAAAAATAATCAAGTTTTTTTTTGCTAATTAATCAAGTTGTATAATGAAATATTTAATTAATAATGATTCGGCCGACGGTGTACGAGAGAGGGTACCAAGACTTGGAACGAAAGTCTCGATTGATAAATTAGTGATTTGATTAACGTTGCTTCACCATACAGCATGCCTTTAATTTCTCGTCCAACCACACTTTTATGGTCACATTCTGGCTCTTCCTTAATAGCCGGCTTATATTCCTTCACGTTTTGTTACTCCCCACTTTGATTTCAAGCATAGTTGGTCACATTGTATCACACTAGCTTGTAATGTAATTATTATAAAATACTTTTAGAAACAAATTAATAGGCCGTTTTATTGGTTTAGAAGTTTCTCTTAAACAATAGAATCTTACGCAGTTTTATATGGTACATGCATTGCCTATCGATTAAACTAACCGTTCTTAAAAGTTAGATCAGAATCGTTAATTTTGTTTATTTTGTGGCCACTGTCATATATATTAGTCAGGTGTTCTAACTTCTAAGCTTGAACCCAAGATGCATAAGATATATATAGTTATTGATCCAATACAGAATTATATAATCGATGTCAATTAGCCTTGTTAATATTAATATAGATATATATGGTTCCTGAATTGGTGTCAATGAAGAATAATAAGTAAGACCCAAACAAATACACAAACTTACGCTACAAAACCCAAAAAAAAAGGGTTGTTTGAATATAAACTTGAAAATGTCAAAATTCTTGGAAAACTAATTACAATTTCTTTTGGACTTTGTGAGAAAAATATTCTTTTTTTTTTGTCAACGTGAAAAATATTCAACATTAATGAAGAATTATTTGAACGTACTCTACTCATTCCACCACATGTATGGCTACTACAAAATAAACGATTCGTCAAACTTTATATAAACTCTACTTCCTTCGCCCTTCACAATCATTTTACGACCCCAAATCTCTCTCATTCTCTCTTTAACGACGAAAAAACGAAATGGGGCTTAAGAGTATCATCTTGGCAATATCTCTAACAATTTCCATAACCATCTTTGTATTGATTTCTACAATATTCGTCGGCAACAACAAAACAGAAATGCACATGCACATGCACATGCAAACGCAAATACAAACGCCTACAAAGAAGCCTCCTAGGGCGAGTCGTTTCCTAGCACAAAACGCGAAGAACGGTCGTAACACTGACGCGGTAGATCATTGCAACAAAAACGAGGAGATATGCAAGAGCCAAGGAACGCACAACTCCACAATGGCGTGTTGTAGCAACAATTGTGTTGATGTGGCGTACGATAACGATAACTGTGGCGCATGTAAGAACCAATGCATGTTCACGCAGGCTTGTTGTGGGGGAGAGTGTGTTTACTTGGCTTATGATAAGAGACATTGTGGGGAGTGTAGCCATAGTTGTTTGGTTGGTGAGTTTTGTGTCTATGGGTTGTGTAATTATGCGTGATATGTAAATAGTTAGTTTTACTATAGTAAACTTTGGTATGTTTACTAGTGTTCCAATATAGTTTTATAATATAACGTTATTGTTTGGATATTTGTAAAATTTGATATAGAAATTTGGATCAAGAAATTGATACGGATTTATACAAGCATCTCAATTTATGAAGAAAAAAAATAGAGTATATGTTAGTTGAGTATTACTTATGTAAGTTTTTGTCTTACAATAATTTGGTAGCTATAAGTTTTACACCAATGTTATATATCTTCTGAATACTGTGAAGTTTCGGTCCCAAAACTTCAACTACAAAAAAAATCTACATACGAAGACCTTGCAAAGTTGTATATTTGATATAAATCTATGATCGGTAATAATAATTCTGATAGACTGGCATCCAAAGCATTTTTGTAATTTTGCTGTGTATTTGATTTTTCCATAATTCGACAATTTGGTCATGAATTTTGATCTAGTCATGATGGTTTGCCAAAAACTCTACATGCACTGAAACATTTGTCATCCATAATTTGTTATATATGCATAATCAAGTTACTCTTTATTTGTTTGTTAAAAACAAAACAAAATCTAAGGGCCATTCTAAAGTGTATTACATTTTATGTTTAACAAAAAAAAAAAAATTACCACGTAAATATAAAAAATTCCAAAGATACAACAAAATCTATGTTTAGTAAAGGTTCAAGTTTAGAAAATGTTTCTATTATTAAGTTTTACTACTAAATCTTACAAACTCTTACGAAACAGAAATTTTGTGGTATTTTTGACATATTTGCATAGTAAATCACTTTCTCTGATTTTTTTTTTTGATTTTAACACTCTCCTATCTTCTTTTTTCCTTTATCTGCGTAAAATGATGATTGTGTCTATATTTTTGTTGGTCCGTATATTGTACAAGTTGAGTCACGTCGTACTGTTCGGAGTTAAAACTGAAAAAATTGTGTATGTAAAGTAAACAAAAGTGCTATATATCTTTCTTTTTTTGCAAAAATATTAAAAAAAAAACTACACAAAACTTAATAAAGTGACAAACAATGCAAAAACTTCGGTGTTTTCTTAAACTTTTTCAAGGTAGTGGTACCTTTAGAATTAAAGCTTACTTTTTTGCTGTCGAAAAAACTTATTTTGTAGTATTTTAGAGTATTTTTCAAAAACTAATTGTGTTAATATCTTACCTCTACATTAAGTTATATGAAATCTTGCAATAAAATGGAAATCGAACAAGGAGAACAAAACAACGCGCATTGCTTTACAAATTTACTACCAGCAAATGACGATCCAAGAAACAAAAGTAGAATACATTATCATAGCTATTAAGATAGTCAAATTGTTGTATTCGAAGTTAATATGGCTAGATCCTATACTTTTCTAGATGCCTCTAGATCTCAATTAACTTAATTACTATTAGATTAAACTGGTTACTCGAATCACATTTCTCAAGAGAACAAGCCATGATCCTAAGTTTTTCATGTTCCGATACCGATATTATAATAGGATTAGATCACTTATATGTGATAATGATGTAATGCAGTGTCAAAGAAATTGTCGTAGATATGGTGAACAACCTAGCTCTGCCACCAATCCGCATCATCAAACTCATCGACAAAAATGTTTAGAACGGATTAAATTCGATTAGAAATGCAGAATATAACTAGGGATGTAAATATGGGTTCAAACTCACAGAGTTAACCCGATCCTGTATAAAAAATTAAGTTCTAAACCCTGTATTTTATAATAGGGCTAAAAATGGCCGAATTTACATGGTTAAGTTTTTTACAGGGCTAAGTTTTTAACCCAATTTTTTTTAATAAAATCCTAAACAACACCAAAATCAAATGTGTAAACCAAAATTCATTTTTTTCTGCCAAAAAGTAAAATTCCGTTTTCCCGCCAAAAACGTAAAATCTCATTTTTTTCGCCAAAAAACGTAAAATTCCATTTTGCCGTCAAAAACGTAAAATCTCGTTATACCATATAACACATATGAGTCAGAATGTCTTTATGGTTCTCCACTCGACCCCTGTGAAAAGCTATATCACAAATCGGCAATCGAAAGCATCAATAGTTCTTACAACTCTCTCAATCTTACATTCAATTGTTTATTTTTATTTTTTTCACAAAAGTAGCATTCATTGTAAACATATAATATATATTTTTTAATATAATTTTACATTCACTTAAAAAAAAACATTGTCAAAGAAAAAATATCCTTTTGAAGTTTTAACGAATTTCCCTTTTCTTTAAAGAGAAGATAAAATTATAGTGAGACTTTTGCTGTTGAAACTTGTACTGAATTTCTGTCACAAAAATGTCAACGTGCAAAAAATTATTCTTTATTGGGTTCGAATCAAGAGAAGAGCAAGGTCGCAATTTCCTAGAACGGCTCTGATACAGAATGATTGGTATAATATTGTCGACTATTCAGATCTATTATCAGAAACATCGGGTTTTGTAATGCGATGTGCACTTAAAGATTTCTACAAAGGAAAGATAACCACGCACAACCCTCGCATAAAAAGATCAATTACAAAGAAGGAAAATAACGGTTTGCGAGTAAGGCTTAACTAGAAAAAGCATTGTCAAATTCATTTTTTTGTTTAATTATCTTTAGCATATAGAGCATATATCTGTTTACATAGTAATTTTTTCTGAAATTTCTGTAATGAGTTTTGTATTTTTAGTTTGAATCCAATGAATGAAATTTTAAGGGGAAAAAAAAAAGAGACTTTGCTGTTAAAAAAAAAAAAAAAAAATTAGAGTGAGACTTGGAGATCGAGAGTGCCGGGGAACATTTTTAAAATTAACTGTTGTGGCAAGATATAATCGAAGCAGATCCACTCGCCGGAAACGTCACACATTTTGTATTGGGGCATTTATCGCCGCCGTATTCATCTCGGCGGAAGATATCAATGGTGAAGGCACTACAAGGCGCGGCTCAGAATCTGCCGGCGGATGTCAACCAATTGATCGATCAGTTAGAGCGTCACTGCTTGGCTCCCGATGGATCTCTTGTTACCAAATCAGCCTACTACGATCTTCAACTCGTAATCTCTCTCTTCCTCTCTCTCTGTCTCTCATCTCTTACGAAAATTGGGTTCAGATTTGTGTCCCTAATCCTCTCAAGTGTTATTGTTTCGACATTGCAGGCGAGAGAAGAGATGTCTCGGGAGAGACTGCGGTATTTGGAAGCTATGGTAACACTTTATCTCTTCTTCTTTACCTTCATTCAATGATTTGAGTTGAAGCTGATTACTCCAAATTAGGGTTTGCTATTTTGTAGTTCATTAGCTTCGGATTCCCACATTCATCAATGCTTTTCACAGTGATAGATTTGCAATCTAAGGACTCACTTTTCTTTTCTGCGTTTTTACAACTGGTAGGCTATTTATTGTGAAGCTGTAGCTATGGTAGAAGAATATCAGCAAGCTATTTCAGTGGCTAACCATGGAGGGATTCGGGATGTTCAGGGTCTTTACCCTCAGCTTGGCTTGAAGAATTCTCCTCAGGTTTCTAGTCTCAAAACGTGATTTTCTAGATACGCCATTTCTGTTATCTCAAGACTCATTTATGAGCAAAATCGTATATATTTCAGGTTTATGAAACTCTAGAGCATAGGTTGGTGGTTGCTGAGGCAGCTCAGAAACTGAGGCTACCTCTTATTTCAGATGATGGTGAAATTCACGAGGAGGAAATTGAAAAATGGAGTATACTATCAAGAAGCTCTCTTGATAGCGCAAGCACGAATTTCACAATTAGCTCCACTTCTAACTCGGTGAACTATGCGAATAGCTCTGCTGGTGGGACTAGTCTTAGTGCTGCTGACACTGACGTAGTTGGTGGTGTACCGAATCGCTTTCTTGGAATAACACCTGCTTATTTGTCCTATGTCCAGCTCCAAAATACTATGTCCATGGTATTGTGAGATCATATTGTGCCTCGTATTGGTCTCTTGATAACTATGTTGTGCCTGCATCTGTTTATAGCACCAATTCTTATGATCTTATGAAAGATTGGGGATATGGATATCTGTGGGCCTCTAATTCTTTTTTCTTCTTAATAAATTTTCTTAGGATATGGCTGACTACCAAATGTTTCTTGCCCGTGAGATAGAAGGTCGATTGAAAGACAAGTGTGATAAGTTGGCTGATGCCATTGTTGATGACACTGGTAAGATCTTCATTACCAGCTTACTTTGAGGGAGAGGTCCCTTGTTCCTTAGCTAACTTCATTTGATCTTGTCTAGTGTAATACTGGGCCTTTCATGTTAAGATGCACTGCACGTAATGACCAGATTTTCCTGGTTCTTGTCTACATTAAATGACAGATTCATCTACAGGAAATCAAAATTCAAGTGCTAGGCTCCCAGAAAGGTTAGCTTTATCGCTTTGGTTTTAACTATGGCTAAAAATATCTGGAAGGAAAAACCTGATTTCCTTATATCTGGTGAACTTTTATCACTGTGAAATCAAACTAATCTGATTTATGATTTTAATGAACACTGATGGCAACTGGCCTTTCTAGGGATATACATGTAGATAATTTGCCATACACATGTATATTTATGGTAGTTCTAGCAAGATATACAACCGAAAAGCTTTTCTAAGATGAAGGGATCATAAGCGTAGAGTGTGTTAGGTATTATGTTTCTCTATAAAGTTTATTTCGAAAGTCTTGAAGGAGCAGATAGCTTCTCACACTTACCCATCCTCTGATGGTCTCAATGACAATGTTTTCTTGCATTTCCAGGGTTAAGTTTATAATTGAGGAGATTGAAAGAGAAGAGGCAGCTCTACGAGAGGACCTCTACTCGGCTGACAGGAAGTTTGCAGAATATTACAATGTAGGTGAAAAGGCATATATCATAATGTATTATGCAAAACGAAAATCCAATTACCTAGCTGTTGCATGAAATGTTTCTAAAATTCTAATTATTTTTTCTTATAGATAAGTTTCTACGTGTTATCAATTAGCCCCTAGTGCTAGTAAGTTCTGATGACTGTACGTTTTTTATTCTGAACAAGGTCCTGGAACAAATACTCGGGGTGCTTATAAAGCTTGTGAAGGATCTGAAGTTAGAACACCAACACAAATATGTAAGGTGTTTCAGTTTTTTTTCAATTGATTCAATTGCTTGCTGCCCTGTTCTCATTTTCGTTACTCTATATATTGTTACAGGATGAGATGCAAAAGACTTGGTTGTGTAAAAGGTGTGAGACCATGAACGCAAAATTAAGGTATCATTCTCATCCTTCACCGTTTAGGATCTAAATTTGAGGCTATAGCAGTAGTTAATATGTCTTATTTTGTTCTGCTTGTAGGGTTTTAGAACATATTCTCCTACTTGAGACATACACCCCTGAATCCATACCAGCCTTGCACAGCATCAGGTGCGGAAATCAAAATTTCCGGAAGTATATTTCATACCATGAACTCATGCATCAGACTCTCACCTCTAATTTCTTTTTGTATTTTTCCAGGAATTATCTAGTCGAGGCTACCGAGGAAGCTTCAGCTGCATATAACAAAGCGGTTTGTGTCTTATCCTCTCTTTCACTGCTTAGCTTTAACCATTTTGGCCGCATCTTCATTGATTACATCCTATAAACACTGCGAAATGACCAGGTTACACGGCTCAGAGAATATCAAGGAGTGGATCCACATTTTGATACAATTGCGAGACAGTACCATGACATCGTTAAGGTATATTGTTACAAAAATGAGCAAGCCATTAGTTATGTTTCTCTTTTACTTCTTTTTTTGTTGTTGTGTGGGAATGCAATAACACAGAGATGATAATGAGAACATCATGTTTTGCAGAAACTGGAAAATATGCAGTGGACCATTCATCAAGTTGAAATGGACCTTAAAGCGCATGCCTGATCGCTAGATTCTCTCACACGTCATTTTGCCAACAACAATTATGACGTATTAACAAATCTGTATGAGCGAAAAACGAGTGAAAATTTTAAAATACATCCATACTAGGATTTAATCCGCGTTAATTATAGCGCGGAGTAATTTTTTTATTAAAAAAATTGTTTTAAAATTTAAAAAATTGCTTCTATCTAAATTTTACAATATAGCTAACTAATGATTATAGATAAAGCTGTCAATTTGTAATAATTTGTCTATTTAATCCGTTTTGCAGTGAACTAAAATATTATTCGGGATAACCAGCAAAACTTTATAATTTTAAAAACATAACTCTAATATGCACCGTTAAATGACTATAGTTTCTGTGGTTAGTCTACGAACTCTTAAAAAAAATAGTTTTTTTGTGGCTAATTTTTTATAAAATTAGTAAAATATTTTTCAACTTTTGTTTTGATATATATTCAAATAAAATATAATAAATTATAGTGAAAAATATAGCAAGATTTTAAATATATACATATTTTAAATATATATGAATTGATTATTATTTTAAAGTATATAATATTAAAAATAATTAAGAAATAAAATAATAAATAACCTCTTTAATGCAAAATATATACTTTCCATATTCTAATCAATAATTTTAAAAAACTACTATATCCTTTTTTATTTCAATTATTCTTTGTTATTTGTAATGGTATTTCATGTAATAACTTACAAAACAAAGTTCATTTTAAAAAATGTCTTATTATAGAGATAAATGTTTCATCCACTACTTGTAATCTAGTTGCATTATTTAATTCTTCTTCCTTTGTTATATACTTTTATTACTATGGTTTGGTCCTTCAATCTCACAGAACAAATGAGATTACCGGTTTACTATAACAAAACAAAACCATAACTGAAACCATTCCACAAAATGGCTTTCTGAATATGCCTGAACAACATTTACACAACTCTTGTCTATTTTGGATTAGATACAAACATAATAGACAAATAAAATATGTTAGAACAGTCTTGGTTGTTGTGGATTCCCACTTCTCATCATAGCACAAAACTCTTCATAGTTGATTTTACCATCCTGTTAAGAATAATAGAAAAATGGAGGTTTAAGAAAGAAAAGAGAACATTTTTTGAAGTTTTTCCAATATAGCTAACTAATGATTATAAATAAAGCTGTCAATATGTAATAATGTCTATTTAACCCGTTTTGTAGTGAACTAAAATATTATTCGGGATAACCCGCAAAACTTTATAATATTAAAAACATAACTCTAATATGCACCGTTAAATGACTCTAGTTTCTTTGGTTAGTCTACGAACTCTTAAAAAAATAGTTTTTTTTGTGGCTAACTTTTTATAAAATTAGTAAAATATTTTTCAACTTTTGTTTTGATATATATTCAAATAAAATATAATAAATTATAGTGAAAAATATAGCAAGATTTTGAATATATATATTTTTTAATACATATGAATTGATTATTATTTTAAAGTATATAGTATTAAAAATAATTAAGAAATAAAATAATAAATAACATCTTTAATGCAAAATATACACTTTTCATATTCTAATCAATAATTTTAAAAGACTACTATATCCTTTCATATTTCAATTATTCTTTGTTATTTGTAATGGTATTTCATGTAATAACTTACAAAACAAAGTTCATTTTAAAAAATGTCTTATTATAGAGATAAATGTTTCATCCACTACTTGTAATCTAGTTGCATTATTTAATTCTTCTTCCTTTGTTATATACTTTTATTACTATGGTTTGGTCCTTCAAACTCACAGAACAAATGAGATTACCGGTTTACTATAACAAAACAAAACCATAACTGAAACCATTCCACAAAATGGCTTTCTGAATATGCCTGAACAACATTTACACAACTCTTGTCTATTTTGGATTAGATACAAACATAATAGACAAATAAAATATGTTAGAACAGTCTTGGTTGTTGTGGATTCCCACTTCTCATCATAGCACAAAACTCTTCATAGTTGATTTTACCATCCTGTTAAGAATAAGAGAAAAATGGAGGTTTAAGAAAGAAAAGAGAACATTTTTTGAAGTTTTTCCTTTGAGAAAATAGATTTTTTTTTTTTTGTGCTTTACATTATTGGCGTCGACATCAGACAAAATCTCTTCGATTGTAGCATCATCTCCCATTCCATATTCCTTCAGCGCAACCTCTAGCTCGTCTATCGTAATGTACCTATTAAACACATTTCAAGCAAGGATTAGCTTATTTGCCTTGAAAAAAGATTCATATCCAAATCTAACAAAGTATCACTTACCCACTCCCATCTTTGTCAAAATGCTGGAAAGCTTTGTCAAGGTTTTCATTACTTTCAAGCCTATGTCTATGCATTGTTGCAGTAATGAACTCGATGTAATCAATCGACCCGTTCCCATCAACATCAGCCTGAATCACAAAAACCCGAGTATACGAGTTTTTTTTAACTTTAAAGCAAACAAAAGATTAGTCTTTTGATAAAAACTTACAGCATCCATGAGCTGTTTCACTTCGGCTTCAGTGAGTTTTGACCCCAGTTTGGCTAATCCTTCTTTCAATTCTTCATATGTGATTGTACCACTATTGTCTGTATCTATATTAGCAAACATCGCCTTTAATCCTTGTATTTCCTCAGTGTCAATATTCTCCGCAATGACCTGTTTCAAAAAATTTCCGTAAGAACAAAAAAAAAAGGTGAAAAGGACTGCGAATTTAGCAACAAGGTGTAGAATCTCTGATCTAACCTTTAAAGCAAGTTTCTTTAGTTTATTCATAGCTCTAAACTGCTTCATCCTTGAGAGAACAGCACTATCAATAGGTTTATCCGATGCTTCTCCACCTTCTCTTAGCCATGGATGCTCTGCAAAAAGTGAAAGAAAAAAAAACAATCAAATTGTCAGCATTTGATCAAGAATGCCAGAAATTATCATAACCAACAATGGAAAATCCCTGAAAAGGCTTGTTTACTTACGAAGAACTTCAGCTGCAGAAATCCGTCTTTTCGGATCTTGCGTCAACATTCTACGTACCAAATCCTTAGCACTATCGGAAATTGAAGGCCACGGTTGGGTTTCAAAATCGATTTCACCTTCCAATATAGCTTCAAATATCCCTTTCTCGGTCTCTACATACCAAAAGCCAACAAACCATGCTCGTATACATTCTTCTCAAATATATATATGAATCCAAAAAGCGATATTAACATTGCATTACCAGCCCAAAACGGAGGTACACCGCTAAGTAGAATGTAGAGTATAATTCCAGCACTCCATATATCGATTTCTTTACCGTATCTACGCCTCAAAACTTCAGGAGCAACATAATATGCACTGCCAACTATATCTTTATACACTCTCCCTGCCGAGAAAAACCAAACAATGATCACTAAGAAAATTGGACACTTTAAAGATCCAACAAATTGTGATTACAGAAACAAAGATTACCCTCTTCGATGAAAACAGATAATCCGAAATCAGTAGCTTTGATAAGGGCTTTCTCATCTTTGCTAGATAACAAGAAATTCTCAGGCTTTAAGTCTCTATGCATCACACCCATGAAATGACAAATGTTGACAACATTCACAATCTGTCTACAAACAGAAGCAGCTGCTCTCTCACTGTAATGTCCTTTTGCGAGAATCCTATCGAACAATTCGCCACCAGCACAAAGCTCCATCACCAAATTCACAGCTTTCTCGTCTTCAAAAGCTCCTTTAAACTCAACGATGTTAGGCTGTCCACTCAAATGCTGCATTATCTGAATCTCTCTCCTCATATCATCTTTATCGGATTTAGTCACAAGTTTCTTCTTCGAAATCGATTTGCAGGCGAATTTCTTCCCCGTCGAATTCTCTGTGCACAGATACGTTACTCCGAATTGGCCTCGGCCTAATTCTTTGCTCAGCGTGTAGAACAGTTTCACGTCTTCGTACGGCTTCTCGAGTATAGCAGAAGCATTGTGTTTCGTCGTGGTTTTGGGGCTTCGCGGCGGCGCAGGATTCCGCCACGGCGGTGGTTGATTCGTTCCGGTGGATTTTTCCGGCGGATCTTGGTGTCTGCTCCTTCCTCTGTTCTCGATCTCGACTGATCTTTCCCCATTTTGCTGAGGTTTCAACACCAATCCATATTTCTTGGCTAAGCAATTTCCCATGGCTAACTTAGCTCGAAATCTCACCACCCAGAGATAAAAAGATCGAAACTTTCGTGAAAATTTGCAGAGAATCAAGAAGAAACAAAAAAATCAGATCTTTCTGGGTGGGTTTACACTAGAAGACGTGGAGGCATCAATTTCAGCAACTAAAGACAACGATCTTGTTTCATCAAGAAATGATTGAGATTAAGTGATTAGAGCAAATGATCATTTAAAGAAAAAGACAAAAGCCAAAAGGATGTTGAATTGCAGAAGAATCATGAGAACCATGAAAAGTTGGGGAAGACGAACGAACAAAGTGGTGGAGGAATCACTAAAGGTCGGCTTTTTATGCAGCTGTGGAGTTAGTTGGGGAGAAATTAAATTGAATTTTCAGTTTCTTCATTTCATCTTCCAACTTGTCCCAGTCCTTTACTTTTTTAGAAGATGAATACGTTGACCTCGACACCATTATACAAAACAGCATAAGATTCACATGTCAAGAGACAATAAGTAATCTCATCAAATGAAACTAAATAAGAAAAAGGTAGCAAACCTGATGAGGCATTTGGCTTTGGCAACACCAAAGGCTTTTTGAAATGTTCAAGAGAGAGGCCAATGTGAACAAATCGTCTTTTGCAAGACGAATCTCAATTTTAGTTGACAATAATTCATATATGCACTTATCTGGTACTATCTGAATATATACCGTAAAAAGATCATGATGTGTTTCGAACTCATAGGACTGAAAGGAAAACCACAATTGATTCATTCGAAAAATAAATTACCTCTGGCGGAGATGAGACGTCTCCTCTACAGGAACATCAATAGCAACACTCAAGTGTAAAGCAAAAAACAATACCGAAAAATTAACACACAACACACAATTACATAGAAGCGTCATAGAGGTGGGTTTGGTAGTACCCGTGTCTAACACAACTATGTAACAGATATTTAATGATTCTTAAACTTAATAAAATGATTAAAAAAGCATTGTTTACTACAATGAAACTACTTGTACTTAGCTTTCGTTGGTGCTGCAGCCTGCAGGCCGGCCGGAAGAACATATATGTTATTGCCTATGGGAACGCAATTTGAAATCAATGATGCGTTATACTCTCCCAAGTCTAAGAGAAATCTTTTGAGTTTTAAAAATATCATATTGAGAGTATGAATAAGGGAAGTGATGAATATCTTCATATCACTAGTATTTCCCAAGGCTCTAAAAATATTTTGGAAAGACTACCCGCACTCCCCACAGGAATGTACTATACTAAGATTAGTACAATTGAGGCAAATGCCACAGTAAACCAAAAATTTACTGAAAACTTAAGTGTTTGGCATGACCGGTTAGGTCATCCCGGTTCGATAATGATGCGAAAGATAATAATGAATTCATGTGGACATTCATTGAAGAACCATGAGATTCGTCCTAATGACTTCTCATGTGCTGCATGTTTTTAGGCAAGCTTATCATACGGCCTTCACCAGCAAAGATAAATTCTGAATCGATTAGTTTTCTGGAAAGGATACAAGGAGATATTTGTGGGCCGATTCATCCATCGTGTGGAACCTTTAGATATTTTATGGTTCTAATTGACGCATCGACTAGATGGTCACATGTATCCTTGTTATCGACCCGCAACTTGGCGTTTGCGAGGCTACTTGCTCAATTGATTAGATTACGAGCACACTTTCCAGATTTTCCCCTAAAGGCAATTCGCCTTGATAATGCTGGTGAATTCACGTCTCAGGCTTTTAATGATTATTGCATGTCCATTGGGATAAGTGTTGAACATCCGGTATCACATGTTCATACACAAAATGGTTTAGCTGAATCGCTAATTAAGCGTTTGCAATTGATTGCTAGACCATTACTTATGAAATCAAAACTCCCAATCTCTGTTTGGGGACATGCTATATTACATGCGGCAGAATTAATTCGCATCAGACCAACGAGTAATCATAAGTTCTCCCCATCACAATTGATTTTGGGTCATGAACCAAATATTTCCCATCTGAAAGTTTTTGGAAGTGGTGTGTATGTTCCAATTGCTCCACCACAGCGATCTAAGATGGGACCTCAAAGGAGGTTGGGAATATATGTTGGATTCGATTCTCCATCGATAATTAAGTTTCTAGAGCCATCCACGGGGGATTTACTTAAGGCTCGATTTGCAGACTGTCATTTTAATGAATCAGTCTTTCCAACATTAGGGGGAGAAAATAATAAGCTGGAAAAGGAAATTCGCTGGAATGAATTATCATTGTCTTATCTTGATCGTCGCACTAAAGAATGTGATTTAGAAGTCCAAAAGATAATTCATTTACAGAGCTTAGCAAATGAGTTGCCAGACTCATTCTTTGACCCAAATAAGGTGACAAAGTCACACATACCAGCTGAAAATGCTCCGATTAAAATTGATGTCCAAGAAGGACAAAATCAAGCTGCTAGAGAGTCTAAGGCACACTTAAAGCGTGGTAGACCTATTGGTTCTAAATATAAGAATCCTCGGAAAAGAAAAGGACCAGAAATTGGCAATGGTGAAACCGAGGATGCTAATAATATTGATGGATCTCTGGAAGAGACCATAGACATGAAAAACAAAGAAAGTCAGGTACCTGAGAATGAAGAGATCTCAATTAGTTATGTCATGTCTGGAATGAAATGGAACCGAAAGCAAATCGACGTCGATGAAAATTTTGCATGCAATGTAGCGCTTGATGTTATAACTGAAAATGAGGATCATGAACCAACGTCTATTGCAGAGTGTACACAAAGAAATGATTGGCCAAAATGGAATGAGGCAATAGACGCATAATTAAAGTCTCTTTCAAAGAGAGAAGTTTTTGGACCAGTAGTCCGTACATCTAAAGGTGTTAAACCAGTGGGACATAAATGGGTCTTTGTGCGAAAGAAGAATGAAAATGGTGATATCGTGAGATACAAGGCACGTTTAGTTGCACAAGGGTTCTCACAAAGACCTGTAATTGATTATTAAGAGACATACTCTCCTGTGGTGGATGCAACAACGTTCAGGTTCCTTATCAGTTTGGCAATAAAAGAAGGACTTGATTTACGTTTGATGGATGTAGTCACATCCTACTTATATGGACCTCTAGATAATGATATTTATATGAAAGTTCCAGAAGGATTTAAACTGCCAGAAGCAGCAAATCCTAGTTCTCGAGAACAATACAACATAAAGTTAAATCGATCTCTTTATGGATTGAAACAATCAGGGCGTATGTGGTATAATCGCCACAGTGAATATTTGTTAAGAGAAGGGTACAAGAATGACCCTATCAGTCCATGCATCTTTATAAAGAGATTTGAGCAAGGATTTGTCATAATTTCAGTGTATGTTGATGATTTAAATATCATTGGAACTCATGCAGAGATTTCCCATACAGTAGAGTATTTGAAAAAAGAATTTGAGATGAAAGATCTCGGTAAAACGAAATTTTGCTTGGAATTGCAAATTGAGCATCTAAAGGATGGAATCCTAGTGCATCAAACGACATACACAGAAAATGTGCTTAAAAGGTTTTATATGGATGATGCACATCCCTTGAATAGCCCTATGATTGTAAGATCACTTGATGTGTTAAAGGATCCCTTTTGTCCTCGAGAAGACGATGAAGAAGTACTTGGTCCTGAAGTACCATACCTAAGTGCAATAGGGGCATTGATGTACCTTGCTAGTCATACAAGACCTGACATATCATTTGCAGTAAATTTATTGGCAAGGTTTAGCTCATGTCCAACTCGAAGGCATTGGAATGGGATTAAACATATATTTCGTTACCTCAAAGGAACGAAAGACATGAGTTTATTCTTTTCTAACCTATCCAAAGAAGACTTGTTTGGTTTTGCAGATGCTGGATATTTATCTGATCCACATAGTGCTCGATCTCAGACAGGATATGTATTCACATGTGGTGGTACTGCTATTTCCTGGCGTTCTGTGAAGCAAACCCTCACAGCTACTTCTTCTAACCATGCTGAGATTTTAGCTATTCATGAAGCTAGTCAAGAGTGCGTATGGTTAAGATCTGTCCTTCAACATATACGAAAAGATTGTGGTATATCTGAAGGGAAAGAAGCTCCAACAATTATGTATGAAGACAATGCTGCTTGCATTGCTCAACTTAAGGAAGGATACATATCAAAGGTGATAGAACAAAGCACATTCTACCAAAATTCTTCTTTACACATGACTTGCAGAAGAATGGCGATGTTCGTGTCCTACAAATTCGTTCAAGCGATAATTTGGCGGACTTATTTACCAAGGCGCTTCCAACTGCTACTTTCAGGAAGTTGGCTCATCTTATTGGATTACGCCGTCTCAAAGATCTAGACGGATGTACACATGAGGGGGAGTAAATGCGTGCTGCACTCTTTTTCCCTTAACTATGGTTTTTCCCATTGGGTTTTCCTAGTAAGGTTTTTAATGAGGCAACATCTTATGCGTTTTACTACTATTACATTATAATGAACATCCAAGGGGGAGTGTTATGAATTAAATATATGGATTTCCATTATAAGACCCATATTCTAGGAGGTTTAGAATATTCTCTGTTTCCTTATATCTCCTTATTCAGCTTGCTCTCCAAGTCTATGTAAACCTATATATACCTCTCTTTATTCATGGAATAATACAATAACAATACCTCTCTCTCTTCTCTCTCTTTTATTCACAACAGGAAAGATTTTTTTAGATTTTTTTATGTCATAGTTGTGATATCCTCTCCAAGATGTGTCTATCTCAGCTACCGCCTCTTGGCTCGTCCATGTCAGTTACTAAACTCAATCCAGCTCACGACTTTTGCTTCACGTCATCAGTCGCCTAGCAATGCTCCCTTGTATCACTTCGTGAACTACTTTAACTGATACATCGATTGCTTCAAAAGCTGCATCTTCAATCTCCCCCTTTTTAGCTTTGTGTTTCTCTCAAGCACATGTATCAGACAAATATACCACACAAGCATACCAACAACAACAAGATTCTAGAAAAGATTGAATAACTTCTGATAAAACTTCAAAAGGTAATACATTGTCTTAATCCGAATCAAGGAGTCAAGGAGTTTCAAAAACAAAAGAACATATGAAAAACAACATATCCTTACTCCCCCATAATCCTATCCTAGTGAACCAAATCAACCCAAAACAGTTCTAAGCTAACAACATGATTCAGTCACTCCCCCACAGAACAAGCTCTTCCTTCTAGCCACTTTCATCTCCCTCACACACAAGTTAAAAACACATGCAATTAGTTCATAAACCAGAAGAACAAGAGTTCACAAAATTACCTTTAAGTGCTTGAAGAAGTCTCTGAACAATGATCGTGAGGGTTTGAAGTGCTTGAGTTGTGTATGCAAGAGCTTCACACTGCCTCAGGACTCACATTACCAATAGGTACACGAACATTTCCCATCGGAATCACTTATGTCTCCACTGGTGTAGCTGGTGGCTCAGTATCTGGTGCAACCTATGTTGTTGAGTCATGCTATGGTGCATCAGTTTCTGGAGCAGCATGCTTATTAAACTTAGCAGATATGATTGAGACTCTGCCTTTGACTTTCTCTTTGCTTTTGCCTTAGTTGCTTCCTTTTTCACAAAGGTTTTACCACTCCTCACATCCTTGTTGTACCTCATAGGGACAATGTATGTTTCCCCATCAGTCAACAGTGGCTCATGATGCATTTGGAGAAGTCCAAAAATGATCCGCAGAAATAACAACCAATGTGTGTCATTCTTTTGAAGCTCTCTAAGACCCATTACTTTTATGAATACTGACAATCCAAAATCAAACTGGATGCCATGACACAACTTGTAGACCAAGAGAGCTCTTTCAATAGAGATGTGATTCTTGTGGGTGGACAAGATCCAGTTGAATGCTACGATAGCAACCAAGGCTGCAAAATGTGGTGGCAAATCCTTTGTGTTCAAACCAATTAAAATAAGATTTTAAAAGTTGAATCTATTATTATTACTAATAAAAGTTGAAGCTATAAGCTTTTTAGGGCGTCCACATAGGATTTTAAACGACCAATTAAAATATGTCAAATCATTATTTTAATTAAATCTTAAATAATGTCAAAAATTCTAAAAATCATGTCTCTTAAAATGAAAATAAATATCAAAATAGCTAAATTAACAAAAGAAAAAAAAAATAAAAATGGAAATAAATATCAAAAGACCTAAATTAACACAAAAAAAAATTAAAAGGAAAATAACTTGATATTTATACTAACTCTATGAAAAATCAACATAAAAAACTTAACAAACAAAAAAAGAAGGAAATTATATGTCAAAATAAAATCTTATACTAATAAAAATTGATCAATATGCATCTAAGAGTGTCCACATAGAATTTTAAACGACCAATTAAAATATATCAAATTAGGATTTTAATTAAATCTTAAATAATGTCAAGAATTCCAAAAAAGCCGTGTCTCTTAAAATTAAAATAAATATCAAAATAGTTAAAATAACAAAAAAAAAATCATTTAAAAGAAAATTAATTTGATATTTATGATAAATCTATGGAAAATCAACATAAAAATAGTAACAAACAAATAAAGAAAAAGGAAATTATATGCCAAAATTGTGTATCTTTAAGTAGAAATAAATATCAAAAGAGCTAAATTAACAAAAGAAATAAATCATTTAAAAGGAAATTAACTTGATATATATGCTAACTCTATGGAAAATCAACATAAAAAGTTTAACAAAAGGAAATTTTATGCATCTAAGGGTGTCCACATATGATTTTAAACGACCAATTAAAATATACCAAATCAGCATTTTAATTAAATCTTAAATAATATCAAGAATTCCAAAAAAAATGTTACTATTAAAATGGAAATAAATATCAAAAGAGCTAAATTAACAAAAGAAAAAATCATTTAAAAGAAAATTAATTTGATATCTATGATAACTCTATGGAAAATCAACATAAAAAGTTTAACAAAAAAAAAGAAGGAAATTCTATGTCAAAATAAAATGGAAATCAATATAAAAAAAACTAAACTAACAAAGGAAAAAAATATAAAAATGAAATTAACTTGATATCTAGGCTTAACTAACAAAACAAATATATATCTTAATGTTTTATTAAGAAGGAACTGCTTATTTGACTCGTCCACTTCTGGGAAGCACGAAATGAAAAAAAAAACGGTTTCATTATGGGTTTGGAACTGTTTCTTATCGATCAAAAGGTACTAGGAAATCTATTTACTCATCACCAATCAAAAATTTAATTAGCACTATTATATTCTGTTTTAACACAAATTTTTAAAGTCAACTACAATCAGGCACGTGGCTATGGCAAATTTTTAGAAACATTGGCCTACAAGCCCTTTTTAAAAAAAAAATCGGAAGGGTCCATTTTTAAAAAAAAAAAATCAGAAAGGCCAATAGTTTTAGTAGTTTAAGTTAAACGAAAATAGCCCATTAGTATTAAAAATAGAAACTAACTTAAAAATAATTTAACAAATAAAAAATTAGGGTAAAGTTACCGCTTAAATAAATACCCGATACCTCTTCAACTCCCCTTCTATCTTTTCTATCGAAAGAGAGTTGGTTAAAAGTGTTGATTTTGAAAGTTTGGTTAGTGATTTTGTTGAAAAGAAGGGAAGACAAATTATACTTTAAAATTTATTACTCTGGTTTTTATATATTTATTTAGGATGATGATTGTTATTATTGGTTTTATATGAATTTGAGACGATGATGGTCATTACTTATTTTATATGATTTTGATTGGTTTTATATGGATTTGGGATAATAAGGGTCTTTTTTTATTTCGCTTACGGGCTCCGTATGTCTAGACATGGCTATGACTACAATCCAAGTAATCATAACGGCTAATTGATTATGCTATTATGAGGCAAACCTAAAAGCCGGCATAGTCTACAAGATTAAAAATGTATTGGTCATTAACAACAATGCAAACTACAGGGTGACTTCTCACAAGTTTCTAATCTAATTAACTCAAAAAACTACATTGGTTCATGCCACAAATATTATCTAAGAATATTAATCGACCAACTAAAAAGACCACAAAATTTTGACGAAATTCTAGATTTCAAATCAGCATGCTATGCTAGAGGTTTACTAGATTTAGGTTTTATAGGTACCTACAAATCTCCATGTAAGACTACAAACAAAATAAACAAACATTATTTACCTTACCACAAACTAATATTGAATACATTTTTTTTTGTAAAAGTAAAAAGTCTTATCTATTGCAATGCAATATAAAGTCATATCAGTTTCGCTACTACACATATGAGTGAATCCAATCAAGTAGAAGACCACATCTAATACACTAGACTCTTTCTACTTTTATCTCAATAAATAAAGATTTACTTAACGTTAGTTAAGATTCATCAAATGTTTACTACTCATTTTTCTTTATCTAAAACAAATAACATAATATTAGTTATAAAGTTCATCAAATGTTTACTATGAAATTTCAAATTCAAAATTCAGTTATTATGCTATTAGATAGACATTTTAAAAGGATAAAAAACAGCCTTTCAGATATGAAAATATATGAAGTAAATATATAAAAATCATATACTATCGTGAATACAAAACAAAATTGAACACTATGCAAACAAATTAACAAAAAAATGAAAAATAATATGTTGAAAGATATGATATAAGTATATATTAAAAGAATGTTTTTTTAGTTTTCTAAAATGTCAAATAACTTTTCTTCTATTCTTCTTCTTCTATTCTTATTTCTATACACATGACATATAGCTCAAACGTGTTAGTATTTTTGATAAATTAGTTTTTAATTAGGTAAAAATCAATTGATTTATTAATATTTTACTTAACAAAATCCATAATCTTATAAATAAATACAAGTATGAAAAAACGGCACATTATATTTAAATATATTTATATTAAAAAAATTTTTATGTAAAGTCATTATGTTTTAGATAATTTTTAAAAAAAAATTTATGTAAAGTCATTATCTTTTTGATTTTCGTTATGAGCGGAAGAGATTTTCTTCCTCCAACTTGAATGAATCTATTAATGAACAAAACTATGCCTTTCTTCACATGAGATAATTACTTTCTGGAAATGAAACTTGGGTACAAAGATGTTCTTCTTCTTCTTATTTCGTGTACCTGTCTGCAGAACTAGTGCTAAATTATAGCAAAATAAGATTTATCTTGTTTTCCCATTGTGTTGTTCTCTTCTTCACATGGTCAAGTTTCTCTCACTCTTGACTTGTTTCATTTTTTTTGGCTTTGATTTTACTAAATAGAGGGGTTTTACGCCACCAAAAATCAGTTTCAGAAAGCTGGTCCAAAGGGATTTATACAAGTGAAGGTTTTGGAAAACAAGGATCTTTATGTGCGAGTGGACTTGCCTGGTGTTCCAGACGACGGAATCAAGTACATCATCGACAATGTTAGCCAAAAGTTTGTGTCTTTCTCCGGAGAAACTCTCATTGATCATCCTGGGAGCGTTCGAGAATTCTCTGGAACCGCTGGTCTGAGCTGTGATTGCTGCGTGATCACAAACGTGAAGGATGAAGTTTTGAGGCCAATTAATGAAGGATGGAGTTTTGAGGCTGATTCTCTCTAGAGTTAAGTGTAATAACATTGATGAAGAAGATAACAACTGTACCCTCACTCTACCTCCGTTTTCAGGTTTTTTGTTTCTTTTTCCGAAACATGATCCTCCTCACCTTTACTCAAGATTCGACACCATGTTTTTGAAAGATGTTTGTTTGATTTGGACAGGTAAATCCGGAAGAGAAATGGAGGATCATCCTTTTGTGGTGAAAGGTCGAAAAGGTGCGTTCTTGGCCGAACCAACAGAGGATGGAGGACTTTACTTTGTTGTCGATGTCCCAGGTGCTTCTGCTGATGACATTAAGGTTGAGTTATGTGATTCTGAAGTCAGGTTTTATGCTAAGATCAAGAATGTGTTTGAGCACGATAAGGATGAGTGTGGCCGTATCTATCTGGGAAGTGTCACTAACTCTGCTTCTTCTAGCAACAGTTACACCTCTGAAGTCAAATATGGTGTTCTTAAGCTTCATTTTGCACCTCCTTAGGGTCTTGTGCATCTGAAATCCATCTCACTCTTTGTCTTCACGAGGAGAGGGCGAGGGAAAGATAGAGAGGACATCATCTTTATCATCTAGATCTCTTTTTTTAATTACCGTAAGACAATTGTGTGAGTTCATGCTTTTGTAATTGTGTTGTCATTGCTTGCTGAATTCCATTTAATACCCTATCTGTTATCAATTATTTCCACGAGAATTTAGACCCAAAAAAAAAAAATTATTTCCACGAGAATAATGCATCGATATGGTCTTAAGAGAGCAATGTGAGATGTCATGTTTTCAATATTTTTAGGTGTATAGATTAAGGGGAAATTGGAAAAAGATGACAAAAAAACTCACATATTGTCTCAATAAGATTTTATTCACTTTTACCATTTTTTGACTAATCCATAAATTAAATGTAATAAATTCTTAAAATAATTTAATTTTTTTTTCAACATTTTCAAAAAATATAAATAAATACAGATAATGAAAGAAATATATATTGAAAAAATCATTTTTAGAAAAATTAAAATTTTAAAAATATTTTTATATTTGTTCTACGAAATCCAGAATACATATTCTAGATCCACGATTTTGGTAGATTATATATTATACCATTTGCTCTATGTCTACCAAACCTAAAATATATATTCTACCATTTGCTCTATATCTACTAAACCTATAATATATATTATACGATTTGCTATATGTCTACCAAACCTAGAATATATATTATACGATTTGCTCTATGTTCTACCAAACCTAGAATATATATTCTACCATTTGCTCTATGTTCTACCAAACCTAGAATACATATTCTACGATTTGCTCTATGTTCTACCAAACCTAGAATATATATTCTACCATTTTCTCTATGTTCTACATAGTGATAGAATACATATTCTAACTCTTTCTCTATATTCTAATGTAAAATATAAATTTCACAGTTCTTTTTAATGTTCTACGAACGGTAGAATTTGTATTCTACCAAAGTAGTTAAGAATATCTGAAAAAATCTAGGAAAATCTAGTTTTTTTTCACATTTCTTCACTTGAAAAATATGTATATTCCTCTCTGCTTCCACGCTTTCTCTCTGCTCTTCTTCTTCGTTTCTTAAATTTTTCATACTTTTATCATGTTTTCTTTTCTTCTTCTTCGTTAATATGTTGCATATCTATGTAACATGTGGTGTATGGAGATCGGGTGCCAATAATAAGTGGAGATTTATTGTTGATGAAGAAAAACGATGTATATTACTTA
Organism: Eutrema japonicum; assembly: GCA_030161315.1. NCBI lineage: Eukaryota > Viridiplantae > Streptophyta > Magnoliopsida > Brassicales > Brassicaceae > Eutrema > Eutrema japonicum. Next base: position 45,806,165 of record BSQW01000008.1, on the reverse strand, counting down.
CTTTGGAATCAAGTACTACTCTCGAGGAGTTAAATATGATGGTTTTAGAGGATTACGAAATCGATCAGAGCATTGTTCATGTCGAGTTCAATTATTTACCTAGCGATTTGATCAAGATCTTAGGATCTCCACCGATTATTATCACGAATGAACGTCAAGTGAAAAAATTTGTTGGGTATGAAGGAAGAATGGATCGATACGGTTGTGCGTGACATTTACAACTATATTTGATAATCAAAAGAGTGGAGTCAACATTGATTTGAATAAGAGCAGTTTGACGATGCAAAGCTTACGCGGAATGATGAATGTGAGGTTGAGGTTGATGTTGATGATTGTGATGATGGTGTAATTTCTGAAAAGAAAGAAGACATAAACAAGAATGTTCGATTTTGGTTGGTGGATGCTGTAAAGAAGGATCAACATTTCAATAGCAAGAATGTTTTGAAGGTAACTCTGGAAATTTCTGCAATGAATCATAGCTTTGACTATCGGGTTACAAAATCTACCAAAAAATGGTGGTCGATACGCTGCAAAGATAACATATGCGATTGGAGTATTCGTACAGAGTCTTTAGAGGGGTCTACATATTTCATAATCAACAAGTATGTGGCTGAACATACATGTGCTCCTTCAAGGAAAAATAAATTCGCTAGGACAGCTTCAGCGAAAACAATCGGTACTCTAATTATGCATAAGTATGATGGTGTCAAGGAAGGACCTACACCGAATGATATTAGACAGATTATATGTATGGATTATGGATGCGAGATCTCTTATAACCAAGCATGGGAGTCTCGTGAGTATGCAGTTAACGCTGTTAGAGATATTCCAGAGAAAAGTTATGGTAGAATTCCAAAATACCTGCACATGCTAAAAGAAGCTAATCCAGGTACGCATACTCATTACGAAACTGATTGCGATAGTAGATTCAAATATCTATTTATTTCTTTCGGTCAATCTGTAAGATGGTTCCACAAAGCCATTCGGAGGGTCATTGTTGTTGATGGTACGTTTTTGAAGAGTAAATACAAAGGAGTTCTACTTGTTGCTACATCGTTAGATGGTAACTCTAATTTGTATCCAATTGCATTTGGGATTATTGATTCAGAGAATGACCGGTCATGGGAGTGGTTTTTAATGCAACTACAAGTTGTTATTGCGGACGACCAAAGTTTGGCGTTTGTATCAGATAGAAATACATTAATTACTAAATCACTTGCTAGAGTGTACCCGCTATCTAGACATGGAATTTGCATCCACCATTTATTGAATAATGTGGTAACATATTTCAAGGCGAGGGGCCTGGCTGGCTTGGTTGAAAAGGCTTCAAAAGCATATAGGGTTGCCGATTTTGAGAGGAACTTCGACAGAATTTGCAGTATTAGTCCGCTTGTAGGAAAATATCTAGTGGACGCTGATGTGACAAAATGGGCTCGTTGTCGATTTTCTGGATTCAGATATGACATTAGGACCAATAATCCCGCTGAATCGATAAATTCTGCATTGCGATCTCCGAGAGAGTATCCAGTAATTCCTTTGTTGGACAGCATCAGAGAAATGTTAACGCAGTGGTTTTATGAGCGTAGAACATTAAGCTCAAAGCAGCAAGCCCTTTAACCATTGAGGTGGAGAAAAAGATTGATCGAAGGGTAAAACATTTATTGTTTATCCGGTTAACCACAACATATTTCTAGTGAAAGGCGACGAATTCGACTGCGTTGTTGATTTGGAGAGAAGAATGTGTTCATGTGGAAAGTATGACTTGCAACAAATTCCTTGCAGACACGCCATTAAAACGGCTTTTTCTGTGGGCAATGATCTACCCCCACTCACTGATAAAAGGTGCCTTCTTGGCCGAACCAACCGAGGATGGAGGACTTTACTTTGCTGTCGATGTCCCCGGTGCTTCTGCTGATGACATTAAGGTTGAGTTATGTGATTCTGAAGTCAGGTTTTATGCTGAGATCAAGAATGTGTTTGAGCACGATAAGGATGAATGTGGCCGTATCTATATGGGAAGTGTCACTAACTCTGCTTCTTCTAGCAGCAGTTACACCTCTGAAGTCAAATAGGGTGTTCTTAAGCTTCAATTTGCACATCCTTAGGGCCTTGTGCATCTGAAATACATCTCACTGTCTTCATGAAAAGAGAGAGAGGACATCATCTTTATCATCAGTTTAGAGTCTCTTAACTATCTTTTTTTTTAATTACCGTAAGACAATTGTGTGGGTTCATGCTTTTGTAGTTGTGTTATGGACATGTTATTGCTTGCTGAATTCCATTTAATACCCCATATTTTATCAATGATTTAATTATTTCCACGAGAATAATGCATCAATATGGTCTTAAGAGAGCAATGTGAGATGTCATAAAACTCAAAGTTGTATGTGTTAACAATGTGAGATGTCATGTTTTCGATAGTCCTAGGTGTATAGATTTAAAGAGGTTACCATTACATAAGGGAGAATTAAAATATTCATGAGAATCCGGCGAGATATTGTGCTGAACCCGAAATGTTTGATTCAAATAATTATAGGGTGTTTTCATCAGGGTCTTTCTTGTCTTTTAATTTGAGGAATGATTTTTCGTAATACTCTATTGGTTAATATCAAAAAAGTCTTTAATGGCATTCAATGTAATTATCAACAAAACAGAAGGTCAAATATTTGCCAAGCTTGTCTAATGAGTAGAATTGGCGATAAAAATAAAAATAAATCCTCGATACCATAAAAACTCAGATGACCGGATCAGTTTTCGTGCCGTGCGTAATAGAAAACCGGATGGTTAACCAAATATATTCTCGGTTGAGTGAGATGGTACAAACAAACCATCAAAGACACAAAATCAGAAAAATCTGAAAACCGTCAAACCTGAAAAAAATGAAGAATGGTTTCAATTAGATATATAGCAACTAAAAATTTAGATAGACAAGTCACTTACATACCTGAGGATATCTTACTTTGTGAATTAAAGACGGCTTGTTCGGCTCTAGACTGCACTGTCTAATGATTTTTCCATAGCCACCATGACCCCAACCAGCTGCATAAGAGTTTTGAACAATCCAATAATGGATACCGTCCTCGGTGGTCCCAAAGCCTATCAAGAGAAGAGCGTGCTTGCCCACGAAGCGATCCTTACGTGTAGGCCCGTTGTAAATCCCATCCTACCACAAACACGCATACATATAACTATGTCTAGTAGATTTTCTCATGTTAAAAAAAAGATTAAAGAATTTCACAAGCATACCCCGCGGAAATCTGTGAAGCTTTGCATGTGCTATAATCTCGATCATCACAGGTCTTTCAGCTACTAATCTGATGATTTCCTCTTCGTTGATTTGATTTGCCTTAATACATTTGAGGTCTATAATTCTGGTTACCTAACCAAGTATGGGAACAAAATAATAAATATAAGGTGTAGGAATAGATAACAATTAACAAGGAGATTTGAAAAACGTTGAAAACCAGAAACTCACAGCCTCTTCTGGTGCTGCATCGTGATCACAACCCTTTTGGGGAATGCTACCCGTGAACTCACAAATGCTTTCAGGAACTAGACCTTTGTTCACCAAGAAATCTTTAACATTCGCAAATGATCCCATGGCACCGTTTTTAAACTTCCTGAGATTATTCACGAGGTGTTGCGCGGAGAGATTTGGAGGCCGGTTCCTCCCTTCTCTTTTAGCTCGTATATTCAAAGCCGCTTCTATGCATATTGTGAGCGCTAATGCCCAACAAAGTTCTAAAAACAGAAAACGTTATATACAATAGAAAACTCTATTTAACTTTGATTTATTCATTTCGTTACCGCGTAATCCTTGGTGTAACACTTCTCTGAGAATGTTGTCCACCCTCCAATCTTTCTCACATAAGTCAAATGTATCAGGAACATCCTATGCAACACAGATTTAATGACTTCCCCTATTTAAATTTCTAATAGGAAATTAAATATCACATCGTTTACCTTTGGCCACATAGCATCCGTGGGGGTCAACCTCTGTTTAAAAACAAAGCAGATAATTAGCAAAACCCTCATGTCTTAGTATAAATACACACACACATAAGAATAACTCTAGATGACCAAGAGAGAGAATGGTTTGCGTATAAAGATATGTGTAAAGTGGCTGAAACTTATTTCAGGAAACTGTTTTCATCTGAAGATGTGGGATATTGTTTACCGGAAATGCAAGAAATCCAGCAAACTGTTTCCCAAAGCCAGAATGAGATACTCTTGGCTCCGGCATCTCTTGAAGAAGTAAGAAAAACAGTTTTTGAAATCAATCCTCACAAAAGTCCAGGGCCAGATGGGATGAACTGATTCTTCTATCAACAATTCTGGGACGCTATAGGGATGGATCTCACTGAGATGGTGAATGGTTTCTTCAGCACGGGTCAGATGGAAAAGGAATTCAACAAGACAAACATTTGCTTGATTCCAAACGTCCAGAAAGCTGAGAGACTAACAGAATTTAGACCAATAAGCCTCTGTAACGTGGCTAACAAAATCATTGCAAAGATCATGGCTAAAAGATTGAAGAAGATCCTACCATCTATAATCTCAGAAACCCAAATGGCTTTTATGGAAGTCAGACTGATCTCCGACAACATTTTGGTGGCTCATGAACTCCTCCATGCATTAAAATCGAAGAACAAATGCTCAGTGGTACTGTTGAAAGCTGTAGCTCTAGCGCTTCCCACTTATACAATGACATGTTTCCAACTCCCAAAGACAATATGCAAGCAGATTGCTTCGATTATGGCAGATTTTTGGTAGGAAAACAAAAGGGAAACCAAAGGGATGCACTGGAAATCATGGGATCGCCTCAACAAACCTAAGAGAGAAGGAGGTCTGGGGTTCAGGGATATCGAGACATTCAACCTGGCTCTCCTGGGGAAATAGCTCAGGCGTAACCTGGCTCTCTTGGGGAAACAGCTCAGGCGTATGTTAACCCATAAAGAGACCTTGATGGCTCGAGTGTTCAAAGGAAGATATTTTCACAAATATCTGCAAACTACTTGGGATCTAGACCTTCCTAAGCTTGGAGAAGCATCTGTGTTGCTCAAAAACTTATTAAATAAGGTGTAAGAAAAGTTGTAGGAACTAGTGAGCAAACTCTTATTTGGCAAGATCCATGGTTAAGCCGAAAACCAGCAAGAGCCGTACTGGCTATGAATCTGGTTCCAAATCCACCTCTGGTGAATATTCCCCTGAATATGAAGGTCAAGGAGTTTATAGATGCAAACGGAAGAGAGTGGAACCGGGTTAAGTTAACAGCTCTGTTTCCAGAGAATGAACGGAAGCTGATTGAGGAAATCAGGCCAGGAGGAAAGGAAACTGATGATAGTTATGCTTGGGTTCACACCAAATCAGGACACTATTCAGTCAAGTCAGGCTATTGGGTAATGCTACACCTGCAGAACGAGATGCTCCAGCCACACGAAATAACCCAGCCCAGCCTTGACGCTTTGTTCTAACATGTATGGAAAACTGAGGCAAACCCAAAAATCCAACACTTCCTATGGAGATGTTTGAGCAACAGCTTTCCAGTGAAGGAAGAGTTTTATGGTTAGGATCCAAAGCATTAAGGTGGGCAATGTTAGATCATGAGGAATTTCGGGTATAAGGTCATTTTCGAATCAGACTCCAAAGAGCTCATCACAGCTATCAACGAAGAGGAGGTATGGCATGTCCTTTATCCCATGCTTAGTGATATGAAACAGCTTTGAACGCATTTTGAGGAGGTTAGCTTCGGATTCCACCAAGAAAAGGAAATTGTATGGCTGATAGGGTAGCAAAAGATGCTCTTTCAATATGAACTATGCTCCTAAGTTGTACTCTATAATGCCAGATTGGATAAAACCTTATGTACTAGTGGATAATGCTTTGTAATTTCAACTTGGTTAATGCAAAGTTTGATGTTGAGCAAAAAAAAAAAAGGGAATAAATCTAGCTCATACCACTTTGCCGGTTGTTTTTTTGCTTGTAGCATCCTTTTTCTTTTGTTTTCACGTCTTGGAGCTAGGACCACCAGCACCAAGTTCTTCATCGGAGGAAGAAGTGGTCGTAGCAACGGCTCCCAGCGGCTCCCTTGATCGTTGTAGCCAAGACCGTCGAGTAGCAACAGCTCCCTTGATCGTTGTAGTCAAGATCGTCGATGAACTACACAATAGAAAGCAAGAATCAAGACGTACGTGCACTTCAAAAATATTATAAAAATACTATTTTAGTCCAACACTTACCGAGAAATGAGGCAATCTTCCGTAAACCCCAAGATGAGAACGCTATGGTGGATTTCTCCATAGCTCATATTGGTTTCAGCTTCATCGGTAACAGATTCTCCATGCCCAAATCCAATGATGAGTAGAGAATGTTCTTGGCATGGGGACAGTACAATCCACATTGTGCGAGGAGAAATTGGATGATCGGGACGACTCTCCTTTTAGTCGAGCGGAGGAACCCTCACTCTCCTTTCCCTAATATGGACCTTGGAAGGGTGCGATGGCGAGAGATGTGACGCCAGAGCTCTGGTCCCGAACAAGTGCTAAGTTCCAAACAATTTGATTTGGATTCTGGTGGACCTTAGGGGAGGGGCCCAACATATTAAGACATTGCGCATGATGTTGCTTTGATTTCACCTAACCTTATAATTTTTTACTTGACTCTTCAAATAGTAAATAAATTATGATTGCATCCACAAAATTATTAGTAAAGGATTCAAGTACATAAAGAGTCTAACTCGTAACTTTATACAGGCAGAGTTCATATGGGCCCTTAAAATATCAAACTAATATTTTAGTGAAAATTGACTGTTGAGACATGGAACACTTTCATTAGAAAATTGTGGAATCTAATCAGCAAACGATATATAAAAAACACAAACAAGAAGTCTAAACTGTTTATACTTAATTGCTTTTATCCAACAGAATGACGTTTCACGCATGGTCGGCTTAGCATTCAAGCGCACAACTTATTAGAGATACAAATGACTTATTGCAACAAGAGTGAAAGATGCTAAGATTATCCCATAATATAAAGTTCAAAAGCATATCATTATTACATTACTAAACAACATCTTCACTCGAGCTTACGATTCCAAAAGGTTAGATGCACCAACTCTCCAGTCAATCTGCAAAATACCAGCCATGTTGGCAAATTTGTGTCAGCTATAAAATTTGAGGATACAGCTGAAACAGAGGAACTAACAGATTACCAACCGTTGGTTGATAGAGTCAAACAGCGTATTTCCTCTTGGTTGGTGAAACATTTATCTTTTGCAGGAAAATTGCAGTTGATTAAATTTTTTCTAACAAGTATAGTCAATTTTTTCTGGCAGGTATAGCTGAAACAGAGGAACTAATAGCAAAAATTCAAGAGTGTTCCTTTTAACTTTTCATGGAGAAGTAACAATATAGTTAAAGGTTGGTTGACCCAGAGAGAAGACGACCGAATGCAAGAAAAGCAAGAAGCAGTCTCTTCAAAATTTCACAAATATCAACTAATTTGTGTCCCTTAGGGATACATATAGAGGAAACAACAAATGGCTATACGGACTAGAAGAACTGGGTCCTAACTGATCTTCTTACGGAGAAACTTGAAATAAAAGAAAAGAAAATTTCAAAGGAAACAGGAAGGCAAAGATCGACTTGATCAAACACACAGAAAAAACCATGACGATGCTCAGCATCAAGCTTTTCTTGTCTCATGTAGCTAAGATTTATGAACAGGGTAGCAAACAAAACAGATCTTACCCATAATCACATGTTACAAATCTTACATACTTGACACTACACCAATAAAGTGGCGTTTCCACGTGTACATTATTAATGACCACTACTTAGAATTGTAAGCAGAATGGCACGAAGAATATTTCAGACCTTACCTATCTACTCATGGTTTACTTATACCCCTCCTAATGGCCACTACTTGCTCTTAAACACATAAACAACTTTTTCAAGCCAGATTCTAAACCGATACTTGAGATGAAAGATGATGCATCTTCAAGGAAGATGGAGAAAGGATCTGTGACCTGTCCTCCTCTTTAACTCCTAGCTAGAATGGGACAAAGATCTCAGACCATACCTACCTAATTGATAATCATGGTTTAGGCATGACATCGTAGACCCTTATATCCAATGGAATGTAGCAAATCTGGGCCACAAAAGGTATCGGCTCACTGTGAGAAGCACCCTTGGCCTCGAATGTGATGGAGAAGCTGATTCCCCCGCCAGAACTAAAATTAGCCTTGACAGCTCTCACAAGTTCAACTTTTTCTTCCTATAGAGAGAAAAAGAGAGATTTGTGTAGATATATAATTATACTAAGTAGATCATGATTGAGAATTATCAACAAACAAACCTTATCAACATTGTATTTGTCAAGAGAAATCTTGCATAATCGCTCGATGAAATCTCTGTCGGTTTCTGGTTCAGTAGCAAAGTCGCTATTCTCGAAGTAAACAGAACGAAAACCCTTGTAGCGTCCTACTCTCGATTCGTCAAAGTCGTATTCCTAAAAAATATACAAATCAAAATCTTGAAATCCCGTGAAAAACCCAGAAACAACAAAAAAAGGAAAGAAAGAAGTTGCAACATTACCCCACTTCTTTCGAATTCTTCTTCGAACAATCGAACATCATCCGAATCGTAACTGAACGAAGACCCGCTGGAGCACGGCGACAACGGCGAAGACTCTTCCAATTTCTCATCGACCTCCAACTTCTGACGCTCGAGATCAGGCTCCTCCTCATTTTTCTCCTGCGGATCCATAACGGAGGCAGATACTCGCGAACCCTAAATTATGTTTCTATCCTTCGACGCGAAAGGTGCCTCTTTTATTTAAGGCACTTTTAGCAATGATGTGATTTGTCTATCACACCCTATCTCCAACTAAATTAAAATTTGATTTTCATATAAATAAATATAGACTTAAAAAAAAAAAAACAAAGCAACTCTCATGTTTTCTTCCTTCTCCCAGCAGCGAAAGGGGCTGAGAATTAGGTTAATTTGGGTAATTTGATTCGAGTAGTTCGATTTTTCATACATAAAACGTTAAACTATAAAGGATTTAGCATTTACCCCTTTGAAGTATATCAAACTGTGGAATGCTCTCAGTCCCGGCTCTTACCTATGGCGAGAGGAGCGACCGCCCTAGGTCCAAAGCCCATTTTTTTTTTTATGTTTTAAAATTTTGTTAAAAAAAACCCATGATCTTTTTTACAGGAAGTCTTTGATCTATTAGCATATACATATATTAAAAATAAATAAGGTTTGTATCTATATCTATGTGAATAACAAAAAGAACTCATAATCTAAATTTATTTTGCATTCTAAAATATTACATACTAGATAAGTACCCGCATATATGCGGGTTTATAATTTAATATTTCATAACCCGTGAAAAAAATTAAAGACGATAAAATGGAAAATAAAATTAGATCACCCATGAAAATATCTTATACATATATTTAGAAACAAAGATTACGATGGAATAAATATATACCTTGAAAGAAAAATTTGGTGAATAGATGCAGTAAATAGCTTTGGAAATGATTATTGGACTTCTAATTTTTTTGGTGTAATTGATATACTACCAAATTGTGGTTTATATAGAGGTGAGAAATTAGAAGTCTTTTTCTTTTATGATTAATTTCCTTAATCTAAATAGAAAAAATAAGTAATGTTTTTTCTTTTCTATATTAATTTTGCCTTTTAAGATAAATTTAATTCTTTAATTTTTTAATTTTATTTTTAGTAGTTTTATCTTTTAAGATTATGAATAAGAATTTTTAAATTTTTTACTAATCGATTTTAAATATTTTCAACTTTGACTTGATATATATCGCGATCAGGTGAATTAACAATTTTGAAATGTCACCCATAACCGACCTCACATGTCTCACGGCCTCCACAATGTTCCCAGTCCCAACTTCACCTTTGGTCCTAATCATCGCCACACCTTAACGGATCCTCCTCAGAACTTCGCCGAGGTTCCAGCAACCGCAAACAAAAGGGATCCGGAAATTATGCTTGTTGATGTGGTGATCTTCATCGGCGAGAGTCAAAACCTCGCTCTCATCGATGTAATCGATTCCAATTGCTTCGAGGATCTGAGCCTCAACGAAATGACCGATCTTAGCCTTGGCCATCACCGGAATCGTAACGGCGTGCTTGATCTCCTTAATCATCTGAGGATCGCTCATCCGAGCAACCCCACCTTGTGCGCGAATATCCGCCGGAACACGCTCCAAAGCCATGACGGCGCAAGCACCAGCTTCCTCTGCGATATGAGCATGCTCGGCGTTGACGAAATCCATTATAACTCCACCACGGAGCATCTGAGCCAAACCAACCGTAACAGAAAACGGAGATTTATTTTCTTTTTCGATTTTCTGTTTTTTTTTTTTTTTTTTGCTTGTTATGTTAGTTTTTTTTAATTAAAAAAACAAGGATAGTTTAGTCAATTATTTTTGTAATGAATGCTAATTTTGAGATTTTCACCCTTAAATGCTAAATTATTGAATTTTAAATTTTTAGTGCTATTTTGTAGAATTGACTTAAATAATAAATAAGTCTTTGTGTAAGTCCACGGGATCGTGTGCGTCATCGTGTGCGTCCTGTTCCTCTCTTCTCCCAATTATTATTATTAATTACCTTTCTTAATTCACAACCTTTCCCGGTACGATCTCCTTAACCGGTTTCATATATTATTATTTTCTTGGTTTCCCATTAATTTTTTAAAACAAATTGTGAAGAACCGAGTTTGTTTCCCAGATAAAATGTATATTCTCTGCGATTATCACTTGTCAACGAGTTAAACCGGAATTTATTGAAAAACTTTTGGATCATTATATCATAAAATTCAATTCCACGACGAAGACTTAGACAACACCCAGTTTCGTTTTCTGAAATGTTTAGATTTTATTTTCGAAAACAATGAAGGAATTACTTCAAATAAAACAATGACAAGTAACGGTGATAAAGAATAGAAGAATCGAGTATTATTTTATATTAAAGTGTTCCGTCGAAGCAATAATTCAGATCTCCGAGGGGGCGTTGACGGATATGGGCAAAATGGTATAATATTCACTAGTGCTACTATAATCCACTATTGATTTATTTTTTCGTGATAATATCAAATCTTGTAATCCGGCATAAACCTGAACCTATATAGATGCATCCATACTATCTTCACATATTTAAATTTACGATTCCTACCATCCGTACAAGAACAATACATCTTGACGGTTTGTATTGTTATCTCTTGGTTTGTCGCAAAACCCATGAATTGTGCCACCCCTTCTCCAAACTCATCCGTGCATAATAACATCATCGGATCTTGATGAGGTATGTCCATCCACGAACGAAAATAATCATTCAGATTTGAAAAAGACATTTTGTGACCCTTTTTTTTGGGTTGTGATTTTTTTTTTGTTAACATTGTTGGGAATGAAGGAAAGTGGGTATTTATAGGAAAAATCTGCGCCGTTTTTGACAGATTTCCGGAAAAAATCCAAACGACTCTATAACGGCTGATTTTCCGATGGATCGTCTGAAATCGGTCGGAAATCCGTCAGAATATTTAAACGGTTATATAACGGTCATATTATCGTTGAATTGTCATCAGAAATTCAAAATATCCGTCAAAATATCCGTCGAAAATTCCGACGAAAATTCGACGGAATTCCGACGATTGAGGATTTCGACGGAAGATCGTTGGAAATTTCCGACGGTTGTGTCGGAAATCCGAGTGTTTTCTTGTAATGCTTTTTCATTAGTTTCTGGTTTAAAAAATTGAAACATTTTATTATGATGAGCATGTATACAAGTTATGCAATGGCTTAAATAATCCTTAACAGCCATTGAACCTGCAGGAATGCAGAGTGTCGGGATTGAGGTTTTTTAGACAGACCATGAGTTCTCTTCGGTATACATAGACAAAGAAGGTACATAGAGAAATGGTGAGGATGTTCCATGGAAGTAAGCTCTTAAGGCTGTCTATATACAAACTTGCAAATTGTAATATGACAGGGAATTCTCAAAAAAACGTGGAGCAGTTGAGAATCACAAGAAGAAACGATGCTCTACTTCCATTTTATGTTGAAAAACTTTGAAGCTTCTCTTCTCCCTTTAACTCTTTGTAATAGGGTGCCATAATTTAATTATTTTTTTTTGGATTTGTAAGAATAGAATTAAAATTCAAACTATGTATTTTAGCAAAATTTATGCGTAATTTTGAAATACGACTATGTATTGATCGAATTATAAGTAAGTTATTTTGTTGTGTGTGCTTATAACATATCACCTTTGATAATGTAGTAAATTATAATTTAAAAACAACAAACAAAACACTATCTTAAAATAATAAAATGTATGTGTCATTTTTTTTTTTTTGAATTGTTCAACCAAAAAACCGTATTACAAAACATGTACACTTAAGAGTTGAGAGTTTTGATATGAATCAAACTGAATAAAATCGAAAGAAAATTGAAGATGAAGTTGAAGAGAATCACAAATTTGTTTACGGCGGGCGAGTTGAGAACCACATCGTCATTCCCTCGTCATATGACCGATCTCCTGTGTTTCGAATCGAAGTAATGCGCACATTTTTGTCGATGAGCATAATAATTCGAGTAGGGAGAAGAGAGTGCTCCCCATGCTTACGACTATTTCTTTCCCGCCAAATGTGGTAATTATCGAGGCTTGAAATACGTACCGAAGTAGAAACATGTTCATCCAATTTCGAGATGAGTCATAGAGACAGGCGATGATGCTGTCCCAATTCGTCGTGTATCCTCTTCGTAAGAGCCTTCGCGCAAGGTTATCCCAAATTTCCGAAGAAAACTGAAATTCGAAGAAGAGATGGCTTTGTGTTTCCTCCATCATGCCACATAGTATACAGTCAGAGCTCTGCCCCCATGTTCCAACTTTTAGTACGATCTCCCGTCGATAACCTGTTCTTTATCGTCAACCATGAGAAAAACGAATACTTAGGAGTAGCCTTAGCAAACCAAATTCTCTTACACCAACCAACTGTTGGCTTGACTTCTCTAATCAGATTCCATGTACCTCGTGTTGTGAATTTGTTTTTGAACTTGTTCTCCGCAAAGAACCACATCGACACGTCTTCTTCCTCACGTTGATGCTGCCGCAAGACTTCAATTTCGTCTTCTATGGCGTTAAATGTATGTGTCATTTATATTAATTAATAGTGAAAATGTAATTTATCATGAAAAATAGTGAAAAGAAGATATTACTAAGGGTTAAAAAAGATCAAACTTTTTTATGAAAATAGTGAAAATGTACTTAGATCTTCACTTGCATCATGACAAGATAATAAATTTATTTAGATGTGTGACTCGAGCCATGTTTTAATAAAAAAAAAATTGCACAAAACCCATGTTTAAAACAAAAAATTTAAGGTAGATTTGTAATAATTTTGTCTTCATATGAAATAAAGTTAACAAGCAACTAACACAAATTTTTCACTGTGTTTAAACTATTGTGAGACTTATTATACGTAGTGACAGATTTATTGTAATGAAGTAACAAATTTACTGTAATGTAGTGCTGACAGACTTATTATAATGTAGTGGCGTACTGTAATTTCTTAAAAAATTTAACACATAAAGTCTGTCAATAAAGAAAGTCTATCACCAATGGAAAATCACCAAAAAGTTAGTCTAGTAACAGAAAATATCTGTTATGTCAACGGGATTAAAAGTCTGCTACCACACATAGACTTATTTAAGTATGTCTGGCCGTAATAACAAGTCTGCCAGTACATGATCAGTACATGGTGCTAGTCTAGTAATTATCTTTAATTAAAGCAGACTTGTTTAAGTATGTGGTCATTGACACCGGAAAAAAATTAATTTGATGTAACATTAAAACAAATTTGTCTATTCCGAGAATAAATCTGTCAAAATATCTGAATTAATCTATCATTACATCAAATAAGTCTTTCGCAGATATACTCGATACGACTGTAATTTCTTAATTTTTTTAACAGATAAAGTCTGTCAATAAATAAAATCTATCACCAAAGGAAAATCACCAAAAAGTTAGTCTAGTAAGACAAAATATCTGCTATGTCAACGGGATTAAAAGTCTGCTACCACACATATACTTATTTAAATATGTGGTCATTAACACCGAAAAAAATTAATCTGATGTAACATTAAAACAAATTTATCTATTTTGAGAATAAATCTGTCAAAATATCCGAATTAATCTGTCATTACATCAAACAAGTCTTCCGAAGATTTATTCGATACGACTGTAATTTTTTAAAATTTTTAACACATAAAATCTGTCAATAAAGAAAGTCTATCACCAAAGGAAAATCACCAAAAATTTAGTCTAGTAAGACAAAATATATGTTATGTCAACGGGATTAAAAGTCTGCTACCACATATATACTTATTTAAGTCTGTCTGGTCGCAAAAACAAGTATGTCAGTACATGGTGCTAGTCTAGTAATTATCTTTAATGACAGCACACTTATTTAATTATGCGGTCATTGACACCGGAAAAAAATTAATCTGGTGTAACATTAAAACAAATTTGTCTATTTTGAGAATAAATCTGTCAAAATATCCGAATTAATCTGTCATTACATCAAACAAGTCTTTCGCAGATTTACTCGATACCAAATAAGTCTATCAACCCAAATAAGTTTGTTGTTTCATGCGACAGACTTATTACAAAAATCTTGTTTCATGCGACAGACTTATTACAAAAATCTATCGCATGAGGCAACAAATTTATTTCAAATGACATGCTTATTTAAGTCTATCATAATTACAGCAAATCTACGACAGATTTTTCGTGGCAGATTTATTTCGATTACTCCTGAAATTTGGTGGCATTTTTGTAATAAAATTATCTTTCGCGATGATGTGAAAAAAAAAATAATGGTATTTCTGAAAAATAAGTTTTTTTCCTACCAAAGGCTACAAAGACATACAGGGTATGGAAAACAATCTAGTAATTACGAATTAATGTGAACTAATCTAGTAATTAATCTATGTTTTGGTGTTATAGTTTAGTAATTTTCCCTTATTTTTATATATATATATATTTTTTGTTCTGCTTTAAAACTGTGAATAGAGAAAAAAATAAAATGGTCCCACTATGTAGAACAAATGCAGTTATTCTGCAATTATTTTGGTTTCCATTCAAAGCCAACGTTTATATCATCGACATATACCGCAATAATTACAGAATTTTGCCGAGCTTAGTGGATCTATCTTATTTAAGATATTATTTGAATCATCGTAATAAAATATTGAGCTTTTGACGTCAAAAATATATATATTAAGTGTTTAATAACAAAATCTCGATTTTGGTGAAATTTTAGGTTTATCCAAATTGGATTTTGGAGAAATTTTAGTCAAGAGAGAAGAAAGTTATTATTCAATTACATATACGTAAATACACACATGAAACATAAACGTTTTTGGGATTGAAAACCTGATAAAAAAGAATTATGAACAGGATATCAAACAAAACTTTCACAAAACAGATCTTACCCATAATCACATGTTACAAATCTTACATACTTGATACTACACTAATAAAGTGACTTTTCCAATTGCTCATTTTAATCCTCAATTATTTGTAATCGGCATAAATAATTTTTAACTATCGTGATTGCAGAAATATTCCCCAAATCAATGTTGACTACGCAAAATTAGCATTACTAAAATCAAACGTTAATTCAGTTAAAGGGGGACGTTAAAATTAATGTCTTATAAACATCTTTTTGATGAAAATGGGTTCTTGAATCAGGTGATCACTTTCCTTCTACCTCCGTTTGCGCGACATCTCTATTTCCAAATCTAAACCCAAGAGGACACAACGAGATCCGATTGTCAAGGTGGGGCAACGCTAATGCGGAGCGGTTCGAGTAGCATCGCCGGAGCCAAGAGTGACTCGAGGCGGATTATATGTCGCGACCGCCGGTTGGACGCCGCCACTTTAATCGCCCATACCCACGATTCCGCCGCCGCAGCTTCTGACCCGTTTATAACAAGAGGCACACCTTCACTTCCCTCTGCTCCCGATTCAGGACCCAACAAACCGAAAAACAAACCAAAAAACAAACCTCAAGTTCCCGATTCGCCGCTGCAGTTAGACGCAAAGCCGGAGGTTAAGCTAAGCGAAGATGGATTTTGTTGGTGCGAGATTCAAAGAGCATCTTGGAGTCGGTACCCATTCAAAGAGCTTCTTTGTTTTCAGTATCTTATCCCTCAATTGTACGAGTGCATAAAGTATATTATGATTTATGTGTTTCTTGAGGAAGTCGATGATGCGTTCAAGGTGTTGAAGGTAAAGAAAGTCGATGACGCGGACAAGATGTTCGATGAAATGTCTCAGTGAAACATGATGAATCAGCTATACAGTTGTTCTATCATGTTTCATATCTTTTTTATTGTAAAAACACATCTCCCCTTTCGATATTGTGCTACCAAAAAATGCAAAGGATTGGATTTGTTTTCTTGGGTCCTTGTCTTTGGGTGTTCTATTTTTGAGCAAAACTTTTTATGTTGATTGGATTTATGCGTTTCACAATTAATGCAATATCGAATCAACTAAAAGCAAATTGAAAACTATTTTCATATATTGAGATAATACGAAATCTTACAATTATCGAGTTCATAATTCCACCATGGATACAACAAACTGAAAGTATGCGATCAAACAAACAACAAAAAAAGCTACTCCCTTTGTTTCATAAAGAGTGTCATTTTGACACATTTCACACATATTAAGAAAACTAATAAAAGTTTCATATTACCCTTTATTAATACACTAAACAATTTTTCTCTCTCCATTTAATACATTAAAACAACAGGGTTAAAACTAGAATTTTATTCAAATTTTAACGACAACAGGGTCAAAACGACACTTTTTGTGAAACAAAAATAAAACCTTAAAATGACACTCTTTGTGAAACGAAGGGAGTATGAAATTACAAACTAAACAAAGTAGTCGGAATCTATTAGATACAAAGGGTATGCGTCTCGAAACCGAAAAACTCCAAATCCAGCTAAGAAGAATCCCAAATAATCGCCGTCGGGAAACCCTAATGCCAGCCGAGAAGAATCTGCTTCCATACTTGAAACCCTATGACGACGATCTTCTTCCGGCAACATATGATCGGAATAAGAAGAACTGGGATTGACCAGAATTTCTAATTTCTCCTGCCTGATTCCAACCAAGTGTGAGTTGATAACATAGTTTCTCAATAGACAAACCCTCGAGATTTTGGAAATCATCTGTGAGTTGGGTTGCGTTTTTGTTTCTCTTTAGATTGCTATGTTTGTTGAATTTGGCATTAATTTTTGCATTTTTGTTCAAGAACCCAGTTTCATCAGAAAGATGTTTGTAAGACATTAATTTTAACGTTCCCGTTAACTGAGTTAACAGTTGACTTTAATAATGCCAATTTTACGTGGTCAACATTGAGTTGGGGAATATTTCTGCAACCACTATAGTTAGGGATTATTTATGCCGATTAAAAATAGTTGAGAAAAAGAGCAATTTCCCGTCTTTCCTCCTACATTATTAATGACCACTACTAAGCAGAATGGCACGAAACAACTTTTACCCCTACACACATATCAACGAAACAGCTTTCATCTCAACTTTTACTATCAACTTTTATTATTATATAAAGAAAACAACTTTTGCAAACCCATACTTGAGATGAAAGATGATGCATCTTTAAGGAAGATGGAGTAAGAAAGGATCAGTGACCTGTCGTCCTCTTAAACTCCTAGCTAGAATTGTAAAAAAAAAGGATCTCAGACCATACCTATGATCTAATTGATAATCATGGTTTAGGCATGACATCGTAGACCCTTATATTCAATGGAAGGTAGCCAACCTTGGCCAGAAAAGGTATCGGCTCACTGTGAGAAGCACCCTTGGCCTCGAGTGTGATGGAGAGGGTGATTCCCGATTCAGGATTAAAATTAGCCTTGACAGCTCTCACAAGTTCAACTTTTTCTTCCTATAGAGAAAAAAAAAAGAGATTTGCGTAGATATATAATTATACTAAGTAGATCATGATTGAGAATTATCAACAAACAAACCTTATCAACATTGTATTTGTCAAGAGCAATCTTGCATAATCGCTCGATGAAATCTCAATCGGTTTCTGCACTACAAGAAAACAGGCATTTTGCAACGAATTTTTGCGACGATTTTATTTCGTTGCAAATTGCAATCGTTTTTACGACGACTTTACGACGATTCTTAAAGGCGTCGTAAAATCGTCGCAAAATTGAGACGAAAATTTTCGTTGTAAAATAGTCGCTAATTAGCGATGATTTTACAACGATTACCGACGACATTACGACGATTATCAAAATCGTCGTAAAATCGTTGTAACTTAGCGACGATTTACCGAGGTTTATATAAAACGTTGTAATATCGTCGTAAAATTACCCACGAATTAGCAATGATTATTATAAGTTGAACTTTACATCGATTTCCCAACGATTAATCAGTTAGGTAAGCACGTTTTAAGTTCACGGTGTTCGGTTAGGTAAACATGTTTAATGTCGTTGTAAAGTCGATGTAAACATTTTTAGATTCGTTGTAAAATCGATGTGAAATCGATGTAAAATCGATGTGAAATCGATGTAAAATCGTAGGTAATTCTATGGTAATAAAAATAAAAATCTATATATAGTGGCCAACTTCATAATAAAAATTTCATATTCAAAAACATTTACTTCTTTCTGACCAACAAAAAATGTCAATATACGAAATTAGAAGATGGATGTATAATCGTGTTGATTCAGAGGGATCGCTAACAAAAGAGTTCAGTGATGGGGTGGAGGGATTCATGCATCAGGCAGGAAGTATACATAATACGATTATCAGTGGTAAGATGTACTGTCCTTGTGCCAGATGCTTGAATAGGAAATTTATCATTATCTCGAAGGTGTGGTCACATATATTAAATAGAGGGTTTATGCCGCATTACTATATATGGTATTATCATGGAGATGGTCATGGGGGAAATGCAGCTAGTAGTAGTAGCAATTATCAAGCATCGAATTTTGATGAGTCAAATAATTTTAATCAATTTGATGATCATGCGGAGCAGCATGGTGAAGATAATGATAGGATTCATGACATGGTTACGGATGCATTTCATGAAACCGTAAGTACATTTGCACATGATCATCATGATGAGGAACCCAATCTAGATGCAATTTTTTTTTATGATATGCTAGATGCTGCAAATCAGCCACTCTACGATGGATGTAGAGAAGGACATTCTAAATTGTCGTTGGCGGCTAGGATGATGACTATTAAAACTGATCATAACTTAGCTGAGGTTTGCATGGATGATTGGGCTGATTTGATTAAAGAGTATTTGCCAGAGAACAATTTAGCTGCTGAAACTTACTATGAGATACAGAAGCTGGTTTATAGTCTTGGGCTGCCTTCTGAGATGATAGATGTCTGTGTTGACAATTGCATGCTTTTTTGGAAAGATGATGATAAGTTGCAAGAATGTCGATTTTGCCATAGCCAAGATATAAGCCGCAAGGTACTGGTCGGAGTAAGGTACCGTTCCAGCGGATGTGGTACTTTCCTATAAATGATAGATTAAAAAGAATGTATCAGTCTGAGAGGACAGCTGCAACGATGAGATGGCATGCAGATAATTTGCAAACAGATGAGGAGGTTACTCATCCTTCAGATGCAAAAGCGTGGAAACACTTTAAGACGGTACATCCAGACTTTGCTAGAGAGAAACGTAATGTGTATCTTGGTCTTTGCACAGATGGATTTAGTCCATTTGGTATGTCTGGTAGGCAATATTCTTTATGGCCAGTAATCCTAACGCCTTACAACCTTCCCCCAGATATGTGCATGCAAAGGGAATTTTTATTCTTGAGTATTTTAGTACCAGGTCTGAAGCATCCGAAGCGTTTCCTTGATGTGTTTTTGCTGCCTCTGATAAAGGAATTGGAGCAGTTGTGGTATACCGGGGTTCGGACATATGATTTTGCAAGGAAAAAAAAAATTAATCTGATGTAACATTAAAACAAATTTATCTATTTTGAGAATAAATCTGTCAAAATATCCGAATTAATCTGTCATTACATCAAACAAGTCTTTCGAAGATTTACTCGATACGACTGTAATTTTTTAAAATTTTTAACACATAAAATCTGTCAATAAAGAAAGTCTATCACCAAAAATTTAGTCTAGTAAGACAAAATATATGTTATGTCAACGGGATTAAAAGTCTGCTACCACATATAGACTTATTTAAGTCTGTCTGGTCGCAAAAACAAGTATGTCAGTACATGGTGCTAGTCTAGTAATTATCTTTAATGACAGCACACTTATTTAATTATGCGGTCATTGACACCGGAAAAAAATTAATCTGGTGTAACATTAAAACAAATTTGTCTATTTTGAGAATAAATCTGTCAAAATATCCGAATTAATCTGTCATTACATCAAACAAGTCTTTCGCAGATTTACTCGATACCAAATAAGTCTATCAACCCAAATAAGTTTGTTGTTTCATGCGACAGACTTATTACAAAAATCTTGTTTCATGCGACAGACTTATTACAAAAATCTATCGCATGAGGCAACAAATTTATTTCAAATGACATGCTTATTTAAGTCTATCATAATTACAGCAAATCTACGACAGATTTTTCGTGGCAGATTTATTTCGATTACTCCTGAAATTTGGTGGCATTTTTGTAATAAAATTATCTTTCGCGATGATGTGAAAAAAAAAATAATGGTATTTCTGAAAAATAAGTTTTTTTCCTACCAAAGGCTACAAAGACATACAGGGTATGGAAAACAATCTAGTAATTACGAATTAATGTGAACTAATCTAGTAATTAATCTATGTTTTGGTGTTATAGTTTAGTAATTTTCCCTTATTTTTATATATATATATATTTTTTGTTCTGCTTTAAAACTGTGAATAGAGAAAAAAATAAAATGGTCCCACTATGTAGAACAAATGCAGTTATTCTGCAATTATTTTGGTTTCCATTCAAAGCCAACGTTTATATCATCGACATATACCGCAATAATTACAGAATTTTGCCGAGCTTAGTGGATCTATCTTATTTAAGATATTATTTGAATCATCGTAATAAAATATTGAGCTTTTGACGTCAAAAATATATATATTAAGTGTTTAATAACAAAATCTCGATTTTGGTGAAATTTTAGGTTTATCCAAATTGGATTTTGGAGAAATTTTAGTCAAGAGAGAAGAAAGTTATTATTCAATTACATATACGTAAATACACACATGAAACATAAACGTTTTTGGGATTGAAAACCTGATAAAAAAGAATTATGAACAGGATATCAAACAAAACTTTCACAAAACAGATCTTACCCATAATCACATGTTACAAATCTTACATACTTGATACTACACTAATAAAGTGACTTTTCCAATTGCTCATTTTAATCCTCAATTATTTGTAATCGGCATAAATAATTTTTAACTATCGTGATTGCAGAAATATTCCCCAAATCAATGTTGACTACGCAAAATTAGCATTACTAAAATCAAACGTTAATTCAGTTAAAGGGGGACGTTAAAATTAATGTCTTATAAACATCTTTTTGATGAAAATGGGTTCTTGAATCAGGTGATCACTTTCCTTCTACCTCCGTTTGCGCGACATCTCTATTTCCAAATCTAAACCCAAGAGGACACAACGAGATCCGATTGTCAAGGTGGGGCAACGCTAATGCGGAGCGGTTCGAGTAGCATCGCCGGAGCCAAGAGTGACTCGAGGCGGATTATATGTCGCGACCGCCGGTTGGACGCCGCCACTTTAATCGCCCATACCCACGATTCCGCCGCCGCAGCTTCTGACCCGTTTATAACAAGAGGCACACCTTCACTTCCCTCTGCTCCCGATTCAGGACCCAACAAACCGAAAAACAAACCAAAAAACAAACCTCAAGTTCCCGATTCGCCGCTGCAGTTAGACGCAAAGCCGGAGGTTAAGCTAAGCGAAGATGGATTTTGTTGGTGCGAGATTCAAAGAGCATCTTGGAGTCGGTACCCATTCAAAGAGCTTCTTTGTTTTCAGTATCTTATCCCTCAATTGTACGAGTGCATAAAGTATATTATGATTTATGTGTTTCTTGAGGAAGTCGATGATGCGTTCAAGGTGTTGAAGGTAAAGAAAGTCGATGACGCGGACAAGATGTTCGAATAAATGTCTCAGTGAAACATGATGAATCAGCTATACAGTTGTTCTATCATGTTTCATATCTTTTTTATTGTAAAAACACATCTCCCCTTTCGATATTGTGCTACCAAAAAATGCAAAGGATTGGATTTGTTTTCTTGGGTCCTTGTCTTTGGGTGTTCTATTTTTGAGCAAAACTTTTTATGTTGATTGGATTTATGCGTTTCACAATTAATGCAATATCGAATCAACTAAAAGCAAATTGAAAACTATTTTCATATATTGAGATAATACGAAATCTTACAATTATCGAGTTCATAATTCCACCATGGATACAACAAACTGAAAGTATGCGATCAAACAAACAACAAAAAAAGCTACTCCCTTTGTTTCATAAAGAGTGTCATTTTGACACATTTCACACATATTAAGAAAACTAATAAAAGTTTCATATTACCCTTTATTAATACACTAAACAATTTTTCTCTCTCCATTTAATACATTAAAACAACAGGGTTAAAACTAGAATTTTATTCAAATTTTAACGACAACAGGGTCAAAACGACACTTTTTGTGAAACAAAAATAAAACCTTAAAATGACACTCTTTGTGAAACGAAGGGAGTATGAAATTACAAACTAAACAAAGTAGTCGGAATCTATTAGATACAAAGGGTATGCGTCTCGAAACCGAAAAACTCCAAATCCAGCTAAGAAGAATCCCAAATAATCGCCGTCGGGAAACCCTAATGCCAGCCGAGAAGAATCTGCTTCCATACTTGAAACCCTATGACGACGATCTTCTTCCGGCAACATATGATCGGAATAAGAAGAACTGGGATTGACCAGAATTTCTAATTTCTCCTGCCTGATTCCAACCAAGTGTGAGTTGATAACATAGTTTCTCAATAGACAAACCCTCGAGATTTTGGAAATCATCTGTGAGTTGGGTTGCGTTTTTGTTTCTCTTTAGATTGCTATGTTTGTTGAATTTGGCATTAATTTTTGCATTTTTGTTCAAGAACCCAGTTTCATCAGAAAGATGTTTGTAAGACATTAATTTTAACGTTCCCGTTAACTGAGTTAACAGTTGACTTTAATAATGCCAATTTTACGTGGTCAACATTGAGTTGGGGAATATTTCTGCAACCACTATAGTTAGGGATTATTTATGCCGATTAAAAATAGTTGAGAAAAAGAGCAATTTCCCGTCTTTCCTCCTACATTATTAATGACCACTACTAAGCAGAATGGCACGAAACAACTTTTACCCCTACACACATATCAACGAAACAGCTTTCATCTCAACTTTTACTATCAACTTTTATTATTATATAAAGAAAACAACTTTTGCAAACCCATACTTGAGATGAAAGATGATGCATCTTTAAGGAAGATGGAGTAAGAAAGGATCAGTGACCTGTCGTCCTCTTAAACTCCTAGCTAGAATTGTAAAAAAAAAGGATCTCAGATCATACCTATGATCTAATTGATAATCATGGTTTAGGCATGACATCGTAGACCCTTATATTCAATGGAAGGTAGCCAACCTTGGCCAGAAAAGGTATCGGCTCACTGTGAGAAGCACCCTTGGCCTCGAGTGTGATGGAGAGGGTGATTCCCGATTCAGGATTAAAATTAGCCTTGACAGCTCTCACAAGTTCAACTTTTTCTTCCTATAGAGAAAAAAAAAAGAGATTTGCGTAGATATATAATTATACTAAGTAGATCATGATTGAGAATTATCAACAAACAAACCTTATCAACATTGTATTTGTCAAGAGCAATCTTGCATAATCGCTCGATGAAATCTCAATCGGTTTCTGCACTACAAGAAAACAGGCATTTTGCAACGAATTTTTGCGACGATTTTATTTCGTTGCAAATTGCAATCGTTTTTACGAAGACTTTACGACGATTCTTAAAGACGTCGTAAAATCGTCGCAAAATTGAGACGAAAATTTTCGTTGTAAAATAGTCGCTAATTAGCGATGATTTTACAACGATTACCGACGACATTACGACGATTATCAAAATCGTCGTAAAATCGTTGTAACTTAGCGACGATTTACCGAGGTTTATATAAAACGTTGTAATATCGTCGTAAAATTACCCACGAATTAGCAATGATTATTATAAGTTGAACTTTACATCGATTTCCCAACGATTAATCAGTTAGGTAAGCACGTTTTAAGTTCACGGTGTTCGGTTAGGTAAACATGTTTAATGTCGTTGTAAAGTCGATGTAAACATTTTTAGATTCGTTGTAAAATCGATGTGAAATCGATGTAAAATCGTAGGTAATTCTATGGTAATAAAAATAAAAATCTATATATAGTGGCCAACTTCATAATAAAAATTTCATATTCAAAAACATTTACTTCTTTCTGACCAACAAAAAATGTCAATATACGAAATTAGAAGATGGATGTATAATCGTGTTGATTCAGAGGGATCGCTAACAAAAGAGTTCAGTGATGGGGTGGAGGGATTCATGCATCAGGCAGGAAGTTTACATAATACGATTATCAGTGGTAAGATGTACTGTCCTTGTGCCAGATGCTTGAATAGGAAATTTATCATTATCTCGAAGGTGTGGTCACATATATTAAATAGAGGGTTTATGCCGCATTACTATATATGGTATTATCATGGAGATGGTCATGGGGGAAATGCAGCTAGTAGTAGTAGCAATTATCAAGCATCGAATTTTGATGAGTCAAATAATTTTAATCAATTTGATGATCATGCGGAGCAGCATGGTGAAGATAATGATAGGATTCATGACATGGTTACAGATGCATTTCATGAAACCGTAAGTACATTTGCACATGATCATCATGATGAGGAACCCAATCTAGATGCAAATTTTTTTTATGATATGCTAGATGCTGCAAATCAGCCACTCTACGATGGATGTAGAGAAGGACATTCTAAATTGTCGTTGACGGCTAGGATGATGACTATTAAAACTGATCATAACTTAGTTGAGGTTTGCATGGATGATTGGGCTGATTTGATTAAAGAGTATTTGCCAGAGAACAATTTAGCTGCTGAAACTTACTATGAGATACAGAAGCTGGTTTATAGTCTTGGGCTGCCTTCTGAGATGATAGATGTCTGTGTTGACAATTGCATGCTTTTTTGGAAAGATGATGATAAGTTGCAAGAATGTCGATTTTGCCATAGCCAAGATATAAGCCGCAAGGTACTGGTCGGAGTAAGGTACCGTTCCAGCGGATGTGGTACTTTCCTATAAATGATAGATTAAAAAGAATGTATCAGTCTGAGAGGACAGCTGCAACGATGAGATGGCATGCAGATAATTTGCAAACAGATGAGGAGGTTACTCATCCTTCAGATGCAAAAGCGTGGAAACACTTTAAGACGGTACATCCAGACTTTGCTAGAGAGAAACGTAATGTGTATCTTGGTCTTTGCACAGATGGATTTAGTCCATTTGGTATGTCTGGTAGGCAATATTCTTTATGGCCAGTAATCCTAACGCCTTACAACCTTCCCCCAGATATGTGCATGCAAAGGGAATTTTTATTCTTGAGTATTTTAGTACCAGGTCCGAAGCATCCGAAGCGTTCCCTTGATGTGTTTTTGCTGCCTCTGATAAAGGAATTGGAGCAGTTGTGGTATACCGGGGTTCGGACATATGATTTTGCAAGGAAAAAAAAAATTACAATGCGTGCGGTGCTTATGTGGACAATAAGCGACTTCCCTGCTTACGAGTTGTTATCAGGTTGGACTACGCATGGGCGATTGTCTTGTCCATATTGTCTCAATCGGACAGATGCGTTTCAATTGAAACATGGTCGGAAAACAAGTTGGTTTGATTGTCACCGCCGATTTCTACCGATTCATCATGCATATCGAAGAAATAAGCGGTTGTTTAGAAAGAACAAAAATGTTCGTGTTTCTCCTCCTGTTTATATTTCCGGTGAAGATCTAGAAGCAGAATTTGATCATTATGGTGCATTGGAAACAGTCAATCGTGGTGGAAATTGGCACACTCCAGCTAATATGTCGGATGGATATGGGGAGCATCACAATTGGCATAAGAAAAACATATTCTGGAAGCTTCCGTATTGGAAGGATCATTTGCTTAGACACAATTTGGATGTCATGCACATTAAGAAAAACTTTTTTGATAACATCATGCATACATTGTTAAACGTGCGTGGAAGGACTAAAGACAGCGGTAAGTCAAGGTTAGACTTGCCTGATATTTGTTGTCGGAATAAGTTACTTATTACAAGCAATGGAAAAGCACTTGTCCCAATATTTCGAGTGGGTGCAGAAGAAAAGTCAGCTTTGTTCAAATGGGCGACATCTGATGTGAAGTTCCCGGACGGGTACGTATCTAATTTAGCTAAATGTGTTGAGAATGGCCAAAAGTTTTCCGGGATGAAGAGTCATGACTGCCACGTCTTTATGCAACGACTACTTCCTTTTGCATTTGCTGAACTTCTACCAGGAAATGTACACGAAGCAATTGCAGGTATATAAATTTAAACTAATCACATATTAATTGCGAATTTAAGATTTTATATAATTAATATATATATATATATATATATATATATATGAAATGTAAAATTAACATTATTATCGTATATATCATGTGATTGTTATTGTAGGCATTGGAGGGTTTTTTCAGGATCTTTGTACACGTACTTTGTCAGAATATGTTATTGCACAACTTGATGCTAGTATTCCTATTTTGTTGTGCAACATGGAGAAAATATTTCCCCCAGCCTTTTTTGATGTTATGGAACATCTACCTATTCATCTACCTCACGAAGCAGAACTTGGGGGAACTGTGCAGTATCGATGGATGTACCCATTCGAGCGATTCATGGGACATTTGAAGCGGAAGGCTAAAAATCTAGCCAAAGTTGAAGGCTCAATAGTAGCAGGAAGTTTAAAAGCAGAAACTTCTCACTTCACGGGGTACTATTTTGGCTCGAAGGTTCGCACACGGAAAAGGGCAGCACGGCGATATGATGATGGAGGTGTAGGCCGAACATATGCTAATGAAGGTATCCCAGATAACTTTTCTTCAATCGGTCGATTATGTGGAAGAGTGAAGTCAGTTTGGTTTGCCAATGAAAAAGACCATCATAGTGCACAAACGTATATCCTCTTAAATTGCGAAGAAGTTAGTCAATTTGAGACGTAAGTGTATAAACATACGTCTTATATATGGCTAAATTATATATATGCTAGCTTTATACCAATTACAAATACTTTTGTATGCAGTGAATTTGTTAGACAAGTCCGAGAAGTCATTGAAAGAATCTCAGACGATGAAATCAACAAGCGTAAAGATCAACATTTTGCCCCGTGGTTGAAGACGCAAGTACGTAAAATTTTAAGTGATCTGATTAATTACTAACTTGGACAATTAACCTAATACATATTTTGATTACTTTTTTAATTAAATTAATTAATGATATAGGTCGAGTATGGGGATACCGCATATCCACTCTGGTTCCATGAGTTAATAAAAGGCCCCATATCGAAGATAACGAGTGCACCCATGTATTGCACACGCGGATATATATTTCATACATTCAAATACGGAAATCAAAGAGCTACTGCCAACTACGGGGTATGTGTGCGGGGCGAAATATATTTTTATGGAGTGTTGCAAGACATAATTGAAGTTGAGTACCCTGGTTGCTTAGGTTTGAAATGCGTTCTGTTCAAATGCGACTGGTTCGATCCAACAGTTGATCGAGGCGTCCGTAAAAACAAATTTGGGGCAGTAGATGTCAACCAATCACTACGTTACAATAAGTATGAGCCATTTATCCTAGCATCACAAGCAGAACAAGTCAGCTTTGTTCCATATCCGCGAGTTCGCACCACCCGTATCTCATGATTATCAGTTATAAAAGTTTCTCCGAGGGGTCGAATTGTGGGGGTTGATGAGGAACTACCAATGCAGCAAGATCATTGCTCTGATATGCCAGAACTAAATGAGAGCAATGAAGACATCCTTTTGATAGATCCTCAAAACAGGCAAGTTGAATATCTCCCAGACGATACAGAGGAAGAAGATGAGGAAGATGAGTTCGAAGAAAGTGATGAACCAGATGATCAAGAAACGGATGTGTACTACTCTTCGTCCGAAAATGAATCAGAGTGACCGCGCTAGCTAGTAATTATTGTGAATTTAATGTATTAATATAATATTGTGATCGAGTAATTATTGTGAAATTTAAGTGATATGATTTCTATGAAATCCCCTAAACCCCCAACTAAATTCCATCTCCGATCTCCATTTATTAATCGCCGAAGGTGCGGCGATTAATAAATTACGAGACATATGTGTCTATGTGTCATGTAATTTATTAATTGCCTCAACAACGGCGGGAAATGAGTGGTGATCGGAAATGGGATTTAGTTTGGGGTTTAGGGGATTTCAAAGGAATCGTCGCTAATTGTGATTGTCACAAAATCGTTGCAATGTTTGCGACGATTTAGCAACGAATTATGACTAATCGTGGCTAAATCGTCGCAAAATAAAAAGGTTACAAAATCGATGCAAATTTGCGAAGATTTAGCCACGATTCGTCCATAAACCCTAAACCCTTTGCCCTAAACCCTAAACCCTAACATATTACTATCTCATTGTATTATGCATCTTTCAATGAAATTGATCGTGACTTTAGAGAATTGTCCGAAAATGAAAACTCGGTCAATCACAGTAATATCCACAAACTGAATCATTGTATTAATAATCTAACATATACGCAAACTATATGTTTTACTTATTTTTCAATCTCGATGAACTTATTGATAATTTCATGATTTTGGATTTACGGTAAACATGTAAAGTTGTTTCTGGAATGTTGCAATCGACGTTACAATTTTGTACCTATACGCTAAACCCTAAAACAGATTTTACAAATTTCCTCACTAATTCGTTGCAAAATTAGCGACGATTTAGCAACGAATTAAGACTAATCGTGGCTAAATCGTCGCAAACTATAAATGTCACAAAATCGATGCAAATTTGCGACGATTTAGCAACGAATTGTCATAAATTATGAATTTAATTTACAGCGTGTCGGTCAATTAAACTCACGCGTGTATGAATGTCACAAAATCGTTGCAAAGTTAGCGACGAATTAGCCACGGTTTGATTGCCTTGATGTAGCGACGATTCGTCGCTAAATCGACGCTAATTAGGATCGATTTAGCGACGCCAACTAATCCTATATATTACACGCTCAGAATTTCTTCATTCACTTACAAACAAATCCTCCTAACTTCCTTGCGAAAAAAGGTAAATTGTTTTTTTTTAATGTTTTTAATTAATTAGTATAGATAGGAATGGAACAATTTAGGTCGGTAGAAACGGAATCAAATTAGGAAAAATAGCAGACTGCCCGGATGTTTATAGATAGTAATTGTTTTTCATTTTTATGCAGATGGGCCAGCGTCGTTCACATTACGCTCAGTTTTTGAGAGAGATTGGTGATGCTTCGGGTACCGGGTTGCCCGTGTCTTCTGAGGCTACCGAGACGGATTTCGTCCCGGTGACGCAAACACAGAGTGCTCCGCCGCCACAACCACCTCAGATTCCGCAACATGGAGGCCGTGCCCCGGCCCCATATGCACACATGACGGTTCTTGATTTGCTTGCACAGCCGGGCCGTCATAGGCTTACGAGATTAGATCCGGATCATATTGACGGGTCGGAATGGTAATATATATATATTTTTTTACATTTATTATTACATATTTATATTTATTTCTAACAATTCATAATTTTACAATTTTTTGTTTCAGGTTTGGAGTTGAATCCAAAGTTAGACGCACCGTTTCTGACATCATCAAGTCCTATTTTATCGAGCCTCATACCAATTTTACCCAGCTCCCTCCACCCGTCAAGGAGACATGGTTCAAGATGTTTGCGGTACGTATGAAAAAAAAATTTTTCTCCCATAATTATTTTAATTATATTTAAATTTAATTTTATAAAATATGTAATTATTTTTGTTTCTCATGCAGCAAAAATATCACTGGGATCTTTTGATTCATGGCGAGGTTGAAACTTTGTTTCTCGAGAGGGTGAAGTTTCGTATCCAAGGCGAGGTTGGTGAGTGGAAGAAAGCATGGAAGATTTCTGGCGATTTAGCAAAGCCCCTGCACATGGATAAAGCCGTTTGGGACGGCTTGGTGCGGTGTTGGATGGATCCGAAGTCCATCATAACTGCTGAGAAGTGTTCGGCTTCCCGCAACACCGTTGATTCGGACGGGAAACTCAAGGCTTTGCCTCATACAGCTGGGCAAACACCTTTTGCGGGTGTTCGTCTACAGATGGTAATTAAATTTATTTAAATTAATTAATTTATTTAATTTACTTCGTCAATAAAATAGTTTTTTTTCTTTAGGCCGCCGAAGACGGAGGTGTACACCCTCCGATGACCAAGGTTTTTGAGCGAACGCACCGAAAGAAGGATGGTTCCTTTGTTTCCGAGACTTCCGAGCACATCTTCAATGAGGTGACTTCCAAGGTCACCGAACGAGAGACACAGCTCTCTCAACAGCTATCTCCAGGTGGTTCGTCGGTCATGTCTGGAGGGTTGACCACACCCGATATTGACCGGATCTTCGAGCAGGTATATAGAATAGTTAGTACTTATTAATTTTTAGTTTTTGATTTTTAAAAAATTTCTAATTGTAAATTTAAATATAGGTTGCCCCTAAGAGAAAGGGGAAGGTTGTCGGGATGGGATCTATTCGAGATGTCTCGGCTGCTTCTTCATATGCTCCGCGACGACGATCGCCAGAAGATGATCCAGTCGTGTTACGTGCCACGATTACGAGTCTTCAGGAGCGGGTTGAGACCGAGGCTACTCGGTCTACGGCATATCAGGCGAAGATTGCGAGTCTTCAACAGCGGGTTGAACTGGATGCTACGCAGAATGACGAACTCTTCGACATCTTGGCAACAGGGAACCCGACAATGCAGGCCATGCTACGGGAAAAGCGAAGACTCCGAGCAGAGGCAGATGCAGCGGCAGAGGCAGCGGCAGGCACATCCGGTTCGTCGAGACGTCCCGAAGACGATGTGAATCTCGACGATTACGATATAGTTATTTAGATTTAGGATTTCGAATTCTAAATTTTGTTTTTTTTGTAACATATTATAATATTTATTTTTCTAATAAAATATTATTATATATTATTTTTAAAATTTTTATTTTATAATTTCGAAATTAATAAAATTTCAAAAATAATAAACAATAGTAAGAAAAATTTCAAAAATAATAAACAATAGAATCGTCGTTAATTCGATGGTAAACAATAGTCCTCGTTGATTCGTTGCTAAATTAATCGTCATAAAATCATGGCTAATTTACAACGATTGTACGACGATTTATAGTCCTCGTTGATTCGTTGCTAATTAATCGTCATAAAATCGTGGCTAATTTACAACGATTGTACGAAGATTTATTAGCAACGATGTTGCGACGATTATTTAGCAACGATTTTATGACGATTAATTAGCAACGAATTAACGACGATAATTTTTTGCCATCGAATTAACAATGAAATATTTCCCTTCGAATTTCCATCGTTTTTACGACGTATTTATATTCGTCGTAATTTCAATGTAATATTTACGACGATTTTACTACGAAAATTTACCGACGATTTAGCGACGAATTTTTGTCCCTCGTACTTTCCCGACGAATTTACGACGATTTGTGGTTTGCGACGATCATTTAACGACGATCTCTTTTTCGTCGCAAATTCGATTCAAACCCTCTTTCGCAACGATTTTACAACGATATCGTTCGTTGCAAAAAGGGTGTTTTCTTGTAGTGCTGGTTCATCAGCAAATTCGCTATTCTCGAAGTAAACAGAACGAAAACCCGTGTAGCGTCCTACTTTCGATTCGTCAAAGTCGTAATCCTTTTTGGCGACGATAAACAAAAACAAACAAAATCTTGAAATCCCGTGAAAACCCAAAAAAAGAGGCGAAGAAGTTGAATCATTACTTACCCCACTTCTTATGTGTTCTTCTTCGAACAATCGAACATCATCCGAATCGTAACTGAACGAAGACCCGCTGGAGCACGGCGAAGACTCTTTCAATTTCTCATCGACCTCCAACTTCTGACGCTTGAGATCAGGCCCCTCCTCATTTTTCTCCTGCGGATCCATAACGGAGGCAGATACTCGCGAACCCTAAATTATGTTTCTATCCTTCGACGCGAAAGGTGCCTCTTTTATTCAAGGCACTTTAGCGATGATGTGATTTGTCTATCATACCCCTATCTCCAACTAAATTTAATAAAAAAACCTTAATTCTATTATCGTCGATATATCATGTTTTATTGTTTTGTATTTTTACTTTTATTGTTGTTTTGATATAAATTGATTTTCATATAAATAAATATAAACTTAAAAAAAAAAAAAAAGCAACTCTAATGTTTTCTTCCTTCTCCGACCAGCAAAAAGGGTTGAGAATTAGGTTACTTCGGGTAATTTGATTCGGGTAGTTCAATTTTTCGGTTCGTTCGGTTTTTAAATTTTTTACCAAAAATAACAAAATAAAATATCGGTTCGGTTCGGTTATCGGATAGTTCGGTTATTTTTTTATAACCGAAAATAACTGAAATGTTGGTAAATTCAATTTAATTCGGATAATTTTGGTTATTTTTCGGTTATTTCGATATTTATCAATAATTTTTGTAATTATTTTCAGAAAAATAAAAAAAAACGTTAAGTTTTGTTTTTTTAATTTCGGTTAAACGAGAACTTCATCAATTAGTGTTTGTAAAAGTGAACCCATTATTTTTTGGAGACGAATCTTTGGAAACTCATCATTTTTATTTTCAAATACAAGTGGGAATACATTCGTATTTCATGTTCATCTTGTGGTGAATTATATTATCTTAGACTTCTAATGACCAAAACTTATTTATGAGTATATCTTACCTTTTTATGACAAGAAACTCAAGACGTTTTTGGAATCATGTGTTGGTCGAGATTTACTTAAAGAAGACAAAGAATATCAATGACGGAAACAACATTATTGTCAATCACGACAATCTATAATATAATAAAATAATTTTCTCTTATTCTAAACTATCTACATCAGCACTATAATCTTACTTAATGGACTCCACATATTTAAAACTTTTACAAATTAAAAAAAGCTGTCAAATAATTTCTAATAATTACAAATTAGAGAATCTTATTATCCAAAATATGTTCGTGTGGGATATAATAAAATCTACAAGTTTTTGCTACTTTATTTTTGGGTTTCTCATACTTCTCTTGATTTTAAACCCACTCTACACAACTGACCCAAGAATGATTAACTCAAAACCAAATTAAAAAAAAAATACAAAAAACACACGCACATCTCCTCCTTCCTCGCCTCCACCTACAATCATAAATCTCTCATTTCCTATTAGAGGGCGTAACTAAAAACAACCTAAAACTATACGTACATAAAGAGATAATTTTAAACTTTCAAATATGTACTAAAATTATTTATAATCAAATGTAAGTGATTTGTTTAGTTAATGTGTAGACATGCTGATGGGGTTATAATTGGCCTCAATATAAACTATAGATTCCGGAACAGAAATATAATATTATACGTTCAACTAAATATGTAACTTATGAGAGATTTGAAATGATGTTATATATATATATATATATATATATATATAATTAGAATCACATAGTAGTCAAATACTACATATAAACACATAAAAAAAAGAACAATATTTCAACATAAGTTAATAATATAATTAAAAAAAACCGTTGTTATATACAAACACTAATAAAGAGAAATAACAAAACACATGCAGATACACACAATGCAACTATAAACATAAACCGACTATTAAACTAAAATTTGAGATTAAAAAAAAACATTTGTTTACTAGAAAATAGCATTTAAACAAATTTATAAAAATGAATGTAAAATAAGTCCGCGCCAAACGCGGGAATCAATCCCTAGTTATGTACAATGCTATAGTTCATTGTATAACTGGAATGTTGAAAATATTGAAATGAAGATATAATTTATCAGCAAATAAGATTTGTAAACTTTATGTAGTTGGACAAAGTCATACAGAGTTATAAACTTATACTCTTACTAAAATAAATTGTTGCTACTATGTAATTCATGTAGAGGCTACAACAAGTTACAAATTACAAATATCTTTTTGCTTTGATATATATACGTTTTAATAATTATTGTTATCACGTTGCTTTCATAGCTCAGTTTTTTAGAGCACCGGTTTAGTAAGCGGGTCTTGAGTTCAACTCTTAATGAAAGCAAAACAAAATTCTAAGGCCCATTCCTTATCTTGGGTTGGGCAACAAATTCGAAGTTTCTGTATAGGCTTCATGATTAGGGTTTCCGCCGTATTTCTTATAAATAGTGCTTACGCAGATCATCCAAATTTCATTCATCGTCTTCTAACTTTGTCCTTCTGATCAAACTCGTTTCCTTTGCAATTCGATTTCGTCTCTGGTTTAGGGTCCTTTAGATGTCTGTGTGTTTATTGTATTATTATGATACGTGACGCGATTTTCTCTCCAAGAAATCGGTTACTTGAGAAGTACACAACTTATCGCAACAAGACTTAGAGTACTTGATAAGTACACAACTTATCGCAAATGCTAAGGATTATCCCAATGACACATAATATAAAGTTCAGAAGCATGTCATTACATTACTAAAGAACACCTCCAACTCTCCAGTCAATCAGCAAAATACCAGCCAGATTGGCAAATTTGTGTCAGCTATAAAATTTGAGAATAACTCTGAAACAGAGGAACTAATAGCAAAAAGTCAGAATCGCCGAGGTAGGCCTTTGGGGCAGATCGTCTGATGTCATCTTGTTGCGGCTCGGGTCTTTCATATTCCTTCGGGTCGGCATGCCTCGATATCTTAGAGCGTTAATCTCGAGTGGGTGAAAACCGACTCCAACATTGTGTTTTGGCTTTTGGAGTAAGATGAAGTGTTTGTCCTATAGTAGGGACTAAAGGGAGCTCTCGTCTGGCTTCAACTACTGTTTGAACCCTGATTAGTCGGACATGGAAGGCCAAGTGTGGATTCATGTTTGTCAAGAAAATACTGAGGGCGTGAGGTACTGGCAGAGGTAGTCTGTTTCTGGCGTTTTCAAACTTCTCCAAATACACGTCTACAAAATCACATTTACTTACAGAGTTCTAACTTTTTATGATCAGTTGGTTTTCTGGAGACATTCTTGAGGCAAACCGTAATCTTTAGTCCCATTCAAGACTTGCTCTCGTCTCCATGGATCGTTGTGTAGCTTGAAATGCAGGGTTTGTATGAAAGTAGCGAATATATCGTCGTGCTTCAATCTAGAGAATTGAATAGCCCACTCTTCTTCATGCCCAAAACTAGCTTTTTGTCTCTTTGCTTCCAGCAAAATCGAGTCTCGGAACAAGAATCTTTGCCAGATATTCTTTACATTAGCCAGCCTGAATTGAATCTCCGTCTCATTGAATCCCTGCTCAGATTAATGAGTCTGAGATTAGGATGGGGTTAGTTGAGGACAAGATTGTGAGAGAGAGAGTAAGAGATGAAATTTTATTACTCGGAGAGTGTTTATGAGATTTGGAATGTCATCTTCACTGACACGAACTGCAAAGCTTTCGTAATTGAGCATGTTCTCATAAGGCAAGTAGATTCCATCCTAATAAAGAGACATCAAAACGTCATTTTCGGAAAGTATAGAATGCGGTAAGTTCAAGTTATATATACCTGAATGATGACTGGGACGCATCCTTGTAAGATACTATCTTCCATGCGACCACTCCAACCATCTCCAAGGAACACACCACAGAAGATTGAAGTTGCTATGTCGTTATGGTAATTGTCAGAACGTAATGGAGTGACAATCACATCGTCTGCATGCTGCTTCCCGAGCTTCCCTTCTTTGTTAGGGCTCGAACCAAACTCTTCTGCTAGCTTCTGCCTTATTCCCATGCTATACCTACGTTACATACTTTAGGAATGATGTTTGAAGCACAGCTCGGTTTCTGCTTATTGATTTAAGCAAAGACTTACAAATCTCCTGGCCTTCCCTTTACATAAGCAGGTCCCATTGAAGTAAAACAATGTTTTCCGCTTCTCCCGTGGTCTGATGATAAGGAAAAAAATACAACGATTTTAAAGCTTTCGGTTTTACGCGATTAGTGAAACAATGTCCAAGAACTATCAGAGAAATATACCTTGCCCAGTAATTGGCACCCATTGAGAACGGATCAGGAACTTTCCAAGCTGGAATCACGAGATCCTTGAGAGGGTCAAAGCATGGATGATTTCCTCTCCTCTCATCAGAGATCGTATCCCAGTTATCACCCCACCAAGCTGTCGTTGAATGGTTATGCTTAGAGTTGCTGTTACCCCAATGAACTAGCATCATGCTATTCCATATCTCTTTAGGAGCATAGCAAGCACCTTCATCCCATGAGAAAAACTGCCTTTTTCGGTCGTAAAACAATTTAGCCACATTAGCGTGGAGAGAATCCGTGTAAAAAATCAAGAAACAATCCTATGTATGTAATTGACCCCAAAAAAAAATGTATATGTATGCATCATCATACCCAAATATGGTCTCTCCCAGATGAGCGGTTCCAGTAGGGATATTTCTCAACGATGTGTTCATAAGCCCTTTTGTAGAACTCTAAGGTAAATGAGCTTCTTAATCCAGTATGATTCTGAAAGTAATAAAAACATAGACAATATATAAGCTCTAGAGCTTCTGCATGCATGCAAGCAGAGTTTCTCGACCCAACCTTCATGCTAAAGTGAGGTGTATCATCAGCACGGATTATAATGCACGAATCAAGAACAGGAACAAAGAAGAAATCTGCATCTTCCCCATTCTGTGTACGATGAGCGGTGGCCAAAATGGTCTCATAGAACGCCATCTTCAGAATTATGAGGTAAAGAATGGGAAAAGTTATCAATCATTTCAAATTCAGGAGAAATTTGCTGAATTATCTGGTATTCGACTCGAGTTCAGGGGAAAACCTGGGAACCATATAAATTATCTGTCCACACTGTTGCATTCCTTTCATCATAAATCCTATTAACACACTCAAACTTATAATGCCGGCCCTGCAACATCAAATTCCAACCGGAGGAGATTAAAAACTTTATATTAAAAAGACTTTTAACTTTGTTTAGAAGAGAAATAATAGTTTGGATTGTGACCTCAAGAAGTAAACTGTTAAATTCTGGGGGTAGATCATAGATATATATAAGAGGCCTTTTTTTCTTCACCACAGCACTTAGAGACATGAGATTTCCAGGGACATTTTTATCACTTGGAACTTCGAGATGTGCTGGTCGAAGCCATTGTGGCCACTCTCCAACCGTTGAGAGAGTGGATGGAATACTACAATCTGTTCCAAACCAGCCTTTATCACACTGAAAAAGCGGGAAAAAATAAAACAAAAAGAAACACACATAGAGTTAGGAAGATTTAGATTAAGAATATACAAACCTCTTGGTACCAAGATGATAAGCTTGTGACAGTGGATACAGTAGTTTACCTGGCAGAAACCTCCTCTGCATTTTCCGTGTCCGGAGCACTGATTAACACATGTGCATTGTACAGGCACGTCACATAACCGTCCCCAAAGACAATCATATTTACAGTGACATTCCACTTTGATTTGCACCTTTACATCATATGCATATTCTGGATCCACATTGCACCATCCTTGTTTGCTACTGTTTGTTGTTAAAATATCTAAGTCTGGTTTCGACCAATCTGTCATTTTAGGTTCTTCAGGATTCACAGGCGAACTAAAAACATATATGTGCTATGTTAGAGAGTTTTTAGGCTTTGATATGAGAAACAATAAATTTGGTGAAACTTACTTGATTTGAAATCCACATGACTCTGGCGCCGGACGATTTGGATATTTTGTGCCTTCTCCACAAAAGCACTTAGCTCTTGTGGTATCACAATGTCTAGAACAAATCGAAACAACCCGTCGACCAAATGGCATTTCAGGTGTTTTCTCATAATTGCAATCTAACCGCAACTTTTGCGAACAATCTTTGCCTACACAGAACCAGTCAAAGTAACTTCATTTAAACACCAATGACAATGGATGTTAAGGGCTAATAAAGAGATCAAAAGTCATATTCATGTTGTTATTTATTGCAAGAATGTGTTTGAGTTCATCATTTACAAAGCAATCAACTTTGGTTTAGGAAGAATGGAAGATTGAAATAGCGTAATAAACACTAACCAGTATATCCATGGAAGCAACGGCAAATTCCAAATTCGTGGTTGTAAACACCTTGACCACTACAATCATTCAGACACTTTCTCCCACCAATTGGCTGCAAACAAAAAAAAACAACCATTATAACCAAATCAAACAAACATTAGTTTCAAGGTGCCAAAATAGTACTTACTTCAATGATGTCAATTTCCTTAACAACTGCATCACAACTAGAAAGCCATTGCCCGATCTTGCCTTTCCATGAGGCGTTTCGATAAACTACTGCACCGTGTGAGTCAGCAGGAAACCGGCGATCAAAGGTAACAACTGGTTCGCTTGACTCTTTAGTCACTTGTGTGTTTGATTCATTACTTGGTCCATAAAGATTCTGAGATTGCCTTAGACTAACAGAATCAAAAGAAGGCACTACAGGACCAAGAAATAGATGAACATGTGAAACCAGAACAATCACAAAAGCAACAGTCGCTATCTGAGACCATGAACACTTGCATTTCTGGTAAGAAAACATGATCTTCAAAAAGGATTCCAAAGTTGCTAGTTTTCAAATTTGCCCGCCTGAATTATAAACAAGTCAATATAGATTATAACCAGTTTGTTACAAAACCCAATTTCTCACGAAACAGAAATTCAGGACTATGATTAACAAAATGGAATCTATATAATCTAATACGAGAGTTTTTTCTCCTCTTAGCCTGTCTACATCATCAAAAGAAAATATGCATTAAAAACTAAAATTAAATGACTCAATTAACTAATATATTTTTATATTCTTATAATTAAAAAAAACACACACAAAATAATAAAATATAATAATAACAAAATAATAAACAATAAAATAAAATAAAAATATTAAATGCATAGAGATTGGATGAATAAAAATAGAAATGTTAAAAATAAGAAATCACATATATAAGTATATAAATCTAAAAAATGCATAGAGATTGGAAGAATATAAATAGAAATATTGAGAATCGAATTATATCATTACTATTTTAATAAGTTAAAAATCAGTAGACTACTAATACAAAAATATGATATATTTGATTGTTAATGAATAAATCATTTCCTTACTAGCATAAAAATTATTCATAAAATTGACAGCATTGAAACTTTAGAACGTGTTTATGAGTTTTTGAATAAATAAAAAAATTGATATAATGAACATTAATATATACAGTTATTGAAAAGTTCTTTAATTTTCATAAGGAAAAATGAAATTTAAGCTTATGTATACAATAATATTTTATATTTGCAGTAATGTTTTACGAACAATTACAAAGTAAATATTTTCTATTTACATTTTACATCGTTTGAGGATGGCAAAACATTATGCATATAAGTTTGTACATGTTTATTTTCCATATTCGTAAATATTTAAAATGAGCACAAAAATAACAACAAATGAGTTAAAATATGGATAAACATCGTTAGAAAATCCGAAAAGAATATCAAATGATGTTAAATTACCGAAGACTCGGAACTAAGTGACAAAATGAATGTTAAGAGGTTTAAGATCTTAAAAGAGAGCAACGATATCTTACTTTCACTAGATGATATGAATATAGTATGTTTACAAATTTCTTCCTAAAGATGAGAAAATTACGTGTATTTATTTCTACATACAATAAATGAAAGGCTAAAAAACATGATGATTTTCTAGAGGTCATATTTGAGTTTTGTTGGAAACATAAATGAAAAGCTGAAAATTTTAAAAGTGTTATATTACATCTCTATAATATTATTTAAAAAGACATTTTTAAAAATAAAATTTTTTTTGTAAATTATTACATGAAATATCATTACAAATAACAAATAATAATTGAAATAGGAAATAATATAATAATCTTTTAAAATTATTGATTAGAATATGGAAAGTATGTATTTTGTATTAAATATGTTATTAATTATTTAATTTCTTAATTATCTTTAATACTATATATTTTAAAATAATAATCAATCCATATATATTCAAAACAAAAAAAATATCTCAGACCATACCTATGATCTAATTGATAATCATGGTTTAGGCATGACATCGTAGACCCTTATATCCAATGGAAGGTAGCCAACCTTGGCCAGAAAAGGTATCGACTCACTGTGAGAAGCACCCTTGGCCTCGAGTGTGATGGAGAAGGTGATTCCCGATCCAGGATTAAAATTAGCCTTGACAGCTCTCACAAGTTCAACTTTTTCTTCCTATAGAGAA
Organism: Eutrema japonicum; assembly: GCA_030161315.1. Classification (NCBI taxonomy): domain Eukaryota; kingdom Viridiplantae; phylum Streptophyta; class Magnoliopsida; order Brassicales; family Brassicaceae; genus Eutrema; species Eutrema japonicum. The sequence goes on along the minus strand of BSQW01000008.1, from coordinate 45,765,451 downwards.
AAGAAAAAAAGAGAGATTTGTGTACATATATAATTATACTAAGTAGATCATGATTGAGAATTATCAACAAACAAACCTTATCAACATTGAATTTGTCAAGAGCAATCTTGCATAATCGCTCGATGAAATCTCTGTCGGTTTCTGGTTCAGCAGCAAAGTCGCTATTCTCGAAGTAAACAGAACGAAAACCCGTGTAGCATCCTACTTTCGATTCGTCAAAGTCGTAATCCTTTTTGGCGACGATAAACAAAAACAAACAAAATCTTGAAATCCCGTGAAAACCCAAAAAAAGAAGCGAAGAAGTTGAATTATTACTTACCCCACTTCTTATGTGTTCTTCTTCGAACAATCGAACATCATCCGAATCGTAACTGAACAATCGAACATCATCCGAATCGTAACTGAACGAAGACCCGCTGGAGCACGGCGAAGACTCTTTCAATTTCTCATCGACCTCCAACTTCTGACGTTTGAGATCAGGCTCCTCATTTTTCTCCTGCGGATCCATAACGGAGGCAGATACTCACAAACCCTAAATTATGTTTCTATCATGCGACGTGAAAGGTGCCTCTTTTATTTAAGGCACTTTAGCGATGATGTGATTTGTCTATCATACCCCTATCTCCAACTAAATTTAATAAAAAAACCTTAATTCTATTATCGTCGATATAACAAAGCAACCCGACCAGCGAAAAGGGCTGGGAATTCTGTTATTTTAGATAATTGCCTTAATTCTAGTTTGGTTTTTCGGTTTGTGCGATATTTAAAAATTTTATCTAAAATAACCGAATAAAATATCAGTTCGGTTCGATTATTAGGTAGTTCGGTTATTTTTTTTATAATCAAAAATAACTGAAATATTGGCAAATTCAGTTTAATAAGGATAGTTTCGGTTATTTTTGGTTATTTTCGATTATTTTCGGATAATTTTCGAAAGAATTCAAAAAAACTTTGTCAATGATGTTATTTGTCTATCATACCCCTATCTCCAACTAAATTTTTTAAAAAGACTTATTTCTATTTTCTCGATGTAAACTTCGCCGGAAAAAAGCTTCGCCGGTATCGTCAATTAAACAAAACAACTCTCATGTTTTCGGTGATTTGAAAATCTCACAGAGAAGTGAGTGTTACGTGGGAGTTGAAAAAAATAATGGACAGTTCACTAAAATACTATGAAAACTTAGTTTAAGAGACACATTTCGTCATTAATACGGTTTTGCTGACAAAAGGACCGCTCTGTAAGGGAATAGGAAGTGTTAGTAGTTACTATGGTTGGCACAATTTTGTTTTTCTCTCTTTAATGTGTTTACTGCAAACCGTTCAGGTAATGGCATCGGATCTACATGTCCTAAACACCTTATGCAAAGCCCTATCATTAGTTTGAATTCACTTAATAACAGTATTCAAGAACGAAATGATCACAGGTCAGGGACAAACAGGAACACCACCAGTGCTTCACAAGTTGTTATCTAACAAGAGTGTGCCCCTTCGGTTAATATATTAGCCTGGTTCAAAAGAAACCCAAACGGGTAAAACATGGAGCTCGGATTTACCACAAGCTCATCCTCCACGCATATGGGCACCGAGCTCACCAAATTGATCATCAGCTTCTACAGTGTCATCTGAGAGACGGACTGCATCAAGCTTCTGCTTCAGGATATCTATCGCATTCAGTACCAGCTGTGAAGCCTTCACTGCACCTGTCGATTCAACAGTGAATATAAAACTATCATCTTTCGGATGGATCTCAATGAGCCCCGGTTTTCCCATGGCTTCTGCTTTCTTTATCACTTCTTCATCGTAAGTGTATGCTTCCGGATCAACCACCACAACCTAAAGAAGCAAAATGGTGATGATAACAAAAGCTTAATTTGATAGCTAGGAAAATAAAAAAAAACAATAGACTGTAAAAGAAATGGCATACAAGCTTCTTAATATGTAATGCTCTTTAGAAGTCTACGAAAGTTACTTCTATTGTAGCAAGTCCTAGTGATACCAGGATATAATAAGAGTTAATTCATCCATGTAACCTTATTATATGCATTTATTACTAGATTAACTTCTAGAGAGGAAGGTTATACTAGACTAACCTTACTTTGTTGGTCAATGTCCATTTTATCCATATGTTGTATTGTATTACGATTGTGCCATTATTAATTACTTTTGATTTATTTTTTTTGAACAAAAGAAAACCTACCGTCATATATATGACAGTAGGTTTTTTTATATATGATGGTAAGTTTGTGTCATCATTAAAAAGCTAATGACAAAAAAAACATGATTTACAAAAAAAAAAAAAACCTCTGGACAAAGCTATATGAGGCGACGACGACGTTTGGGACGACGTCTTGATTCCGACGCGATTTCGGCGAGGAGTGAGCCGTTTTCGGTAAGTCTCTTCATCCTCTTGGTTTGTTTTAGGTTTCTCTTGCTTCCACGAAGAAGAACCGCGACGAAGAAGAACTGCGACGAAGAAGAAGTTACGGCGAAGGAGATTGACTTTGGCGAGGAGGGGGGCGTGTCGAGGGTTCCGGCGAGTCATCTACCGCCGTGTCGGCGACGAATGGGGGAGAATGGCCGGTTGGCGGCGGCTGCGCTGAAAACCCTAATTTCATTTTTTTTTCGGCGGCGAACCTAACCCTAATTTATTTTGGTTGCAGATAACTTGTTTTGTCTGTGTTTCCGGTCTACCGAACGGAATTCCGGTGAGAACAAGGATTTTTCGGTGAGGAATGTTAAATTTCATATTTCTTTGGTGGTAGATTTTGTAACGCTTGATGGTAGATTTATTAGTAAGCTATATGTGGTTTGGTGAGTTTGGTAGGTTTGGTAGGTTTGTTTATATATGACAGTAGGTTTGTTTATATATGACGGTAGGTTTGTTTATATATGACGGTAGGTTTGTTTGTATATGACGGTAAGTTTGTTTATATATGACGGTAGGTTAGTTTATATATGACGGTAGATTTATTTTTATATGACGGTAGGTAGTTTGTATATGCGATATATTTGTTTGCTAGACTTATTGTTAACTACTGGTAGTAATGGTAGACTTATTGTTAGCGACTGACTTATTCTCTCTTTTCTCTGACAGGTAGGTGGCACCATCTCTGATGATATTACCAGCATCTGCAAATTCCGTTAACGAATCCAAAATGCATAGAGATAAATGAACATGCTTGTATATGAATATAATTAGAGAAAAGGAGATATTAGAAATGTTTTTTTGTGAGTTTAGAAATGTTTGTTCTTGAACATGTTTGTATATGCCTTTTATAATCTAAAAAATATAATTTTTCTCTCTGGAATTAAAGTACTAAGGAAATGGAGATTGATATATATTCAATTTTAATGTCTTCCTATGCATTGTCTGAGTAAATTTAGATTTATTGTACGAGTAGTAAATTCATCATAAAGATGAATTAAAATATTACATTTATAAGCGACCACATGCGCCTCTTGCAAATGCACAACTACAGACAGCATGCCAACTTGTTCTATCGATCAATGAATCAATGAAGAAAACAAAATTCAAACAAATATACAGTGGATGAAAAAAAAAAATTATCTTTGACAAATAAAAGCATTTAAGTCCTAAGTACCAAGACAAAGATTGTAAACAAACTTTCAATTAAGTAAAGTGATTATGCATCATTGTCTCGAGGAGAAAGATATATTGAACCACTAACAAATAGTAATTGGAACAGACAATTAAACCCAACTAAAATCAAAGATCAACTACTACCTATATTATGCTCAAGAACAAACACCCTTAATGCACTAAATCAAAAGTTAACTCTAGAAAAAAAATCAACAAAATAAATCTACCATCATTACAATAAATCTACCATCAAATAAAAAAAATTCTCATACTTAGCAAATTTGGGTACCTGATTTCTTTCGTAGATATCAGTTTGTGTAGGGCAAAAACGTCATTTCTCAATCTGAGAAAAGTCAAATATCTACCACCAAACAATGTAAATCTACCGTCAATAAAAATCTACCACAACGCGGAATAATAAGTCTACCAACTGAACCAACTGAAGGTTATCTGAGTAAATACCAAAAGATTTACTAAATCTACCGCCATTAACAATAAATCTACCGTCATTAAAATTAAATATACCACCATTACAAAACGAAGTCACCGAAATGTTAGACGGTTTTAAATCTACCGCCATTACAAACAAATCTACCAACCCGATAAAAATTTACCGTTGCAATACAAATCTAACGTCAAATAAATAAATCTACCGTCACGATAAAATAATTCACACTGATTAACTCTACCACCAAAAGACATAAATCTACCAAAAAGTCAAACTGAAGATTATCTGAGTAAATACCAAAAATAAGTTACCATCAAAGAAAATATATCTACCAACTGAAGGTTATCTGAGTAAATACCAAAATTAAGTCTACCATCAAAGAAAATATATCTACCAACTGAAAGTTATCTGAGCAAATACCAAAAATAAGTCTACCAAAAATAAATATATCTACCGCATCGTAAAAATAAATCTACCAAAATTTTATAAATCTACCAACTTTCAAACAAATCTACCATCCATCAAACAAATCTACGGACCAAAATTTGAGTTGACCAACATCAATCAACTTTTGCCTACGTGGCAAATGAATAGTAATGGCAGTTTTGTAATTAATTTTTTTTCAATAAAAACCATAAGAGCACGCTGGATAATATGGAAAAAATTAGGTTAGTCTAGTAACAAAAATAAATGTATGTCAAACTAATAATAGTAATAGAAATAAAAGTTACTATAGTAATCCACCCTATAATAAAATCAAGGTAGATACTGAACCACCAACATGAAATATATCCTCTTCTTTCTAAATCCCCTTTCCCTGACATTTAAGGCATCCATTCCATTGTCATTTCATACAATTTTGCAGTGAATCTACATTACATAGATTTCAATTTGGTACTAAAATTCTAGCAGTTGTTTTTGATTCATTCAGCTGACTTTAGTAATTATCACAACTAATGGTATAATTTGGTACTAGAGAGCCAGCCAAGTAGTGCAATCTAACAGAAAGATAAATACAAAATAAGCTAAAGGCACTAAACACCTAGAGAAAATTCATACACCAAAATCATATATTTCAAAGCATGGAAAGCCAATAAAGTCTCAAAGCTATAAACTCATAAAGAGGCCATTCTTCCACAATGTCTAAACTAACCTGTCTGGTGGCTGGATCAATGCCAAAGACTTTGGTCGGGCTGCTCTCAATCAAGTCGATTTTCTCCTCGTCTGTCAAAGTATCCATCATATCTTCATTAATGTTTATGTCAGGCTCATACATAAACGTCACAGTAGCTGCAGGAGACCATTTTGCATGATCTTTCCCGATTCCTTTCCTTGCTATCGCCCTAAGCTTCAATTCTTGTCCACGGCGCAGCTTCACTATGATAATTCCCCTGAAACCAAAAGAGTAAGCAGAAAAAGAAAAAAAAACGTCACTCACCTACCAAATTAAAAGATCAAAACAACCAAAAGCAAGAAGAGTCATACAGAAGAGCATAAAAAAATTATAAAGGAAGTATTTTTCATCCCTGGATTGCTCTAAAATTGTCAGAAAACCGGCAAAAAGATGTCTTTTTATCAGGGTAATGAGGCTAAATCTTTAAGACAGTAACCCTTGTAAAAGAATGTCTTAGCAGTGCCCTAATTATCTAAATTTTGCATTTGACGAAATGATGATCACATTCCTGCAATTAAATAACTTGACAATGATGAAAAGGAGATACCTTTGCTCGCTAGAATCAGTTCCAGAAGAACCGGGAGCGAAATCGACAGGAGTAACAGTAGGATCAGCACTATACAGATCCCTACTAGTGACATCTAGGGTTTGGTCAGTGACACATTTTGCGCCAAGCTGAAACTCAACAGAGCAGAACTCACATTGTCCATCTCCATCGCAAGCATCGCAATCGCGAGAGAAACGCATGCTCATAGCACGCTCGCTAGTGAGAGGGATGAGACCTAACCGATGAGCGATGAACTCATCATTGAGAACAGAGGAATTAACCATGATTTCGACCAGATCGATTGCAACGGTGGGGACCTCGGAGATCATAACGCGACGGAGAGCGTTGGCCATGGATACATCAGTCTCACGAAGCTCGAACTTGGCGTAGTCATCTTTAAGCTCACGGATCTTCACCTTTGGGAATCTCTGGTAAGAGGCATTAGTGTCCATCTCAAAGCTCGGTGCTTGCTTTCCCTCTGATTCCTCTGCAACTTTTTTAGGGTTTTAACTGAAGAATCGGTTTAAGTTGGGCCTTTTTGGGCCTGTTGTGTTTTTGACCACTATGTTTACTTCAGTATAGACAAGTATATGTATCAGGAACCTCAGAGACCAAAACCCTAATTTGGTCGAGTTTCTGATGATTACCTTAATTTCTTATACAACGTCCACTTGGATTTATCTGTCTTAAATTAAGAAAAATACGCAACCATGGGATGAGAAAATTTATGTTAATTAATGACAAAATAAAGAAAGTTATATATTTTCTACGAATCAAGCATTTAATGTAACCTTTCAACAAAAAGAAAATTATTCTAATCCCCAATATTTCCAACGGTCAATTAAAGAAATGACAATGAAAAAAGGAAATTAATTGTTTGATAAATAACATAGACAACAACACAATCGAGAAACATAGCACTGATTTCCCACGATTTTCTCCTTCATATATATCTCTAATCTAATAATAATCTTTCGTATAATCTCTCTCCATTATATTGTTTTCTCAATTTAAACTCGCTTTCTCTCACTTTCTCTTGTTATGTTTCTGGACCATCCAAAGTCAGAGAGCTCAAGGGACTCTTTCTTACCTCTCAAGAAACGCATGAGATCTCTTAACGAGGAACCTGACAATGCCCTAGTTACGACCGAAACAAAGAAGGTTGCGTTTTCAGGCAATGCTAGATTCAAGGGAGTGGTTCACCAACCAAACGGTCACTGGGGGGTTCAGTTATACGCAGACCGCAAAAGGATTTGGCTCGGCACTTTCAAATCCGCTGCTGAAGCCGCCACTGCTTACGATAGCGCCTCCATCAGGCTCCGAGGCTTGGACGCTAACTCGCATCGAAACTTCCCTTTGTCTGATTTCACGGTCCACGAACAGGAATTTCAAGAAAAATACGAAACAGAAGAGTTGTTAAACATGATCAGAGACGGTTCTTACCAACACAAGTTCAGAGACCATCTCAGCAACCGTTCTCAGATTGTCATGGGATCAAAACAGAGCCGAGGAGACGAAGAATCGAACAAGTGCTTCTCGTGCAAGCAGCTTTTTCAGAAGAAATTGACACCAAGCGATGTAGGGAAACTCAACAGGCTTGTGATACCTAAGAAGTATGCAGTGAAGCATTTACCTTTCATAAGCGATGATCAAAACGAGAGAGAAGAGGGAGAAATAGGAGGATCTGTGGCTGATGTTGAGGTTGTGTTTTATGACAGGGCAATGAGACAATGGAAGTTTAGGTATTGTTACTGGAAAAGTAGCCAGAGCTTTGTCTTCACCAGAGGATGGAACTGTTTCGTCAGGGAGAAGAATCTCAAGGAGAACGATGTTATCATCTTTTACAAGTGCAATGTCAAGACATTAGAAGGTCAAAGCAAGAACTTCTGGATGATCGATATTCATTTCTTTTCAGACAACGATTCTGTGGAAGTAAACGAGACTGTTAATAACATTTCTGTGAAAGAACTGAAAACTGAAAACTTCTTTAGCTCGAAGTTAGAAGATGAAGAAACCAAATCAGAGGATAACAAAGGAGGGTTTATGCTGTTTGGTGTTATGATCCAATAGCTACTTGTTTTCTTGGGGTTTTTTTGTTTGCTTTTGTTTAGATTTCATAATGTATTTTTTTGAATTGCAACACTTTTTAAGGTTAGTAACTAATATAATACCATACTGATTCAGTTGGGAACAACACTCGTTAAGTCAAATCATCTTATCAAATTAGTTTCTTAATAAGAACAAAAGAGTAAGAGACAAAGGCTTAGGTCATTCTCTGTGCAGCTTCCTTCGCAAGAAGCCTCTCTTTGGCTTTGGTCTTGGCTTGTGATTTGGATTCCATTATCTCACTGATAGTTTTATGTTTTATTAAGTTTACCATTGTACATATAAATGAAAATCAAATTGTTAGCTTGTTTGGAAGTTCTTCTTTGGCCAACCGATGCAACTCTGTTTTCTTTTTTGAAGATCCATCCAATGAACTTGCGATTCATGAAACTTTACTTGCCAAGTTATGCAATGTGAAATTTAACTAATCACCATTGATAAGCTTGCAAACAGTTTTGTTATCTCCTTCATATATGATTTTCCAATAACCTCGAATCTGAACAATAGTGAACAATTTTTTTTTTTTTTTGAACGAAGGCTTAACAAGAGTGAACATGTTGCATCACCATTAGTAATGCTTGCACTTTCCATCATGCAGCTAGCCACAGACCAGGTCGGCCAATTGACGGTTTAGTACCTGGTTTAGCTAATTTCAATTATTTTTTTGGGTTTTTCAAATTGACATGGTTTAAAAAAGTGAAAATAAAAAGTGAAACGTCAAAGTAGGTTTTTAGTTTGAAAATTATTTTGGTTCGAAATACTTTATGATTTTAGATTTGTTTTTATGTTGAACTTTATATTATAATATAATTTATTAGTTTTTTTGAACTTTATGTTGAACTTTATATTATAATATAATTTAAATAAATATAAAATATAGAAAAGTTAATAAAAATTCGTTAATACCTAGATCCCGTCTAGCGATTTTTTGAACATTGATATATACACAACATACAGTTAAAACATATGTATATGTGCGAGAGACTGCGACCAGATTAACAAAATTTTCTTTTAAGAAAAATACTTCCACAAAAACAACTTTTACCCTTAAACACATATGTCACATATTTGATCATACTAAACTAATATGAGGATATAGATGATGCATACACATGATTCTTTTTCGTTCAACAATATGTTCACTACTTACTTATAATTGCAAACACAATGGGAGATATTACCACACAGTTTCACCTATCTAATAAAGAAAGTTATACATTTTCTACGAATCAAATATATAGCATTTAATCAGAGTCGTGCCAGGCTAAATTGCTGCCGTAGGCGACTAAACAAAAAATCCAAATTCATAAAAGTAAAAGAATGTAAAAAAACAAACCTCAACAAAAAACAAAAAAGGACTACGATCAAAAAAAAAAAAAACATTGTCATATGACAAATAAATAAATAAATAAAAAGTAGTTCAAAACATAACCATTCTACCTTTTTTTTATAAGAAACTCATTAACCAAACTTTCAAAGTCAACTTTTCTAACCAACTCTCTTTCAATAGATAAGATAGCTGAGTCACTCAATATTTCTTGTGACATACTTGAGCGAAGATAATATTTTATCAACTTCAACTTTAAAAAATTTCTTTCAGGTGATGCAACCGAGACTGGAATCGTTAACAATATTCAATAGTCTAACACTTCAATAGGCTTCTTCACTTCTTTGGGTAAGGCTTCTCTTAGGATTTGGAACAAAACTGCAATATGAATGAATTATTAAGATTTAAGAACTAAATAAAAGCAGAAAAATCAAATAGATAAGAAAACAAACTTACTAATAACGATATTTGATGAACTCACTCAAAGCCGAATTCTAGAAACGTGAACGGCCATAGAAAACTAAGTCAAATAATTGTTTACCCTAATTTAAAACCTTTTAAATGTTTTGTAGTTTGTTCTTTTTTAGTTTCTTTGCGTTTTTCTATTTTTACTTGTGTTTCTATAATTTTATTGGCAGTTAAGCATAAACATAACTTATATTGGGCTATTGGGCTTGCTAAGTAAATTGAAAACTCGAGACTAAGACATATAATAAACGGGACAGAACCTCCTAAGTTTTTTTCAAAATTTTGAGGCCGTAGGCGAAGGTTTCTTTCGTACAAAGGGAGGCACGGCCCTGCATTTAATGTAACCTTTCAACAAAAAGTAAATTATTATAATCCCCAATATTTCTAACGGTCAATTAAAGAAATGACAAGACATGAAAAAAGGAAATTAATTGCTTGATAAATAACATAGACAACAACAAAATCAAGAAACATAGCACTGATTTCCCACGATTTTCTTCTTTATATATATCTCTAATAAAAAATTTATGTTAATTAATGACAAAATAAAGAAAGTTATACATTTTCTACGAATCAAGCATTTAATGTAACCTTTCAACAAAAGAGAAATTATTCTAATCCCCAATATTTCTAACGGTCAATTAAAGAAATGACAAGAAATGAAAAAAGGAAATTAATTGCTTGCTAAATAACATAGACAACAACAAAATCAAGAAACATAGCACTGATTTCCCACGATTTTCTCCTTTATATATATCACTAATAAAAAATATATGTTAATTAATGACAAAATAAAGAAAGTTATACATTTTCTACGAATCAAGCATTTAATGTAACCTTTCAACAAAAAGGAAATTATTCTAATCCCCAATATTTCCAACGGTCAATTAAAGAAATGACAAGACATGAAAAAAGGAAATTAATTGCTTGATAAATAACATAGACAACAACAAAATCAAGAAACATAGCACTGATTTCCCACGATTTTCTCCTTTATATATATCTCTAATAAAAAATTTATGTTAATTAATGACAAAATAAAGAAAGTTATACATTTTCTAAGAATCAAGCATTTAATGTAACATTTCAACAAAAATGAAATTATTCTAATCCCCAATATTTCCAACGGTCAATTAAAGAAATGACAAGACATGAAAAAAGGAAATTAATTGCTTGATAAATAACATAGACAACAACAAAATCAAGAAACATAGCACTGATTTCCCACGATTTTCTTCTTTATATATATCTCTAATAAAAAAATTATGTTAATTAATGACAAAATAAAGAAAGTTATACATTTTCTACGAATCAAGCATTTAATGTAACCTTTCAGCAAAAGGGAAATTATTCTAATCCCCAATATTTCCAACGGTCAATTAAAGAAATGACAAGACATGAAAAAAGGAAATTAATTGCTTGATAAATAACATAGACAACAACAAAATCAAGAAACATAGCACTGATTTCCCACGATTTTCTCATTTATATATATCTCTAATAAAAAATTTATGTTAATTAATGACAAAATAAAGAAAGTTATACATTTTCAAAGAATCAAGCATTTAATGTAACCTTTCAACAAAAAGGAAATTATTCTAATCTCCAATATTTCCAACGGTCGATTAAAGAAATGACAATACATGAAAAAAGGAAATTAATTGCTTGATAAATAACATAGACAACAACAAAATCAAGAAACATAGCACTGATTTCCCACGATTTTTTCCTTTATATATATCTCTAATAAAAAAATTTATGTTAATTAATGACAAAATAAAGAAAGTTATACATTTTCTACGAATCAAGCATTTAATGTAACCTTTCAACAAAAAGGAAATTATTATAATCCCCAATATTTCTAACGGTCAATTAAAGAAATGACAAGACATGAAAAAAGGAAATTAATTGCTTGATAAATAACATAGACAACAACAAAATCAAGAAACATAGCACTGATTTCCCACGATTTTCTTCTTTATATATATCTCTAATAAAAAAATTATGTTAATTAATGACAAAATAAAGAAAGTTATACATTTTCTACGAATCAAGCATTTAATGTAACCTTTCAACAAAAGAGAAATTATTCTAATCCCCAATATTTCTAACGGTCAATTAAAGAAATGACAAGAAATGAAAAAAGGAAATTAATTGCTTGCTAAATAACATAGACAACAACAAAATCAAGAAACATAGCACTGATTTCCCACGATTTTCTCCTTTATATATATCACTAATAAAAAATATATGTTAATTAATGACAAAATAAAGAAAGTTATACATTTTCTACGAATCAAGCATTTAATGTAACCTTTCAACAAAAAGGAAATTATTCTAATCCCCAATATTTCCAACGGTCAATTAAAGAAATGACAAGACATGAAAAAAGGAAATTAATTGCTTGATAAATAACATAGACAACAACAAAATCAAGAAACATAGCACTGATTTCCCACGATTTTCTCTTTTATATATATCTCTAATAAAAAATTTATGTTAATTAATGACAAAATAAAGAAAGTTATACATTTTCTAAGAATCAAGCATTTAATGTAACATTTCAACAAAAATGAAATTATTCTAATCCCCAATATTTCCAACGGTCAATTAAAGAAATGACAAGACATGAAAAAAGTAAATTAATTGCTTGATAAATAACATAGACAACAACAAAATCAAGAAACATAGCACTGATTTCCCACGATTTTCTTCTTTATATATATCTCTAATAAAAAATTTATGTTAATTAATGACAAAATAAAGAAAGTTATACATTTTCTACGAATCAAGCATTTAATGTAACCTTTCAGCAAAAGGGAAATTATTCTAATCCCCAATATTTCCAACGGTCAATTAAAGAAATGACAAGACATGAAAAAAGGAAATTAATTGCTTGATAAATAACATAGACAACAACAAAATCAAGAAACATAGCACTGATTTCCCACGATTTTCTCATTTATATATATCTCTAATAAAAAAATTATGTTAATTAATGACAAAATAAAGAAAGTTATACATTTTCTACGAATCAAGCATTTAATGTAACCTTTCAGCAAAAGGGAAATTATTCTAATCCCCAATATTTCCAACGGTCAATTAAAGAAATGACAAGACATGAAAAAAGGAAATTAATTGCTTGATAAATAACATAGACAACAACAAAATCAAGAAACATAGCACTGATTTCCCACGATTTTCTCATTTATATATATCTCTAATAAAAAATTTATGTTAATTAATGACAAAATAAAGAAAGTTATACATTTTCAAAGAATCAAGCATTTAATGTAACCTTTCAACAAAAAGGAAATTATTCTAATCTCCAATATTTCCAACGGTCGATTAAAGAAATGACAATACATGAAAAAAGGAAATTAATTGCTTGATAAATAACATAGACAACAACAAAATCAAGAAACATAGCACTGATTTCCCACGATTTTTTCCTTTATATATATCTCTAATAAAAAAATTTATGTTAATTAATGACAAAATAAAGAAAGTTATACATTTTCTACGAATCAAGCATTTAATGTAACCTTTCAACAAAAAGGAAATTATTATAATCCCCAATATTTCTAACGGTCAATTAAAGAAATGACAAGACATGAAAAAAGGAAATTAATTGCTTGATAAATAACATAGACAACAACAAAATCAAGAAACATAGCACTGATTTCCCACGATTTTCTTCTTTATATATATCTCTAATAAAAAAATTATGTTAATTAATGACAAAATAAAGAAAGTTATACATTTTCTACGAATCAAGCATTTAATGTAACCTTTCAACAAAAGAGAAATTATTCTAATCCCCAATATTTCTAACGGTCAATTAAAGAAATGACAAGAAATGAAAAAAGGAAATTAATTGCTTGCTAAATAACATAGACAACAACAAAATCAAGAAACATAGCACTGATTTCCCACGATTTTCTCCTTTATATATATCACTAATAAAAAATATATGTTAATTAATGACAAAATAAAGAAAGTTATACATTTTCTACGAATCAAGCATTTAATGTAACCTTTCAACAAAAAGGAAATTATTCTAATCCCCAATATTTCCAACGGTCAATTAAAGAAATGACAAGACATGAAAAAAGGAAATTAATTGCTTGATAAATAACATAGACAACAACAAAATCAAGAAACATAGCATTGATTTCCCACGATTTTCTCTTTTATATATATCTCTAATAAAAAATTTATGTTAATTAATGACAAAATAAAGAAAGTTATACATTTTCTAAGAATCAAGCATTTAATGTAACATTTCAACAAAAATGAAATTATTCTAATCCCCAATATTTCCAACGGTCAATTAAAGAAATGACAAGACATGAAAAAAGTAAATTAATTGCTTGATAAATAACATAGACAACAACAAAATCAAGAAACATAGCACTGATTTCCCACGATTTTCTTCTTTATATATATCTCTAATAAAAAATTTATGTTAATTAATGACAAAATAAAGAAAGTTATACATTTTCTACGAATCAAGCATTTAATGTAACCTTTCAGCAAAAGGGAAATTATTCTAATCCCCAATATTTCCAACGGTCAATTAAAGAAATGACAAGACATGAAAAAAAGAAATTAATTGCTTGATAAATAACATAGACAACAACAAAATCAAGAAACATAGCACTGATTTCCCACGATTTTCTCATTTATATATATCTCTAATAAAAAATTTATGTTAATTAATGACAAAATAAAGAAAGTTATACATTTTCAAAGAATCAAGCATTTAATGTAACCTTTCAACAAAAAGGAAATTATTCTAATCTCCAATATTTCCAACGGTCGATTAAAGAAATGACAATACATGAAAAAAGGAAATTAATTGCTTGATAAATAACATAGACAACAACAAAATCAAGAAACATAGCACTGATTTCCCACGATTTTCTCCTTTGTATATATCTCTAATAAAAAATTTATGTTAATTAATGACAAAATAAAGAAAGTTATACATTTTCTACGAATCAAGCATTTAATGTAACCTTTCAACAAAAGGGAAATTATTCTAATCCCCAATATTTCCAAAGGTCAATTAAAGAAATGACAAGACATGAAAAAAGGAAATTAATTGCTTGATAAATAACAAAGACAACAACACAATCAAGAAACGTAGCACTAATTTCCCACGATTTTCTCCTTTATATGTATCTCTAATAAAAAATTTATGTTAATTAATGACAAAATAAAGAAAGTTATACATTTTCTACGAATCAAGCATTTAATGTATCCTTTCAACAAAAATGAAATTATTCTAATCCCCAATATTTCCAACGGTCAATTAAAGAAATGACAAGACATGAAAAAATGAAATTAATTGCTTGATAAATAACATAGACAACAACAAAATCAAGAAACATAGCACTGATTTCCCACGATTTTCTCTTTTATATATATCTCTAATAAAAAATTTATGTTAATTAATGACAAAATAAAGAAAGTTATACATTTTCTACGAATCAAGCATTTAATGTAACCTTTCAACAAAAAGGAAATTATTCTAATCCCCAATATTTCCAACGGTCAATTAAAGAAATGACAAGACATGAAAAAATGAAATTAATTGCTTGATAAATAACATAGACAACAACAAAATCAAGAAACATAGCACTGATTTCCCACGATTTTCTCCTTTATATATATCTCCAATAAAAAATTTATGTTAATTAATGACAAAATAAAGAAAGTTATATATTTTCTACGAATCAAGCATTTAATGTAACCTTTCAACAAAAGAGAAATTATTCTAATCCCCAATATTTCTAACGGTCAATTAAAGAAATGACAAGAAATGAAAAAAGGAAATTAATTGCTTGCTAAATAACATAGACAACAACAAAATCAAGAAACATAGCACTGATTTCCCACGATTTTCTCCTTTATATATATCACTAATAAAAAATTTATGTTAATTAATGACAAAATAAAGAAAGTTATACATTTTCTACGAATCAAGCATTTAATGTAACCTTTCAACAAAAAGGAAATTATTCTAATCCCCAATATTTCCAACGGTCAATTAAAGAAATGACAAGACATGAAAAAAGGAAATTAATTGCTTGATAAATAACATAGACAACAACAAAATCAAGAAACATAGCACTAATTTCCCACGATTTTCTCCTTTATATATATCTCTAATAAAAAATTTATGTTAATTAATGACAAAATAAAGAAAGTTATACATTTTCTAAGAATCAAGCATTTAATGTAACATTTCAACAAAAATGAAATTATTCTAATCCCCAATATTTCCAACGGTCAATTAAAGAAATGACAAGACATGAAAAAAGGAAATTAATTGCTTGATAAATAACATAGACAACAACAAAATCAAGAAACATAGCACTGATTTCCCACGATTTTCTTCTTTATATATATCTCTAATAAAAAATTTATGTTAATTAATGACAAAATAAAGAAAGTTATACATTTTCTACGAATCAAGCATTTAATGTAACCTTTCAGCAAAAGGGAAATTATTCTAATCCCCAATATTTCCAACGGTCAATTAAAGAAATGACAAGACATGAAAAAAGGAAATTAATTGCTTGATAAATAACATAGACAACAACAAAATCAAGAAACAAATCACTGATTTCCCACGATTTTCTTCTTTATATATATCTCTAATGAAAACATTTATGTTAATTAATGACAAAATAAAGAAAGTTATACATTTTCTACGAATCAAGCATTTAATGTAACCTTTCAACAAAAGAGAAATTATTCTAATCCCCAATATTTCTAACGGTCAATTAAAGAAATGACAAGAAATGAAAAAAGGAAATTAATTGCTTGCTAAATAACATAGACAACAACAAAATCAAGAAACATAGCACTGATTTCTCACGATTTTCTCCTTTATATATATTTCTAATAAAAAAATTTATGTTAATTAATGACAAAATAAAGAAAGTTATACATTTTCAAAGAATCAAGCATTTAATGTAACCTTTCAACAAAAAGGAAATTATTCTAATCTCCAATATTTCCAACGGTCGATTAAAGAAATGACAATACATGAAAAAAGGAAATTAATTGCTTGATAAATAACATAGACAACAACACAATCAAGAAACATAGCACTGATTTCCCACGATTTTCTCTTTTATATATATCTCTAATAAAAAATTTATGTTAATTAATGACAAAATAAACAAAGTTATACATTTTCTACGAATCAAGCATTTAATGTAACCTTTCAACAAAAAGGAAATTATTCTAATCCCCAATATATCCAACGGTCAAATAAAGAAATGACAAGATATGAAAAAATGAAATTAATTGCTTGATAGATAACATAGACAACAACAAAATCAAGAAACATAGCACTGATTTCCCACGATTTTCTCCTTTATATATATATCTCTAATAAAAAATTTATATTAATTAATGACAAAATAAAGAAAGTTATACATTTTCTACGAATCAAGCATTTAATGTAACCTTTCAACAAAAAGGAAATTATTCTAATCCCCAATATTTCCAACGGTCAATTAAAGAAATGACAAGACATGAAAAAAGGAAATTAATTGCTTGATAAATAACATAGACAACAACACAATCAAGAAACATAGCACTGATTTCCCACGATTTTCTCTTTTATATATATCTCTAATTAAAAATTTATGTTAATTAATGACAAAATAAAGAAAGTTATACATTTTCTACGAATCAAGCATTTAATGTAACCTTTCAACAAAAAGGAAATTATTCTAATCCCCAATATTTCCAACGGTCAATTAAAGAAATGACAAGACATGAAAAAAGGAAATTAATTGTTTGATAAATGACATAGACAACAACACAATCAATAAATATAACACTGATTTCCCACGATTTTTCTCCTTTATATATATCTCTAATAACAAAATTTATGTTAATTAATGACAAAATAAAGAAAGTTATACATTTTCTACGAATCAAACATTTAATGTAACATTTCAACAAAAAGAAAATTATTCTAATCCCCAATATTTCCAACGGTCAATTAAAGAAATGACAAGACATGAAAAAATTAAATTAATTGCTTGATAAATAACATAGACAACAACAAAATCAAGAAACATAGCACTGATTTCCCACGATTTTCTTCTTTATATATATCTCTAATAAAAAAATTATGTTAATTAATGACAAAATAAAGAGAGTTATATATTTTCTAAGAATCAAGCATTTAATGTAACATTTCAACAAAAAGGAAATTATTCTAATCCCCAATATTTCCAACGGTCAATTAATGAAATGACAATACATGAAAAAGGGAAATTAATTGCTTGATAAATAACATAGACAACAACAAAATCAAGAAACATAGCACTGATTTCCCACGATTTTCTCCTTTATATATATCTCTAATAAAAAATTTATGTTAATTAATGACAAAATAAAAAAAGTTATACATTTTCTACGAATCAAGCATTTAATGTAACCTTTCAACAAAAATGAAATTATTCTAATCCCCAATATTTCCAACGGTCAATTAAAGAAATGACAAGACATGAAAAAAGGAAATTAATTGTTTGATAAATAACATAGACAACAACACAATCAAGAAACATAGCACTGATTTCCCACGATTTTCTCCTTCATATATATCTCTAATCTTCCGTCTAATTTCTCCATTAACTGTTTTCTCAACCCTTTCTCTTGCTATGTTTCTTGCATCCTCTTTTACTCCAATGGACGATCCAAAGTCGGAGAGCTCAAGCGACTCTTTCTTAACTCTCAAGAAACGCATGGGGTACCTTAACGAGGAACCTGACAATGCCCTAGTGGCGACCGAAACAAAGAAGGTTGCGTTTTCAGGCAATGCTAGATACAAGGGAGTGGTTCAGCAAACAAACGGTCACTGGGGGGCTCACTTATACGCAGACCACAAAAGGATTTCGCTGGGCACTTTCAAATCCGCTGCTGAAGCCGCCACTGCTTACGATAGCGCCTCCATCAAGCTCCGAGGCTTCGATGCTAATTCTTCGTCTCCTCGGCTCTGTTTTGATACCACGGTGTTGATCCTCGCGGCCAACTGAGAACGGTTGCTGCTGAGAGAGTCTCTGAACTTGTGTTGGTAAGAACCGTCTCTGATCATGTTCAACACAGCTTCTGTTGTGTAGTCTTCTTGAAATTCCGGTTCGTGGACCGTGAAATCAGACCAAGGAAAGTTTCGGTGCGTCGAACCAGTGCTTATGCTGAAAAAACCAAATCAGAGGAGAGCAAAGGAGGGTTTATGCTGTTTGGTGTTAGGATCCAATAGCTATTTTTTTTCTTAGGGAATTTTGTTTTTTTTGAAAACTTAATTAGATGGTTGTTTTTTTTGTTTAGATTTCATAATGTATTCTTTTGAATTGCAACACTTTAAAAGATTAGTAACTAATAAAATACCATACTGATTCAGTTGGAAACAACACTCGGTAAGTCAAAACATCTTATCAATTAGTTTTGTAATGTGAGATACGATTATGTTTTGGGCAATTGGGTTTGTTGCTTTCTGGATTTGGGCCTAGTGGTGTAGCTGAAGCCAATTAGAAGACAAACTGAAGTAAGAAGCCCAAGAGGAGCTTCAGGACTTGTTGCTCTGCGTTGTTTGTCAATACAAAAAATTGGGACAAAAAGCAGATAGTATAAAGAAGAGTCAAAGAGAAGCAGGTGAGAGTAAGTGAGCAAGGGATTTGCAACACAGTAAGAGAGAAAGCAGATGAGAGGGTGAGAGAAAAGAGCTTGTAAGGGGTGAGTGAAACTTATCTTCTTCCTTGATCTTCATCTTCCTTTTTCTGGGTAATTTCTCTGTTCGGTGAGTGTTGTGAATTGAAGTGTGATCACTTGTAAGCAGCTTCTCTAGATACTTTTGTGAGCTGGGTTAAAGCTCACCGAGACGTACCATTGCGGTTTGGGGTGGGAACTCGTTATTTTCCCGTGTCGTCTTTTCCTTTATTTTCTGCACATAAACATCAAGCAAAGAATCAGTATATCAAATACAGAACCAAAAGCTTAAAACTTGTTACACGTAATAAGAGCAAAAGAGTAAGAGAAGAAGACTTAGGTCATTCTCTGTGCAGCTTCCTTTGCAAGAAGCCTCTCTTTGGCTTAAGTCATTAACCAAATGTGAACTTTCAACCTTTGTTTCTGTCTTTGGTCGACGGATTGCTTTTGGCCGTTTGATATAACGAAAAGTATATTTCTTAGGAGGTAACGCTCCACAGATACCAAATTGCGTTGGTCGTCTCACAAACAATGGATTGGTAACTTTTTTCTAGGGTGGGCATTCGGATCCTAGGATCGGGTATTTCGGATTTAAGATATTTTAGGTTTAAGAATTTAAGTATCGATTGAATATTTAAAAAATATGGATCGGATTCGGTTCGGTTTTTCGGATATAAGAATTTATGATACGTTCGGATATTTGGATGGATCAAAAACCTTTTCGATTCGGTACCAATTCGGATATCTGATATTTGGATGGATATTCTTTTCCTTTTATCTTGGAATTTCCCCTTTTCGGTTTCTTCCAATCTCAGGGTTTCGTTTCTCTATTCCTTTTGTAACCCAAAACAAAATTGCATCAAAAGTTGTTTGCTTTCGTCGCGTTTGGTGATAAATATTCATCTGGGTATGCTCAAAATTGAAACTTTCAAGACTTAATATTTGCGAAATTTGTAGACTTTGTAGTGCCGGTTCTTTGATTAGATGCTTGTGATTTATGGATCTGATTATCGAATCTGAGTTTTTAGATAAAGTAAGGGCAGATACTACGATTTGGTTCTAGATTAGATCTGATCAAGACTCTTCATTCTCGTTTTTTACTAGCTTAGATCAAGTTTTATTATCCAATTATATCTCTTCCCTGTGTAAAGATCTTGTTTTCTTTTTTTGTTATTATAAAAATTCATTGATTTCTCCTGATATGGTTATGAGTTGACAGAATTCGCTCTGGAACTAAGTTACGCATAAGATTTTGACTAATTGAGTTCTTGGAATGCATATAGGCTTTTATCTAGTTTGAGATTCTAACATGGAAGGAATCATTGTGAGGAGAGTTATACCATCTGACAACAGTTGTCTCTTCAACGCAATCGGGTAATAAGCTTTCGAATTTAAGAAGAAGTTTATAGTTGATGTTTTGAGGCGTGTGTTTATTTTTGAGGTTTTCTCTTTTACAGTTATGTCATGGACAAGGACAAAAAAGAAAGCTCCTGAGCTAAGACAGGTTTCTTCATCTATCTTAGCTTCTTTGATCTGTTAGAAGTTTGTTGCATTCAATGTTTAGCTTCTCTTAGCTTGTAGTTATCAGCTTCCTATTGTATCTAAAGCTTAAAGGTTTATCAGATACCGTTCTTAAGTCGATCTCGATATGGTTAATATCCAATTGAAAACAATCAAAAAGTAATCATACTTAGAGTAGATTTATGGTTAGAATATATGTTCCCACATGAATTGAGTTTGTTAATTTCCCGACAATAAGACATTAGCTTGGTGCTATTATGTTTAGGTTATAGCTGCAGCAGTTGCAAGCGACAAGGAGAAATATAATGACGCATTTCTTGGGAAACACAATGAAGAATATTGTGCTTGGATTCTCAATCCCGAGAAGTGGGGAGGTATAATTGCCTAGATTGTTCAACATCTCCATAATTGCTTAAGTATGGGTTTTTCAACTGAGTTTAGCTATTTATCAGGCGAGATATGTCGGTAACTTGCAAGTTTCAAGGTTCTTCATTTTGTGTTGATAAGTGTCTTTCCATTTTCTTTTGTTTTGTATAGGTGCGATAGAGCTTTCGATATTAGCGGATTATTATGGTCGAGAAATTGCAGCTTACGATATTCAAACTAGTCGATGTGACTTGTATGGACAGGTATCATCAAACTCAAACATCCAAGTTCTGAAAAAAAAAAAAAACTTTAAAAAGTACTAAACAGTAGTTTCCCTTTTGCAGACGAAAAACTACAACGAAAGAGTTATGCTGATCTATGACGGTCTTCACTACGATTATAACGCCCCGACCGCCCCTACCTGTGGGCCCCAACGACATCTCCCGGCCCGTGGGCCCCACCCTCGTCCGACGGCCGGTGTGTTAGTCCGGGAGGCTTGTAATACTTGTTTACTGACCCTGCAATCACCACGTGACCTTTCCCCGTGTTTTGTCCTCACTCACACGCTACCGCGAATCACTTCCCGGAAGGTCACCCATCCTTAGACTACTCCAGCCCAAGCACGCTTAACTCTGGAGTTCTTTCGGGCAAGTGATCGGAAAAGGTAAGTGCACTTTGGTGACATAGGTAGCCAAATCAATTCTTATAAGCCTCTCCGCATATACAAGAAACCGGGATGTTACAATCACCCCCACTCACAGAGCGCAACGTCCTCGTTGCGCACCAGGATCGTCACCCTAGACGGTGTGAGCCCACCTGACTTCACACACGTGTTTGGGTTCGGCTCTGATACCACTTATAACGCCCCGACCGCCCCTACCTGTGGGCCCCAACGACATCTCCCGGCCCGTGGGCCCCACCCTCGTCCGACGGCCGGTGTGTTAGTCCGGGAGGCTTGTAATACTTGTTTACTGACCCTGCAATCACCACGTGACCTTTCCCCGTGTTTTGTCCTCACTCACACACTACCGCGAATCACTTCCCGGAAGGTCA
Source organism: Eutrema japonicum (assembly GCA_030161315.1). Classification (NCBI taxonomy): domain Eukaryota; kingdom Viridiplantae; phylum Streptophyta; class Magnoliopsida; order Brassicales; family Brassicaceae; genus Eutrema; species Eutrema japonicum. Next base: position 45,743,102 of record BSQW01000008.1, on the reverse strand, counting down.
CCCATCCTTAGACTACTCCAGCCCAAGCACGCTTAACTCTGGAGTTCTTTCGGGCAAGTGATCGGAAAAGGTAAATGCACTTTGGTGACATAGGTAGCCAAATCAATTCTTATAAGCCTCTCCGCATATACAAGAAACCGGGATGTTACAACGATGCTCTTGCTGTAAGTTCATCATATATTCACCATTTGAGAAAAGTAACTTGATCACCAAACTGGTTTCTTAATTATATTACTTCCTTGCTGCAACTTTTCAGCTGTCTCCATTTGAAGAAGCCGAGGAAGATTTCGATATGACTATATTTCCTGTTGGGAAAGATAGATCCACCGGGGTTATCGAAGGGCTTGTTCTGAATCTAGTAAAGGACCAACAAAGGTAATATAAGTGTGAAACATAGTTTTGTTAAATGTGTGGCTTAAGGAAAAAGAATAAGCCCTGTGATTTGGTAATCTGTTTCAGGAAAAGGAGTTACACAGATACTGCAAACTTCACCCTGCGTTGCGGTGTATGCCAAATTGGAGTTATTGGACAAAAGGTCATTTGCTTTGTCTCATTCAATTCTTCATTATCTGTGTTTCATAGATCGTAGAGCTTGAATTGTGAAACCAATAATTGAAACAGGAAGCTGTGGAGCATGCTCAAGCAACTGGTCATGTCAATTTTCAAGAATACAAATAAGAGAATGATATATTTGATTCTTTTATACAATTCAAAGAAAGGGGACAGTAAATTACAAATGTGATGTGCTTAGTTTTAATGATCTTGTCAACAATTCAGATTCAGTGTGTTGTGCAATTATATCCTGTTGTTTTCTTCTTTTAGTTGTATCCTCTTTAGCAGGAGCGTCATTGTTGTTTCACCAATAATGTCATGAAAAATTGAACATAGTTTTTTTAGGTTGAAAACAAAAATTTCCACTATGTGCAGAGCATCTTTTAGCCTTTCACTGCAGGGACATCTAGAAGTGTCTTCATGTCTTAAAATAAAAATAATGTTTATAAAATTTACCAAACTTTAGAAAGAACACTAACTGAATCATATTTATTATGCTAGTTATAGTAATCAAGTTTTATAAATTATTTGTTAATGGATAAAATGGTGAACTGAAACAGCAAAACGAGCATCTTTGGTAGATTTGTAGGAAAGTAACTATATATTATATAATAAATTGACGAACAAGTTTCTAAGGAACATTAGCCTCTCTTACTCTGCTAAAGGGTTTTTCTTCCAGAATGTTGAGACAACAATATTAGAGTACACATTGCTTAATGGCTAATGACCAAATGCCATACATAATCTAAACTCCGGTCTAAACCGCTTCCCTGGCTTCACCGGAACATTTATTACTTCATACAGAATCACAGCCCGATGAGAGATTAGAGAACCAAACGCAATGCCCCGGGTTTAAAATCTGGTTCAGTTGTGATCAAGGCTGGCTAAATCTTCTGCTTAAGGACATGCTTTAACTGAACTTTTTGGCTTTCGATTCGTGCTTCAATGAGTTTTGCCTTCAAACTATTCTTCTGTGCACCTCTAGGCCATTCTATGCAACCTTTCATTCCTCCTCGGTTCACATGAGAGTGATTTGCGGAATCCGGTGAAGAGCTCCATTGTCCAACCAAATCCATCATCGGGCTGAATCCGCCTTTGCTCGAGCCTCTATCCGGTGAAACCATTCCCACGCTTGATTTCCTTCCATTTGAAACCCTTCCTCCATTCGTTCCTTCCATTGATATTACCTTGTAGTTACTATCTCTATCTCCATTGTTTGCACCTGATGATCTCCAGAGCTTTGCTATTGATGAAACCTTTTTGGATGACCGTCTTGGAACCGAACACACTTCGCTTATCTCTGTAGTTGGAGTCATTGTCTCTTCCCATCCTTTGCCTAAGAACTCTGTACCACCACTCGAGGCATTGCTGTCTCGGTGATGGTGATTGTTGTTGTTCACAGAAGGTATACTTCCATCTGGTGAGTAACTAGATCCTTGTTCTTCGAGGTGGCTCACTGTTTCCCAACCGCTATCATCTTCTTCGATGTCTCCATTCTGGTGAGTAAAAGCATCTGAATGTCTCCCTTTCTTGTTGATCAAATTGGCGTCTGGACTTACCGTGTGAACTTTAGAACCGTGGCTGATTGGACTGTAAGCAACAGATTTCTCAATTTCTCTATCATGGGCTTCACCGAGATTCATTTCTTCGAACACCGAGAAGATATCATCCGGGTTTGCAGGCTCATATGTAAATTCCTTGATTTCTTGGATATTCACCGATGCAGCGCTTTCTCTTAATAACTCCGCCTCTCTCACCTCTTTGACATCTGTGACGATATCTCTTGACCTAAGGAAAGATTCCAAATCTGCTACAAGCTTGTTCATTTGTGAGTACCTTTCCTCAAGTGCTACTTTGGCATCAATAAGCTTCATCTGGACACGTTCCTCACGCCAGACCTCAGCCATCTGCAGCATTCTTCTTTCATCATCTACTTCTTCTCTGAGGCTCATGGATTCCCTCTTCAATGCTTCAATCTCAGCTTTATCTTCTCCTATCTCCTTGGCAAGTTCATCGCAAACTTCCTCAATCAATTCCCTTGCCTTCCTTTCCTTTTCGAAGTCCTGCATATAACGCTTTACGGCTAACTTCGAATCTGCAAGCTCATTGACTAATTTATGATTGACGATTTCTAATCTCTGACGGGTTTTCTTCTCCCTGCTCATATCAGCTTTCATGTCATCAATGATTGCTCGGACCTTCTCGTGCTCTCTGCTCCGCCAAGCAGCCCTCTCCTCACTAACTTTCCTCAAGAACTGCTCAAGCTTCTTTTTGTGAGATCGCTTCTCACTCTCGAGGTCCTCAATTCGAGCATGTGCTTCCTCCAGCTCTACTTCAAGGGAAGAAACCAATGACACAGCATTCACTTGTTGATCAATGCGCTTCATGTTGCTATAAATTTGGTGTACTTCGTCCATTGTATCCATGCAGACGGGATCCCATTTTGTTGCCCCCTCCATCACCGAGTGGGGAAATGGCATTGAAGGTTCGAGCTGACAAGAAAACAATAGAAGAATTGAAGTGAAGAAATCATAAAGAAGTTACACGATATAATCACAGCAAAAAAAAGGACCTTAACAGACAAGAATAGCCCACCAGATGAAATGTATAGAGTTGCATGCGGTAGAATATCCAAGTTAACAGTTATATTAAGACTTTGCGGGTTTTATCATACCCATTGCCCAAAAAGGTAAGACTGACAAAGGCCTCATAAACTAGCTAAGAAGCAACTCGAACTCTCAGATTCATAATCTCAATCTCATTTAAGTTTTTCCTTTCTGCAGCCTGGGAATATAAGAGAAAAAATTTGGAACTCTTCAATAATACTAACATTATAATATTTTTGACCTGGTTAAAGAAATCAGAAGACCAATAAATTCGCAATCAAATACACCACTCAATCAGAACACCCTTCATTGGTAAGATTATGAGGGGAGGTGATATAACAAAAAGTATTAATGACACAGGGTGTTCTGCTTCTAGACCAATAACCTCGCAATCAAATACAGTATATGTATGAGATGGTGTTTTATCTTAGCTCCAAAAATCGACAACCTGCTGTGATCTAGTCTATTTAGTCTTTGGAAGAGTAAATAGACCACCACTGCTGCGATTTCCAAAGTATTTCTGTCTGATGTTACATACATCTAATATCATATACACCTAGAGGATTGAGAAGATCAACACACCTTACACAAAAATCCATTTTTTGTCGTAGCAATAGTGCTAGGGTTCTGCCTTATCTTGTTGCTTTGACCGCCAGAAGGTTTGTCACTATGGTGATAAAGAAATGGAACACCCATGTATCCAGCACCTCCCTGCAGGGGAACAACAAGATAGCTTAAAACAGAAAGCTAATGAACATGAACTTCTTTCTCCATATGATCTTCACTAAACATAGCTGTTTTGAGAAACACGCAAACATTGGGAAACAACACTCAGGGTCTCTAGTTGCATATCTGTTGATCACTAGGAATCTGAACAAAGTATTAACAATCAGCTCCAGTTTGGACTACATCAAAATTACTACCTAGATAAAAGCTAATTCTAGGTACATGTATGTAGGCTTAGTGATGATTATGATGAAAGGAAAATTTTGATAATGCAAATAAAGAGGATAAGGATTTCATCGAGCAGAAGTCGAAACTTGAACAGATGATCTCAAAACTTCCCATTCAATCCATGAAAACTAAATCATGATCACAATGCAAATCCTACAAATGCAGATGATAGACTATTGGATCTCGAGGAACCGGAAAATTCCAAAAAAAAAAAAATTGTACCTGAAACCCTAATCCCTCTTTCCCCTTTCTCTCTCCGCCGCTGGAAACAGCGTCGGGAACTTGCAACCGCCATAGCCCGGCGGCGAGTTTCCTAACAGAGACTGGCCGAGAGGTTTTCCTCCGATCCTTGCGGCGCGTAGTCTCCCTCTCAACCTGGTTATTACCTCCATCGTCCTCGTAATCATCGTCCTCTACAACGCCGCCTCTCTCTCTATTCCGATCCTCGACCTTCCATTTCAAAAGAGGAGTTTCCGGCCGGCTTCGTCTCCCGCCCGGAGCACCGGATCTTCGCTGACGAGTCAAGCTCGGGTTCCTTGCTCTACGTTTAGTGACTGTAGTGGCTCTTTGTATAGCCCTGAGATCTGGACCGTTAGTGAACAGATTCGCCTCCGAGTCAAAGGCCGGTAATGTTGCCGTCGGGTACGGCTTTCCGGTGACTTTCATCTGTTCATCCACTCAATCACCGCCATAGACAAGGTTTTCCAAAATCTCGAAAATGGAAAAACGATAAAAAGCTTGACAATCACAGACGATAATGCGTGACACAGAGAGAAAAAAGAGAGAGAGAGAGGAGCTTGAGTTCGTGAAGCTAAATCGTGAGTCTTGTGACTGAAACGAGAGAGAGAGAGAGTAGATGTATACGTATATTCTCAAAACCCATGCGTATGTGTCAACGGTATAAGACTAAGACGACGTCGTATCCTAGGAGAGTGGAATGCACGCTACTTATAGCGCGTGAGGACCGTTCCCATAAATTACATGGGGAGCTCTCGCTTGGTGGTGCGTGTTGCAGAGAGACGTTGGGAAATAATATGATTAAAGAATAATTAAAAATCGATGTACGTGTTTCTTTAATAAAAAATCGTAATTTGTGAAATTGTTGTTGTTAATGTATCGTTTTAATAATAATATATCAAATTATGAACATGCAATGCATAAGATTAAGTCAATTATAGATCTCAATTTCTTTTCTCTAGCTAGTTAAGTATATTAAAACATTTGACTAGGAAACAAACAAAGAGACGGCGAAGACATCAAAGGGTATCCTAAGTGAAGCTGTCGGCTCATCGGATTCATCAGCCTCCACATGATCTTTTTGTTTAACAATTTCATAATACATTTCACCTTTTTCCATCTAAATTAATAATACGATGATTGTTTCTTTTTTTATTTGTTAAATTAATAATAACACATGATTTTTTTAATAACCTTACGCAGTTTTTTTTTGTATGAAAAAAAGTGTTTTTGGCTTTTTTGCTAGGAATCCAAACAATATAAATAGTTTTTTTCAACGTGTGTTGAATCCATGGCAGACGGACACATACCCATATTTTTTTACCATTAGATCAACACAACATTGGTTAACTTTACGCAGTTGATATCATCATCTTACATATAAATCTTAAGATATATTTTTTGTCACCAAATATAAATAATGAATATTTTGATACTATTTTCAAATTTTGTATACAATTAGTATTAATTACGAAAAATATAACAGATTACTCAGTAGTTCGCTTGCCATATTCAGTTATTAGCAAAATTAACCACCTATTAAGGCTCCTAGAATAAATTTAAGTATAGAGATCGTCCGAAATATCTCTATAATATTATTTAAGAATATATTTTTTTTAAATGAACTTTGTTTTGTAAGTTATTACATGAAATGCGATTACAAATAACAAAGAATAATTAAAATAGAAAAAGATATAATAGTCTTTTAAAATTATTGATTAGAATATGGAAAGTATATATTTTGTATTAACGAGGTTATTTATTATTTCATTTCTTAATTATTTTTAATACTATATATTTTAAAATAATAATCAATTCATATATATTCAAAAAAATATATATATATTCAAAATCTTGCTATATTTTTCACTATAATTTATTATATTTTATTTGAATATATATCAAAACAAAAGTTGAAAATTATTTTACTAATTTTATAAAAAGTTAGATACAAAAAACTATATATTTTTTTAAGAGTTCGTAGACTAACCACAAAAACTAGAGTCTTTTAACGATGCATATTAGAGTTATGATTTTAAGATTATAAGTTTTTGCGGGTTAGCCCGAATAATATTTTAGTTCACTACAAAACGGGTTAAATAGACAAATTATTACAAATTGACAGCTTTATCCTTAATCAATAATTATTAGTTAAATATATTGTAAAGTTCATATAAAAATAATTTTTGTGAATTTCAAAACAATTTATTTTAAAAAAATTACATCGCGCTATAATTAGCACGGATTAAATCCTAGACGAATATATTTCGTCGACATTCTCATAAGTGATTCTAACGAAATATTATCCAAGTGTCATTGTTCGATTGACAAACTCACTCAGATAATATTATAAATTCAATTTTTGTCGACCATTATTTGTTTTAAGAATCGTGGTATAACACAAATTATCTAAATCAATGACATTGAATAGACCAACAAAGCTATGCACGTTGGATTGCCCACCAAACTTTTAATTATGGTTTATACTTTCTTTGACAGCAAAAATTATGGTTTATACTATATTTTTCGTATTGTTATATGATAATGAATTGTTATATGAACATGGAAACAATAGTAGATTAATGAGTTAGCTAGCCTCTTTAAATGTGCCATCTTTGGGTACTTCCCATGCTATTCCTTGTTCTTGGTGTGTCTCATTAATTTCTCTGCTTTTCTAATTGTTTCAACTTTCATAATATCTTGTTTTGTTTTTCTTGTAACCCTAATCGCATGTTCTACCACTCGATTCGTTTCCACGTATTTTATAGAGATAACATTCTCGATCAGTTAGATAATAATGTTCAAAAATAATAGATAATAATGTTCATAAAGGTAAGGAGGTTTTAATTAAATCGGTGGCATCAGCTATACCTACTTTATGTTGTTAGTTTGAAATAAATTAAAGACTAAGTCAAAGTACATCTAGGAGTTATGTAGATATACATCTCTTAGATTTAGGAGTTATCTAAATCTATATGTCTCCTATTAGGATTAGGAATCATCAATTCTTATATAAGGAGGTGCTAAGATGTAGCACAACTTATGAGCTTGTGAATTTAAGGTTTTGAGTAATATTCCTTAAAGAAATAAGAGAGTTATTCTTATCAATTGTCTGAATTCTTGGTATCGACATTCTTTATTTGGTATCAGAGCTAAGATCAAACAAAACACTAGAACCTTAAGAGAACACGACACCATCATGGGAGACACGAAGGATGACACGGCTGAAGGAAAAACTGTGGCTGAGATAAAATATAAGGAGAACGGACCCTCATCCATCCAATGTCCTATGCTAACCAACTCAAACTACACTGTGTGGTCTATGCGAATGAAGATTGCGTTAAAGGTGAATAAAGTGTGGGAAACCATAGATCCTGGAATCACACATGAAGATAAGAGCAACACAGCCATTGCCTTACTGTTTCAATCAATACCCGAAGCTCTAGTTCTACAAGTAGGAGATTTCGACACTTCAAAGGTGGTTTGGGAAGCAATAAAAGCAAGGCATGTTGGAGCTGAGAGGGTAAGAGAGGCTAGAGTACAAACTCTGATGGCCGAGTTTGATAGGATCAAGATGAAGGAAGAAGACTCGATTGATGCATTCGTTGGCAAACTCTCTGAAATTTCTTCTAAATCAGCATCTCTCGGGGAAATCATTGAAGAACCGAAACTTGTGAAGAAATTCTTAAAGAGTTTACCGAGGAAACGATACATACACATAGTAGCATCACTCGAACAAGTTCTTGATCTAAAAACTACTAGTTTTGAGGACATAGTTGGACGATTAAAGGCCTATGAAGAGAGGATCAGTGAGGAAGACGAAGAGCAACAAGATGATCAAGGGAAATTAATGTATGCTAACTTTGACTCACAAGAGAATTACAATAGTAGAGGACGAGGAAGAGGGAGAAGCCGAGGAAGAGGTAGAGGAAGAGGCCGTGGAAGAAGCTATTACCAAAACTTTTATGGCGATCAAGGACGAGATGCGTCTCATATCCAGTGCTATCGGTGTGACGCATACGGTCACTACGCCTCTGATTTTCCCGATAGACTACTCAAGCTGCAAAAGACTACTGAGAAAAGGGACGAAGAAGAGACACAAACGGCTGATGAATTGATGATGCATGAGGTGGTATATCTGAATGAGCAGAAGGTAAAGCCGAGTACCTTCGAAAGCAGTCTAGACACGAGTAATGTGTGGTATCTAGACAATGGAGCCAGCAATCATATGAGTGGAAACCGATCGTTCTTCTTCGAACTTGATGAGAATATTACGGGAAAGGTAAAATTCGGAGATGATTCCCGCATAGACATAAGAGGAAAAGGATCCATACAGTTTAAGTTCAATAATGGTGTGAAGAAAGTTTTAAAAGATGTCTACTTCATTCCGGACCTAAGAAGCAACATTATAAGTCTCGGTCAAGCCACAGAAGCAGGTTGTGAAGTACGAATGAAAGGAGAACTACTCAAGCTATTTGATCGAAACTCTAAACCTCTTGTTGAGATTTCTAGGTCCAAGAACCGGTTGTATAAAGTAATTTTGGAAGTAGACAACATAAAGTGTCTGCAGTTAATAGAATTCACCCAATCAAGCAAGTGGCACGCAAGATTGGGGCATGTGAATTAGAGGAATTGATTTATTTTTTTCCACTAAATTATATTCCACTCATATTTTATCTACTAATTCCACTAATGAGTACCATTTGCACACTAAAAAAATACAAAATCACGACCAACAATATTTTTTGTTAATTTGTTTTTTTGAATATAAGTCCTCTTTCCAAATGTAACACCGATTTAAACTTGGATTTAGCAAGACTTACATATCTTTCATCGTTGACCAAAAAAAAACATATCTTTCATCTAATCGATTGAGCTAATTACGTTTGAATATATTCTAGATATGTGAAATTTCGAATTTAACCTTTTTGTTTGTCATCTTAATTAGAAAAACTTTTGAATATTAATTTGATGATAATAATAATAATAACTAGGACTTAACCCCCGCTAATTATAGCGCGGGGTAATTTCTTTTATAGAAATTATTTTTAAATTTTTAAAAATTGATTTTCTTTGAATTTTATAATATGTCTAACTCATGATTATAGATAGAGTTATCAAACAGAATAATTTATCTATTTAATCCATTTTATACTGGACTAAAATATTATTCGAACTGACTCAGAAATCAAAATCATTTGTTCAATTTGTTCATCAATTTCAGACTCAGAAATCAAAATCATTTGTCAGGTTCATTCACAAACAGTACTACAGACTTGTCACAATCTGAATAAGCATAGTATATATTAAATGTGTCTCACCTAATTATGTATATCACATTTAATCCATTGTTTGGTCAATTTTGAACCTATAATTAGTTGATTATTTGTTAACTCTCACGAATGTTGGCAACCAAAAAAAAAAGAAAAAAAATTCTTAATTATTTCTTCTTGTAATACAGAATGAACAGAAAAAACTTATTTCCCCAAGTTCTTTCTTTCTGTCTCAAAAACAAGCCTTTTAGATTACGGGCCTTGTGGCCCAATTATAGTTTGCCATCACTTATCACACTTCTGGATAACTGGGTTTTGTTTTGCGTTTTTCTTTCTAATTTCTTCTTGACCAATTAATTGTATTGCATACACACTCTTTTATCAATTAATTATAAGGGACTTATTTCTTGTTTAATATGAATATGTGTTCACATGCCATCATTTAGTACAGACCAAAGTATAACAGAAGATAAAAATAAAAATTGTAACCCCAAAAATTTCTTAACGACTTTTTGTAACCCCCCAAGAAAATAAAACTTAGCAAAATTCATGTGGGCTTTGCAAACCCACTTTTTATTCTTCCAACTACTTTGCCATGTGATACCCTTTTCTTTTCTTCACACAAATTAATAATATAAATGTTCTCCTCGCGGTCCAAACATGAATTATTTAACTAAGTAGAAATAACAAAATTAATAAAGAGTTTGATGAATAGAAAGATGAACGTAACATGCATAATAAACCATCATCATCCATGCAAGAAAAACATGAACACTTCCCAAATCTTTCTCTCACATCAAACACATATATATATATATAAGCACCCTTCGTTAATTATACATCTCAACCAGTGATCTAACGAACTAACCTCATCACAATATGATCACCACTAAGCTATTTTTATATGCCTTGGTCTTCTTCCTCTTAAACTCTCTTCTCCAAGTTTTTGGTCGCTATGACCAACTTAACACAACTTCGTCATGGCTAAAAAACCACACCAAATCACCTACAATGTCAAATTGGGATAAGCCAAAGCCACCGATGTGTAAACCATGGATTTGCAAACGATACGGACCACCAATGGCTCGAATGAGATGTTGTCGTAACCAATGCGTTAATGTCTTATCCGATCCAAACCATTGCCGGTTCTGTTTCCGGAGATGTCGGTTCGCTTTGTCTTGTTGCAATGGAGATTGTGTAGACACGAACAATGATCCTTCTAATTGCGGACAATGCGGAAACAAGTGTGATTCTGGTGCGCCTTGTGAGTTTGGTATGTGTGGTTATGCTGCTCCGTCATCTCAGCCTGGAAAACGTCGTCCTAAGTTTCATCGGCCACGTCCTCCTCCTTCATCGGATAGTAACGGTGGTAGTGAGCTTTATGATGACCGTGATGATGAATAAATCGTAACGTGGTGAGATGTGCTGAGATTGAGTGTTTGAGTTTAACTATTGCTGTTCTTCGGTGATTAGTAATTATCGTGTGTTTTCGAATTCATTTTTTAAATGAATTTTATCTGGTTTCTTTGAATATATGTGTGATTTGTGTTTAGGGTTCATCGTGTTTTGTATGGTATCATTTGTAATGTTTTATGGTCAGTCCAATTGTTACGGTCGATTTAAAAATGAAATATCAATTAATTTGGTTCATTTCGATTGTTTTTTTTCTTTCTCTTTAATTTGTGGTTTATTAAAATAATAACCATTGTAAAATCGAAACATGTTTTGCCTCGTTCGATACAATTTCAGCTTTTGATATAACAAATTTTTAATTTACAAAATAATTTTTAGTTTGTTTTTTTATGTTCGGGTTTGGTGTTTTGGATTTCTAAAGTTAAAAACTTGCACATATCATAGTAGGGCATATATAACTTTTATAATGTTTTCAACATATTTTAAAACGCTTTATGTGATGTATAAGAGTTTGTGCATAGCTCAAAGACTATACTACATGTTATACAACATCTCTTTCTATATTGTACAAAACTTATACATATCGTAATTAGTATTATACATGCTATAAATGGAGAATTTATAATCGATATATGTATAAGAGCATGCATATACACTATTATATATATATATATATGTAGAAAGATTTATACATATCCACATATTTTAGAAAACTTAAACAATATCCACATATTAAAAAAGTGTGTAGTATTTTTGAAAATGATTTTGGTGGTAATTTTGGAAATATAATATAAAATGTGAATTTTTTGAAGATATTATTTTTAAAGTATATTAAGAAAGAAGAACACAATTGGAATAAAAAACATGATAACACATGTATTATTATTATTATTATTATTATTATTATTATTATTATTATTATTATTATTATTATTATTGTTAAGGGCCTTCATTAAAGCTTAAAAATGTTTATATAGAATCAAATAAGAACCAGCAGTGGGAACAAACAAATATTAGTACATAAGTGTTTTAGGGTTATAAGCACATAAACCCTAACTAATCTGATTGTAATTTTGTTGTGACTGAGTTTATACGTAGTGTACTTGGATTTTTATATGTTTTATATAGGTCAGTGTTATGCGAACAAATCTCATTCAATTTATATTGTAAAATGGTAACTCATCTTCCATCGAAATAAGTGAATGATTTCTTTGTGTTTAAAAAAAAAAAAATCTTGTTGACCACTTTAAAAATATAAAGAGTTCCTTTCGTGAACTACTAAGTTTGATGTGTGTTAGTGTGTATGAGCACATTATCTTTCAATGTTTAGATTTACTAGACTTTAGTTTGGTGGAACATGCTTTTTTTTGTTTTTCTATCTTCTTGATAAATGTTTCTAGATTTTAACGTTAGGGATAAAACCCAAAGAAATATACCTTTTATGGTTCAAATGTGAAAAAAATTGTTAGTATTAATATCTATGGGGCCATATGGTCTTGGAAGATCGATTAGTTTAAAGATGCTTTGCGAAAGTGAGTGTTTTATTTTAACTGATAAATAGATTTTCACCAGCGCGCCGTACGAGATCATTTTTATTTATAGATTTAATATAATATTTTTAGATTCTGAAAAATTCGGGATCCAGACAATAATCCGATCTGGATATAGCTCTAAAACCTGAGACTATAAAATCTGGTAAAACTCGTAAAAACTCAGCAAATAACCGTGAATTGGACATAATCGTTGATCCGTGGGGTTAAGGCTAAGTAAAAAATTATAGTGCAATTAAAGGGCTTCTTTTATTGTTCTTAATGAGTCATTCTGATTTTACAATTTCGTACTTTATGATTTTCTTTCGTTTATGAATAATACTTTATCAACTACAATAATAATTACTTTGTCAGTTTAACATATTTTTTTCAAACGTATCTTAGATATTTATTAGTTTTCATAATATATATAATTTCACTAATTGTTGATTGCAGTTGAACTGTATCGAACATGGTCAATCCACGGATCAGGTGACCCGAAGGACTCTCTGGTTTGCTTTGCGAGTCAGATTTCAAAACATTAATTTAATGTATTAAAATAATTTTTTAAAACATAATTTTTTATGATTTAAGTTAAAATCAGAAAATTTAGAGGAATTTAAACAATTTCGTTTGATATTTCCAACTTAAAATCTTTAAATTCTAATATGATTTAATATTTTTCCAAAATTTTATATTTTCTGATTTTTTCTATTGTCTACAAAATAATTCATGTTTGGAAATTTAATATTATTTCTAGAAAAATATTTTTTAACATTATTTATTTTATAAATTCATGTTTGGCAATTCTATAAATATTTTTTCTGATTTCTTCTTTAACATTATTTATTTTTAATATATTAAACCAAATAAATCTCGAAAATCTTTTGTATATTGTCTAATAAAATCTCTTAAACCACAGATTTTCAACACCGCCTCTCATCCGCAAAGATTTTATGAAGATATTATATTTAAATTTATATATTATCCTAAATTCTGAATTATATTTATTTGCATGTATTTATATTTGTAAAAACAAAATGGGATAATGTTAATATAGTTTCCAAACATATTTCCTTTTAAAAATAGAAGTGTTTGGATGCATATATTAAAATGTTTATGTTTTAATAAAATAGATACATGTAGTTGTGTCTGCTAGGGGTGGGCATTTCGGTTTAATTTCGGGTTTCGTTTGGGTTCGGCTCGGTTTGGTTGATTCAGGTTGAATAGAATTCTAGCCGAACTCAACCGAAATAAGTTTGGGTTTAGTTCGGTTTGGTTATAATTTGGTTTGATTTTAGTTCGATTTTTAAATAAATCAAATTATAAAAACAATAATCCTAACGAAACGTAAATAAAACAAAACCATAAAAGGTCTATAACCAAAATAAAATTATCCCACTTAATCAAAAAAAATATGAAAAATTTTATGGTTTCGTCTCTCTCATGCCACTAAAATATGTGTTTATATTTTTAATATTATTAATTAATTAATTAATTAAAAAAACACACATTGGTTTATCGGTTCGATTTAAAACTAAACCAAACCGAACTGTCCATGCCGAGAAAAACTTCAACCGATTAGATTATATATAGAATGTGGTTTAGTTTGAGTTAGTTTAAGTTCGATTGGTTCGATTTGGTTTGGTTCGGTTCAATTTTTTTTCTCACCCACTGTCTGCCACACGTGTTTGTTAATATCTCGTATGCTAAACCAACATTACTAAAGTAGTTTATTTATGGATAAACTAGAATGTGATCCACGGACATGTTAACTTTTTTTCTTTATATATTTTATTTTTCATAATTTAATACTTTACATATATTATTTTTAATATTATTTTTTCTTATAAAAATAGAAGGTATTTGTACATTTTTTATTTTTACGTTTGTTGTCAATTTATATAATTAATTTTTTTTAATTTTTTTTTAATTTTTCGTTTTTATAGTAGAAAACATTAGGAATCTCTAATAATGCATTTTTTATTTTAATTTATATCAATTAGAGTGTATTAATTATATGTTAATTGCTGTCGCAAACTTCATCTTTGAAGTAGTTACATTAAAGCGTAATGAAGGCACCAAAGAGATAAAAATACATTAAAGGAGTTGTTTTGTTTTAGAGTTATTGCAGAAGGAGGTTGAGAGTTCGGTTCTGAAGCATATGTGGCGGATGTTGGGTTTATCCTTACTTATAATTAGATATTGTGTTTTGGGATAGAGCTAGTTGCACCGAATTTCAGGTTCGTGGATCTTGTCTTCCTCGAGTAATATTGTGTTTTTTTGTTTTATATTTTTTTTGTTTTATTTTTAGTATTATTTACAATATTGTTGATGTACGATTCTAATCCATTTTTTGTGTAAAATATGTTTCTAATTCTTAAGTCTTTTTGTTTCCAATTTTAAGTAATAAGTCTTCAAGTGTAGATAAATATGATAATATAACATACATATCCAAGTATTGATTTATTATGATTTTTCACATATTTTTCATTTGTATCTTGTGTCCAGGCCCGGCTCTAGGCAAGTGCTGAAGGTGCAAATGCACCGTGACCACCTGATTTTTGCAAAATTTTGTCATGTTTGAAGGTTTTATATGTAAATATTTAAGGGTTCTTTATAAAAAAAAATTGTTTATATGCCTAAAATTAGATTTTTTTTTATAATATGCACATGGTCCACTTTATTAGTGAGCCGGTCCTGCTTGTGTCATGTAGTAGCTGAGTAATTTTTATTCATCTTCATAGAGAAGATTTCTATTATTTCATTCGGATTGCTGTTTTGGTGTGGAATTTTTTTCCTTGATGCTTATTTAATAATTTTATTAGATTCTAAGTTTTTTTTTATGTGGTGTTTAATTTGTATTTGTATTTAGTTGTAATTTTGTTGTGTTTATCAAAATGTGAGAGTTGAAATAAATTATCATATTTTGATATATAAGCTTATTTTAAGGATGTTTTTTTATAAATTAAATATTAAAAATGTGGTACATATCAATAGATTTTAATTTTTGTTGAAACTAATTATCAGTATACTTTTTGTTTTATATGTATAAATAAAATTTATTCATTAATGATCTTTGTTATGTAATTAAAATCAATTGTTAAAAAAATTATTAAAATGATATTAAAAATAACCAATTAAAATTTGATATGTGAATAATGAAGTGGCAGCATGAGAAAGAGAAAAGCTAACTTTACCTTTTTCACTTTTACGCTTCTTCTCTTTCTTCTACCTTTTCTTAGATATAAAAACTCACATGAAAATCATTATATCATGGATTTAATTATAAACTTCGAAATTATTAATTTTTGTTCGCAACCCGAACTTCGATTTCGTGATATGTCTTGCTAAGCAAACCCAAAATTTTATAAACTCAGATGAAATTTGTCCCTTCATCCACACATGAGCCGAATACATAGCCATTACATGGACAAGTAGGCATGTATATCATATTATGGATACACTCAGTTAAAAGTATCATATGTTTATGATTTGTCGACTAATATAGGTAAGAGTACTATAAATTTTGTATACAAATGATATTTATAGATACTCGGGCGTCAATTTATTTGGATTCTGGCCAATTAAGTAAGGTGTGAACAATAACCTATGGACAAATGTGTGTAGATATTGTTAGAGGGGGGATTAGCACCCCCTGGTTTAACTCGGTTCGAATCGAGATCGGTTCAATCAAGACCGGTTTACGATGGTTCGGATCAAAGAAAAGTCGGCCCGAAAACGTTGGGCCGAGCTCGGAATCTCGCTAAAAGCCCATCTCGGTTACCGATCTAGGCCCATCACAAGCCCAGTCCGTTACAACAAATGAAACCGGAATATTTCCCTTCCCCCACCGATCTCGGAAAAGGAAATATTCTCTTCGGTCGACTCTTCGAGATATCAGGAACTTATCCTTATCTCGGAGAGAGAACCGGAAGATTTCCTTTTTCTAATCGAACTCGGAAAAGGAGAAATCTTCCTTTCAACCGCCTCAAAAACGCTATAAATAAAGGAGGAGCCTCATTCGTTCGAGACATCCACAACTTCCGCAGAGACAGAGAATACAAGAGAAAGCTCATTACCGATCTCAAGTCTTTCGTCTTTGCCTTCTTACTTAAACTCTGTTGTAATCGCCGACTCTTGATCAATAAACGAGATTCCGACTAAAGTACTGTTTTACCCCTTTTTGTGTGATTTACGGATCAACAATTGGCGCCGTCTGTGGGGACAGATAGAACAGTACTTTCGGATATCGTTTGATTGAAGTTCGGCAATGGTTCTTCCAGTCGATACCACCGCAGCCCTCGTCAACGGCTCAGAAACCGACGATCAAAACCCACGGATCGACGAGCTCAATCCTATCGATACCGAACTACAGACAACCGGAGGAGGACCCCCTCCGACCATACCTGTTGGAGAAGACAATCAGGTCAATCCATCTCGGACTCTTCCACAGCCTCCGGATGCTTCGATATTTACGGATCCGACCGTCTTCATAGAAGCTATGACAGCGCAGTTCGCCGAAATTAACAAAAAGAACGAAGAGCGGATCGCATCTCTCATAGCATCCCATTTTGAGCGCCGAAATCAGATCGGTATCCTCGATCCAAAACCGGTCACCCCCGCCAACGAAAACACGTTACGCCGAAATCTCTTGTCCGACTTAACCGACGCTCAACCCCCAGGCACGATCGACCCGCCGACAAGAAGATCCTCCGCGACCGGTTCGGAAATCAACATCACGGACCAAGCCGCCGTGAATTTGGAATTCGCCAAGGTCCAGGCCCAACTACAAGATATGCGGACCAAAGTCCATCAGGCTACGAGTTCGGCGCCGGAGATCGACCGGGTAATTCAAGAGTCACAGAGGACGCCGTTTACCGACAAAGTCGTCAACACTCCAGTCCGACGATTGGAAAGAGTCAAGATCACATCATACGACGGGTTTACCGATCCTAAACACTTCTTGACCTCGTTTGTCATCACAATGAACCGATTTCGTTTCGGCTCGGAAACCGAGAAGGACGCAGCCATGTGCCAACTATTCGTGGAGAACTTATCCGGAGCCGCGCTCGATTGGTTTTCAACGCTCGAGCCAAGTTCGGTAAACAGCTATAACGAGCTCACTACCAAATTCCTCAAACGCTTCACCATGTTTATTAAGCAGAAAACAAAGAACGCCGAACTCTGGGCCCTCGAGCAGAAGCAGGACGAGCCCCTACGCAACTTCATGGAACGTTTCAAAGCGGTTGTATCCCATTGCACGATCGACGACGAAGCCGCAATCGAGGCTCTTTACAAAGCCACCTGGTACGAATCAGACTTCCACAGGGAGATCAAACGCAATAATCCAAAGACATTGGAGGACATCCTGCACAGGGCGCATATCTTCATCATGGAGGAGGAGGAAAGATCCGAGAAAGATAGGCGATACGCAATCACGAAACAGCCCGCCACTAAGGACAAACTGTACGTTCCCCCGAAACAACCCGTCAATACGATCCAAACTCAGCAATCCTGGTCAAACACTTGGGTTCGGTCGGATGAGCCAAAAGAGCCCGACACCACTGAATCCGCACCATACTGCAATTTCCATAACCGGTATGGAAACCATTCGACCGAAGAGTGCCGACATCTACAGGAGTTCCTGGTGATGAAGTACAAAAAGGGGGAAGTTCCAGTCGAAGGAGCCTTCCAACCCTCGAACAGACCGCGCCGTAACGATAACGGTAGGAGACGTAACTCCAAACCGAACAAGCCTGCCGAGCAAAAGAAAGACAAAACCGACGACGAACAACCGAAACGAGATCGGGAGGACAACGTGGAAACTCAACAACCTCCGCAGGTTCGAAAACGTGTCAACATGATCATGGGTGCATTGGAAACATGCAACTACTCCGTCCGAGCTCTGAAGACATATAGTAAGGAAGCAGTGGCCGCAAAACAGTCACATCAGACTACACCCTGCGGAACGCCGATCACCTTCTCTGAGGCCGACACGGAAGGACTTCATATGCCGCATAACGACCCGTTAGTCGTCGAGACACTCATCGGTGATGTCGTAGTCGGGCGAATTTTGATCGACACTGAGAGCTCGGTTAACGTGATTTTCAAGGATACGCTGAAAAATATGGATTTTCCCGACAACCAAATCAGACCGAACATCGAACCACTCACCAGATTCTCAAGCGAGCAAACCATGACAGCAGGAACGGTCAAAATTCCTATGTATACCGGGGGAATATGTCGAATGGTCAAGTTCTTGGTGCTAAACAAACCCGCGATCTACAACGTAATACTCGGCACGCCGTGGATATTCTCGATGAAAGCAGTCGTGTCAACGTATCATCAATGCGTCAAGTTCCCGACACCTTCCGGAGTTTTCACCCTTAGAGGCGACCAGGTGATGTCCCGAACTTGTTTCATAAACGAATGCAAACTAAGGACCACTCCCCGCACCTGCGTGATCAATAAGAAGAAAATCCCAAACGATCCCGATCTGCCGCGACGCGAAACGATCGTCCAAGTCAATATCGATGATTTCAATCCGGAAAAATGCGTAGGAATCGGAGCCGAGCTCGACAAAAACATCAAAGAGGATTTAATCCGACTCCTCAAAAGAAACGTTTCGACCTTCGCCTGGTCAGTCACAGATATGCCCGGAATCAACCCAAAGATAATAAGCCATGAACTCAACATCGACCCCACCTTCAAACCGATCAAACAGAAACGACGCAAGCTCGGTCCCGAGAAAGCCCGAGCTGTAAACGATGAAGTCGAAAGATTACTTAGCGCAGGATCGATTACAGAAGTTCGGTATCCCGACTGGTTGGCAAACCCGGTCGTTGTGAAGAAGAAGAACGGAAAGTGGAGGATATGCGTCGACTTTACCGACCTAAACAAAGCCTGCCCAAAGTATAGTTTCCCACTCCCACATATCGACAGACTCGTCGAAGCCACCGCCGGGAACGAACTCCTCTCATTCATGGACGCCTTTTCAGGCTACAATCATATACTCATGCACCCGGACGATCGCGAGAAGACCTCATTCATTACCGATCGCGGTATCTATTGCTACATAGTGATGCCGTTCGGCCTAAAAAACGCCGGTGCTACCTACCAACGCCTCGTTAATCGGATGTTCGCTAGCCAGCTCGGCAAAACAATGGAGGTTTACATCGACGACATGCTCGTCAAATCACTGGTTGCAAAGGATCACGCCGGACATCTTAACACCTGTTTCAACATCCTAAACGAGTACGGCATGAAGCTTAACCCGACCAAATGCACATTCGGTGTAACCTCCGGAGAATTCCTCGGGTATATCGTGACTCAAAGGGGAATCGAAGCCAATCCTAAACAGATCTCAGCAATCCTTGACTTACCATCTCCAACAACGAGAAGGGAGGTGCAAAGACTCACAGGACGCATCACCGCACTCAACCGGTTTATCTCCCGGTCCACCGATAAGTGTCTCCCTTTCTACCAATTGCTGCGCGGAAACAAAAATCTTGAGTGGGATGATAAGTGCGAGGAAGCATTCAAGCAGCTCAAAGAATACTTATCAACACCACCAGTTTTGGCAAAACCCGAAGACGGCGAGACCCTCTATCTCTACATCGCGATCTCAACCTCGGCGATCAGCGGGGTCCTCGTTCGGGAAGACCGGGGCGAACAAAAACCGATCTTCTATATCAGCAAATCACTAGATGGAGCTGAAGGGCGATATCCGACTCTCGAAAAGCTGGCCCTCGCCGTTGTTGTTTCAGCTCGAAAATTGCGCCCTTATTTCCAATCACACTCAGTCACCGTGCTAACCGATCAACCACTCCGGACAATCCTACATAGCCCAAGCCAGTCCGGTCGGTTGGCTAAATGGGCTATCGAACTCAGCGAGTACGACATCGATTACAAAAGCCGGACAAGCATCAAATCACAAGTCCTCGCCGATTTCCTCATTGAACTATCTCCGTAATACGTCAACACTGATGTCATAACCGCCGAACAATGGATCCTTCACGTCGATGGGTCGTCGTCTCACCGAGGCTCTGGAATAGGCATTCGCCTCAAATCTCCAACGGGAGAAATCTTGGAGCAATCTTTCCGCCTGACGTTCAACGCGTCTAACAACGAGGCAGAATACGAAGCGCTAATTGCCGGACTACGTTTGGCCAAAGCCATCGGCGTTACACGCATTCACGCCTACTGCGACTCACAGCTCGTCGCAAGTCAGTTCAGCGGGGAGTATGACGCCAAGAATGATCGAATGGACGCATACCTCAAGCTTGTCAAACAACTCGTTGCCGAATTCGATTCGTTCGAACTTACCAAGATTCCGCGGGGCGAAAACGCTCCAGCCGACGCACTCGCTGCTTTGGCTTCGAGCTCCGACCCTCACCTCAAACGAACGATCCCGGTGGAAAGTATATCAGAACCTAGTATCGGAAGCACAGAACAATGCATCGTCACGACTCGTAGACGGGATTACGAGGAAAATCTTGCGACTGAACCTGTCTTACGTCGACAGAGACGGACTCCAACCATCGAGCCCGATCAAGACACCGAGCCCGAACACTCTAGTACCGCCGAAGGCAACAACGACACGCTGCAAGTCGACGAATCGGCCCGATCAGACGATGAAACGGAGGAACAGACGGACGGACTTCATGAGCCAATAGACCTCGAACAGTCCGACGAGCAGACTCCCGCCAATTGGACACTGGAGATAAAAATGTACATCATCGATGGCAAAATTCCGGCCGATAGATGGGCCGCTCGACGACTCAAAATGCGAGCCGCTCGCTACATACTTATCAAG
Organism: Eutrema japonicum; assembly: GCA_030161315.1. Classification (NCBI taxonomy): domain Eukaryota; kingdom Viridiplantae; phylum Streptophyta; class Magnoliopsida; order Brassicales; family Brassicaceae; genus Eutrema; species Eutrema japonicum. The sequence continues at coordinate 45,721,720 of BSQW01000008.1, read as the reverse complement.
GACGGACTGTTTCGTTGGAGTGCAGCAGGAATCCTCCTCAAATGCATCTCAGGCGATGAAATTCAGGAAGTCATGAAAAAAATACACGAAGGCGATGGCGGCAATCACTACGGCGGCCGATCTCTAGCCCTGAAAATCAAGAGAGCAAGCTATTATTGGCCAAGTATGCAAGCAGACTGCGAGAGGTTCGTCGCGAAGTGCGACAAATGCCAAAGGCATGGCCCAATGATACATCTTCCTACCGAGCTGCTAACCACTTCGACAGCTCCGTATCCATTCATGCGATGGGGGATGGACATCATCGGTCCTTTCAGACGATCCACTACGCAGAAAAAGTTCATCCTCGTCATGACGGATTACTTTACCAAATGGGTAGAAGCCGAGGCATATCCCGTCATCCTCGCCTCTGACGTTCAGAAATTCGTCTGGAAATTCATTATCTGCCGACACGGAATTCCGTACGAGATTATCACCGATAACGGTCCCCAATTCATATCAACACTATTCAACGACTTCTGCGCTAAGTGGAAAATTCGACTAAGTTTTTCCACACCAAGATACCCGCCGAGCAACGGTCAGGCCAAAGCAACAAACAAAACAATCATAGCCGGCCTCAAGAAACGATTGGATACTCATAAAGGGACATGGTCAGATAAACTCGACGGAGTCTTATGGTCATACCGAACGACCCCAAGATCGTCAACGGGGCAATCCCCCTTCTACATGGCCTATGGCATGGAAGCCCTATGCCCCGCCGAACTCACCATCCCGACTATCCGTCGGACGATGCTCGTACAAAATCATGCTCGACAACCTCGACAATCTCGAGGAACAACGCGATCAAGCCTTACTTCGGATTCAGAATTATCAGAACTTGGCAGCACGCTACTACAACAAAAAGGTCCGCGGACGCCATTTCACCGATGGCGACCTTGTTCTGAGAAAGGTCTTCGAGGGCACCGAAGAGAAGAATGCCGGCAAGCTCGGCACGAACTGGGAAGGACCTTATCAGGTCACGCGGGTAGTCAAACCAGGCGTTCAACAGCTCATGAAGCTAGACGGAACCCCCATTCCCCGTTCATGGAATTCGATGAACCTCAAACGCTACTACATCTAGTCTAGATCTCGAGCCCAAAAAAAAAAAAAAAAAAAAAAAAGATCACCGAGCTATTATACTTAGGCTCAATTTCACTATGTAATATGAACTACGAACGGCTTGATCCTTCTCTCGAAGGTATGTAGGCAGCCTTCACAGGCGCAGCTATAACATCAATAAAACTTTATTACGCAAAGGCATTGCAACCGAACTCCAAGTTCGTATTTTCTAAGCCAAACTTTTTGTTTGCCGAACTCCAACAGTTCGTATTTTCTAAATCAAACTTTTTGTTTGCCGAACTCCAACAGTTCGTATTTTCTAAGTCAAACTTTTAGTTTACCGAACTCCAACAGTTCGTATTTTCTAAGTCAAACTTTTCGTTTACCGAACTCCAACAGTTCGTATCTTCTAAGTCAAACTTTTAGTTTGCCGAACTCAAACAGTTCGTATTTTCTAAGTCAAACTTTTCGTTTGCCGAACTCCAACAGTTCGTATTTTCTAAGTCAAACTTTTCGTTTGCCGAACTCCAACAGTTCGTATCTTCCAAATCAAACTTTTCGTTTGCCGAACTCCAACTGTTCGTATTTTCTAAGTCAAACTTTACGTTTGCCGAACTTCAACAGTTCGCATTTTCAACCACAAACGGTTCCCATATCGACGTCCTGGCCAGACGATCGAAATAAGTCGAGCTTAACTCGCACACATCCTCATGGTGCAATGGATAACACACTTTCCACATTTAAAAGCCGAGATCAGTCTCGCATCAACTTCTCAGATTATCCAAGCCAAATAAGCCGAGTCCGTCTCGCACACTCGGACTCAATGTGAGAAAAACCTAGAGCATATTAAGATGAACTGTTCACGTACTCTTAAACTACACTCTAAGGTCAAGCCGAACGTCCTTCCTCGCAAATCAAAGCCGACTTCTCAACAGTCGCAAAAATTAGTAAGCCGATTTCTCAACAGTCGCAAAAACAAGTAAGCCGATTTCTCAACAATCGCAAAACAGTAAGCCGATCTACAATATGGATTGCCGACCTCGAACAGGTTCAGTCGAATTTATCCTCTTCACCCGGCTAAGACCGTACTGATTATGGCACCATTGTGTACGATAGATTCGAGAAGTTCGTATAATGTATGACTTCAAATATATCAAAGTTCGGCACAATAATAACTTAGGAAACAACTAAGTATAAACATTTGAAGAACACGAATTGATCAAAAACCGATATTCATTTAAAAAACCCCTCGGACAAAACAACAAAACGGATACTGGACCTTAAAAACCCTCCGGTCCAAGAGGTCAAGTTATAAGCCCATTCGGGCAAAAGAAAACTAAACAAATCACAAAAAAGGGGCTTAGACATTTTGCTTCCGCATCGCATCAGCGCGATCAGCCGACATGGAAGCCTGATTGGATCCGAACTCGTCAAGGCCCGGTGGAACCTCATTGCCCATCGACGTCGAAACCTCTGGATGCACCGGATCACTAAAAGGCGTGACAACCAAGTCCGCCTCATCCAGCTCACAGAGGTCGATCGCGGCATATTCCTTCACCTTTTCGGCCTTAAGCTTCTCGAGCCGATCGATACGAGACGAAGGGACAACAATACCGTGCTTCTTCTTGAGGCCCTCACAGATTCTTCGCCTGCTCAACCGCCGACAAATGGTCCTTTACCTTCTGAAGTCGGACTTGGCACTTTTCAGTGACTGCTTTTCTCCTGGAGATCTGCTGGGTACGACCAGCCCTCAATCGCGAAGTTTCCGCGAACAGCTTTATCGAGAGAGCGTCTCTTTCCAACCCCAGCTCGGCATTGGATCTCTTAAGTGTGGCAATCTCGCGAGTCAGTTGGTCCACCGCACGATCGCCCGCCTCCACTCGGTCCTCGGATATGTGCAGCTCCTTGCGAAGCTCCGCCGCTTGAACCCTCGCCTCGAAAGCTTTACGGCGCGATTCTCCGAGCTCGCGGTCGTAAGACCCGACGATCTCGTTCGTCTGAGCAACCATCTGCAGAAATAACGAACTTTAAAAATAAGCAATCGAAAGAAAAAGGATAACGAACTAAAAAAAAAAAAGAGAGAAAGGTTTACCTCGGCAGTAGTCTGGGCCAATTTCTTATAGGCCTCAGATTGGCGAAGGCAATCGATCGGCGGAAGGAAGTCCGGGCCGAAACTAAAGCGCCGATACGATTCGACGTAATCCCAGGAATTGACCTTGGGATCTGACGTCCGACGCTTCTTCGACACTGGAGAATTGTCCGAGAGGACAATTGTATCTCCATCAGCTTGTTGGGGTTCGGTAATCCCCTCGTCGCCTTCGCCACCTTCGGCGTGCTCGGTACCGACTCCAGCGGTTGAACCAGCAGCCCGCCGAGACCCCCGTTTTGTCTTCCTTTTTTTCTTCTTCTCGGCCGGATGAGAAGTGTGCTCCCCAGCAGGAACGTCTTCTTGGCCAATCTCTTCGGCTGGAGCTTCCGGGTTTGCCCGTTCGGTCGCCGAAGGAGTCCGATCCCCAGCAGGAACCTCCTCTTGGCCAACCTGTTCGTCAACGGCCGTAGCCTCGGGATTCACTTGGTCATCAGGCACGGGAACATCCACGCCGTCCATCTCGGCTGAAAGATTAGGGATATCATCGAACTTCATTTTTCTCCGACGACGTGATGACTTTGCTGCAAAAGGGAAAAAGCGATATGAACACCGGAAAAATGAGTATCGGTATCGAACGATCTACAAAAATGACAGATTTATACCTCTGAGAACTCTCTTCGCCTTCAAATCAAGCTTTTCCTGGTAAGCTTCTGGCCACCGAGCTTTCCCTGCCGCACTTAATTTCTTCACGTGGATAAAGGTGAATCCCGGCGTGGTGATAAGGAAGCCCGGTATGTGACGATCTGAAAAAGAAACGAAGAAATATAACTTAGGCAAAATAAAGCACTAAAAGGAGTCAGGAACGAATATCTACCAATAGGCGTCCTCCACTGAGTTCGGTAACTCCCGTTTGGATGCTCGACAGAAGACTCGTCAATCTTCACATAGAAGTACCGAGCATTCCAGTTGTTAACCTTGCTCGGTTTATTCCCGGTGACGAGGTCACACTCCGGCTTCGCATTAGCTGATAAGTACCAAGGTTTCGCCTTCGACAAATTAACCCGGAACAATCTTTCAAAAATCTTCGCCGAGATGGGTATGCCGCACTCCTCCCCAAGAGAGAGAAGACCCATAAGATTTATTACCGTGGCCGGCATCAACTGAGAGATCGCAATATGCCGCCTCTTGCAATACTTATAGAAGAGTTCTGGGATGGGAAACTTAAGACCGCAGCTCCTGAAATACTCCTCGTAAACACAAAGGTAACCGTCAGGAGCGTCCCACGGGCGGTCGGTCTCTTTCGGGATCTTGATAAGGATACCATCCGGAGCATTGCATCTTTCCAAAGTAACTTGGACCGTCTCGGCCTTGGAACGAGACGGCCCAATATTCGCGGGCTTTTCAACCACCCGTCCGGTAGCCGACCTGGAAACATCATCCTGACGAGCCGCTGGCGATACAGCGTGATCGTCCAGACAGGCAGCATCATCGCCCTCCGCGAGCCGAACTGCAAATTCCCGATCTGCCCGAATCTGTTCATCTGGCTCAACGACTTCTTCAAGTTCATCCTCATCAATAAGTTGAGGAACCTCGATCGTAACCCTTGGATTACTCAACCCGGCAGCAGCAACCCTGGAACTACTCGCTTCACCACGACGCGAGTTATGTCTGAGTAGATCTTGCATATCCGAGCTCGAAACAGAATCATCCATAAAACGTCTAAGGTCTGGGAAGTCTTGATTCGGAGATCGGTCATTAACAGATATAGAGTCACCTTCAGAGGTCATTTCGATCGGAGGAAGGAATTAATGAAGAACAGCTTGAAAACTAACAAAGAACAGTTGAAGATTGCCCGGAAAGTTTGAAGATCTTCAAGCAGATCGGAGAAACCACGGCGGAGAAATGATCAGAGAACGGAAAGAAAAATAAATTCTAGAGAGAAGGGAGAGCGTTTAGAGAGAGAAAGTACCTTTTTCTTTTCGGAAGCAAAGCAGAAGTGAAAAACAGAAAGAGGGTCGAGCGGTATTTATAAGGAAAAACGCAATGATGACGATTCTTCGAATTCTGTAGCCAAAGAATACGAATCGACACGCGACTCTTCGAATTCTGTAGCCAAAGAATACGAATCGACACGCGACTCCTCGAATTCTGCGACTAAAGAAGATAAAGCGGCACACTCTTTCCTAGAAAAATCTGCCGAACTCGAAAGCTCCAAAATCTATTCGATCACGGGAATTCCGATCTTCACTTTCGAAAGAAGTTCGCCGAACTCAAAATTCGCCGAACCCAAAAATCCGCCGCACTCGAAATAGAATCTGATCAGATCGTACCGATCTCAGTTTTCAACCGAGCTAAAGAATACTCCCCAAAAATTCACCGAACTCATAAACTTCCTCGCCGAACTGAGGGGGGGACCAATTGTTAGAGGGGGGATTAGCACCCCCTGGTTTAACTCGGTTCGAACCGAGATCGGTTCAATCAAGACCGGTTTACGATGGTTCGGATCAAAGACAAGTCGGCCCGAAAACGTTGGGCCGAGCTCGGAATCTCGCTAAAAGCCCATCTCGGTTACCGATCTAGGCCCATCACAAGCCCAGTCCGTTACAACAAATGAAACCGGAATATTTCCCTTTCCCCACCGATCTCGGAAAAGGAAATATTCTCTTCGGTCGACTCTTCGAGATATCAGGAACTTATCCTTATCTCGGAGAGAGAACCGGAAGATTTCCTTTTTCTAATCGAACTCGGAAAAGGAGAAATCTTCCTTTCAACCGCCTCAAAAACGCTATAAATAAAGGAGGAGCCTCATTCGTTCGAGACATCCACAACTTCCGCAGAGACAGAGAATACAAGAGAAAGCTCATTACCGATCTCAAGTCTTTCGTCTTTGCCTTCTTACTTAAACTCTGTTGTAATCGCCGACTCTTGATCAATAAGCGAGATTCCGACTAAGGTACTGTTTTACCCCTTTTTGTGTGATTTACGGATCAACAGATATGCATATTGATATCCTCAAATTAATACCTTAAAAAGTACTAAAGCAGTTGCTGCAGTAAAGTAGGGGTCGAACACAAGGACTTAGAGAAATCACACAATAGATTGTATAGTATTAAATCAAGCTAAGCAGTTCATATGAAAGTAAAAACAATAAGCAGTAAACGAGTTGTAAATTCGATAGGAGAAATATAGGTTCAAGGGTTTTCTCAGGAAATTAATGAATGCAGGTAAACTAACTAACATGATTCAGATTTAGCGGGGTTCTTGAACTCAAATCACTAAGCTATAATTAACCAACTGTCGTTGCGAGAATTATCTAAATCTAAATCCTATGAATTCCAAATCTCTTTGCGAATCCTAAAGTCTAGATCAGCTTTTAGATCATGTTTGATTTGTTCACAAAACAACTAAACCAAATCTCTTTGCGATTAGTTATTTTGCTCACCTAAGGTTCTACCAGGTAATTAATCGCACTGTCGTGCCTAATCAATTATCCTAAGATCTAAGTTCCAGATTCGTCAACCTAGAATTAGCTTTGAACATAACCTATGGTGAAGAACTAATTTAGATGGTGAATCCTAACAACTAATCAACCTAGCATTCAGAGAAAACCCTTATGAGAAAACCCTAAACCTAAAGTGGATCTACTCAGACATGGAGATTGAAACAATAAACATGTTTGAATAAATACTCAATAGAAAATAAGACAGAGTAACAAAAGAGTTCGAAATCTTCTCTCGGACGAACAGAGTTATCTCCCTTAAAAAGCTCTCTCTCAATTCAAAGCAAAAATAAAGCATAGAACAAAAGCATAGCCAACAAAGTGGCTGTAAAACCTAATTAAATAGTCTAAACACGAATTGGGGTCTTCTTGTAAATATTAAAGTCTTATGGGCAAGTTCTGCCATTCTTCAAACTTCATTAAAAGTCGCGGGTCGTGTCTGCTGCGATGGGTATCGACCGATACCAAGGGGTATCGATCGATGCTTGACGTAAAATCGGGTACTCAGCAACACGAACTTCAGCTTCGCTCCAGAATGCTCCAGAAAGCTCCAATATCTCCAATTATGCTCCAAACGTGCTACAACCTGTAAAGGACTCTAAAACACTACGAAATAATAGAAAGACTCTATAAAACGGACTTATATAATGACCTAAAATGGGTAAAAACCATGATATATCACATATATGTCTGTAGGATTGGGCATTTTAACTGTACCCAAACCCGACCCGAAAAACCCGATCCTAAACCCGATACGAACTAGAAAAATACCCGACGGGTCTTAATATCTACGTACTTCAGGTTTCGGGTAATACCCGAAAAAACTGAAACCCGAACTACAAACATGAAGTTAACTTAGGCAATTAACCCCTTTTGTTATACCCGAACAAATCCCCCTTAGTAAAGTCTAGAGTTGGACGTTTTAACCGTATCCAAACCCGAACCCGACCCGAACTACAAACCTGAAGATTAGATTATCAAATGTTTTTTTTATTTTAAAAATGCATAATTTTTGATATTTCCAATTTAAAATCTCTAAAATCTAGTACTCCCTCCGTTCTGTAATAAGTGATGTTTTAGAGGTTTTTTGTTTTTAAATAAGTGATGTTCTCACAAATCAATGCAAAATTAAATAATTTTTAAATATTTGTTACCTTTTATATTTTGCAGATTGTTTTCTTATTGGTTGAATTGTGTTTAAATGTACAATAAATGATGTTTTTAGTATATAAAAATAAAAATTAAATGAATCCTTAATTGTTGTGCAAAAACCTTAAACATCACTTAATATAGAATAGAGGGAGTATGATTTAATATTTTTTGAGATTTTTTATTTTTTATTTTCTTAGATTTTTCTATTGTCCACAAAATAATAAATGTTTGGCAACATGTTTAATAGTATATATAAATTATAGAAATATCTTTAATGAAACTTGTTTGGTTAAAAAAAAATTCTGTTTTAATCTATTACTAATAAAAATTGATTCTATAGGTCTTTAAAAGCGTTCACATAGGATTTTAAACGGCCAGTTAAAATATGTCAAATCAATATTTTAATTAAATTTAACTAATGTAAAGAATTCCAAAATATTGTGTCTCTTATAATGGAAATAAATATCAAAAGATCTAAATTAACAAAAGAATAAAAATAAAAAATAGAAATGAATATCAAAATAGCTAAATGAACAAAAAAAAAATCATTTAAAATTGAAATTAACTTGATATCTATGCTAACTGTATGGAAATCAACATAAAAACTTAACAAAAAAAAGAAAATTATATGTCAAAATAAAATATTATACTAATAAAAGTTAATGCTATATGCATCTAAGGATGTCCACTTAGAATTTTAAAAGACCAATTTAAATATGTCAAATCAGCATTTTAATTAAATCTTAAATAAAGTCAAAATTTCCAATAAATCGTCTATTAAAATGGAAATAAATATCAAAAATATAAATTAACAAAAGAAAAAATTATTTAAAAGAAAATTAATTTGATATCTATGATAACTCTATGAAAAATCAACATAAAAAGGTTAACAAACAAAAAAAGAAAAAGAAAATTATATGCCAACAACCGTGTTTCTTAAAATGGAAATATATTTCAAAAGAGCTAAATTAACAAAAGATCAAAAATATAAATAAATATCAAATATGCTAAATTGACAAAAGAAAAATTATTGAAAAAGAAATTAACTTGATATTTATGCTAAATCTATGGAAAGTCAACATAAAAAGCTTAAAAACAAAAAAGAAATTATTTGTCAAAATAAAATCTATTACTAATAAAAATTGATGCTATATGCCTCTAAGGGTATTGATTTTGTCTACTTAATTGTCTTATTGATCAAAACTATGCTCTGATGGAATAAAAAAAAAAATAACGGCATGAGAAAGAATTCACCCATGGATTGAGAAAGACGACTATAATCAAGGAAAAATGACTATGTGTAAACAATCTTCTCAGATATAAAATAATGTTTGTTACTTCAATATTATTTGCAATGACCCCTAAATATGATAATTAAATCCTCATCGCTTAGATTTATGATTTCATCGAAGAACCATTGAAAAGTTACTATAACAAATATGTCACCAGACAAAATTCCTGTTTTTATCTCTCCAATGTAAATTTAAAAAAATATATATTTACTTTATCAGTTTTTTGTTATTATGACTTTGTTTCAAAGTTCATATCATATTCATATATTGTTTTGGTTTCAAAATTGATTTTTTCATAGATATGAGAGCAAGAGTTGTGTTTATTACATTACTTTTCGATTTGTAGATTAAATTAAAATTTTGTATTGATTAAAATAGTTAAGGAAGGAAAATACTTTATGACTTTTTTGTTTTTTTGTTGTTTTTTATAGAAAACATATATAACGAGAATGAAAATGAATATGATAAAAAAACTTATTCACTTTGATTGGAAGAAATAAGGTACAATCATTAAAAATCATTTTCATGAATGTGAAAGCAAGAGTTGTGTTTATTAGTTTTTTTCATTTTCAATATACTACCAGACAAAAGTCTGGTCTTTACATTTTCAAGATAAAACTGAAACAAAATTGTCGATCTTTTGTGATTTTAAATTAGTTTCAAAATTTATTTCATATTCATATATTATCTTAGTTTCAAAATTAAATTTGTCATGAATGTGAAAGCAAGAGTTGTGTTTATTAGTTTTTTTCAATTTGGTAGATTAAATCAGAAATTTGTATTGGTTAAATTAGCTAAGGAAAGAGAATAACTTTATAATGTTTTGTTGTTTGCGTAGAAAACATATATAACGAAGATAAGACTGGAAATGATTAAAAAAATTATTTTTATAGAAAACAGATATAACGAGAATGAAAATGAATATGATAAAAAACTTATTTTTATAACGAGAATGAAAATTATTTTTATAGAAAACAGATATAACGAGAATGAAAATGAAAATGAATATGATAAAAAAACTTATTCACTTTGATTGGAAGAAATAAGGTACAATCATTAAAAATCATTTTCATGAATGTGCAAGCAAAAGTTGTGTTTATTAGTTTTTTCATTTTCAATATATTTCCAGACAAAAGTCCGGTCTTTACATTTTCAAGATAAAACTGAAACAAAATTGTCGATCTTTTGTGATTTTAAATTAGTTTCAAAATTTATTTCATATTCATATATTGTCTTAGTTTCAAAATTAAAGTTGTCATTAATGTGAAAGCAAGAGTTGTATTTATTAGTTTTTTTCAATTTGGTAGATTAAATCAGAAATTTGTATTGGTTAAATTAGCTAAGGAAAGAGAATAACTTTATAATTTTTTGTTGTTTGCATAGAAAACATATATAACAAAGATAAGACTGGAAATGATTAAAAAAATTATTTTTCTTGATTTAAAGAAGTGATGTATAATATTTTATCTTCGTGTCAATACTATGGTTATTAAAATAGCATTTGATTACTTTGTTTCACTTTTAGTTAACTTTGATATACTAACTTATATATGTTCGACCATATAATATGTTTTTCAAACGGGACATATATAGATTCAAAACAGGACCGTTGAAACCTCACAAACTATATATAATTACTCAGATTAAAACTGCAATATTTTTAATATATATTATTACAATCACCATTATATATAAAATAATATATCAATAAATATAATTGTTCGCATATGATTTTTTATCAAAATAATAGTAAAAAAAATACCTACGTGTAGCGTGGATGCAAAACCTAATAGTATAGATAAAAAAAATTATAATCAATTACTAATCCTAAAATGTAAAGTTATTAAACAAAAATGAAAAAGAAAAAAATGTAAATTTATTCTAAAATCTAAATTTAATAGAAAAAAAGAAAAACTAAAAATTCAGAAAAATATAAGTGATTCATAATCTTAAAAGATAAGTTTACTAAATTAAAATAAAAATTTCAAAATTTAAATTTATCATAAAAGGCAGAGTTAATAAAATAAATATAATAAATATAATTCAAATAAAAATAGGAAAAACTAAATATTTATAAACACGTGAAAAAATAATTGAAATTAATATAATAGAAAAAATATTCAAAATAAATATATAATTGTTTAGACTTCTAAGTTTTTCTAGTGATTTTGTATTGACGTTTTCAATTTTACTTTATTTACTTTCGAGGGTGATTTCACTTTTGCATTTTTATGTTTTTTTCTCACGGGTTATAAATTTTAAATTATAAACATTGTGTATACACGAAACATAATCTAGTATATATATATAAAGTTTGCATCAGCATAATTCTTTTTTCTTTTGTGTTTGGCTCTATGAGTTGAATTGTCTCCTTGATATATGAGTTTTCTTGGAAGTTAATATATTATAATTGTTGTTATTTATTTGAGATGGGAAATAAAAGTTGAGGGGGAGATGTCTTTAGGAAGACGAAAGAGAATGAAAAAGCGTGGAATGAGCAAATTGAATCAAAAACTTCTGTGTGTGCCCCACTTTTCACCACTCGTTAACGCGTCCGGTCTCAACAATCAACATGACTCTCTATTTATTATTAGCTTCAAATAATTTAAATCATGAATTATCTAAGAAATAGAATCAACAATCATGAAGTTTATTTTATTTTTAACACTGATATTATTATTAAACATAGATAGAAATATAAGGGTGGGATACAATCCAAAAACCAAATATCCAATTATTAGAGCCCAAATATGAGACTGGAGCAACACCCAAACGAATTCATAATTAGAACCTTCCTCACCGTAAGAAAGAAACGGATGAGACGCCAATAGAACCGCTTATACTGCTCAGTAGAGCCACACAGGCGGCAAGGCAATAACGAAAATAAACATCACATGAGACGCAATTTATTCATCTAGAGAGATAGACACAAGTAGAAGTTGACAATGGTGAAGAACCCCACATCTGAGACGGAAAAAACCATTTTAAGACCACCTCTGTCGTAATTGAAATCGACCAGATCTGAAACATGGACTAGAGAAGAAACCCAAACGAGCAGCAACCGCAGACCAGAGAGGATCAAACGAACTTCGGACAAACCCACAGATTACATAAATCAAAAACGCAAAACAAACCGAACCAAAAACAAAAAGAAAATATAAACGATAAAGACGGTCAGTGACAAGCGGTGTAGGATAATAAACGACGGTCCATCACGAAGGGTGTACACGGCGGAGCCGCACCGTAGCTCATCCAAGCCGGCATCACCACCACGTCACCGCCATCATCCCAGACCCGCGAAGCAGAACCGCCACGCCAAGAGAAAACCCTATAAGCAAACAAACCAAACAAAGCCAAACTACTTTGAAAATCTATATCCAAAAGTATATCTAAATCCAAAATTAGAACGGAAAATCCTAAAACCCAGAAACAAAGGGGAGGAAGGGGAAACAAGAGGAAAAACATAAAAGCAAAATCCGGACCAACATCGGAGCTATGGAAACCTCCCTCTGTTGGCCGGAGCAATCGTAAACAAACGGTGGACTTCTTTTAGAGAGAAGGGGGAAAAAATAATTAGAGTTTTTGTTTGTCAATCATGAAGTTTTAAATAGTAATTTTATGATTGATAAAAATTAGCATTGTAATTTATGTTCACTGTTTCAGATTATTTTTGTCCTTTTGGGGGCAAGTCTTCTATAACACAAATCAAACGAGGTCAGAGGTCGGAAAACATGATATGGATATGTTTTCCGATGATTCTCCGACCCTCAATTCAGTAACTAGAAAGGACCACAGAGAATTGCGTCGGAAACGGGAAAGACTAAAAAAACGTGGAAGAGAGAAAGTTATGCTGACTCCGAACCCTGAGAAAAAGATGGATCCGCGGAGTATCTCGACAGATTTGAGTGAAGAATGACCGAAAGTTTAGTCGGAATATTTGAGCCACAAGATTGAATATTCCTTAGAAGATAGGTGAGATCTGGTCTCAGGGTTTAAGAAAAGCTAAGTGTTTTGAAAGAAATCTCTAAGAGAGATGAAAAATTGGATCTCCCCACCCTCTGAGATTTAAAGTTGTATTTATATGAATACCCAACTGGGGTTAGTATTCCCGGTTTCGTTGGTTTGGGTGGGTCAGACTGTGGATCCTTTGTTGGATTAGGTACGGGGTACTCGAGTGCTTTTTCTGCATATTTCCTTTGATGGTTATGTCTTTATCCCTGACAAAATAGTTTCTGAAAACGTCGCGCCGAGTCCGTGCTGTTTCGGCGGTTTATGCGCTATCACGTGTTCTGAGCGTTCATACCTTTATATTTTCCATAACCAGCGATTGGTTGTTTTTTCATGCCATATAAACCAAAATTGGCCAGAGATAAGAATAATGTGAGAGTGTACTTTAGTTCGAATAGGTATTGAAGGAAAAATACATATACAATCTCACATATATTTGAATAGGTTTTACCTCTTCCGATTTCCTTTTGAGGGATATCGGGCTCCCCTTACCTTCACGGGTATCTCTACCCGGTTATTTGAGAGTTTTACCTTTTCGGGTATCGCTACCCGGTTTATGTTGCCATCGTCGGGGAGTCAACATGTGCATGCCAGGGTTAATCATCTCCCTACTTCCACGCTTTCCATGTAACCTGACACGAGTTGGCGGGTTCAAGAAAAGACAACTCCTTATCACTTCAGGTTCACTCGTCTCCTTAAATCCCACTCCATCTAGTCGAGAATGAGTTTGGAAAAAAGTGGTGGTTCGCTCCCTTATCCTATGGTTTGACCACCTAGCCTTGTAACCGCACTATCTCTAAGTGGCACACTTTTAGGTCAAGTGGTCGTCTCTATAGTGACACGTCATACAACATACCCTAACATGTCCTAAGGTTCGATCACCTAACTTCGTAACTGCAGCTTCTCGAGGTGGTGCGCTTTAAAGTTAAGTAACCATCTAGCATAACACGACATGTGTCACTCTTTGATTCGCCGATCCAAGAGGAATTATTTATCCTCAACATTCACTTATTTTGATAACTTAATTGCAAAAGAATAAAAAAATATTTAAATCTGAAACTTTTTGGTTAATTTATGGTTAATGATTTTATATTTTGTTCGACGTATTTGTTTTCCTTATACAAAAATATTTGTTTAGGGTTTTTTTTCTGAGAAAGGATTAATATCCGTTTAGTTGTAAAGTGGATATAAATTGAACGAACATTAATTTGGATAGAATGAAACGGATCACCAATATCATAAAATTGTATGATACTCCCTTCGTTTTACAAAGAGTGTCGTTTTAAAGTTTTATTTTTGTTTCATAAAGAGTATTGTTTTATATTTTCAATACAGAATTTTGAATAAAATACCAATTTTAACCTTGTTGTTTTAATGTATCAAATGGAGAGAGAAAATTGTTTAGTGTATTAATTATGAATAATATAAAACTTTTAATAATTTTCTTAATATATTTGAAATGTGTCAAAATGACAATTTTTATGAATCAGATGGAGTATTCATTTTGCGTCAATCTTTACTTAATTTGATTGCAAAAATGTAAGATAACAATTTTGGGGGGGGGGTCAATTAACTCTCTGAATAGTTGAATTGAATTTGAATAGTGTAGTTGTTAAATAGAAATTGAAATTTTATAAAATTGTATGGTTGGAAGAAAAAGAGAGAGTATTTTTACAAAATCATTGATGGTTTTTAACTTTTTGTTTGTGAAAGTGGTGAAAGATGTGTGTATCTAGTAAAATAATAAGAAACTCTAAGGTATTTTAAGAAAGAAGAGGAAATAATAAAAATGAATAAAAAATGGAGGGAAGGTGGAAGCAGTGAAGAGAGCGCAGAGAAACAAGTGCCAATCTCTTTCCCTTGTCTCCTCCTCTTACCACACTTATCGAGACACCTTTCTCTCTAAAAGTAGAGGAAATAATAATCCCTTTTCTTTTTTCGAAAAATATATATATTAATTATTCTCTTCTTCTTTTTTTGGTTTTTTTTCTGTTTCTCATTGATGCGTTTCGAATTTGAATTGCTAATTTGTTCTAACTACTTCAAATTTTTCTAAATTCAAATAACCCACTATGAACAAAAAGTATTCAAGGTGTGCACAAACAAAACGATATGACTTTAATCAAAACTTTAGTCCCGATAACATAATTAATAATTTTTTTTAAAAGAAATCACTAGATTCTACCCCGTGCGTTCTCACGGAAATTTTTCCTTTTTTTATTTACCAAAATTTTTAATACATTTATTTTTGTATTTAGATATAATTTGTTTTATAAATATAAATTTTCTAATAAGTGACAAATATTTATTTTTGTGTTTAGATATTGTTTTTTTTTGTAGATTTAAGTTTTTCTATTATTAAATATGACCGGGATTACATAATTCTAACTCATCCATTCATATTAATCCGAGAATGACCGCGATTATAAAAACATAATTCTAACCCGCCCGTTCATATTACTGTATAATATAAATATTTACTAATTTCAAATATTTAAAAGTTTAGGCTGGTTGATTATGATAAAAAAAATATACAATAACATATCGTTTATCATGTCCGTCATTATGAGAATATTATTTAAATTTGAATATTTAAATTAAATCTAAATTAATATCCGATTTATTATTTTTCTAAAGAAACAACTGGTTTTGTGATTTTTGATAATTAATCTAACATATATTTGAGGAAATCCAAACTAATCTAAATTAAAATTTGAATTTTTGGAATTGTTTTTAAATATAAATTAAAATAAACTTTTTATTAATATTGTACTAAATTGACTTGTTTGGCAACTTGAATAGTAGTTATCCAAGTAAAGAATAGACTAATATGAAGGTTTTCATGTTTGGACACAAAAAAATATATCTGTTTTAATTTTACTTGTGGTAAAATTCTTAATTTTGAATTTGAATAGAATAACCATTTCTGGTTTAGATTTTATGATAATAATTTTTAATAAATCTTTATTAATATAAAAGAATATTAACATAATATGGATAATCTTACCAAAATTAATTTGATTTGCATTTCGAATTTAATTCTAAGTTAACAATTTCTAAAATTGTGTGATTCTTAAAATATTAATCATTTTATATATGTAAATAACAAATATTTAATTTGTATTAGTAACCGAATTTGTCCATATGCATGATCAAATTTATGGTTGTTCAAATCTAATTAATAATATATTCATTTTTCAGTTTGAAAAATATTTAATTATAAATCTGAATGTATTAATAAGATTTAAATTTAAAAGTAAACATATTTTGTTATTAATTCTGACTATTTTGTTTGTAACTGTTGATGAAATCTCAAAAAAATTACATTAAATTCAAAATTTAATATTATATTTCAATGAAAATTGTTAATTTTGAATATGTATTATTCAAAAAAATTTGATTATTAAATTATTTGGCATAATCAAAATTCAAAAATTCAAAATAACTAATACTATTTTCGTAACAAAATAATAATAAAAAATTAAATTATTTTTGAAATATTTAATTTACATATTTTTGAAATAATCGATTTTATTTATAATTTTAAATATTTAATTTATTTCTGGCATAGTCTGAATTTTTATAATTATGATTAAAATTAATATATATATATATAATGAGATTAATTAATTAAATAAATTAATATTTAATTTAATCAGATTAATTAAATGAACTTTTAATCGAACAAAATTCAACTGTTTGGAAAGAGATAATAGTTATCCACAAAAATCTAAAATTTAAAAGTTATCCACTTTAAGAATAGATTTATTTTTATTTTTTCATGTTTGGACACAAAATAGTAATCTGTTTTAATAGATTAGATATGGATGTTGGGTTTCCAAAATTAATTATGCAGCGATTGTGTAGTCGAACCCAACAAATATTCATTTTGTAATGTGTTTGGTTATGCCCTTCAATAATCGCAAATGATAGAATTATTATAAAATTAAAGTAATTTAATTACACTTTTATAAAAAAATAACAAATATTATTAGTTATCGATAATTTTGCATAATAAAAAAATTGTTAAATATAAATTGTGAATTCGTAAGATTTTATAATTATATGGGGATCGGATTTTTAAAATCATCAAGAGGGTTAAATTTGTTTATCGGGAGATGAGGAAGGGGAGAAATGTTGGTTGTGCTAGAATTGTCAATATGGTATTTGTAGAATTTGTTTATTAGTTTATATCAGAATAGAAATACGAATGGAAACAATTTTAATTTGTTCCGTTATTTTTTTTTTTTGGAAACGTAATAAGAAAGTCATCAGAAATAAAAGAACGAGAATGTTCTAACATATTCATCATGTGAAAATCAGAAATTACATTTTTTTATGTGATTTTTAACAATTTTGATATATTCTATTTTAGATTTAGGTTTATCACGATGTATTTCTTTTTTTTTTAACCGAGTTCAAGGATCAAATCACAACAAATTTTGCGATCTAACCGAACTTTGTTGATTTCTTGAATGGTATAAAAACTTCACATATGTGAAACTCAATATGAGTTTGACACGTAAGCAAGCAACCGAGCCGAAATTTCAAACTGATCGATGCGATTAATTCGACAACGGTTTTTTTTAAGGATATCGAACACATCATCGAATCATTGCGAATAAGAATAGACACATAACTTCATTAAGGGTATTAACGTCTTTTGTCAGCTGAAACTCGATGAAAGCTCGCCACATAAGCAAATCACTACACATTTAATATATTGATGTGATTGGTGTATTAGGAAGAAAACGAAGTTAACCTATTGCGAATGTTAGACTTCACTCATTCGACTATGTCTCAATAACATGGCCAAGAAAATCTCTACGAGGACAAAAATGAATTTATCTTCCAAAAAACTCTCCAAAGCTCAAATCATATTATGTCAAGATTAGGGTCGGTTTAAAAAAAGGAAAGTGGTGGTATATGTTTGACTTTTGTCAAGATTATGTAAAGTTCAATCTGATGTTTGATGCAAGTTATAAGAGAGAATATCGACTCTTAAAGTGGGGTTGAAACTCTCTTAAATGTGATGTTGATCATAAGAAATCGAATCAAGACAGGAGGATGTGCCAGTTGAATGATCGAGAGATTTCATTCCTCCTCCCGAATATGATTATAAGTACATGTGAATATTGTTTCCGAGTAGACGGACCAATCGTCCTCTACTTATATGAAAAACCAACTTTCTCCACTTTTCTAAATGGTGAGATAAGTATATATATATTAAAAGATCTGGAGAAATTTATTTTATTATCTCTCAAAGGTTTATAATTGGCTATCTATACTATATATAATAAACCTACATTAAACCTAGAATATACATGAATACATAAATAAAGAAATACCTCTATACATGATAAGATCGTATCTCCTAATAGCCCCCCCCCTTCAAGTTGGAGCATGAAGATCTCGGATGTCCAACTTGGACAAAATTGTCTGGAAAGGATGCCCACCAAGTGCTTTATTGAAGATATCCACTAATTGTTCAGTCGTCGAAACATGTTTTGTTCGAACAATTCCAGCTTGTATATCATCTTGAATGAAATGACAATCAAGCTTTACATGTTTCGTTCTCTCATGAAACACATGATTAGCTGCAATGGAAGCGCATATTGGTAATCACAATACATATCCATTGCACTAGAATGTGTGATACCCATAGATGACAACACACTCTTTATCCATTTTAACTCCTTCAACACAACAACCATATCCCGATACTCTGCTTCTGCTGAAAAAAAGAGACACTACATCTTGCTTCTTTGACTTCCACGAGCCAAGAGAGGATCATTGGTGATAGATTCATGGACGCGCCTGCTTTGGATGAGGTTCCCGAGGAAGCTTTGATCATTCCCGAAGGCCCCGTTACGCGGTCCAAGACGAGGAAGTTAGCCGGAGCTGTTCGGAAACTACTTAACGACGTTCGAAACGAGGATGAAGACCAACTTACGCACTACGCCTTGACCTCTATATCATTTGCGGATTCAGCTTGAGGTTGGCCGAGTGTAAGTTGTTGTACTCTTTTTTCTATGCTCGGTTTTGTCCCAATGGATTTTCCGAGTAGAGGTTTTAACGAGGCAATGGCTTACACTTCATATCCGGTCCAATCGCAAGTTGATTTCCGAGGGACTTTTCCGAGGGATTATTCCGAGGGATCACATCCGAGGGAGCATATCCGAGGGAGACTAGTCAAAGCACTCCAAGAGACATTCAACCCTTTTAGTCAAAGTATTTGGTCTTAGTCTTCATCTTTATGTAACTTTGTCATTTCCCATGCATTGTTTTTAGTGCTTTCTTCTTCACCCCTTCACATTCTCTTCCTATAAATACTCTTTGTAATCTCTCATTTCAAATCATCTAATTTTATAAACCTTTCTTTGAGATTTTCTCTCTTGTTCCTTTGGAACTTTTAGATCTCCTTGGTGGTTAGCCAAAGAAATCACTTCAATCATTGGGTGGTTAGCTCGTGATTAAATCCCATTCACTAGGTGGTTAGCCGACGTGATCGAACCGATTCCGAGGTGGTTAGCCGAAGAATCACAACGTTCCTTAGATGGTTAGCTTTCGGATCGAGTTTACCGAGTGCAGTCCATAGCCCTCGACGCAACCATTCACTTCCCCCGCCTTGTTCATTCAAAGATTATCCCATTTCTATTCCGTTTCAGTACCGACAAGAGTGTGCGAATTTTGGGAGGATATATCAATTGGATGGCTGCATTGAGAGTTGTTCGTTACTTGAAGGGATGTCAATGACTAGGAATTCTTTTGATATACTCATATAGCTTGAGAATAATCATCAAAAAAGTGAGAAAATAATAAGCTCCACACAAACTCCGTGTTCGATATGCCCCCCCCCCCCCCCCCCCCCCCCCCCCCCCCCAATAAATCACCATGTATCATCTCAAAACACTCCTTGCTTATATTACAACTCAACGAAAACTCACTACGATACTGCTTTGCTCAAAAACATATGTCACATCCATAAACCCCAATACTTCTATCATCAACTACCGGTAACCTCCTAACCACTTTCTCAGAGGCATGACCCATCCTTTTATGCCACACTCTAATGATTCCATATTACCAACTTTTTCACATTTGTAATCTTCTCAATACATTGAAGAAAATACAATTCTTCTCTCCTTTCACCCATTCCAATCAAGGCATGGAAACCACAATCATAGACAAGAAAACATGTCTTAGAGATCAATACACTACAACTCACGTCATCAACCGTCTGTGACACATATATGAGACTGCATTTCAATTCTTCTACGAAAAGAACCCGTTTCAAAGTCAACTTTTCTGTCAAAACCACAATCCCTAATTGATCAGCAATCACATTATTCCCATTAGGTAGACCAACCAAACACGGCGAGACTCGATGTACGTCAACCAAAGTATGTAACATACCTATCATATGATGTGATGCACCACTGTCAATTATCCACTCATCTGTATAATTCTTACTACTCATATAATTTTTTTTTGCCATGTCATGGCTTGCACAAAATTCATGTGGGCAGCATTAATGTGTGACACAACATGTGTCTGTGCAACGATAGTTTGAATTCTCGAATAAACGCTTTCCGCAGCTCCGCCTTTTAGTTATTCAAGAGCTTTTTTCGCAGCTCCATCCTTCTCGATACTCATTTTTCTCACTGGAATACTTTCTGCAGTTCCGCCTTTCACAAAACTAAGAGCATTTTTCGCAGCTCCATATTTCTCAATACCAATCTTCTCTATTACCAATGATCTACTCATAATCCACAATAATCAAACTCCGGAAAATAAATCCAACAATGAAATTTGATCCAACAATCAACCAACAATGCATGGTCGAATAAATCTCACCAATTATTGATTAACAAATTAGATCCAAGAGAAACTCAAAAAACGAAGACGACGTCGAAGACGATGACGATGTCGGAGATGATGACGATGTCAGAGACGTCTTTTCACTAACCAATCTAAAAAGCCCCCAAAAGCGTTTGGTTTTGATATCATAAAAAATCTTTAAAAAAATATTTTATTATTTACCAAATGTTTACAATTGTCTAATTCTACTATATATAATAAACCTACATTAAATCTAGAATATACATAAATAAGGAAATATGCATATACATGATAAGATTGTATCCCCTAATATATATGTTATCTATCCGGATTAGAGAGCCATGTCATGTGTCTTTGGATCCGTCGAACAAGTCTAGGACCTAGGAGATCGACAATTGTGTTGGTTTTGATCGGATTGTTTTTAACTGTTCAGTTGTCTAATGATTTTTTTATTTATTTATGATTGTCTTATGATTTGATGGAATTTTGATCCAACAAATGTGTTTTGCATGTTTATGATGTAAATGTTGATGTGATCGAGTTTTTAACCCAAATTGTCTATTTAATCCGTTTTACAATGGATTAAAATATTATTCGAATTAACCCAATGAGAATTTGAAAAACGAGATTTCGTTAAGTAAATGGTTCAATTCAGACCCAAAACGGCAATATATGACCAAAATGCTAAGAACGCAAAACATATCATCTTAAAAACATAAATTTATTATGCACCATTTAATGATTTTAATTTTGTGATTAGTCGACGAACTCTTAAAAAATCAATTTTTGTCTAATTTTTTTATTAAATTAGTACAATATTTTTTAATTTTGTATTTAGATATATATTCAAATAAAATATAATAAATTATAATAAAAAATATATCAAAATTTCGAATAGATGTTTTTTTTGAATATAAATGGATTGATTATTATTAAAAATATATACTTTCTATATTTTTATCACTAATTGTAAAAAACAATTATATCCCTTCCTGTTTCAATTAATCTTTATTATTTGTAATGACATTTTATGTAATAACTTACAAATCAAAATTTATTTTCAAAAATATTTTTTAAATAATATTATAGAGATATCGTAAATCATCAACATTTATTATATATATACTAATAATTGACTATCGGATTTTATAAAAAAAAAAAAAGATTAGAGATATACAAAAATACCAAATCACACATTTAAAAGTATTTTTTAATAACGTATGAAAGTATTTTTTTTAATAAACGACTCAAATAATTTTTCGTACAAATTCAAAACTAAAAAAAAAAGAAAAACGAAAAGAAGAGAAGCAAAATGATAAGAAACCAAGTTGGTCGGTCTTGTGGGGCGGGCGTAAAGGTCGAGAGAATTCGAGCTCCAAAAAAAAAAAAAAAAAAATCCTAACCATTTTTTAATATTTTATTTTTAAAAAGTTATTAAAAAAAAAACACAAATTTGAATTTAATAATAAAGAAAAAGCTTTGTGTTGAGAAGAGAGAGTTCCCAATCTCCATCTGCCCTCATCTTTCTTCCTCTCTCAAAATCTCTCTGATCTTACATTACTTCTGGTTTCTCCACATCTTTTTTATCTCGGTATGAGGAGAGGTAGAGGCTCTTCCGCCGTCGCCGGATCTACCGCGGTTGCCGTTGTCGGCGCCGTCATCGGGAATCACAACGGATCTCTCAAGGAGACGCGATTTAGAGGCGTGAGGAAGAGACCTTGGGGTCGATTCGCTGCGGAGATCCGTGATCCATGGAAGAAATCTCGCGTTTGGCTTGGTACTTTCGATTCCGCCGAGGAAGCCGCACGCGCTTACGACGCCGCCGCGAGAAACCTCCGTGGACCAAAGGCCAAGACTAATTTCCAGATTGATTCTTCTCCTCCTTCTCCCCAACAACAACATCAGAACCTGCGATTTCCCTCTCAGAATCATAATCAAAACCAGGTCGATCCGTTTATGGACCATCGGTTATACGCCGGAGTTTCTTCCCACCTCCCGGAACAGCAGTATCCGATTGTTAGCCGGCCGACCAGCAGCAGCATGAGCAGCACCGTCGAATCGTTCAGCGGACCGAGACCTACGGCTACGAAACCGCCATCGACGACCAAGAGATATCCCAGAACGCCGCCTGTAGTTCCGGAGGATTGTCGCAGCGATTGCGATTCATCCTCCTCGGTTATAGACGACGGAGACGACGATCTCGCTTCTTCCTCCCGTCGTCGGAATCCGCCGTTTCAATTCGATCTTAACTTCCCACCGTTGGATGATGTTGGTTTTTTCAACGGCTCAGATGATCTTCACTGTACCGATCTACATCTCTGATGAATGGGTAATAAAAAGACATAATCACAGATCCGTGATTTGATGATTCAAACGAAAGAACAAAAATTCCCATTCTCCTCAATTGTTTTTTTTTTTCACAAATATTTTTTTTTTTTTTTTTTAGTTTCTGTTTCTTTGATCTCATAATATTTTTACTATGCGGGAGAAATAGAAAGAAAAGAAGAAAGGAAGGAAGAAGAAGAAGAAGATGGTGAAGGCTTGTGCTGTTTCTGTTTCTTCTCTGATGATATTTGTAAGAGTATTATTATTATTATTACATCTTCAATCAAGAACAGGAAAGACGAACGATGATCTGTGTTTGTTTGTTTACTTACTGTACGAAGAAGAAAGAACAGCAGATCTGGGTTTTCGTCTGTTTCTTGAAAAAAGAGATCAACCCTCTTTGTAACATATACATTTGGAACTGATGATGATTCTAAATAATCAAAATCTCGTTTAGCTCTTGTTCTTCAACTTCATGAGCTCTGCAATTATTGTACAAAAGAACATCTTTTGGCTTTGATTCGACTCAATATTTGATGTGTTTTGTTCAAAAGAGTCAGATCTTCTTCCATAGAGATATGAAGATGCGACTTCTTTACAATAATGGTTGTTTAAAGTTTACACCTTTTGGGTAATTAAGCTGGAAGTAGAGCTTATTCAAGTTTCTTAGCTCTTCTGGTATTGAATTTGAACAAGTTCTATTGTAGACTGAGCAATGAGTGATTTGGATTTTGGGTACATGAGATATAGATGTTTGGGCTAATCTAAAAAATGATTAGATCTTAGGTTTTGTGCTCTAATATTACCATTGAAACTATACATTTTTAAAAAACATTATAAATTTTAAAGGGGATTTGGTAAGG
Organism: Eutrema japonicum; assembly: GCA_030161315.1. NCBI lineage: Eukaryota > Viridiplantae > Streptophyta > Magnoliopsida > Brassicales > Brassicaceae > Eutrema > Eutrema japonicum. Next base: position 45,697,555 of record BSQW01000008.1, on the reverse strand, counting down.
ATTTTTAAAAGTTTAAATATGGTTCCTAAATGATTTAGTACTATTTACTAAAATTTTAGAAACTTAAACTAATTTTTTGATATTTTAATTAATTAAAAAAGTGTGGTACTTTCGAAACTAAATTTTGTTTTTTTTTAAAAAAAATAGTGTTTTGAAGTTTGTTAAGAGGCGTTTAGGTAATTGAGACAATTGTTTTGGTTGAGTTTGGTGGGTCAAATGATGTTATCGATATTTAATTTTGTGAGAGGTATTCGGTGGCAGGCAGATTCGTTTCGTGTTTGACTCATTTAGATTAGATTTTGTGTTCGGCGTTACCCTCAAATTCGGGTATCTACTTTACTTTTTCTCTGCCACCGTTTCAGACAGACACTACTCTCTGGTTAAACGACCTTTAGGTCTTAAAACTAACCCACAAAAGTTCAAGTTTTGTATTAGACATGGGCATTTGGGTATTCGTTAGAGTTAGTTCTTTTGATTTTTGGATATCCAAGTTTTAAAAGTCTAGAACCCATTAAGGTATTTCTTTCTGTTTTTTGGATCGGGTTCGATTCGGTTCCGTCCGGGTTTGAGTCGGTTTCGGGTACTCGAAATTTATCCCAATTCTTAAAAAAACTATAAAAAAAAAATTGATTTAAATAAAAGTTGGTTAAATTTTGCCAAAAAAATATTTAATTTTGACAAATATAACTAATATTTCGAATATAATTTCGAATATTTCGAGTATTTTAGTTATTTCTGTATAAACATAACTAATATATTCAGTTTATAATTGTAACTAGGGTGTGATCCGCGCGTCCGCGCTACGCGCGTCCGCGCTACGCGCGGATCTGTTAACTTGTTTTTTTTTTTTCAAATTTGAAATTTTTTTTTAGTTTTTTGTTTTATCTTTTTTTTGTTGTTGTTTTTTTAATATATTAATTTCTTTTTAAAAATTTCATAAATTAATATTTATTTATAAAAAAAAAAGATATGTTTTTTTAAGCTAGAAATTGTAATATACAGACATAATAAGAAGCTTCTGATACGGGCGATATCCAGTAGAGTAAAAGATTTAACAATCCCTCAACTTAAATTATGTTTCAATTTTTCCACAATTTTTTAAAAAATAAAAAGTTTTCTCCAACTTTCCCTGTTGGGATATTGCAACATTTTTTCCGTCTTCAAGATTTCTTAACGATTCAATGCTCATATGTGGCACTCCCAATTAGCTAGATGGTGGTGATTTAGTTGATCATGTGGTTTTTATTGGTTCTGAATACGGATGTTAAAGATGAGTTTTTACCCGATAGGTACCCGAAATCTTGGATATTTCTTGAACCCATTACCCTATTTCTTTTCTTAAAAAAACGCGAATTTAAAACGTTTTGTTGTTTATTCTTTCTTTAGAAGTTAATTAGATTTCTTACAATTAGATTTCTAAAATTCCGTTATTTAAAAATTAGATAATGTTATGAATTAAATACATGAATGCCCATTATAAGGCCCATATTCTATGAGGTTTAGAATATTCTCTGTTTTCTTATTTCTCTTTATTCAGCTTGCTCTCCAAGTTTATGTAAACCTATATATATCTATCTTTATTCATGGAATAATACAACAACAATTTCCTCTCTCTCTCTCTTTTATTCACAACACGTTATCAACACGATAGTCTCTCGATCTGTTCTTACACCAAAAATGTGAGATTTAATTTCTGGTTATATTTATGTTTATGTGTATGTATTATTCCGGGATGATAAGATATGCCTTCCTCGAACTGATCGTTATGGTAGGCTATGCCTCCTCAGATCATTATTATAGCGAGGATGGTTATAAATCTAATCCTATTTCAAATCATGTTTACTATCGACTCATGATTTGTAATATGGATTCACGATACTTATCTAGAATAATTATTGATGTGAGATTTAATTTCTCTATATGTTTATATTATTCCGGGATGATAAAGCGATGTTTTTTTTTCAAATCGATCGTCATGGTAGGCTATGCCTCCACGATCATGATCATATGGTAGACTCTGTCTCCTCATATCAAATGATGGTTATCAATGCTTATCTAGAATAATGATTGTCGATCGTTTGATCTTTGTATTTTATTGATCTCTGAATCTGCACAAATTTATATTATAACCTACACTATTTCTAAAACGGATTTTGCACGGTGATTTTTGTCATTAAACTGAATATTGCTCATTAATCTGAATACTGCTTTTGCACTAATTCGTTTATGTACAATTTATGCACTGCTAGATCATAAGAGCATCTTTTATGCCCGATCTATGAACGGCTGGATTTTACCATACTTTTACTTAAGGATTTCTAAAACGGATTTTGCACAGACAAATTAAAAACATGTTTGATCACGAAATTTGTACAATTTTGTCATATAATTTTGTCTGATCAATTGATTGATTGATTGAGAACTTAGTTTAATGGCATGATAGTAACAAACTAGTGAACGGTATGATTGATTGAGTATGTGACTATTATCTTTATTTATTGAATATGCAATTTGTTCATACCTTTATTATTTCATTGTCATCACCTCCATAGAGGGTTTTAAGATCGAACACTTGACCATAAGAGATCCATAAGTTCTTTAGAACAATCTAAAGAAAATGTATGATCACTAGAATGTGATATTGCTTAAAGCTCGTTATGACTGATTAATCTAAGATTACATGACTTGAAGTCTGTAAGTGAACATTACTCAGTTATGTTCAGAATTATATGTAAATTAATATTATGTGGAGATAATATCATTGATACAGAGATTCTAAAAGACATACTTTACTTTTTAGATAAGTAATGTTGTCCTGAAGACACAATACTATGAAAAAAGGATTTGAGAAGTATTATGAACTTATATATTGTCTCCTTGAGGCTGAGCAAAATAATGAGTTAGAGATGAAAAAACATGATACACTTATAATTGGTTATGCTCCATTCTCTGATGTGAATGTGACAGTAATAACATTGGCCGAGTAAGTGGTTGTAGAAGTGATCGTAGATATGAACGTGGATATGTATATTGATATGGTCAATGTCAAGGTCGATGTAAATAGTCTCTTTCAATAATTCAGCTCATCAGAAGTGAAAAAATAAAGATAGTAACATACAAGAGATAATTCTCTCATGTGACGATGAAATAAGCTAGTGTACAATATGAGGTAGTACAAAGGATGTTAAAAGCTATGGAAGAGCATATATATTTGCCTATGAGAATGCAATTTGAAATCGTTGATGTGTTATACTTTTCCAAGTCTCAAAAGTTAAAATAATCTAAGATAATATACATGGCCCAAGTTGGGTATGTTGTTGATTCTAGAATGTGATTCAATTCGAGATGGATGGACCTGAAGTGTCATCATCTAGAGGGGGAGAATTAAATATCTCATATCCATAGTAAGTGGAACATCTAGAAGATTATGTTCACATTCACAATATACTTGATGAATCTTTTGTAAAGAAAATCCAGGAGATTTTAAGATTTATCAAGTTGAGACAATGAGTGATGAAAATGTCGAACATCTTCACATCATGAGTATTACCCAAGGCAGTAAAAAATATTTGGAGAAACTACCTGAATTCTCTATAAATTGTACTCAACGAAATAATATAATGGAGATAGTAAACAAGAAGTTTACTGAAAATCTCACTGTTTTGGCATAACCGGTTAGGTCATTCTGGTTTAATAATAATGCGAAACTGAACCAGAATATTCTTATGTGTTATCCATAAAGGAAGTTGATAATACGGTTTTCACTATCCAATATACTTGGAATATATTAGTTTTCTGGTACGTATACAAGGAGATATTTTGGACTGATCATCCACTATGTATCTTTGCGAAAGTATTTGGTTAATTGATTAGAGTGAAACCGCATTGATTCGCATTATGCCAACGAATAATTTTGAGTTCTCCCAAGATTGGTTTTTGGTCAGGAACCAGATATTTCCCAACTAAAAGTTTTTGGATGTAATGTTGCTCCACCATCACATTGATCTAAGTTGGGGCCTCAAAGGGGGTTAAGAATTGTTAATTATGAATCTACCTTGATGAGTAAATGTATTGAGCCATCAATAAGGGATAAGGTTCGATTTACATACTGTAATTTTAGTGAGTCAGTCTTTCCAACAATTAAGGAGGGAGAAGAAAATAAGCAGCTGGAAAAGAAAATCAGTAAAAGAAATTATCTTGATCCTCATAAAGAATGTGCATTAGAAGTTCAAAAGATAATTCATTTGCAGAGTTAGCAAATTTGATGCCAGAAGCATTTCCTGACCCTGATTGAGTGACAAAGTCATATATACCAGTTGTGCTCCAATTAATATTGATGTCCCGGGGGACAATATCAACTACTATTGAGTCTAGAGATCGCATGAAGCGTGATATACGTATTGGTTCCAAAGATAAGAATCCTCGAAAAGAAAAGGAGCAAATTATAAAATGGCAAGACCGAGGAATCAAATAATTATGGAGGATCTCCATAAGAGACATTAGACATGACTAAGAAAGAAATCCAGGTACCTGGTAATGATAATTATAAGAGATTTCAACTAGTTGTGTCATGTCTAGAAATAAAATGGAACCAAAAGCAAATCGACGTCGATAATATTTTTGCATGCAGTGAAGCAGTTGATTAGAATTGAGGATCATAAAGCGCGGTAGAAGAAAGTTTATTGAAAAATGTACATAAAGTGATGATTGGCCAATCATGAAAAAAACCGTAGAAGCAGAATTAAAATCTCTTGCAGAGAAGTATTTGGACCAGTAGTCCGTACATTGGAAAGTGTAAAACTATTAAGACATAAGTGGATCTTTATGCGAAAGATGAATGAAAATATATGAAGAGATATACTCTTTTGTGGTGGATGCAACTATTTTCAGATCCCTTATGAGTCTTATAATGAGAGAAAGACTTGATTAGTCTCAAAGAATTTAAACTGTTAGAAGCAACAAGTTCTAGTGAATATGTTTCATGGGTATACTCTTAAAGTTGATATTATAAGAACCGATATACCCATGTGTATTATCAAAAGATTATGGATCAATGTGATCCTTGATTTGAACATAATCGAAACTCTTGAAGAGTTATCGGAAGTCAAAATTTGGAAAAAAAGACTTTAGAAAGATAACATTGTCTTTATGTTTTCCAAATTGTAAATATAAGGAAAGATATGTTATCTCAAAAGATCCTTGCATTATTTGAGATAAAGAATGCTCACATGTGACAATGTGATTGGTCTTGAAGTACCACACTTAAAATGCTATTTGAGTAGTTTATTGATCTCTTTCATGATTGAAAGATGTACTTTCATATAACAAGAAGGAAAGTCAAAACAATACCTTTTACAACAAGGAGCATGAATAGCTCGTATGTACAAGTATGTACAATATGAATGTTTAGAAGATTGTATGTAAAAGAAAATTTGGCATGAAGTCCAAATAGACGAAGAAAATATCTTCTATGTGAAAATGATGTTATGGACTAGAAATCCAATAAACTGAGAAATTATGATAATCATACGAATGTATTAACTAAGGTTATGCTTATATCAATTCCCTAAAGATGATATATATGATTGGAATGCATTTCTTGAAGAAAATGTTTCTAGGAGGAGAAATATGATGATGTGCGTGGTTGTACTCTTTTTCCTTATCATGATTTTTATCCCACTGGGTTTTTCCATGACAAGGTTTTAACGAGGCAACAAAGAACACGCAAATGATATACATCTAAGGGAATGCAAATATGAAAGTTTATCACAATTCCAAAGATTATTGAGATCATTAGAAGCAAAGAGAATGATCAAGATGGATTATCCGGATACCCATTAATTGCAGAAGAATGGCGGTGTACATCTACTACAAATTCGTTCAAGTGAAGATTTGGCGGACTTATTTACCAAGGCGCTTCCAACTGCTACTTTCAGAAAGTTGGCTCATCTTATTGGATTACGCCGTCTCAAAGATCTAGACGGATGTACACATGAGGGAGAGTAAATGCGAGCTGCACTCTTTTCCCCTTAACTATGGTTTTTCCCATTGGGTTTTCCGGTTTTTAATGAGGCAGCATCTTACGCACTTTACTACTATTACATTATAATGGACATCAAAGAGGGAGTGTTATGAATTAAATATACGAATGCCCATTATAAGGCCCATATTCTAGGGATTTAGAATATTCTCTGTTTCCTTATTTCTCCTTATTCAGCTTGCTCTCCAAGTTTATGTAAACCTATATATATCTCTCTTTATTCATGGAATAATACAACAACAATTTCCTCTCTCTCTCTATAAAAGATAATGTTTTTTTTTAAAACGCCATACTTAATTGGGCTTGGAAAAAATGTATAAGGGCCCAAGTAATAAAGTAATTTCAATGAGTCGTCCTCTTCATCTTCATCAAATTATTCGCCAACTAAACTTCCCATCTGGTTTTACAATCAGCCACGCTTCCGATGTATTCATTATTGGTCGTTGCTCTCTCTTTCCTTTTAATCTATGTATATCCAATGATTCTGATTTTTTATTTGTAGAGGTGATTTTTTCTGTTTTTTTGCTGGGTTAGTAAGATATGAAGAAGAGGAATCTATTTCTCTATTTCTAACTATGTATATATTCATTATTGCTGGTTAGTAAGCTATGTATATCCAATTATGTTGTTATTATTGGCCGTTGCTCTCTCTCTCTCTTTACTTTTAATCTATGTATATTCAATGATTCATTATTGGTCGTGCCTCTCTCTGTTTCCTATTTTTTCGCCTTAATGGTTGAGCATTTGGCGATAGTGAAACCCGATTAAATTTTTTTTTATAGAAAAATAATGTATAGATGGATGCTGAGGTGGCAGCATGAGAAGAGAGGAAATGTCATTTTATATATATAGATTTTGAATATTTTGGTTATTTCAAAACTGAAGATACATAATATTTGTAGATATATAATTTTATTTCATATATTTCGGGTACATGTTTGGGTTTTGGTTCGGTTCGGTTTAAATACCCGAAATATTTTATAAGAAGAACCATTCAGATATTTATAACTATTCGGTTCGATACCTTCTAATTCGGTTCGGTTTTTCGGTTCCGGATATTTTTTCAATGCCTATTTTGTATACTGTTTTCTTTCAATTACGTTTTCTGTTAAATCTTGTTAAATATAGTGCTTAAGAAAAAAAAATACTAGACAATGAAATAATACAACATCTAAGAAAAATATATGTGACTTAATTGAAGCGATTTTGCAAAATTCTATTATTACTATTATTGATATTGTCATTCAACAATCATTTCGTGGAGTAACAATCAAAAACTTTAATGTAAAAGAGAGATTTATCATTTCGAATTGGAACCTAGCATAAAAATTTCGGGAAAGGGCCGAGATGAAGTTCTTGACCAAAAAAAAAAGAGCCGAGTTAGTTTGTTGGGTTTGATAATGGGCTTGGGCTATCCTAAGAATCCAAAACGATTAAACCTTTTGCTAACTTTTTAAGTGATAATTATATACAAGATTAATCCTTTTTTTTATGTAAAGACATATTGGTGAACTCATCAAGTATCGTAATGAATACACAACAAACTCCCTATAAGTATTGGTTGAACCTTGTTTCATTGCATTAACGATTGCGTTTGCGTTTACATGTTACGACAATTAGAATATTGTATCGTAAACCTCAAGTGTAAACATAAACATACAGTCGATACCACAATTACATGGTATTTCAAATTAGCATCATAGTGGAATGCCAAAATGGTGGATAATAATAGTTGTATAATGAAATAAACGCATAGAGGAGACTTATTTGTTTGGTAGAACCGAAGCTGATAATATGGAATTTTTTTTTTTTTGGTTGTGAGTATTCAAAAGAAGTATGACAATTTCTGTAGGAACTTCAATTACTACAACAAGGCAACTGATAAATTTTAGAAAAATTGAAAAACAGAAATCGAAAATACAATACTAAATCAAAACGATAAAAATGAATTGCAGATGCGAGACTTCAAATGGTTTGAGACTTTCCTTAAATCTTTAAATGTTTCGTAGTGTGACGATTTTACAGCTGTAAGATTTCCAAGATACAAATACGTTGTTCCTGTCTTACCAGCACCAAATAACATAATCCATCAAACCAAATTTACTATGAATACTCTTAAACTCTATGATATACGAAAAAGAAGAATATAAGCAGTTGTTGTGTGTTGTTTTTCTTTTATCGGTCGAATGAGTTTCAATGTCATGCTTCTTGTAGCCTTCAACCATATCTGAAAAAGTGACTTAATGGAACCTTTTTTAATTCACACATGAATTAGCATTAAGGAGAGATATTATGTTTTTGACCAATTAAAAAATTGTTAAATAACTACGTATTCGATTGATCAGTAGCATTGATTGAGTAACACATTCAGATGCGTTTTAGAAATTATACTTTTCTTCCAGTAAACTTAAGACATCTCCCGTCGGTGGTTATAAACAGTTGTAAGATCTTTTTTTTTTTTTTGTAACCAATTCTTTTAAGATATTCGTATAATTATATAATAAGAAAATCATCTTACATTCAAAAAGAGTGTATTAGTTTTGGTTTGATCTGATGATATTTTTGTTTTCTTACATTACATCGACTAGTTTAGTAATTACATTAATATAGTTATTTACTAACAGCCAAACGGTACGCGTGGCGATGTTTCTACGCTGATCTGAGAAGAAAACCTAAACACATGCTAACTCGGGCCCACTCCACAGCCTGTGTTCAACTTAATTTTTCTTCTAATAATGTTTTTAATTTCCAACAATATTAAGCTTTTATTTATAGGTAGACGAAAGCAAGTTATTAATCTTATGTTTATAAAATAAACAAGTTTGAACAACTTTTTTAGTGCTCACCAAAATCCGTCATTCATAGAAACTTTTCATACTATATTCATAGCAATAATGACCATCATCTGATTTTTCAAGATGTCTCAGAGGTTTGATGTACTCATCTAAATCGACGTTTAGGCATAAGTTTTTTGTGTGCATAATGGTGTATATTTAAAATACCAACCATACAATTTCCTGGTTGAACTTACCATGTTAAATATGACATAAGTCCAACATCATGCAACTTTTGGTCTCGAATATATCTGGTCGCAACTCTCATCCTTTTAGTCTTTTACCATATTGTTTTTTCAATAGAAAACTTTCTGATATCCCTAACCTATGTTGGACTTATGTCATATCTATCACAAGAAACCTATACCAAAACGTCATACTTAAATAAGTACATAAAACCTCTCAAACATCTTGAAGAATTAGAGGATGGTCATCTTTATAAGTCAAAAGAAAACATTGGTATTAAGTGAAACACTAGCAGCTTATGGATTCGCAGAGATTTCTCGGTTGAATATTAATGTTTTTTTTTTGCTTTGGAGTTTTGAAGAAGAAGAGAGAGAAGAATGAGAGATAATATAAGAGGCGATGAAGAAGAATAAAAAAAGTACGATAAAGAAGACGAAAAATTCGTATTTGTCTTAATTCAGTTAGTTTGTGGATTTTATACATTTATTTAGTATTGCTTTTTGGGTGTTTAATTTTGGACGGTATTTATTTTCTTGGGTTAGCTTTATTTTGATCTTATTTGTTTAAGTGGTTGTTCTAATTATTTTCAATTTATAATATAAAGTTTTGTTTTACGTTTTTAAAACCATTCGGCACACGCAAGATGCGGACTAAACACCTAGTTTGATAAAATATCATATCATTTAGAAAAATAGCACACGAATAAGTTTTTTTTTGGACGTCCAAAAAAAAATTTGGAAAAAAGGTTGGAAGTCACTTGCTTAATTAACAATATATTGTTTACCATAAAAAAAAACTAACAATAGATTTGATCCTTAATTTTATGCTACTACAAATATCATCTTTCGCTATTTCTTAACCAACTTACAAGACCCCAAAAAAAAAAACCATCTTACACGCAAAAAATAAACAATTAACTTATAAATAGCGTTTCCCGTCTCACTTCTGTTCACAGATCGCGTCACCAATCGCCGAGAAACGCAAACGCGATTTATCTCTCCCTCTCTCAAAAACTCTGATTCTGGCGGCGCTTTTCTTTAACGATCGTCCATGGCGGACATCGACATCGGCGTGCCGCTGATCAACCGCGAGAACAACAAGGTCTTCAATCGCTGCGTTTCGCACCAGCAAGACGAGCTACACAGCTGGATGTTCTATCTTGTCTGAACATCTACGTATCAGACGTCATCTCAGAATCATCAGCCATAGATATCGTTCCTTCATTCTATGCTTATTGGTTCTTGTTACTGGAAGTCAGTTTTCTTCTCTGCTTATTACTACCAAAGCTTACACTGAAGTCAATATCTACAGAGCTGGAGAACTCGCTGTAAGTTTCCTTTCACTCACTATATTATATATATCCGAATAAACCCATTTCGAAAAACTCAGTTTTTTTTTTCATTTTTGCTTTTATCTCAGCTTTGTTCGATGACATTAGTCACTGCACTGCTCATACTATTACGATGTGCATCAAAAATCACACACAAAGCTCAGGCTGTGACATGTTTAGCTGCGAAATGGCATGTATGCGCGACATTAGAATCCTTTGATGAGACGGCAGATGGAGAGACTCCAACTTTGGTTGCTAGAAACAACAACAAAGTCCATGATGTTATTACGTTAGCAGAATCAGACAGCGAGGATTATGGTGACGAAGGAGATGATCTGGACAACAATAATATCAATCCTGCTTATGCTTTCAGTACCATCTCATTCCAAAAGCGACAAGCTCTAGGTAAATAATCCCTCAAAGATCTTCTGCAATGCTTTCTGTTATAATGGTCTCGTCTTAATTATGTCTGGTTGGATTCTTTTGTAGTGAGTTATTTCGAGAATAACAGAGCAGGAATCACAGTGTACGGGTTTACACTGGACAGAGGTACACTCCATACAATTTTCGGACTTGAGTTGTCTCTTGTTCTCTGGCTTCTCGGTAAAACCATTGGCATTTCTTGAATCTCTTTTCGGATCATCAAGAATGTTTTGGCACTGAACCACTTTCAAACTCTTCATCTTTTTTTGTTTTCGTCTTTTCTTCACTGTACATTAATTTATTTGGTTCAATACGTCAATGTATTGTATTCATTGTTCTGTTAATTGTTATAGAGTTCATGTTATTGTACATTAGATTCAAAAATAAAAATTAAAAATCTTTGTTTTCCCTTTCTATTTTTCTCTCTTGTTTTTTTACAGTCTGCAAATCTTTGTACTTGTTAGCAAAGAAATTTACAATTTACTTTCGAGTCTTGCATTACTATTTCAATGTTCTAAATTGCGCTAGACGGACGGTTGGGTTAGGCCTAACGCCTAACCCAAAAATCGGGGATTAATTTTTAGATTTTTATTGATTTTTTAACATATTAATTCATAAAATTATAAAATTATGATTTTTAATGATTTTTTTTTTATTTTTAATGATTTTTAATGATTTTCTAACATTATAGTAAAACCAAATTAAAAAATTTCAAAATTTTTGTTAATCAATAAAAATTTTAAAAAACTAGGCAGAGCCTAGGCGGATATGGTGGATCTAACGATTAAACGGAAAGTAATCGGAGCTAGGCGGAGATTTTTAGAACATAGCTATTACTACATCATGTTACTAGATAATGTAGGAATTTAAAAGGTTACAGTGAATTAAAGAATTATTTCACAAAAAGTATCTGAAAAAAGTTCAAGCTAAACTACAAAACAAAAAAAGTGAATCAATTACTAATTATGCTCAGAAAATTGAAACATGCGCTTCATAGAACAACGTCTCAGTAATCACAACCCAGCCCAAAGGTTAGACTAAAGAGATCATCACTTACCATAATATACTCGAAGACCAAAGTGGGTAAGAGGACAGTGAATGCTCATCTCTGTAACTTATTGTCTCAATCATTCACAGTTTTTGTCTTCCTCTTGATTTTCTGTGACATTATTCTGTATAGCCTCTTTGACATTTGGTGTTGTATTCTGCTGCTGGGAATGATCTGTCTGAGAAGCTGAATTCTCCTCTTGTAATGTTGGTTCCGTGATGATCTTCGGGTCTTTATCTTGGCGATTCCTAGAAATAGATCCCTCAATAACATCTTTGCTCGGATCTTCTTCGTTCTCTAGCTTCGGAGGATTAAGAGTCTCTGAGTGAGATACCGATTCTGAAGGATCATCACACTCAGCGTCATTTCCTACATAACCTTGTGATTCATTGTTAGGATCAACTGCTCGACTCATAGATGCATCTTCAGATTCACCCGTTTGACTTATAGGTGCTGCATCTACAGCTTCAACCGTTTGACTTATAGCTGCTGCGTCTTCAGCTTCAACTGTTTGGCGTTTAACTGCTGCGTCTTCAGCTTCAACCGTTTGACTTATAGCTGCTGCGTCTTCAGCTTCAACCGTCTGACTTATAGCTGCTGCGTCTTCAGCTTCAACTGTTCGATCTATAGCTGAATCCTCAGTTGGTTTTGCTGTCTTGGGATGTGGCATTGCCTGTTGATTGACCTTTAGATTAATTTTACCAACCTTCTTCTCTACGGGTAACTGAACTTCGGCTGCACTAGAAGACATTTTCGCTGTTGTCGCGCTTCTCATGACGCGACCATATTTAGGAGGAAAAGACTTCCCGTTGTAGAATTGCACACATTTTGAGCAATGCCATTCAGATTTTGGAATACCTTTCATATTGTTTGCTTGTAGACATTTCAAGTGATAACCTTTTTCACAGGCATCACATATTAGCAGCGTCTCTACTTCGTTGATAGTTCCTTGACACATCTGGCATGTCATTGCTTTACTCATATACTCTCTTGAAGGTGGATTCCACAAGAGATTTTGTTTAGCAATCGGTTGCAGAACTTTATGGATTATCTTGGCAATTTCAGCATGGTGGTTGTTTCCAAGAGGTGAAGAAGTCTGACCATAAGTCACTCCTTTCATGCCTGGGAATGTACCTGGCTGGGTGTGAGACATGAATGGTCTAAAGCTCGGATCTGCGACTCTTGAAGAACTCGGAACATGAACTTTGCTCTCTGATGGACTACCAAATGATATAGTTGAACTGGAAGGAGGTTGAGCAGACCAAGATGTAGCATTCCCAAAATAATTTCCAGCAGGAACTGTGGATTCAGAAGAAGGAGTAATAATTTAGAGATATACTTGTCCACAATCGACCAAAACAAAAAAGAAGAAGATTATGAAACTCAAAATGAAAACCTAACAGACGTTTCAAATTCTCAGAGAGCAACAAAAAAACCGATACACAGAATCAAAGAAAGGATATGCAAAGGCAGAAATCACCAGTAAGCTTTCGATAAACAACGGAACTTATGATATCTTCTCACTCATAATATATCTTGAAAGTAAAAAGGGGGACAGAACGCAAGGTGGACTTACCTGGTCCCTGAGAAGCACCGGTATGCATATCTGACTTAAACTGTGGTCTCTCTATTCTAGATTGTGTTATTCCTGATGCATCCCTAACGAAATGGCTTCCAGTTGCATGAAGAGAACTAGTGGATGCTTTCATTTCGCTATTAGGCCACTGATGTGCCATAGAAACAATAATTGCTGCAAAGCAATAGCATACAATGAAGAAGATTGTCACAACTCGTCAAGTTATTGGTTTATCGAAAAACTGATTGTAAGCGTAGCCATACCCGAAGTTGAATGACCTGGAGATGGACCTGAAGATACTATTGGATGCTTTTTCGATTCTTCCATCTGAAAAGAAACATTGGGGACAAACAAAAGAACAATCTTTCATACAACAACTAATCATAATATAGATTGCAGAAGAAAAAAACATAATTTTGAAGAAGAATAGAACAAACCTTTCTCTTGCCAAGAGATAGCTTCTCGGAAATGGTTAACTTAGGTGCTCGAAAACCTAACCTCTGATCCTTGAGCTTAGCATTCAAACCCAGATCTTCAATCACAGCTCCAATAGCATCCCTACCGATGATATCCTTTGGAGTAAACTCTTGACACATCTCTACCAATTTGGACTTAGCTTCAACCATCAGCTCCTGCTCCAATTCCGTAGGGCTTCTCCCTCCACGAATCCTCCGCAATGCCGATAACACAAGCACAATCTCCGCCACTCTATTCACTTCCTCGTCAAAACGTGGCTTCTTCAACGGCGGAGCCACCGATTCTTCCCCTCCCTCTTCGAGATTCACCGGTACATCACTGTCCGCGACATCCATCTTCAACAATTGGAAAACGTGAAAGAGAACGGATTTTAGAGAGAGAGAGAGATGATATTATCTACAGAGAGAAATTAAAATAAAAAAGAAGGAAATATTTAATCTGTAAAAAGCTTTTTATTGGGTTTAAAGTTGGGCCTGTTTATATTACGACCTTATTATAATGTAGGCCCATTAACTTCTTCTAAAACAGACCAAAGGTTTCATGTTTTGCGCAGAAATAGAAAATTTCGGATTGTAAAACATCTTGAAGGTGAATTTTGTAATCATTATTTCGACAACATATAATTTTTGTAAATGAAGGTGATAAGCTTTGTTATCTATTTAAGAAAAGCTTTACATTGTTCTTTATACACGTTTGGTCAGTCATTACAAGATGATCCTTCTTGTATCTCATACGAAGACAGTCATTACAAGATCCTTTTAACTGACTGCAACACATCAAATTATAGTATTTCTAACAGACCAAAGCCTACACTATATGTCAAAAGAATACATGTCCCTTAATTAACTGAAGATGCTGAGTTTACGAAATGCCAACTACTCAAGATATGAATCTAAGCAGAACAACAAAGGCAGGTAAGAAAATGAAAATTACACTTTCAATCTCACCCTGACATCTTTCGAAAAAATGTACTCGTATGTTGAGCAAAAGGAAAAGCTTTCCATTGTTCTTTCTACTTGCAAAGTGACACAATATATGATAAGTGGAAACACTTAATTACATTCATCTAATAAAATCGAACACAGAGATAGATAAAAACAGATCCCAGAAAGGTAAAAACAAAAAAACAGGAATTATTATATCACATATCGCATTGGCTTCTTGAAAAGTCTCTCTGCTTCGGAGGTAGAGTTTGCATTTGCTCTTTCCATCGGATTCTGGAAAAGCCTTTCTGCTTGGGAAGTAGAGTAGATTGCGTTTCCGGTTGCCATCACCGGTTTCTTGAAAAGCCTCTCTGCTTCGGAGGTAGAGTTTGCATTTACTCTTGTCATCGGATTCTTGAAAAGCCTTTCTGCTTCGGAAGTAGAGTTTGCGTTTCCGGTTCCGGTTGGTTTCCTCTCTGCTTCGTTTGCATATACTCTAGCAGAAGCTGCAGCAAACCTTTCTCGTGCATCCTTTGCGCTGTCAGATGCTGAAGTTGAATAAGAAGCATCTCTCATTTTTTGTTCATCTTCTTTCGATTTCAACTTTTGATCATACGCGATTCTCTTAGAATGATCAGATAATAGACACCAAGCATCTGAAACCAGAATAAACGCGCCATTAAACTTGTTCTTGTCCGGATGAAGCAAACGAGCCAACTTCTTGTACTGTTTCTTCAATGTTTCATCATCAGCTAAAGGATCTACACCGAGGATTTCATACCAATCAGATTCTACTCCTCCGTTATTCTGGTTTTATGCAGAGATATAAACATCTATCATCGTCAAAACTTGTTTCAAACCATCGAGCTGTGGATACAAATCGTGAGCCTTGTTAGCGAATTTGTTCGCCCCATTGTAATCGTTCTCGGAAAGTTTCCTCTCTGCAATATCCATTGCTCTTCGAGCTTCTTCCTTATTACATTCCATGTCGCTGAGAAAGAAAGTTTTATCTTATCTACAGAATCAATGAAACGGGAATATACCAGGAGATAGAATCCGATCCAGAGAACCACCGAGATTCCGGAGATCGGAGAATCAAAGTCTAGAAGGTGAAGGATCACCTTCGAAGAACAGAGATTCGGTGATGATGGAAGTTGATGATGATCGGGAGAAAGAGAGAGATTGAAGAAGATAATATTTGTTTTTTTATTGATTACTGCAAAATGGCAAAAGCCTTACATATAACGAGAGAGAAAGATAATTGAACCGGGTATTTGAGTAAACCGGTTTATTGGATGGATTAAACCATATGTTCAAAGGGATTTCCTGTCACAATCAATCGAGAAGCAACAGAGAAAAATAGGTTCGGAGGACAAAACCAAAACCCTAGAGACGACGAGAGGGAGTAGAGACGAAAACGAAAGAAGAGGAAAAGGAAATCAATATAAACCAAAAAAAACAAATGATTAGAGTTGGACATAGATCGGGTATCTTTGAATTTCAGGGTATTTTTTACTCGATCCAACCTTTACGGGTATAAAAATAAATTACTCTTAACCGATTTGCAAATAACGGATATCCAAAAAACGGGTATTATAGAAAAATAACTGATTCGCTAAATATCTGATTTTTTTATCCTTACCTGCATATCTATATATCGTTTTCCTTATCCGTATAATGATTTTGTATTTGACTAGGTTGGGTTTGGATTTTAATGTTCACTAAAAAAATATAATTAAATATTTTATTGTTAATCTATTATATAAAGAGTGAGTGAGTCTCACAATGGGATGACACATCATCACTCCTCTCCATAAAATTAATAAAAAAATAAACATTTTAATTTTGACACATTTTCCAAAAAAATTAAAAATCTGAGGTTTTATTTTTTTTTGTTAACAGAACTTAAATTTCTGAATAGTCACAATATCTTTGAACTCTTGTACAAATTCATTTTGTTAATCAATTAATATAACATTTCAACCAAAAATATTAAATTAAATTAAATTTTCATAACATTTAAATTTAACTTACATAAACTTTGTTCAAAAAAAAAAGAATTACATAAACTATAGAAACGACAAAGTAAGATTTAATGATAATGACAGAGATAAGCAAGTTTAACTTGACTGATAAATTAGATAGAGTGGATTGATCGGATTATGATTGATGAATGTTTTTTGATAATTTTTTTGTGAGACTTCGAAAACTTATTAAAATAGAGTGGATTAGTGGGATATTCTTTGTTCTAATTTGACCATAAAGCTAAAATTAAAGAAATGAAGACCGAAGACAGAAAAATTAAGAACCGGAGGCATAAGAATCAAATCAAAGAAAGATGAAGATAAAAAACAACTTTCTAATTGCCAAATGACATTAATATTTCTTATTTCCGATAAATCATGTAGATTTTCAATAGAATTCAGTTCAAATAATTTTTTTAATTTGTTTGAGAATTATTAGTTTAACTCAGAGAAATCTATCTGTTTTTCAAACTATTTTTCTAAATTCAAAACCGTAAATGGGACTGGTTGATTTGCGGTGCTACTTAATTTACGAAAGTTTTAAACATATTTTGAAGAAAGGTTTGCTGTTCCACCTAGAAGGAGGTAGGATTGCGAGAATTATAAACTTAAGATGGCAAAAGAATTTATATACAAATCAAAACATAACCGTTCTTATGAAAGAGCGAGAGTTACGTTTTTATGATAAAGGAGACCAACGGAGAAATCGAGAGAACAATAATATTATAATAAATTTAACTTATGCATACATGTATCAAAAATCAGTTTGCCCGAGAAACATATTAAAAATGTTACCATTTTGTTCATATACGAGTATTCACGACGAGACTAACTGGAGCTTGACAAAAAAAACACCATAATTTTGATAGATAAAATTTTGAGGATAGTGGATGAGTGTAGTAAATTATTCTCAATTCTCATTTGATATTGTAGTAGTTCTCACATATGTTTTCAGTTCTATAAACCAATAGACTTAAAATTAAATGTTATATCAACAACAAGTTTGTGAAAAGATAAATACATGAGTGATCATAGAAATTTGGGTAGTACTAAGCAACTTAATATTCAGAGAAAATAACAAACTTTCTTACCAAAATTCAATTCTATGTAACGGGAATGATTAAAATATGTTACTATTAACTAATATGTTAGACCATATATATATATATTTAATAAAGAAATATGCGTATACAACTCCATGTAATGGGAATGATTAAAATTTGTTACTATTAACTAATTTGGCACACCAAAGATATATTTTAATAAAAGAAATCCACGTGTATACGCGGATATTCATCTAGTTGAGCATAATAATTAGGTTTATAATATTATTAATTATATATATAATGTTATAAAATATAATTAAATCAGATATTTATGGGTCGGGTTGGGTAACGAGACGGGTATGAAAAAAAATTAATACCGATACCCGCCCCTTAATAGAATTATGATACCTTTTACCCGATCCTTAGGTCACGAGTACCTTTTTTGAAGATGGGTACGAGTTGAGTAACGGATAGAAGACGGGTAACGATTATTAGTGCCCAGCCCTACCGGTCATGATCATACCTAAATACAAAATGGTTTAAATGAGTTAAGACCAATTTTGTCCGCAGTCAAAAGACGGGTAAACTGTCAATTGGACATCCCAACTACTTTTTTTAATTTCAAAAACAACCTTAGAACTTTTAAAATAAAATAAAACTAATTAATTTTACCTTTAATTATTTTTATTAAATAATATTTTACAATTATCGTTAAAATATACGTTTTTTATCAAAATATCATTTGCTTACCAAAATAGTATAATCTAACCATGCATAAACCAGTTTTGTTTTTTACTTAAACATCGCTTAAAATGAGAGGGAAGAATAATATTAAAATGAAATCGAATCGAATAAACCAAAACTAATTAAAATTTCACTAAAAATAGATATAGTAGTGAGTCGTCTAAAAAAAGATAACAAGAAAATTAAGAAAAGCAGCCGAACCGAACAAAACCGAATTACAATTGGTTTTATTTACGGCCCGTTTGGTAAAATTAAATAAAATAATTGGGCTGGGGCGAGTGATTATCCTTCTGATAAATGTTGTTCCTCCCCTCTAATCTTCTTCCCTAAGACGCCCACGGCCGACAATAAAGAGTCACTGTCTCGAGTTTCTCCTCTCGCTGGCTCTATGATTTTGTACTTCACAGTGGAATTGATTTGGGAAAAAAATGCTTTACTTTTTTTCTTTTCTGTTGCTGAATTTCGTATTTTTGCTGTAAAAAGAAGAGTAATAATTGGGTTCACTCATAGGAGCTGAATCTCTTTATTCTTTTAGCTAATGAAAATATGACATATCATATTTAAAAAGAATTTAAAAAATTAAAATTAAAATTCAATAAATAAAACAAATTATATTTAAATTTTCTTCTCTAAACCCTAAAAACCATAAACTCTAATAAAATCTAAACGCTAAATCCTAGACCATAAATCCTAAACTTTAAACCATAATACCTAAAGTTTAAACCCTAAACTCCCAAGCTTAAATCATAAACCTTAAATCTAAACTTTAAATTCTAAACCTTAAACTCTAAACTCAAAATATAAATAGTAAACTATAATTATTATTAAGATAATATTTAGTTTTATTTTGTTTAATAAATTATATGGCATATTTTGATTAGTTAGAAAAAAATGTGAATAATTAAAGACAGAAAAAAATTTCTTTTAAAGGTCTACACTTAAACAAGACGAGAATGAGATATAAAGTTGCAAAAAATAAACACAATCGTTCGTTTGGGATTAAGAAAACCTAAAGCTGATGATGATGGCGATACATAATATATACATGTTTTTTAGTCCATTCTTTAACAAAAAAAAAAATGTTTTTTAGTCCATTAATTGCTCATACATTTTTCTTTATCTGCATTAACCATGCATGTTCATCTTCTTTCTTCTTTCCGGTGAAGCTACGACCGCCGGAATATTCACCCTCTTTTTTTTTTTTTATACCTTTTCAAATATTCCTAAAAATAATCGAAAATCCGAAAACTCATCGATTCATCGAGAAACCAAAGTCATCATCGTCCAACAACATCGAAGAATATAAACTATTACTCCCTCGATGATCCGTAGAACCAAAATCATCGTCAAATTCTCCGTCTCTCAACATATCAATCATTTCCACAGCTTCTCTCATCTCCATCCTCCTCTCTTCTTCTTCTTCACAACATCTCAACCCAATTTTCAACAAATTAATCATCTCAGCTTTACAATTCTTCTTCCCTTTCATTTCCTTGTCGAACACGTCACCTGTTTTCTTCTCCTTAACCATATCACTAACCCAAGTCACAAGACTCATGTTTGGATCGTAACCTTGCGTTAAGTAATTCTCAGGGAATCTCCCTGTCAAGAGCTCTAAAATCAACACACCGAGACACCAAACATCTGTCTTCTTCGTTATGATTTGTCCTTTCGCGGGTCTATACTCTGGCGATTTGTATGCAGTCATGAAGCTATGTGCGTGCTCTGAGCTCATCACCGGTCTTAGAGCGTAATCGGTTAACAATGGCTCGAATGATTCGTCTAAAACCACGTTCGATGACTTTATATGACCGTGAGGGATCGTTAGTGTCGGTAACTCCTTGAACAAGTAAGATAAACCCTTTGCTACTCCTTTTATGATCTTTAGACGCGTTATCCAATCTAATCCAGGCTGATCCGTTGAACGATTTGCTGAAAGAAATAAAAAAACAGATAACTTATCATTCAAAAATTGATAGGAAATCTCTGTGAATGTTTTAAAACATACCGTGAAGATGACTTGCCAAGCTGCTATTAGACATAAACTGGGTGACTAAAAGCTTCTCTTCTCTCCGGTAATAGTAAGCGACGAGAGGCAATAGGTTTGGATGATTTAATCTCCCTAACCGTCTCATATGCTCATGAAACTCTTCTCTTCCGACATTGTTCATAAGCTTATACCTCTTCACGACCAATGTTTGTCCGCTAGATATTGCTGCTTTGTATGAAGCACCAAACGTTCCGCTACCAAGAACTTCAGCTGAAGCTCTAAGAAGGTCTTGAAGATCGAATTTTTGAATGTCGTCCCGCACAAATAGAAGCCTGCCCGCTGCATCAGGCACGGATCCTCTCCTTGCGTGATTTACAACAGATTCCGCGGTTTTATTGTTCTTAATCACGGGTTGATGATAAGTGTAGCTCTCTACCCTTTCCCTGCCCGCGGAAGGATAAGCTGACAAGCAATTTCGTCTTCTTGACTGAATGAAACAGATCACAAGCGCAATGATCACTAGTATTATGCCAATAACGATCAAAATGATCGCTATAGTGTTAAAAGATCCGGTCTTGTTCCCCCGGGGAGGACTAAGAGGAGGATTAGGAGGAGATCTCGGATCAACAGGAATTCCCTTAGAGGAAGAACATGGACTTAAGGGAGGACCACACAAATCTTTGTTACCTACAATTTACAAAACACAAAACAAGCATTCATGTTAAGAAAAACAAGCATTCATGTTAATCTATAAAGAAGGATGAGAATGTACCAGCAAAGGAGCCCGGATCCATGTTTCGAAGGCTTTCGGGTATGGGTCCATCGAGGTCATTGTTTTCGAAGCTAGCTAGTTTAAGATCCTTCTGTTTAAAATATGGTATTTGCCCTTGAAACTGGTTACCATTTAGCCTCACCTCTATAAGCATTGGCAAAGAAGCTAAAGAAGAAGGAATTGTTCCCCGGAACGCGTTATTCGCCAACAAAATCTTCTTCAAATGCGGCATATCTTGAAATGCAATCCCGGGTATCTCCCCCGAAAACCGGTTATTAGACAAATACAAAGATTTCAACGAAGTAAGCCTCTTAACCTCAGGCATTGGGCCATTGAAATCATTGTTCATGAAGCTTATAGTTCGTAGATTCTTCATAGGAACCAATGGTTCGAGGTTTAATCTCCCGGTTAACCCCATTCCCTCGAGTTGTAAACCCCAAACGTAATTGCTACAAAGAACACCAAACCAATTCGCGTCATTTCCTTTACATGGTGATGTTGATGGATCCCAACTATTAAACACCGAACCATTTGCTAATGTATCTTTGAATCTCAAGAGACAATCTGCGTCTGAATCTGGCACAACCACCTGAGACATTACAACCGGACATAACACGGTGATAGTGATGATGATGATGAGGAAAATGCAAGAAGGTAGATTTTTCTTCGAGGCCGTGTTACACGCAAGCATAACCGGGATCTCCCAAATTCGCATTGCGGTTAATTACACGCGCAATGGAATCGATTCGATCTCTGTGAAATCTCTCTTTTGTTTGTTGTCGTTTACCGTGAAAGCCAAGAAATTGTATGAACGGAAAGAGGGAAGAACAAAACCTACCAAGAATAGACAAAGCAAAGTGTGTAAATTGGCATAGATGTGATTTTTTTTTTCCTTTCTATTTTTTTTTTGGGATTTGTGTCATTTTAAGATTATTATTAGCTGAGAGAGAGAACTTTGGACAGCCATTCAGTTATCTTGTTTTAAGTTATATCTATGTAATCCTTGTTGTTCTGATTTGTCATTTTGCTTTTGTTCCAACCAAAGTTTTTGTTTGTCTGTAGATGAATTAATTTGGTATAACAAATTTCAAGAATTAGCCATGAATTGGTGGATTATTCTATATGATATCTGAACTAATTAAACAATGTGCTATAACTTGTAGAATTTCTGAATTTTCTCTTTTATCTCTAGTTACCCGATAAAGTAAACAATCCTAGCCCGCAAGCTCGTGGTCGAGGGGTTGAGGGAGTCGGATGTTTCCGTTAACTGCGGTCCAACCCGGATTCGAGCACCACCCGAAACAAAATTCACGAATTTGTGGGAAGTCTATCAATTGGGTCTTGGCCCAATTGGTTTACCTGGTAGTCCGAAATGCAGGCGGCCAGACTACCCCCTGGCATTAGTCGGAAAGCATTCAAACTCGGGACATGCGGTGTGGTGGCCCATATGAATCTCATGGATCTCATGGCTCGTTGACAACCCAGCAAAGCTGTGGAGCTCATGGTGTTCGTTGAACCGTTGAACCATTTGGAGGAGTCCACTTCGTAGCACTTCGGTGCGTTCCTACCGGGGCTGACCGGATCAGCCGATAGGGTTTATCAAAAAAAAAAAGAAAAAAAAAAGTAAACAATCCTAGCTTCTTCTTTTTTTGTTATGGATATTTTTTTAAAAAAATATTTTCTTCCCTATGTTCTTTCAAAAGTCTAAAAATTAGTCTTTTATAAAAATATACTGTTTAGGATCCGTCTATACGTTGGTTTATAGTTTAACTAGATAAGTACCCGCATATATGCGGGTTTGTAATTTAATATTTTATAACCCGTGAAAAACATGAAAGACGATAAAATGGAAAACAAAATTAGATCACCCGTGAAAATATCTTATACATAAATTTATAAACAAAGTTTACGATAAAATAAATTTATACATTGAAAGAAAATTTTGGTGAATAGACAGTAAATAGTTGTGGATACGATTATTGGAATTTTTTTTTTTTTGGTGTAATTGATATACTACCAAAATTGTGGTTTATATAGAGCTGATAAATTAAAATTCATTTTCTTTTATGATTAATTTTCTTAATCTAAATGAAAAATTACGAAATATTTTTTCCTTACTATATTAATCTTGCCTTTTAGGATAAGTTATAAATTAAAACTAATTTGATTAATATTTACTTTAATTCATTTGTTTTTTAAATTAAACTGACACATGTCAAGATCTAAATTAACCGTGACAAATGTCATGATCTCGTGAGTGAAAATTATTCTACGTGTCACACTCACATTGAAAGATCCAACTTTATATAATACGATATATATATATATATATATATATATTAGTAACTTTACCTTTTCGAATTATGAATGTGAAATTGAGAAGCTATCAATTTGGTTATCTAGAGATGGGGAATGATAATTCCTTTTCTATTTAGGATTGTATTTCATTTTAAGTTTTTGGTTTTTTTAAGAATTACTAATTGTTCTTACCTTTTTTAAAACTTTAGTTTTTTTATGATTGCAATATATTGTTTAATTTCCTTATTCTAAACTGAAATATGTTTTTTAAAATAAAATTTGGCTTTTATTCCTTTTCTTTTTAGGATTGTTATCTATTGTTTAATTTATTTATTCTAATTTAAAATATAGTTTTTTTTAACTTTGGCTTTTATTTATAATTTTTAATTTTTCTTAATCTACACATAACTACTTTTTCATTTACTTTTTAGGATTAGGAGTCGATTTAAAATCGTATATTAATAATTTTCCTTTTAAGTTTAGAGTATATTTATAATTTTCCTTTTTTAAGTTTGATCGTGGTTGTAGATTATAAACTTTTAAGTTTTCTTTTGTCACTTTCCTTTATTGTAAGGTTTCTTTACTTATATTTGTTTTTGTTTTGTAAAATTGTTTTTTTTAGTTTAAACTTTTTAAATATTTACTTTAATTCATTTTTACTAAAATTGCCTTTTTTTACTTTAACCTTTTTTAATATTTACTTTAATTTATTTTTACTTTTTTAATTAAATTGACACATGTCAAGATTTAAATTAACAGTCGTGACAAATGTCACAATCTCGTGATTAAAAATTATCCTACGTGTCACACTAACGTCGAGGGATCCATCTTTATATAATAAGATATATATATATATATATGTGAATCATATATAAATTTTATAGTTTTTTGTAGTTTATATTTTTTTTATTAGTTTATATTTAAATAAAACACAATTTATTTTTGCTTTTTTATTATTTTGTCTTATAGGAAAGTTTATATTATTGCATTGTTATTTTTCATTTTTTACACATGTCACGATCTCATGATTGTTAGAATCTTAGTTAGAATCTTAATTTTCTTTTTATTTTTTTTTCTTTTTATTCAGATTATTACTTTGACATATGTCGCTATCTTAAGTAACAACAATACATGTCACGATCTCGTGATTGAAAATTATCCTACGTGTCACACTCTCGTCGAAGGATTCAGCTTTATATAATAAGATTTCTTTAATCTAAATGAAAAAAACTAAATAATGTTTTTTTCTATATTAATTTTGTATTTTAAGATAAATTTAATTCGTTAACTTTTTAATTTTATTTTTAATAACTTTCTCTTTCAAGATTATGAATAAGAATTTCTAAGTTTTTTATTAATCGATTTTAAATATTTCCAATTTTGACTTGACACATGTCGCGATCAGGTGTATTAGCATTTTGAAACATTTAGTTTTATATGATAAAAGTTTTACTAATTCTTAACTGAAATATGTTTTTTTAATTGTTTTTGGCTTTTATTCATTTTTAAAAACTTTAGAAATGTGTAGATTATTATATAGAGTTTGGTCGTTGTTGTATATTAATAATTTTTCATTTTTAAGTTTCCTTTTGTAATAATGGAAAGGATTATAAATTTTTAAGTTTGGTCGTATATTAATAATTTTTCTTTTAAGTTTAGAGTATATTTATAATTTTCATTTTTTTAATTTTGGTCGTGGTTTTAAATTATAAAATTTACCTTTTAGAATTATAAATGTGAAATTGATAAGGTATCAATTTAGTTATCTAGAGTCGAGGAATGAGAATTTTTTTTCTTTTTAGGATTGTATTATGTGATTTTTTTATGAATTACTAATTGTTCTTTGCTTTTTTTAAACTTTAGCTTTTTAGGATTGTAATCTATTGTTTAATTTCCTAATTCTAAATTGAAATATATTTTTTCTAATAAAATTTGGATTTTATTCATTTTCTTTTTATGATTGTAATCTATTGTTTAATTTATTTATTTTAAACTAAAATATGGTTTTTTTTTTAACTTTGACTTTTCTTTATAATTTTTGGTTTAATTTTTCTTAATCTAAACATAACTACTTTTTACATTTATTTTTAGGATTAGGAATTGATTTTAAATCGTATAATAATAATTTTTCTTTTAAGTTTAGAATATATTTATAATTTTCCTTTTTAAGTTTGATCGTGGTTGTAAATTATAAACTTTTAAGTTTTCTTTTGTCACTTTTCATTACCAGAGTCAAATAAACGGTGCAGTGTAAGATTGCATTTTTACTTACTTATACTTATACTTATACTCTTTTTTTTGTAAGATTGCATTTTTACTTTACACATTTTAATATTTACTTTAATTCATTTTTACTAAGATTGTCATTTTTAGTTTAACATTTTTAATATTTATTTTAATTTATTTTTAATTAAATTGACACATGTCAAGATCTAAATTAACAATCGTGACATTATATCGATTTGCCTACGTGTCACGCCCACGTTGAAAGATTCAGCTTTATATAATAGGATACAAATCGTACAAGATTATAAACAAAAAAATGGAAAACAAAATTAGAGCTCCCGTGAAAAAAAAAATATAAGATTGAGACCGGCAACGCGAAACCACCTATAGAGAAACCTAATAATGATTTATTCATTTTGATTCTCTTGTTTTATTATTTTATTTGATTTTTAATTAAGTTTTGTCATATATTTTTAAACGTTTAATTTTTCATATTCTTATTTGAATGAAATTTATTTTGTATATTATTTAAACATTCATATATTTATTTATTCATACATAACCAGAAAGATTTTTTTTTTAATCGACAACCAAAATGAATGTTTTTTATTATTTTAAAATAACTTTGTCTTTTAATATAAATATTATTTTTTGTTTAGTAACTTTACAATTTTAAATTATGAATCGGTTATTAAAATTTTCCAAATTTTTATTTTTTTACTCTTTTTAAAAACTAATTTTTGCTTTTAAGATAATTTACATTTTTTATTTTTTATTTTTTCAGTAACTTTACCTTTTATGATTAGTAATCAATTAGAATTTTTTTATGGTTAATATTATATATCAAAATCTAATTAATTTTTGTTTTCAGTAACTTTACATTTTATGATTAAGAATTAATTATATATATTTTTATTATTAATATTATGTGTAAAAATTTAATTGAATTTTGATTCCAGGTGTCAAAATATAATCGATTAACTTGACACGTGTCACGATCAAATGAATTAGCAACTTTAAAATATTCAGTTTTATATAATAAGATAATAAATCAATATTTTCATCTATATGTTCTTTCAAAAGTGTTGTAAACAAATTCCTCGAAATTATAAGTGATGACTTTGTAATTCCCTTTTTAGAAATTCTGTGACGACTGCGCACGAATTGTCGTAACTTGGAAGAGTTGATATTTTCCGACAGTGTTACTCGTAGGCAATTTAAGACTTGGACTCGACCAGAGCGAAAATAAGAAATTTTAAATTATATGGGTATAAAAGTAAAATATAAAAAAATGAGAGGTCAAATCTAAATTTTCTCAAATACTTCAAACGCACGCGGTATGGGTAAAACGCTTTTTAAAGCGATATGCGATGATGGGCCCACAGATTTGTTCGGCATTAACGTGTGAACTTTCACACTGCTGCTCCTGCAGCGTCCATACCATTTTGTTCGTGCTGGAAAATTTGTTTATATTTTAGTAACTTTTTGAAAAAAAACTTTTCTTCTAAATGATTAAAGTGTATATTTGATGAAGAGTTTTTTTTTCTTTTTTCCAGACTTTAAAGTTAACGCTGCATTCGAAACTACATTCAATTTTTTTTTAAACGAAATGAACATTATCCGTTGCATGCATCATTTTATAATAGGAACGTGTATTATCCATCACATTCATCGTAAATAATTTAAATTGGACAAGTGTGTCAATGTTATGTTATGTGGCATCGGTTAAATAAATGTATGGTGTCCGGCACAAAAATAATTGTATGATGCCATCACTAGCCATTCAAAGTAAAAAAAAATATACAGATCTTGAAACACAAAATAAAACCAATGTACAAAATTTTGAGTCGAGCGGTCGAGATAGGCCTAGCGCCTAGAAAAAAAAACGGTGATTAATCGAGCTTAGTTTTTGACCTTTTTAATATCTTTTTAACATGTTAATCCATTATAATTTATAGTTTCAATATAATATTATGCCCAAGATTAGATTAAACACATGAAAACAAATATTAGGTCTAATACATTATGATTTTCATTAAAAATATGAACATAAGTTGGATTTATCAAATTTTTAGAATCAACTAAATTATTTTAATTAAAAAAAAAAAATTGGGCTAAACAATTGTTTAGATGAAAATTAATCGGTCTAGACATATATTAATTGATCTAAACAAAAATTAATCAGACACTCGATTTATTGAATAGATTATCCATAAATTGCTATGGTTAGGCAGCTGATTTTTTTAACAGGGAATAAAACTAGTACTCAGTAATACATTTATGTAAAAATGTAAATAATTATGTTAGTTAGTAAAAGAAAATGGGAGGATAAAAAGGCAGGGAATAATCACAAACTTTTAGGCCTAAAAGTGAGAAGTGTTGGACCAACCCCTGGCTTGCACGTTTGGTGTCATCTTTGTTTGCTTTTGTGCAGACCGTTTTACCCTCGCCTTTATTACTATACTATAAGATGAAAACCGGTTTATTATCGATTTTATTAGCTGTAGAAATAAAAAAATACAAAATTTTATAGATTTTTTCTCATTTTTTAAACTATTAAGTTTGGCTAATAAAAATACAATTTTGACATTATAAATCACTAGTAGTATATGTTTAGTTTGGTTATAACATTAACTAGTATAGTGTACTTTGAATATTGTTCATTGAAGACTCGAGGTTTACCAAAAAGGCAACAAAAAGATGTTTATTGCTTTCATAGATTCGTCCACACATACTGTAGAATATAATAAATCACCATCATAATTATTTTATTTTCTTGAGTCATCGCAATCACTCGGTTCGTACGTTTTTTTTATTTTATTCCAATGACTCTAACATTAATATTATTATTATAGCTAGAAATATAATAGTTAAAATTTGTAAATAATAATAAACATGAAATTTTGGTTTATTTTAAGAAAAAAGAATTGAGAGACTATCGATGTCGATGAGAACAAACAAGATCTGAAAACAATTTGGACATGATTTTGCAAAGTAAACTTGTTTAATATTTCGATTCTCAAGAGCAATTTACAAAAACAAGAACCAAAATATAAAAAAACAAATGTTTAAATCTAGAGATAAGTTGTAGTTGAGAGTGATGTAGAGAGTTGGATTCCGGTCCCTTGCTTCTTGCTCTTGTCATTGTTTTATATTTCCAGATCATGCTTAACGTTTCCGTTTACTTTGTCTGATTCGTTATGAATGGTCTTTAAGTCTGAAGATCCGACTGTTACGTTTAGGAGTCTTAGTTCACCGGTTTGAATGAGTCTTTGGTCTTGTCGGGGTTGATTAACGGTTCAATATTTAATCTCTTTTGAACGTAGACTTTATTGGGAGATCGATAAGATCGACCATATCGAGAAGAATGGAAAACATGAAGAATGGAAAACATGAAAAATATGGATATTTACCAATATCTTAGTTTAGGAAATTTACATTTATATTTATCTTAATTTAGGAAACATAGATTACTTCTACCGCTATATAAGTTTATGCATCTTGTAACTTTATTCTTATGAGAGTCTAATAATAATTCTTCCTAAACACTTTTGTGTTCTTACTCTCATCAATTTATCATGGTATCAGAGCCTAGATTCAATTCCTATGGGTTATGATTTTGTTTTTTTTTTTTTTTTTTTTTTCTTACAAATATTGAGAGAGGATTAAGGGAACGTATGTTGTTTCTCTTTACAAATTCTATTTTTTACTTCTTTGATTCACGTCTGTGATTTGGTGACAAATTAATATTCAATTGAGTTGTTTATTTGTGATAATGGAGAAGATGGGAGTTGAGAAAACAGGATCTGCGGAATGCGTTTCTTTGAAAAAGTTTGGTTTTGAGCAGAATGTAGGTGCGGAAGGCCCTTTGGATATGATGAAAGACGAGGCTGCGGAAGGCGCTTCATGTAGACACAATACTAGGCTGCGGAAGGCCCTTTGGATATGATGAAAGACGAGGCTGCGGAAGGCGCTTCATGTAGACACAATACTAGGCTGCGGAAGGCGCCGATATTTTGAAGATTTGTCCAATCTCATACGTGTTACCACGTTTGAGCTTGCGGGAGGGTATTGGGAGATCGATGAGATCGACCATATCGAGAAGAATGGAAAACATGAAGAATGGAAAACATGAAGAATATGGATATTTACCAATATCTTAGTTTAGGAAATTTACATTTATATTTATCTTAATTTAGGAAACATAGATTACTTCTACCGCTATATAAGTTTATGCATCTTGTAACTTTATTCTTATGAGAGTCTAATAATAATTCTTCCTAAACACTTTTGTGTTCTTACTCTCATCAATTTATCAGACTTTCACTCCAGACCTTTTAGCTCAATCCGCGATCTTGATTATTCATTTGATTATGTCGAATTTTTTACCATAGATTTATTGGATCGAATTTACTGAACCGTCGTTCAAACCGTGAAATTATTAAAGGGCCATGTGCTATTATTATAACTCGATTTGCTTTTGCTCGTGTTTCGTTTATTATGAGGAACTGGAATTATATATACAGAAAACAATACAAGTTCGTTTTTTTTTAATAGTCGCCACTGATTTATCATACGATTGATATTTGGTTCCATGAAATTTCAAGGTAAAAAAAAAGGTTTCGATTAGCAGAAAGAAAACAAAAACTATTACATGTTGAATGACAACACTAAAATATACTAGTATTTGACTCTGGTAAAACATGGTAAGCCCACGACATTTCAACTACTCTCTCATTAACTCTCATTTATTTCATCATTTAATATCATATTCCACCATTTATTAGCTGAAAATAATCTCATCTGCATATATTAGTTTCCATTAGTACTAATAGTACCATATAACATGAAAGAATAACAAAAAAAAACTGAAAATAATTCAAAAATATACGAAATAAGATAGTTGAATTATTAAAACATGAATCCATGATTTCAAAAGAAAAATGTGATTGTCAAAATTTGCAAAATCGTGAAATCATCTTCTTCTTTTTTCATTACGAAATTGTTAAATCATTAAACTTTGATTTTAATAATGATATACGACAAAAAGAAGAAAATAAAACTTTCATTTTCAAACAAAAACATTATCGACATAATTTCACCATATTAGTCGTCAATCGTCGGGATATATAAGAATAATATTGACTGGTAGAAAAATAAAGGTTCTTACGCGCTCAACAGTGGCAAACATGTAAATTCGAATAGTCAAAGGGGTATTTAGTTTCGAAAGAGATGAGGATAAAGGTAAGCACCCTGGTGGAAAGTGGGCAGCAGCGAGTGGTAGCAAACAAAGCACTTCTCTTTTGATTCTTTTGCGTTTTGCCTTTGAAGCTTCAAATCAAAAATCAAACATATATTTTGCTCAAACCTCAAGAATCTCTCTATCTCTCTCTCTCTGCAAACCCAACCAGGTGCGTCTTCATAATTGAGATTCTTGGTTATCAAAGTTTCGATCTTTTTCTTTTTCTCTTCTTCAATCAAACGAGTTTTCTGTCGGTAGCTTTTGCTGGGTCTCTGTTTCTGCGAGTCTCTAGTGATTTTCTTACTTAAGTTTCGTTGTTCGTCCTCTCGTTTCAATCATCTTCGTGCAGAACAACTATCTTTTTTTGTTTGGTTTGATTAAGCTGTGTTGAAATTGTGGCTATCCTTTAGGGTTATGTAACAGTCCGTATTATATAGCTCTGAATTTTTTTATTGAGAATTGAAGTCATGTTTCGATCTTGTTTATGGTTTTTTATCTATTGAGTCGATCTTCAATTGAATCTTTCTAAATAAAGATACAACCTTTCAGATGTCTTTGATCTTCAATTGAATCTTTCTAAATAAAGATACAACCTTTCTAAGTTATCTAAAGAGAATTGAAGTCATGTTTCGTAAGATCTAAGAAACTGTGTTTGCTTGCAGATAGATTCAATATGGAGGCTACTCAGAAACATATCATTCAAGATGGATCTTCAATGTTTTACCATAAACCATCTTCAGTGAAGCAGATGGACATCTCTGTTCAAACATGTGATTCTTACTGCACACTTGAATCCTCTTCAGGCACTAAGTCTCATCCTTGTCTTAACAACAACTCTTCTTCAACCACAAGCTTTTCCTCTAATGGAAGTCCGATTTCGCAATCCAACAACAACAACAACAACTCATCCCGGTTTTCGGAGTTTAATCATTCCCCTGATGACAACAACAACTCTCCTTTAAGCGGATCTTCCGCGACAAACAACAACGAGACAGAGCTTAGTCTCATGCTTAAAGATTTGGAGACTGCAATGATGGAGCCTGATTTAGACAACAGCTTTAATGGTTGTGATCATCAAGCCGGGTTTGGACAACAACATAGGGTTGTTTCTTCAGCAATGTATAGATCTATGGAGATGATCTCGAGGGGAGATTTAAAAGGAGTGCTCTACGAATGCGCAAAGGCTGTCGAAAACTATGATGTGGCTATGACTGATTGGTTGATTTCTCAGTTACAGCAAATGGTTTCGGTTTCTGGTGAGCCTGTTCAGCGCTTAGGAGCGTATATGCTTGAAGGGCTTATTGCTCGGTTAGCGTCTTCGGGTAGCTCCATCTATAAAGCTTTGAGATGCAAAGACCCAACAGGTCCTGAACTTCTTACTTATATGCATATCTTATACGAAGCTTGCCCGTATTTCAAATTCGGTTATGAATCCGCTAATGGAGCTATAGCGGAAGCTGTGAAGAACGAAAGTTTTGTGCACATTATCGATTTCCAGATCTCTCAAGGCGGTCAATGGGTGAGTTTAATCCGTGCTCTGGGTGCTCGTCCTGGTGGACCTCCGAGAGTTAGAATAACAGGAATTGATGATCCGAGATCGTCGTTTGCTCGACAAGGCGGGCTCGAATTAGTTGGACAAAGACTCGGGAAGCTTGCCGAAATGTGCGGTGTGCCGTTTGAGTTTCACGGAGCTGCTTTATGCTGCACGGAAGTTGAAATCGAGAAGCTAGGAGTTAGAAATGGAGAAGCGCTAGCGGTTAACTTCCCGCTCGTTCTTCACCACATGCCTGATGAGAGTGTAACTGTGGAGAATCACAGAGACAGATTGTTGAGATTGGTCAAGCGTTTGTCACCAAACGTCGTGACTCTAGTCGAGCAAGAAGCGAATACAAACACTGCACCGTTTCTTCCCCGGTTTGTCGAGACAATGAACCATTACTTGGCGGTTTTCGAATCGATCGATGTGAAACTCGCTAGAGATCACAAGGAAAGGATCAATGTTGAGCAGCATTGTTTGGCTAGGGAAGTTGTGAATCTTATAGCTTGCGAAGGGCTCGAAAGAGAAGAGAGGCACGAGCCGTTAGGGAAATGGAGGTCGCGGTTTCACATGGCGGGTTTTAAACCGTATCCTTTGAGCTCGTATGTGAACGCGACGATCAAAGGATTGCTTGAGAGTTATTCAGAGAATTATAGTCTTGAAGAGAGAGATGGAGCATTGTATTTAGGATGGAAGAATCAACCTATTATCACTTCTTGTGCTTGGAGGTAACAAAAGAACAAAAAAAACTTTGCCTGGTTTTGAGAAATTTCGAGATGTTAGAATCTTTTTTACAGTTTGCAGAATCTGTTTGTAAAAGTATAAACTTATGAACCCGAAGAAACTGTTGTCAGATGTTGTAGTAGTAACTAGCAAGTGTTGTTGATGACCCCATATGTTTAAAGTTTATGTTTTTATTTTCACAAGAAACTATGATTTGACATTGAACTTAGAACTCTCTTCTGTTTTGATGTGAAAAAATTGTCGTTGTCAAGCACAAGTATAGGAAATTGCAGAGTTTCTTTAAAAAGAAATCAATAAGTTAATGTGATTTCAGTCACCTAATTGATTAATCGAATGTCATAAGACTCGTAACTAGTCAAGCGTTACACCAATTAGAAGGTTCTAAATGTTAAATACCGTGGAAGCCCTTTGATTCAGTGGTGTGGAAGCCTCTTGATTTAATGGTTGACAAATAGTTCATTAATGCTTTTACACCAGGAGGTATGAGGTTCAACTCCCAAAAAATGTAATTTCTGCAGATTAGTGAATACAAATTTATAAGGAAATATTCAGCGGTGCAAGTAGAGCCATTCATCGTGGTCGTGATTCCCCGTGAAACAATTAACGTTGTCTGTTGTAAAATTGTCCTTGTAATAGTTCTTATAATTTGTATTAATGTTAAAAAAAATGTAAAATACTAATCGACCGTTTTAATGCGTGTTTGAAATTTTTATGAATTATTAAGTTAATGTAAATTGATACATCTAATTAACTAGTAGGAGTGGAAGCCCCTTTAGTCCAGTCCAGTGGTTGACTAAAGGGTTCATTAATGAATATACACCAAAAAGTTTGGGTTTCGATTCTTAGAAAACGCAATTTCTGCAGATTAATGAAGGTAAACTTCTAAGGAAATCTTCAGCGTGGTGCAACTGGAGCCGTTCATCGTGATCGTGGGATCTTTGTGGAGCGGATAGCATTGTCCGTTGTAGAATTGTCTTTGTAATAGTTCTCATAATTAATTTGTTCAGTGTTAAAAAAAAAATAACTAGTAGGATGTCAGAATAAATAAAACGGTTTAACCAATTCATTGATGGGCAATGCGATGCATGCAGGGCCGGCCCAGAGCCATGTCAGATGAAACATTGGCATTGGCCCTAAATTTGTTTTTTTTTGTTTGGTCCAAATATTTTTGTTTTTGGCCCCCAAATTTTTTTTTTTTTTTTTTTTAAGTTTTTGACCCCAAAAAAATAAAACCTTAAAATTGGTCTTGAGTTCCCAAAATTTCAGGGCCGGTCCTGGATGCATGTCACAGTATCATATATATTGTTGTTACTTTGTGATGGATTCAATTAAAGTTTGTTCGTATGACTGAGAACTCAGAAGAATTGCCGGCCTTTGCTTTGGCGTTGGGCTAGTTTGAAGTATAGTTCGAGGTATTTTTTTGTTTCTTCTGAGTTTTACTTTGGTTTATATATGAACCTCACTCGTTATAAAAACATGAAAGCGGATTTTCTTGTTCGTAAAACCTCAATCCTTTTTTATAAACACTTTTGTATCATTCTGATTAGCTGCAAATGTGGCTAACTTGTTTGATTAACTTAATTAAGAAGTACGATTGTCGACAAAAAAAAACCGATTGATTTATTGATTTTCTATATTGGTAACAGAAACATAGAAAATCCAGTTGCTGACCATCTTTCTAACACGGTAGTTATATGCGTTTTTTTTGTAAGTTGGAGAGAAAGTAGTTACGAAACGGCTTTTAACCCTAAAAGAAGTAGTTAATAAAAAACAGTAAAATATTTTTTTTTTATAATTAAGGGGTAATCCGAGCTTTTACCACCATACAAATCTTTCAGGGTGAGTGTAGCGTCGAGTAGCTCACTTACCGGATTTTCAAATGGGTATAAAGCATGATAGCATTTCGACTGGCCAAATATGAAAAATTAAATAATTCCACGATTGCGAAAAATCGATCTCTGATCTAGACCAATATGACAAGTCCTACACAAGTGGGAACCATTAGATCATATTCAATGGACACCTACCATTAAAAAAAAATTAATAATAAAAAAAAGAAAAAGAGAGAGTGAGATGAGACATTCTCTATGAATGTCTCACCAATGTTAAAACATTCCCAATAGATGTGTTTATTTTTTATTGGTTCAATTTTTTTTGTTTAAATTAAAATTTAATTATAAAACTAAATTTTATTAAATTATTAATATGATTTAGTTAAGACACTTTTTATGAATGTCTCACCCAATGCACATGTTCTTAGTCTACTACCACTTGGTTAACAAGTAAATCATTACGTTAAGATAAAATGTGGTTTGGTTAAAAGGGACAGTTGAAGGATATTTATAATAAGCGGTTGCCACTGAAAGTGTAATGCTAACTGAGTTGGACGTGTTACAGAAACAGTTGCTGTATCAGTTGGAAGTAGCACACGAAGTAATACAAGGAAACAGTTCGGAGCAACTGATGACGTGGAGTTAAATTGTGAGCTATGGGAACATGAGATGATGTATATGCTTAGACATAATCAATATACAAGGTGTGGCAGTTCTGACATAGATATTGGAAAGAACTGACACAGTTGCTGAGGCATTACTTGATGCAGGTACTTGATGTAGGTGATAGTAGAGCGGATGCAGCAGTTTATGCAAGTGATGATCAGTGACACATGATGGAAATACAGTGTGGTAATCAAGAAGATTGCAGCTGGATGCATTCGAGGATGTATCAGGAGCTGAGTCAGAATGAGATGCATCAGAGGATGTATCAGACGTTGTACCAGGAGGCAAGAACTTGGCGTGGCGCAGAAGCTGACGTGGCAAGTGAGTTGCTAAGCTGGACGAAAACGCTGGAATGTATATCTGGCGTTGATGCAGTTGATGCAGTTGCTGTACCAGTTTAAGAAGTAGTACAGGAACTAATACAGGGGTTTATTGAAAAGGCCCAGAAGCCCAAAATGATGAAGAAATCGTGTGGGCCCTTAGGGTTTCGACCCTAGCCATATAAATACCAGAGACGGCCAGAGAAACGTGCGCGCGTCTAGGGTTTATCAGGAGATGCACACAGGTGTGTGTGGCGTCGCCCCATCATACAGGATTTGTAGATCCGTTGGTGATGGTTGCTGGAGTACAAGCACATCTGTGAGATGGTGCTTGTATCGGTAGTAGCCGAGCGGTAGACTTTGTAGAGATACCGTGTCCACAGTTCGTCCATCTAGAAAAGAATGATAGGCATCGTAGTGCTGTATATCATAGCAATTGTAATTGCAATCTTGTTCTAGTGGATTTGTTCTGGACTAGGTCCCGGGGATGTAGGGAAACCGAACCTCGTTAAAAAACTCTATGTGTTATTTACTTTATGCTCATACGTATACTCAAACACATAGATCTAGC
Source organism: Eutrema japonicum (assembly GCA_030161315.1). Lineage (NCBI taxonomy): Eukaryota > Viridiplantae > Streptophyta > Magnoliopsida > Brassicales > Brassicaceae > Eutrema > Eutrema japonicum. Next base: position 45,660,706 of record BSQW01000008.1, on the reverse strand, counting down.
CTCAAATACGCTTTCATTTGGTATCAGAGCGGGACTCGATAGAGACTCGTTCTTATTTTCGGGTATGATCCTGGATTTGTGGCTAGTGGAGAAAATGAAAGCGTATTTGAGGCTAGATCTATGTGTTTGAGTATACGTATGAGCATAAAGTAAATAACACATAGAGTTTTTTAACGAGGTTCGGTTTCCCTACATCCCCGGGACCTAGTCCAGAACAAATCCACTAGAACAAGATTGCAATTACAATTGCTATGATATACAGCACTACGATGCCTATCATTCTTTTCTAGATGGACGAACTGTGGACACGGTATCTCTACAAAGTCTACCGCTCGGCTACTACCGATACAAGCACCATCTCACAGATGTGCTTGTACTCCAGCAACCATCACCAACGGATCTACAAATCCTGTATGATGGGGCGACGCCACACACACCTGTGTGCATCTCCTGATAAACCCTAGACGCGCGCACGTTTCTCTGGCCGTCTCTGGTATTTATATGGCTAGGGTCAAAACCCTAAGGGCCCACACGATTTCTTCATCATTTTGGGCTTCTGGGCCTTTTCAATAAACCCCTGTATTAGTTCCTGTACTACTTCTTAAACTGGTACAGCAACTGCATCAACTGCATCAACGCCAGATATACATTCCAGCGTTTTCGTCCAGCTTAGCAACTCACTTGCCACGTCAGCTTCTGCGCCACGCCAAGTTCTTGCCTCCTGGTACAACGTCTGATACATCCTCTGATGCATCTCATTCTGACTCAGCTCCTGATACATCCTCGAATGCATCCAGCTGCAATCTTCTTGATTACCACACTGTATTTCCATCATGTGTCACTGATCATCACTTGCATAAACTGCTGCATCCGCTCTACTATCACCTGCATCAAGTACCTGCATCAAGTAATGCCTCAGCAACTGTGTCAGTTCTTTCCAATATCTATGTCAGAACTGCCACACCTTGTATATTGATTATGTCTAAGCATATACAACATCTCATGTTCCCATAGCTCACAATTTAACTCCACGTCATCAGTTGCTCCGAACTGTTTCCTTGTATTACTTCGTGTGCTACTTCCAACTGATACAGCAACTGTTTCTGTAACACGTCCAACTCAGTTAGCATTACACTTTCAATCTCTCCCTTGATGACTGAGTTGTAGAACTCGAGCACTCAACCAATACCACATCACTTGATGTATCAAATCGTTCGCTCCAATACAGTTGTGTCACAACCTGTTTCACCACTTTCTAACTCAGCCAAACACTACACTAACAGCCACCACTATGAGCATGTAGACGACCGTCTCTAATCGGTCGGTCAAACACTCTCCATCTTTGTAAAAAATAAATTAAAAGCTATATGATCGAGTCAGTGAGATGAGGAAGAAATGAGAAATTCAAATTTAACATCGTTTCCCCCATTTTTCAAACTTAAATTCCTCTTTCAAAGCTTACTTCTTCTCTTTTTCGATACGGTCAATTTTGGTACATTGATTCAGGAAATATACTTGAGTTCCCTGATGACGTCATGATTATGTAATCATTCGTCAGACAAAAACATAAAGTTTCTAGATACTTTGTAATAAATAAATGATCGTTGTCGTTTCTTGGGTTTTCGAAAGACGTGAGTTTGTGTCTTTGACCCTTCAAGTAGTACCACGAAAAGAGAAGAAGAATGATAAATGGTACAACTGTCATCCTTACGTCATGCTGTCGAAAGCTATAATGTCACGTGATCCGCTGATGAACGACCGAGTAGATTATATAGTAATCAAGCCAAATTTCATAGTGATTATATAAGACTTCAAGACAAAATCCATATTAGTAATTACATTTTTTCTTATCTCGACCAAAAACTCGCTTTGCATTAGCACATTAGCCGATCTAGGAGTATAGATCATATAAATCGATACAAATAAAGAAGCTACAAGATTGATGTCATGGATCGGAGTAGACCATATAGTTTCGCGATTTGATCTCTGGATTAGATGGCTAATATGAGTGTTTGAGAATCTGATTTCAGGCAGATATTTGCACAACCTTGAATTATATAGTAATCATTTGATCAGGATTATCTACTTGATAAAAAAAAAAATTTCTTTTCAGCTAAAGGAATTAATTTAAATGTTGGCACACTTATTTTGTTCTTTCTGTAGGACCAAAATTTACACTACAGACAGGAAAGATTTAATCACAGTAATATGTAAATAAACAGTTTAAGGAACAGACGATTTATAAACGATAAAGCAATACAAGATCTGAGGAGGCGAGATAAATCTCTTTCCTTAACTCTAAGAATCTCCCGTAGTGTGACAGGGTTTTATAGATCCATGAGTCCCAGGATACAACCAAAGTTTAACTGAATCATCAACACCATGATTCAGATCTATCGACCATTATTCTACGATACTCTCGAAATTAAAACTTACTCTAAGCAGTAGGGAATTGAAGAAACGATTGCTAGAACTTTTAGTAAGTGTTTATTGTGTATCAGAGGATAATCATCATCTTTTTTAGGTGAAAATCGTGTTGTATATATAGGAGAGAGGCTAGGGTTTTTCCATGACAGAAAAGGAATATTTCTAGAATAACCTAGGCGGCTGAGCTTTTTTAAGTCGGCCCGCTGGGTATCGATCGATACCAAGGAGTATCGATCGATACCTCAAAAAGTCCACGGGCCCAATCAAGGCCCAAGATGCGAACGTCGCACGTATGGCTTTTCTTCTCTCATGTTGTTCATTTAAGACACAACCATTCCAACATATATACACGAGAAAACATTTCTCGGTTAATGAAAACATTTCATTAGAAAGAGCTTAACTCATTTCTTTTCACACTAACATAATTTTATCAAACCCTCAGGCTTTGACAAAAAATTAGTTCCAACAATCCCCCACATGAATAGAAATGACTCTAGAACATATGAAAATTGTACAGACTAGACTTTACTAGACATACTTGACTAGACTCATCTAGACGTAGACAGACTTTCGAGAGTATACGAAAATGTAACTGTCACTGAATGGTAGCGTTTTTCAGCTTTGAACCAAACAATTTTAATATCTGTTGCGTTTACTCGGCCAGGAGGTGAACATGATGTCTTGAACCACCCGGATTTTGATGTAAACTGATACAACAGATATCGCACAGCGACATTTTCTCGTAGAACTTTGTTCTCTATTGGGTTCATTTTGGCCTTGAACATTCCTGGTATTCGTGAGTGAATTTGGAGAATATAGCCTTATCCTTCATTCTCCTAGAAACGGCCCCATTTCACACTTCACAAGGTGATATTTTATTAGCTTGTTTTCAAAAGTGTCCTGTCACACTCCACTATCTACACAGCTATGCAATCATTAAAAGCCAACGCTTATCCTTACTATCCACAGGTAGCACTGTTTTATCATCCTAGGAACTGGGCAGAGACATAGTCTCACAGTGCTCAACTCGAATCAGTTTAATTTTGTTTCCCTTTGAACCTAGATCTTGGGATCTCCAGTCACATAGGTTGGGTATCTGTCAAACGTCATCTTTTTCTATAGGCTTTAAACCCATTCCTTTTGATGATTTAACAAACTTGATCTCGCGGCAAACCTTTGGTAAACGGATCCGCTAGGTTATCAGCCGACTTGATGTAATATATCGTTATTACACCAGTTGAGATCAATTGTCTAATGGTCTTATGTCGTCTTCTTATATGACGAGACTTGCCATTATATAGATTACTCAGTGCCTGAGAGATAGCTCACTAACTCTCATAGTGTACACATAATGCTGGCACTGGTTTTCCCACATCGGGATATCTTCCACGAAGTTTCGAAGCCATTCTGCTTCCTTTGCAGCTTTATCTAAAGCTATAAACTTTGACTCCTTGGTTAATTAGGCCAAGAGTGCTTGTTTGGAAGATTTCCAGGATACTGCTGCACCACCAAGAAAAACTATTATCCACTTATAATATCTGTCAGGTTTACTAGGCCAAGAGGTGAACATAATGTCTTGAACCCCCAGACTTTGATGTAAAACGAGACGACATATAACGATGGATAATTCAACATTCTAGTTATGGTTTTCCACAGAGTATGACCTGGATTACTCATGTAGCGACTTGAATACGCTAGATCGGATATAGTACGATTCATTAAGTACGTTAGACTTCCGATAATTCTTGCATACATCACTTGTGATACAACTTTATCACAATTGGATTTATTGCAATCTTGTTTGAGTAGTTCTTAAAACATTCTAGGATCTTGAGACAAGATTATCCACTAATCTTATGTCTATCAAACTTCCCACTAAACACTTTCTTAGTGTGTTGGATTATGTCCTTCTTGCTTCCATGATGAACGTGTCATCTTATAAACATAACAAAACGCATCCATGTGGAGTACTTTTGATGTATATCACCTTAAGTGATTTTGAAGCTATTTGACATCACTTTGTTGTCAAACTTTCCAAGCTATTGCTTAGGAGCTAACTTAAGCTCGTATAAGGACTTTGCAAGTCTACTTATTTTTCTTTCCTTGTTCAGGAGTGACATAATCCTCGGGTTGTTTCATGTAAATCTCCTCTTCTAAATGGTTGTTTAGAAAGACAGATTTTACATCCATTTGATGGATTACAAGATCTCATATTGCTGTGATTCCAATCAGCATACGACTAATTTCAACTTTAGCCTCTTCTGCTTTTTTACAGAAGTACCAGCATTGTACGATCAAAGGTCCAATGCCCGTCAAGCATCGATCGATACCAAGGTGTATCGATCGATACCTCTAAAAGCGTAAGAGCCCAAGAGATCAATTGCTCGCTTAGAGCTTATCCTTTACTTGGATGTCTGGTATATCTCATTTATACACCATAAAGCAATCAGCACTACATTGTGTGCATATTCAATGAAGATACAATCCACCGTTTTTGGTCCGATTGTCAGCTTATTAGGTGGTTGCTAGGCACCCCCACACTTTCATGTATTTGTATAAAAACACATTACTTTTCCAAAGTTCGCATGGAACATTTCCAGTGACTTTGTGTAGTATTTAGTTCAGGATATAACTTGTGGTAAGCAATGCTTCCCCCCACATTTCTGGACTAACCCAGATTTTTTAGGAATAATGAGTTCATCAAATAATTCGGTAATTTGTTATGAGACTCCATTAGATTCCAGTGAATAGGGATCAATCGTTTGATGGATAATACCATGCTCATGTCCTCTATCACTTCAAACTATGTTGATAGTTCTTTCGAGTTGGTTTTCAACCTCGAGTTTAAACTCCTTGAGTTTTCCAAGGTCTCGTATTTGCTTCTTAGCAAATAGACATAACAATATTTCGTACAATCCTCAACGAAAGTCACAAAATATTTTTTTCACCACCTTTTGTATAAGTCAAACCAAGAGGTTCGCTCGATTGTGGTGTTTTAGTGAGTTTGGTTAGAACGCAAACCTCACACTCATCTTTGCTTATTTTGTATTTCAGGATCTCATTCAATCTACGCATAGATTCGAATATAATGTGACTGAAACATTCAGATCAAATACTAAGAGACTCTGTACCATAAGCAAATGATTCTTTCTCATTTAATGTCAACACCATTGGTTACATTGATTTTTAAGTCCGACTGTCTCAACGTTAATTTGGACCAGTCTGTCCTTAATATAGACAACATTATTTGTCAATACATGCTTAATTAGCATTGTGCCCTAAATAAGATTTTTATGCATCTTTAGCACATGCTTTACATCAGTGAGAGTGAGCTTCTTTGAAAAGTCAACTTCAGCACTATGAATAAATTCTTGTCATTATTTATGGTAGGAGGGAAACATTCCCATATCAACGCATATATGAGCTATTACATTGGTATAATACCACCACTCATTTGGGTTATGCTTAACCATATTGACTCCGAGGATGACATTACACATGTCTATCTCGACTAAATTGGCTTCAGCCATTCCATTATTTTTTACACCACCAGATCTAACAATGATCACATCGGTGTTGTTAGTCATATTGAAATTTGATTTTGTTCAAGAGAATCAAACCAAATTAATATACTAACCAATACCCAACTCTCAAGTTAAATGGTAAAATTAAATTCAATTACTAGAATTTAATAAACTTAATACAATATCGAATTATATTAGTATTCTTGAACTCATATCAAGAATCGCAAGAGGCCTGTTGAGTATCGATTGATACCAATGAGTATAGATCGATACCTCAAAAGTCCAATGATTTAATTATTCAAATTAAATCAGCCTCCAATATTTAATTGAATTTCAATTAATTATTCCAAAATTCGTAAATTTTTGGACACATAATATTGAGCTACACGTCTTTAAATTTGGTCCAAGGCTTTATCTTTACTCCGCAGTAGAAAGATGTATCAATATCTCGTGCAATCGTCTATGAATGCCATGAAATATTTATTGCCTCCTCTGGTTTGAATATATTTCAAATCACATAACTCTGTGTGAATTAAACCTAGAGGTTCTGTTGTTCTTTGAACGCTGGGTGATGGCGTTTTAGTGAGTTTGGCTTGGACACAAACCTCACATTTGTCTTTGCTTAATTTGCATTTAGGAATCATGTTCATGTTCATTAATCTACTCATAGACTTGAAATTAACATGTCCTAATTGTTCATGCCAAATAGCAAATGGTTTCTTATCATTAATCTTTAGGGTTCTACGAGGTGGATGCCTCGGTTACATTATCTTTTCGGATTACTTCCTCAACAGATATCTTACACAGATTATCACATACAAAACCCTTACCCACATACATCCCATTTTTCGTTAGGATTAGCTTATCACCTTCCAGCTTCACAGAGAATCCATGCTTACTTATGAGCGATCCTGAGATCAGATTCTTGCGTATGTCTGGTACATGGACGACGTTCGTGAGAACCAGTTCCTGTCCAGAGGTGAGCTTCAGAACAACCTTCCCGTGACAATCAACTGTCGACGAGGCGGAATTTCCCATCAAGAGTTTATCACCACTCTTGTTCTTTGTGTATGTCGAGAACATCTCGCGATCCATACAGATGTGTCTGGTTGCACCACTGTCGAACCACCAAGTCTTTGGATGGCTCTCTGCAACATTGGCCTCAGTGACTACGGCACACATGTCAGCTTCTGTCAAGTTCGCTTGAGCTTTCACTGTTTTGATCAGACTCGTAGTCGTTTGATCCACTTTGTCACTGGTTTTCTCCATAGTTCCAGAGTTGTTGTCAACGTTGTTTGTCATTTTAAGCTAATGAGAACACAACTTTCAGTTAGTACCGATATATAAACTCAAGAATCGCAATTCTAAGACTGATATCGAACTGAATCGCATTGGTGTCGATCGATACTCCTTGGTATCGATCGATACACATTCAATGTCTATTGATGCACCCATATGGTGTCGATCGATGCACCGTAGGTGTCGATCGATGCTCGATGCACATACTGTGTTAATCGAAGCATCTTGGTGTCGATCGATACACATTGAGTGTCGATCGATACACCCTGGGTTCCGATTGAAGCTCGATGCACATACTGTGTCATTCGAAGCAACCTGGTATCGATCGATACACGCTTAGTGTCGATTGATATACCCTGGGTGTCGATCGATACAAGTGAATTTCACAGGATCGATCATAGCACCAGTGTCGATCGATACCTGTGTCTTATACACAGTATCGATCGACATAGACCAACTTGGTCGATGCAAAGTATCGATCGATACACTGAGGTGCCGACCGATACACTGTTTGCATGGTATCGATCGATACACTTAAGTGTCGACCGATACAATTTAGTCCAATATCGACCGATACCATAGGGTGTCGATCGATACTCACAAGGCCTCGATCTGAATCGAACCTATCAAGAACAGATGTGTGTTCGTTGATTATACCGTTCTTTAATCGCAATTAAAGACGGTTTTTTAGAAGATGTTTAAGCAGATCTGCTTCTACTACACGTTTCAAGTTGCTAAACAGCTGTTTGATTAACGTTTGAGTATCACTAGCAGAAGAACATCTTCTTAAAAAATAGAGAGAGATGAAGATTGCCTCTACTACACGTTTCAAATTGCTAAAAGCTTTTTGACAACGTTTGAGTATCATCAGCAGTAGAAGAATCGTTTAAAAACCGTTTGAAAACGTTTATTTACTCGTGATTAAAGATCCAATTGAAGTAATAACAAAAATTGGATCTTCTTAGAGTTAAGATTGTAGGACCAAAATTTACACTACAGACAGGAAAGATTTAATCACAGTAATATGTAAATAAACAGTTTAAGGAACAGACGATTTATAAACGATAAAGCAATACAAGATCTGAGGAGGCGAGATAAATCTCTTTCCTTAACTCTAAGAATCTCCCGTAGTGTGACGGGGTTTTATAGATCCATGAGTCCCAGGATACAACCAAAGTTTAACTGAATCATCAACACCATGATTCAGATCTATCGACCATTATTCTACGATACTCTCGAAATTAAAACTTACTCTAAGCAGTAGGGAATTGAAGAAACGATTGCTAGAACTTTTAGTAAGTGTTTATTGTGTATCAGAGGATAATCATCATCTTTTTTAGGTGAAAATCGTGTTGTATATATAGGAGAGAGGCTAGGGTTTTTCCATGACAGAAAAGGAATATTTCTAGAATAACCTAGGCGGCTGAGCTTTTTTAAGTCGGCCCGCTGGGTATCGATCGATACCAAGGAGTATCGATCGATACCTCAAAAAGTCCACGGGCCCAATCAAGGCCCAAGATGCGAACGTCGCACGTATGGCTTTTCTTCTCTCATGTTGTTCATTTAAGACACAACCATTCCAACATATATACACGAGAAAACATTTCTCGGTTAATGAAAACATTTCATTAGAAAGAGCTTAACTCATTTCTTTTCACACTAACATAATTTTATCAAACCCTCAGGCTTTGACAAAAAATTAGTTCCAACACTTTCTAAATTTTAAAAGGATGGACCAATTTCTTTAAAAAGCTTGTGGATACAAAAGAGAATCAAGAAAAAATGTAAATATTTCGGATGCAATCATTGGAAATATCCACGGGGTCCATTAACGAAACAAGAGATGATCCATTTACTAGATTTGAAATGAAACATATTTACAAAAGATAAAAGATATGAATTGATGACGTAACACAAACCTTTCATATTTTAATCTGAATCTTTTTTCTTGCTAACAAATTTAGCTGAATATACAGTACTTACCCCCTACTTTTTTCTGTTTCAAAAATTGTTTAAACATAAAATTCTGCAAATTAGTCCTTTTTTTAAACTGTAAAAAATGGCGTCTTCAAAATCCAAATAGTTCCTTTCTAAAAAAAATTGACTTATAAATCATCTTCTTAATTTGGCCAACTGTCAATACAACAACTCCTTTCTTACTATAAATACATCTTCAGTTCTTCACCAGAGAGATTCAACAAACAAAACATATTCTTCACTAACTCTCTTTAGAGATTCAAGATGCCAATTTCAGAGAAAATTTCTGGTGATAATAACAAGAAGAGGTTAGTTGTTAAGAAGCTTTTTGCTAGACAGCAACACGAAGGCTATGGAGCTGTTGTAAGAAGAAGCATCGGAAGGTAATAAACAGATCACAAAATAGCAGCTAAAAAGGAATTCGTTACATTACATCTGATTGTAAGTGAACAAGAATTTTTAAAAATCTGTGAAATTTTTTCAGGTTTGAGTTAAGATACTTGGACCCATTTCTTGTTTTGGATGAATTCTCAGGTGGGTTTTCATTCTTTTATTCCTCTGTTCTCTTGAATCAAATTAAGAAAATCTTTAAATTTTTGCAGTTTCGGCTCCTTCAGGATTCCCAGATCATCCACACAGAGGTTGGTTTGGGTATCGATTATTGTAAAAGTAATCTACACGTTTGAGTTTGTGTTTGCCTTTACATCCGAATATTTTTATATTTTTTTTTGTGGATAAAATATATTTAGTTTTCATAAAAAATTAACCGTCTGATAAAAATAGGGTATGATCACTCCTATCACTATATCATTGTTCAGTAAAGATATGTTCTTCTTGTTTACTGATTTTTTGTTTTCCTTTCAAAAACAGGATTTGAGACAGTCACTTACATGTTAGAGGTATTGATTGATCTCTTTTCATCTTCTTATTCGATTTCGCAAGAATCGCCACGCGTAATTCATGATATATTTGTATATATATACATAGGGAGAAATTTTGCATGAAGACTGTGAGGGACACAAAGGAGTGATAAGAGAAGGAGGATTACAATGGATGACTGCAGGAAAAGGCATTGTTCACTCTGAAATGCCTTCTTCTAATGCTAATGGCATTACTCTCAACAAAGGCTTGCAGCTTTGGATCAATCTCTCCTCAAAGCACAAACTGTAAGCTTTTCCGATGTAAAAATGTTCGCATGTTTCTATCTCAAAACCAATTAGCAATAAGTGGAATAATTTTATATATATTAGACTATAGCCTCTTCTTGTTTTCAAAATATTTGAAGAGTGGAGCCGAGTTATCAAGAGATAGAGAGCAAAGATATAGCAGAAGCAGAGAAAGATGGTGTGAGAGTGAGAGTTATAGCTGGGGAATGGAATGGAGTTAAGTCAAAGATCTGCACAAGAACACCAACAATGTATTTAGACTTCATTCTCTTGCCGGGTTCTCGAATCTCTAAGCCCATTCCACTTCACTGGAACGCGTTTGTCTATGTTCTTCAAGGCCAAGGCCATTTTGGGGATGCCAGGTCACAACATTCAACGGCTGCCGCGCATCACTTGCTGGTTCTAGGCCTAGGTGGTGACCGGTTAGAGGCTTGGAACAGTTCTGATTTCGGTTTGCCACTTCGGTTTATCCTTGTGGGTGGTGAGCCTATAAATGAACCAATGGTTCAGTTTGGTCCCTTTGTTATGAACACACAAGAAGAGATTGATCAGACCATTGATGATTTTGAGAATTTTACAAATGGATTTGAAAAAGCTAGACATTGGAGGTCTCAAGCTGCTTCTGCCTTAGGATTGTTCTAAAATGTTTTTGCCTCTAATTATTTTTGTACCTTTTTTTTATATCCAATATTATTTTTAATTAATTGTATTTTGATCCTTCCACATCTATCAGAAAAAAATGGAGAGTGATTATCCACTTTTCTCTCCATTTTACGAATTCTTTTACAAAATCATTCAATTTTTTTTTAATAATACATATCAAGAATTTTCTTAGAACGTCATCTCTAATTTTTGTTTCTGATTGATATATTCCATTTCAAAATATAAAATTGAAAATTTATTCGAAACTTTGTTATATTAAGAATGTAAAAAACTTTATTTTAAAAAGGAAAATATTATTTAGAATTTACAAAGTATTCAATTCAATTCAACTCAAAAAAAAAAAGTATTCAATTCAAGTCCAAGACGATTTCGTATTGTGCACTTCATTCTATAATGCTTCAACAAATTTATCAGCATAACCACTTATAAATTCAGGACTAACCAAGGTCTCCTTCAATTCCCTAGCTCACTATCTTTATCCATAACAGATTTAACTGCATCCCTCAAGCCCTCCTTCGAAAACCATCCAGTTTTTTTTCTCTCTGCACTTTCACAGGACCTCAAGTTCCTCAGCCAACAATCTAGTGGTGAGAACTTAATCACCCATTGTTGGAATAAACACAATTTGGCAATCACGAACCAGAGATTCCCACATTGATCCGGATCCACAATGTTTCACAAAGCAACCTACTGATTGATGAGACAAGATCAAATTAAGGTTGTTCCACCCACCCATCCTCACAAACAATTCCACGCCCTTAACCCGTTCTTCGAACCCACCTGGTAAGGCTTCTTGAATAGTTGATGAGCCATTTGGCGGCTTAACCGCTTCCAAAAACGGTAAAACTGTTAGCTCTATTCCTAAACAGAGTTCTTGAAATTGATCTTTCTCGAAAAAGAATTGGGTGCCAAACGCACAATACACTGTCGAGCCTGGTAACAAATCCATGCAACCATGTTAGGAGATCTCGGAGATTACGAGATCGAGTTAAACAGAAAAATAATATTTGTGTATATTTCCTTATTGCTAAATAGGTAGATTTCTTTAGAAATATAATAGTTTCTCTCAATTTTATTGATTAGCCAATATGCCGAGATCTCCTAACAAACCAGTGATTCCATCAATCTTCTAGTGCTTTGGTACTCTTGTCTTGCGGCTCATAGAACATTGGACCGGTCAAGAGAACTTTTCTCTGACAGTGTCTTTCAATAAAATCGCATAATTTAGACCATCCTCAACGCGGTTTCTTAAGTGGGGATCTTACCCTTTTTTTGGAATAAAATTAAATCAAAATTAGTTAATAAGTTAAGAACCGATCCTTAAATAAGACCTTTAAGAATCGGTTCTTAATTGCCACGTGTGTATTTCTGATTGGATCTCTTCCTTTCTCTCTCTCTACGCTTCTCCTTGCTCTCTCTTTCGCCAACCTCCACATTCCCATTCGATGTTTCTCAGCTCAATCAACTCCTCTTCAACCCCTCAGTATCTCCTCTTCAACCCCTCTGTATCTCCTCGATTCCTCCCTCACCGCATCTCTCACCGCTTCATCCCTAAGGCCTCCGCTTCTCCATCATCACCGTCTTCGTCTTCCTCCTTGTCTCTAAATCGGAGGCAACTTATGTACCAATCTGCGGCGGTATCGCTCTGATTGTTGTTGTAATTCGGCACCAGACTCGTCCTCATGCGACAATAGAAGTGGAAATATCAGAAGATATGCAGCTCGTGCATTTCGATTTCAACAGGTAAAAGAACTAAAACATCAAATTTGATATTCTCTTTTCAGCAAAATGTTCTCCTTAAAAATCTCTCTTCGCTATTGCAGCACTCCATTTCTTAGCGGATATTATCGTATAAGTTACGATATATCCGAATATCTTGTGATATACACACATATTTACATAAACACACATATATTTACATAAACACATACATATTTACATGAACACATATTTACAATATACAAAGATATGTATCTTCGGATATGTAAATATGTGTTCATGTAAATATGTATGTGCTTATGTAAACATGTGTGTGTTTATGTAAATATGTATTTATGTAAATATGTATGTGTTTATGTAAATATGTGTGTGCTTATGTAAATATGTGTGTATATCACAAGATATTCTGATCTGAGCAAGCTGTTCATGTACAAAATTAAAAAAATCGATGTGGTTGTGATGAATGCTTCTTAGATACATGTCAAGTCGATGTGGTTGTGATGAATGCTATCTTTTTTTTCTTTTCAAAAATCTATGTTTAAAATGTTATGTTTTTTATGTCAACTATGTTTAATTAAAAAAATAAACTCTATTTAAAATAAAACAAAATTATAATATTTTTTTTAAACCCCATTGAAGCAGAAAAAACAGAAGTTTCCTAACATGAGTTCTTAATTTAAAGTTTATAATTAAATATTAGTTAAGAAACCCAAATGGGTTTTTCCCATTGATGATGCTCTTACCTTGCATGTTAACAACGTCGCAGTTCTTTAGACCTGTGGTGATCCTGATCCTAGCAAATAGCTTTTGGTAGCCATTCGTGGAGAAAGAATAGGGGTTAGCGTCATGTCCACGTAACGCCATTTTGGATGAAGGATAATCTGGCGGTTGTGAAAACTTCAATTCAGCACCAGGTGCAAGAGCCATTACTAAACAAGCTGCAGATAAGATCTGGTAACTCACACTCTTGATTCCAAACTCTTATGATACTTCCGGAATCCAATCAACATAATCGAAGAAAATTAGGTCTGGTTTTGAACCACGTCAAACCTTTGCTTCGATTTTTGGTCTGTGAGTGAGATGCATCTTCCGTAAGTTAAAAGAAAGCATAAATGTTCTGTGAGTGAGATGCATCTTCTCTCCTCAAGACACTCCTATAGTCCTGTACATAATTTGGAGAATGTGTATGGGAAAGTATATTTTAGGTTACATATGATTATCAGTGGTTTGGTGGGAATTAATTAGTGGATTTCATGTTCCCTATGGTAGTGTGATTGTCCAGATTGCATGTGATTGTGGTTGTCTTTTGTCTTCATAGACAATTTTTTTATTAATTCATTTATGTATCTTATATGATATGACAAGATTATCTTCTAACAACACACACACACAGATATATATATATATATATATATATATATATATATATATAGTGATTAGCATAATGAAAACTTTTTAAACACATATTTGAAGAAATATGATAAGAATAATATAGAGATCTAGAAAAACATTTATTTCAATACGGAAGAAAGAAACATTATTATAGACTTTGCAAAGTATTCAATTCACGACGATTTTGTGTTGTTGACTTCATTCTCCAACGCTTGAACAAACTTATCAGCATAACCACTCAACAATCCAGGACTAAGCAAAGTCTCTTTCAGTTTCTCATGATTCCTCTTCACTAAATTCCCAATCTCACTATCTTTATCCATCACAGATTTAACCGCATCTCTCAAGCTCTCTTTCGAGAACCATCCAGAATCTTCTCTTTGCACTTTCACAGAGACTTGGAGTTCCTCACTCAACAATCTTGTGGTGAGTACTTGATCAGCCAATAGTGGAATAAACACAATCTGACAATCATTAACCAAAGACTCCCACATTGAACCAAACCCACATTGGTTCACAAAGCAACCTACTGATCGATGGGACAATATTTGAGGTTGTTCTACCCATCCTCCCCAAACAATTCCACGCCCTTTAACCCGCTCTTCGAACCCTTCTGGTAATGCTTCTTGTGTTGTTGATGAGCCTATCGGCGGCATAGCCCTTACTAAAAACGGTAAACCCGTCAGCTCCATTCCTAAACAGAGTTCTTGAAATTGATCTTTTTCAATAAAGCAATGGGTGCCCAACGAACAATACACTACCGAGCCTGGTTAAAACCCGTTCAGCCAATGATTCCAACGATCTTCTAGTGGTTTGATACTTTTTTCTTGCGGCTCAGGGAACATTGGACCGCTTAAGAGAACTTGTTTCTGACATTCTCTCTCGATGAAGCTGCAATATTTACCCTCAATTTCGGCGCATGTCCTTATGGAAACGACGTCGCAGTTCTCAAGACCTGTGGTGATCCAAACGAATAGCTGTTTGCAGGTATCCTTGAAGAGAGAATATAGTGTGAAGATGAGAACTTGATGTGTAAGTTTGCAAGTCAAACATGGTCAAACAACTATGGTTGGATGGTGCATTTGGGACCACAAACAGATGGCATGGTTCTGGCACAGGATCTGACACAGGAAAATGATTTTTGTCATTTAGTGACTAAGGCTTGTTTGGCCAAAGCAAACGTGATTGATTGAAGCTCACTTTGGCGTTTGGTGATTGCACTAGGTTTAAGGATGTCTCCTCATATATAAATGTAGAGGTAGACATGAGAGAGAGTGAGCTAAGAGAGTTACAACACAATGTAGACATAGGTAAAGAGTGAGAACCAAGAGAGACTCTTGTAAGAGGGTTTTGGGATGGTGTGTGGATCTCTTTTGTAACCTATGTGCTCTAGTGGATTCCGAGGTGAGTCTTGGCGAGATGTAGCGACCCGGTTATGGGCGTGAACTCGTTAAGTCTTGTGTGTGCTCCCTTCTCCCTTCTCCTTCTCTCTATACTCTGTTTTGTGCTACTTTCTGTTACAGTCTCTGTAGTATGTCAGCAACTGCTTCAGGTCTTGGTTTGTTGGGGTCTAAGCTCTGCAAAGGTGACGCTTTTGAGCCTCTGAATCCTAACAGAGTGGTATCAGAGCCAAGGTTCTGTGTTTCGTGGTTCTCTCAAGCCAAGAATCATGCTTTGACAAGAAGTGAAGCGGAAAAGTGTGTTTGTCATAGAGGTTGTGTTTTGTGGAAGCAGGAACTCGTGGCTTAGGTGGAGATTCTAGGCATGAGTGAAGCTTTGGGGATGACTGAGATTTCAGTAAGGAAAGTCTCAGATCTAGAAGAAGCAAAACCAGAAAGAGAGAAAGAAGATCCAGATATGTAGAGAAAAAGATCTAGAGAAGGAAGGAAAGTGAAGAAAAGGAGGAAATGTTGGATCTTTGGAAGGCTGGGGCAGTAAGGCTCATTTGCCTTAAGCATCCACGTTCTTTTCTTTGGTAGAGCTTGGTTGTGGGAGACAAGACATGTCTCAGGTGAAGCAACAAAATCAGGAGCTCTTGGTAAATGGTGCAGAGGAGATGAAGTTGCTGTAAGGTTCTTCATTGGTGAGCATCATTTGTGTTTTCTCAGGTGTTGAGAAAGGGAGACTTGAGTGTCTCAGGCTGAAAGCCAAGCTATATCTCTTGGTGAACAGCACAAATCTGAGGGGAAGGAGTTGTAAGACTCATTCTGGTGAAGCAAGAAACATCTCATTCGAAGTATGTCATGCATCAAGAAGGTTTGAGCAATTGCAGGTTTTCTGTTGAAACTGCAGGGTTTCTGATGCAGTTGCTGGTGCAATCTTCTGATGCAGTTGCAGAGTTACAGTTACAGTTACAGCTACAGGGTTTCGGGTTTGATTGCAGGGTCTTCTGGTTCAGTTGCTGGGTTTTCTGGTGCAGCTACAGGTGTTCTGGTTCAGCTACAGGTTTTCTGTCATAGTTGCAAGGTTACTGTTGTAGCTACAGGGTCATCTGATGCAGTTGCAGGTTTACTGGTTCAGCTACAGGTTTTCTGTTCCAGTTACAGAGTTAGTAACATGGAGCAACAGAAGAAGCAAAGGAGAAGCTTTGGTTATGGTGTGTAATTGAGTGTGGAATTGAGATGTAATATTGCGGGTACTACAAGGAGTGATTCAGAACAGAAGTTTGAATCGGATGAGGTGATTTCAAGGTTATAAAATCAGGTTGCCTCTAAGCTCTTCAAGGTACAAGTTCTGCAGCATAGTGAGAAGAATTTCAGATTACTCACAAGTTTAAGTGTTGCAAGCACAAGGGATATTAAGAGATAGAAGCAAGTTTCATATGATCGAAGATGGATGCTCTTGATCATTGCTGAAGAAACCGGTTAAAGGTTGGTGTAAGCTGAAGGTCTTTTACAAGAATCAGCTGGATTTTGATTGTGTAACACACGAGTTCAAGTTGTGTAACTCAAAGTGTGTACATCAGGATCGAAACATCAACTTCAAGACTCAAGTTTGGGACTAATTAAGTCTGATTCCGCTGCGATCACAAGGTATCTTGTGATGCGCTATATTGAAGTTTTCAGGTTGCTTTAGTTCTGCATTTCTTTGGCATTAAAAGCTTGTTGCAACACAAAAGGTTTTGTACTGGTTTTGCTATGGATTGGTCAAGATTCAGTGATGTGTATCATTCTGTTTTTTTGGGGAGTTGATTCAGTGTGGCAAAGACAGCTTCAGGCTGTGTTCAAGCTTTGGTGTTTATGGCTGTTTGAGTATCAGTACGGGTATTCTGGATTCAGTCTAAAGGGTGTTGCATGATGGTTATGAAGCAATTGAAGTGTTCTGTTTTGGTTAAAGACAGAAACGGTTCTGAAGACTTCAGTGGCTTTTGGTTGAGTTTTAAAAGGGTTTTCTGCTGCAGGTTCTGTCTCAGGTTTTGTCTCAGTGGATAGCTATCAGTTCAGTGAATTTGAGAGTCTATGGTTAGTGGATTTTTTTCCAGAGAACGTGAAGCTACAAGGTTGTTGTTTCAAAGGGAATGCAGTGAGGTTATATGACTTTTCTGTAGTCTGAAATGTTCTGTGGAAACATAAGGAGTAACACTCAGCTAGTGTGAGTTTGAGTGTTGGCCGAAAGGTGTATGAGCTGTTGTTTCAGGAGTGTATGCTCTTGACATGGAGGCAGTAGCACATATTCATGTTTTTTGCAGATTTGTGTTGTGTCTAACACATGGAAATTCTGCTGAAGTGAATCTGTGAGAACAAGGTGTTCTTGTCTCAGGTGGAGCATCGTTTTACAGGAAATTCTCAGAGAATATCTTGCATTTGGTTCAGATCTTCAAGCATTGAAGAATCTGATGGTCTTAAAGCCTAAGACATTGGAGACGTCATGTGTCATGAGGAATGTCTCTCAATGTTTGTTGTGCAACAGGATATACTACAACCGAGTATCGAAAGTCTTCCTAGCTAAGGGAGTTAGGCGGCGTGCTCTGTTTATTTCAGCGGTACAAGATCAGTATGTGTTGTGTTTTGGCTGCAAGAGAATGCTAAGTTATGGTTTGTGGTTTTTGTGATGGAAGCGTGGTTTGATGGTGTATCGGCATAAGTTGTTGCATTGTTATATCATGGTGAATGCTCTAAGTAAAGAAGAGACAGTGTTGCTGAAGCTCAGTAAGGTTCTTTGGTGGGTCTTCGGGTACAGGAATCAGTTTGGAGTGGCTGCAAGAAGAAAGGGGTTGTGTCACAAGTTCTGACACACATTCTGAAGCAAGGTGCCAGGGTAATTCATCTGATACATCAGAACGTGTGAGTGGATCAAAGAGACAGTGAATAGTGATTTGACTCGGATTGGTGAAGATGAGCTTTCAAAGACAGAGTAACATCCAAATGGTTATGGTTCCTGGTGGAGCAGTTTAATTTTTTGGAGGTTGTTTCGGGTGTCTAGCTCAAACTGATCTGAGTATGGTTAGCTCAAAACAGGAGAGTTAACAGGATGCACAATTCATTGTTTAACATGATTCATGGAAGTTCAGTGTGCAAAGAAGACAAGGAAGCCAAGAACGGGTTATTATCAATGGGTATTCAGCTGATACAGGGTGTAATCTGAAGGTTCAAGGCAGTTTACAGGTTTTGGTTTTGAAGCTGATTGTTGGTAAGGGATCTCAGAAATGACTGCAAGTTTTATAACAGAGTTGCAGGTTTTCTGGATTGAAGGAGTTGCAGGTTTCTGAAAATTCAGAGAAGATACTACAGTGTGAGTTGAGATGAGGTTATTGAAGTGGTTCAGTGGGTCTTCATAAGAAGTTGCTGAATGAGACAAGTGCTGGTACAGAAAAATCTGTATCAGGGTTATTCACTTCAAGACAGTCACAAATTGTTATGCTCAAAGCATGACAAGAAGGGTCATCTCAAGACTGAAGTATGCAACTTAAAGGAGTCCTAAAGGGACGCAAGTGCAGAGAAGCAAGCTGCATTTGGAAGACAACAACTAAGGAGTTTCTAGTTGTTTGTCGCACCATGAGGAGTTTATGTAAGTATCTTCTCAGGGACAGGTGCTTGCATGTCATTCAGTGAAGTTTCTTCAAGTATCTGGCGATGATAGGGATGAAGAAGGCTTTGATTTAAGTCTGGAAACTGAATGAAGCAAGGTTCAAGTCGTCTAGTGGAGTCTGCATGTGTAGCAGGCTGCTGGTACAACAGGAAGTGCATCATGTATTCTAGAATTGATGTGTAAAGGCTGTACAGGATTGTATCAGGTATAGCACAAGGCTTTGTTGCTATGAGACATGTTTAAGGGTAATCTCAGGTTATGCAGTGGTTCCTAAGAAGCTGCAGAGATTGTCTACAAGGATGAATCAAAAGGGTTTCAGGTTCTGAAACAAATGTGGTTCAGTTTTCTGCATTTGATTCAAGTGAATTCAAAGGGTTTTGGTCTCAATGCGCATGAGGAAATCCTAGAAGCTAGCAAGGGAATCAAGGTTCTGCAGATGGATAATGTTTTGTTCAGTCACTGAAACAGGTCTATGGTTTGGACAGAAGCTGTAGAGGACACTGTGTGATTGGAGGAGTCACAAGTGGTGAAGCTTGTGGTGATTTCTGTTGAGTTAACATGTTGGAGGTGTTTCTGATCTTGTTAAATGGAGTTTGCTGAGCGGTTGTATCAGGTATTCAAGTGTTGAATGCATCAGGAAGTGTCACAGAAGAGTTGAGCCTAATACATATTTGTATTGGAGCTGGTTTTCACAACCCTTAGTGAGCTGAAGATGTGCTGATGGCTCAGGTTCAGCGATGCAAGTAGTTGCAGCTGAAGTGCATTGAACGTGATGTTAAATGCAACAAGGATCAAGCTGGTTTATGGTGTTTAAACGGCTAAGGATCAAGGCTGAGTAATTATACTTAGGAACCGAGACTGGAATCCAGGAACTAGAAGAAGGAACTCTCTCTCCGGTGGAAGTGCAAGATGTTTGGCTTGATCATCATGTTCTCAGGTGGAGATTTGTGAAGATGAGAACTTGATGTGTAAGTTTGCAATTCAAACATGGTCAAACAACTATGGTTGGATGGTGCATTTTGGACCACAAACAGATGGCATAGTTCTGGCACAGGATCTGACACAGGAAAATGACTTTTGTCATTTAGTGACTAAGGCTTGTTTGGCCAAAGCAAACGTGATTGATTGAAGCTCACTTTGGCGTTTGGTGATTGCACTAGGTTTAAGGATGTCTCCTCATATATAAATGTAGAGGTAGACATGAGAGATAGTGAGCTAAGAGAGTTACAACACAATGTAGACATAGGTAAAGAGTGAGAACCAAGAGAGGCTCTTGTAAGAGGGTTTTGGGATGGTGTGTGGATCTCTTTTGTAACCTATGTGCTCTAGTGGATTCCGAGGTGAGTCTCGGCGAGATGTAGCGACCCGGTTATGGGCGTGAACTCGTTAAGTCTTGTGTGTGCTCCCTTCTCCCTTCTCTTTCTCTCTATACTCTGTTTTGTGCTACTTTCTGTTACAGTCTCTGTAGTATGTCAACAACTGCTTCAGGTCTTGGTTTGTTGGGGTCTAAGCTCTGCAAAGGTGACGCCTTTGAGCCTCTGAATCCTAACATAGAGGTTAGCGTCGTGTCCATGTAACGCCACTTTCGAGGAAGGATAACCCGACGGTTTATGAAACCCGAATTCAGCATTAGGTGCAAGAGCCATAGTTACAAAAGCTGCGGATACGATCTGATAATTCACACTCTTGATTCCAAACTCTCTTGCCATTTCTGGAACCCAATGAACAAAATCGAAAAAGATTAGGTCTGGTTTTAAAGCACGAACCTTTGCTTCGATCTGCTCGCGTAAGAGATCCATGGCATCGAATATGACTTTCTTAGACGTGTTTGGGAGATCCGAGGTTGTCTCTGCGCCAACAGAGAGACCATCAACAGCAGGAAGAGTAAGAGGGTCGAAGACAATGCTCTCTGGGAACAGATTGAGAGGTTCGAGTTGTTTCTGAGCTTTCTTGGGAAGCAAGAAAGTGACCCTATGACCTTTCTCAGCTAGTTTGTTAGCTAGATGAAGGTCAGGGCCGTGCCTCCCTTTGTACGAAAGAAACCTTCGCCTACAGCCTTAAAATTTTGAAAAAAACTTAGGAGGTTCTGTCCCGTTTATTATATGTCTTAGTCTCAAGTTTTCAATTTACTTAGCAAGCCTAATAGCCCATTAGCCCAATATAAGTTACGTTTATGCTTAACTGCCAATAAAATTATAGAAACATAAGTAAAAATAGAAAAACGCAAATAAACTAAAAAAGAACAAACTACAAAACATTTAAAAGGTTTTAAATTAGGGTAAACAATTATTTGACTTAGTTTTCTATGGCCGTTCACGTTTCTAGAATTCGGCTTTGAGTGAGTTCATCAAATATCGTTATTAGTAAGTTTGTTTTCTTATCTATTTGATTTTTCTGCTTTTATTTAGTTCTTAAATCTTAATAATTCATTCATATTGCAGTTTTGTTCCAAATTCTAAGAGAAGCCTTACCCAAAGAAGTTAAGAAGCCTATTGAAGTGTTAGACTATTGAATATTGTTAACGATTCCAGTCTCGGTTGCATCAGCTGAAAGAATTTTTTTAAAGTTGAAAATGATAAAATATTATCTTCGCTCAAGTATGCACAAGAAATATTGAGTGACTCAGCTATCTTATCTATTGAAAGAGAGTTGGTTAGAAAAGTTGACTTTGAAAGTTTGGTTAATGAGTTTCTTATAAAAAAAAGGAAGAATGGTTATGTTTTGAAAAACTTTTTATTTATTTATTTATTTGTCATATGACAATGTTTTTTTTTTTTATCGTAGTCCTTTTTTGTTTTTTGTTGAGGTTTGTTTTTTTACATTCTTTTACTTTTATGAATTTGGATTTTTTGTTTAGTCGCCTACGGCAGCAATTTAGCCTGGCACGACTCTGATGAAGGTACGGAATCATATGACCAAAACCAAATGATGGGTACATAAAAGCATGAAACTTTGACCCCATTTCCTCAAGAGAGCAAAAAGTTGCTTCTTTTGGTTTATATGTTATTTGATTGAGATGTTCCACCTCTGCCCATATCCATAGCTACTTAAAGAACGTGTTTTTGTTTTTTAAGTGCCATTATTAATTAGGATTAGGTGAGAACTGGTGGATTATATGTGCCATGTGTTAAATGTCATTGTTATCCAGAATCCCTTATGGGTTTTGTCTTTTGGTGTTAGTGTGAAAATCCCAAGCTACCCCCCTTGATAAAACTTGTTGCATCAACAAATTCTACTGAATGAATCAATGGGAGTTTCAAGAAGCGTCAAGCGTCACATTTCTATTTGTTAAGAACATTTCTGAAGACAGGTTCAACTCAAGAGTGATAAAAAAAAAATACCTAAGCTTTGGACTAGGCATGACTCACGACTTCACGAGCGAAATTAGGAGATAAAAGTTGAAACTTTAGTCTGTAATGTTGAATTGACAGTTGGAACTCAGAATCATGCGTAGTAGAGCATCAGGAAATAGGGATTTTGTGTTGGGTTCCTCCTCATGGAGTTTCCGATTGTCCCTGAAGACACAAACACCAAAATTCGCAAGCTTTTTGACAAGGAAAGATCCATTTTTAGATTGGCAACATGAGATCATATGGTGAAGTGGAACCGAATGTCAATGCATCGTGCGAATTGTGCTAACACCCAATGGAGAAGAAAAAAAACCATTTGTTCTTCACTTGTGTGTACTCGTCTCAGGTTTGGAAGTCTCTTGTGAAAGGAATGCTCAAAGAACACTTCGCCACAGATTGGGACGAAATAGTTGGTCTCCTTAGGAACTCCAATCAAAGATTGTATCCATCTATTTGCCTTTTGGTACGTCTTTCAAGCAACAATATATGTGATATGGAGAGAGAGACATGGGAGAAATCATGGCGAGGAGGCCATACCAGCCACGCGGATGGTGAAGATGATCGACAAGAACGTTCGAAATAGGCTAAGCACCATACGGCTTTTTGGAGACCAAAAGTATGAGGGAAACCTCATCTATACTATTAAAAGGGTATCCATTTTGTGTCCAAATTTAAATAATATTTTCATAATTACGGAGATGATAAACGATATGTTATTGTATATTTTTATCATAATCAATCAGCATAAAATTTTAAATATTTGAAATTAGTAAATATTTATATTATACGGTAATATGAACGGAGATGTTAGAATTATGTTTTTATAATCGCGGTCCTTTTCAGATTAATATAAACGGACGGGTTAGAACTTAAAATTATGTTTTTATAATCACAGTCATATTTAATATTAAAAAAAAAAAATCTATAATAACAAACTATATCTCGGGCGGACGGCGGACACACGTGTTAGAATTTAGTTCATGTTTATTTTTTGTTAAGCACCGAAGGATTGCGACGTGTAAAATTTCTAGGGCTATTAGTTAATAACAATTACAATTTTTGTTTATTTTTTGTTTTTGTTTTTATTAGATTCGGCAGTAATCTAGAAACCATATTAATCTTCCGAGCTGGAGTGACACAGTCCATTTATAATGTTTTATTTGGCCAAGAATTAGTGTGATAATTCCGCATTGGCGAATTCAATCCCGACCTGAACCAACAAAGCCGAAACTCATCCGAATGGAACCAAGTCCACTACAACCTCTTGGTTTGTTTTTGTTTTCTTGAAGACTAAAGATCAAAAGCCCTAAGCTTTGGAGTGGGGTATGCTCACGAGGAGGAACAGCAGAACAGAGACGAAATTAGCAGATAAAAATCGAAACTTTTATCTGTAAGGATGTTGAATTGACAGTTTGAGAGAGCCCGAGATAGTTTCGATCCTCAATTTATCCTCTGAAGAAACTGAGAATCGTTGCGTAGTAGAGCATCAGAGAATGGAGGTTTCGATGTTGGGTTCCTTATGGAGTTTTCGATTATCTCCGAAGACACAAACACCAAAACTCGCAAGCTCTTTGACAGAAAGAGATCCAATTTTTCTGAACATGAGGGCTGGTGATCCAATGAGGCCATATTCAGCTCGAGCTCTGAGGTGCAGGTCTGTCTCTGAGGATTTCGTTGAGAGAAGTAGCCCACTTGAGGTAAAACTAAAAACTAAAAACTTGCAATTAGAATTTCATGAACTAGTTTCATCCTAAGAGAAAGAATGAAACTTTTTTTCTTATCTGTATTGGCTTTGCAGATTGCTAAGTCCTTAGTGAATTAGAAACCAAGAGATTGAAAAACTAACTGTTGAAAGGTTTTTGCAAAGATTCTCTACCTTATTCCTTTGAATACTCAGGTTAAGAAAGAGCTAGAGATTTGCTTTGACCTCATACATAGGCTCGGGAGAGGGATCTTGTACTTAGGTTCCGCCAGAATCCCACCAAACCATTCACATTACCTGCAAGCACAAGAGTTGAGCAGAGAAGTAAGTAAGACCCGGAAAATTCATCAAGAACTTTGTTTATCAAATTACAATATAGTTTTTTTCAGAGCTGTGTATTTTATCAGGCAGCAAATCTGTTGGACTGTACTACATGGTCTGGAGCTGGACCAGGACTCATGGATGCTGTGACTAAAGGCGCTTTGGAAGCTGAGAAACCGGTCGGTGGCATCAAAATTGAAAAAGAAGCCGGTGAATGGACAGCATCAAAGTTTCATCCTTATCTCCCTCCTCAGAATTACCATACTTGCAGGTAAACGTAGCCTCACACAACTTCTTAACTCTGTTTGCACATGAGTGAGTGATCCCTTTAATGTGGGATCCATGTTTAGGTTTTTCTCGGCGAGAAAGCACGGATTGGTGGATGCCGTGATTAGAAACAATGTTTCTGATAAGACGGCTATAATCGCATTGCCAGGTGGCATTGGCACGCTCGATGAGATGTTTGAGATTTTGGCATTGATTCAGCTCAGAAGGATTGGATCTGAATTGCCGGTTCCGTTCATTGTGATGAATTATGATTCTTTCTATTCAAAGCTGTTTAAATTCATGGAGAGTTGCGAAAACTTGGGAACTGTTTCTAAAGGAGAAGTTTCTGCATTGTGGAAGGTATGCAACAACAACTCTGAAGCTTTGACATACTTAGCTGAATTCTATGAATTGCCTTACTCTTCTACAAAACCCGAAACTGAACTTAGAAAAACTGCTTGTGGATGATCGGTTTCTTAGCTCGATCGTTATATAACTGTAAGAGATTATTTGTGACTATGAACTACAGTTTTGAAGCTATGTTAGCTTTGTGTGCAGTGTGTATATTAGTCGTATAAACTGTTCGATAACATTTATAACTGCAACCATCCACTTGTACAGTTCCACCTACATGAGACCCACTGCGTGTAAAATCAGTCGAGCTATTAGCTGAATCTTGAGTCTTATGTTCGACTTGTTCAAATCAATTGAACACTCATAGATACAAGTGTTTCAAACCGGTTAAACTGAGCCAGACAAAACAAATTTCTGATGAAAGAACCAAATCAAACCAAACCAAAGCAATCAAGTTTGTGGTCCATAACTCCCTTCTAATGCCAAAAGGGAAAAAAATACAAAATTTAAGATCTTTTAAGGAAAAATTCCATAAAAATTCACCAACTAAATTTCAATAAGATTTTTAGTATCCAAACTATTTTTGTGCCCTAAATTTTTTTTAATCTTTTAACTAAAAATTTCCAAAAACTAAAAAAAACCACAAAAATCCAAAAACAAATCTCAAACATATAAGATTCATTTTTCCAAAATTTATTTTTTAACAATAAATACTCAAGTCCAATATATTATTCTAGAATTGTTTTCTTTTTAATATTTTCTAGCAAAACCAATTTATTTCAAGTTATATAGTTGATGTATATCATTTGTATGACATGCCATAAATTCCTCATTTTTGAAAAAAAACTTCAAATTAATATAATTTACTAATCTTAAATATTACTTTTTTGTTTGAGAATTTTTATGGATTTTTGTATTTTTTTTGAGTTTTGTGAATTTTTAGTTTAAAGATTCAAAAATTCAAATATAATATTTTTTATCTAATATTTAAAATTATCGTTTCTTAACTTTAGCTTTTCGGATTTTTTTCAATTTTTTTTTAACTTTTTTGGGATTTTTTAAATAATTTAATGTATTTTTTTATCATTGTAATTTTTTTAATATTAAAATTTTATTATTAAAAAAAATAAAAAGATAACATATGTTATCTTGTCGTTATATCAGAGATATTAAATGTGTATAATCTAAAAAGTTAAGGTATTATAATGGAAAAATATATTAGTTAAAATATTTTTTTGAATACAAAAATAGTTGGGGAAGCCCCGTTAATCCAGTGGTTGACTTAGGGCTAATTAATGTTTTTACATTAAAAGGTCTGGATTTCGATTCCCAGAAGATGCGATTTCTGCAGGTTAAAGGAGGCAAAATTAAAATAAATAAAAAATCTTCAGCGTGCTACAAAAAAGTTGTTCGTTGTTGTCCCAATCTGCGTGGATTTTTGTGGAACGAATACATTATCAGTTAACAATTATCCTTGTAATTGTTTTCCTAATTTATAATAAAAATTTCAACCGACCAAAAAAAAATAAAAAATACAAAAATAATTGAAATATTAAAAAATTTATCAAAATTTAATTGAGATATTTTAATGGAATTTTTCCACTTTTTTAAAGGTAAGTTTGGGTAGAACCTTTTAGAGCCGTTGTGGTATAGAAATTGAATAGAGACAAAAGTAAAAACTTCAAAAGGAGAGGCGTCTATATTAATCCGTGGATCGTGCCTACTTAGAAAAGTCTATTTCACACTCCTTTCTCGATGAATATTAATAAGATAATATAATACACCAATTATTGTTTCTATTTCCTTCTTCTTCTTCTTCTCCCTCCCCTCCTCCTTTCGCATAGCTCAAGAAACAAAAATCAAACAAGAAGTGGGTTTTTCGCATAAACCTCAGCGCAGATTTCAAGAAGAAGAAAACAGAGCAAAGCTTTCTTCTTTTGACAATTCTTCCCCCAAGATTAAAGGTTTAAACCAGAGCCTTAATTTCGTCTTTATTTGAAATAAAAAAGTTTCGTCTTTTTTTCTAACTTTATCCTTAATTCTGGAACATTCGTTCTCGTCCCTTGGATTATGGGTTTCTCTCTTTTTTTGGTTTTCTCGAGAAAGTTTATTGCTTTCTTGGAATCCCCCTATGACCTTTCTC